>JAVXUP010000154.1:0-718557 GCA_033070095.1 Escallonia herrerae
AACTGGGGAATGCTATCAAAATGCTTATGCAAAAAAACTTTCCACATGACAGTTCTACTCCATTGCAGACTGTATGACGTACGGGTGCAATTTCGGATGACATTCTGTATCCGAGACAAACTTGGCAAAGTTCGTAAATCGTACCGTATAATAACGTAAACTAGATGCTGGCATGGAAGTGACATCAGCCTTACAGGAAGTAGGTTGGAAGGATGTGTGTGGCAAAAAAAGAAGGGGGGATTGGCTTAAGAAACATCCACGAATGGAAGTCCAGCTTCCGTGGATACTAACATTTTCGACCTCCCCGCCAAGAAATATATTATCTACACCACACTGTAAAAGAACGTTGGACCTCATTCCCAACTCAGGCAGACCAGGGGTCAAAATACAACCGCTCAATTAGGAACACAAAGGCCACGCCTGCTTCTGAAAAAAAAAGGTTATGGTTTCAGCCAGGAAGTTGGCACTCTAATGGTCCTGGTGGTTACTCAATATGGAACAAGGCCGGTATATGATGCTGCCGGTGTCTTGACCCTGAAGGTGTCAAAGACTCTTATATCTGGTACGTTGAATACAATTGCAAGGCTGACGTTTTCACCCTGATTGCCATCGCTCGTAGGAACTTCTGATGCCTATACCGTTGACATCGTTAACACTGGAGATTAGTCATCAGAAGTTTGTACGAGTGATGGCAATGAGGATGAAAACTGGTCTTATGACTTTATCACGAAACCATTCATGCATAACAGTAAATTGGCATGAAACGAACACTTGCCTTATTGGTCTTGCGTTTCTCTTTGCCTTGCTTCGGAGCGGCGTTGTACTCCTCCATGCCTTTTTTGGCTTGGAGGACGTACGGTAATTTCTCATCCTCGCTGAGGTCTTTCCACATTTGCGAGGCAAGCTGTGAAACCTAAAATGAAGACATATTTTAGATCGTCAATAGAGCGGTTACCAAATAATGGAGCTGGGAAATGCTAAAATAGTTTCAATTACCTCTCTCATCGTCATGCAATGGGTAGCGTGGGACTGCTGCAGTCCTTGCTTTATTTCGGCGCTGAAGACAATAATGCAAACCAAGGTCAAACACTCATCATAATTACATGTCTTGCATATACACTACCTTATAAACTTTATCAAGAACTTACACAAATCGCATGAACGCGTTGACAGGCCTCTTCCTTGTACTAGATGCCTCGCCTCGCTCCATGTTTGAGCTCATTGCTGAAACAAAAGGCAATTGTAAATACACGTACAAACTTTTGATCTAATATCGTACCTAGATGCAGTGGCAGAGCAATTAACCTTACACAATGTGGACACCAACAAGGGCAAAAATTACACTTGCAACAGCTAAACTATAGACAATATGTAATTACTTCTTAGATCAACCATGTGGCCATGCGTCAAATTAGCAATAGAGGAATTACACTGCCATTTTACACATCATGTCTCAACTTGGCAAATTAAGTTGCCAACAACCCACCATTTATGTGTAGTTGATACCTATGTTACATGGACCCTTCAATTTGGGGTGAAGAACGGTGTCCAGACGACACGACCCTGACACGGGTACGGGAGCCGTACCAGACCCTTTGGATTGAGAACGGACACGGCTGATGTCTCTGTCGCTACTTAGAGGATGAAGAAGATTCTTGGGCAACTTTTAATCCGGATGAAATGAAGAAGGAAATGATGAAACATTATATGTACCAATTGTTTTTTCTTCGTTTTTCGTTAAATTAATGAATGAAATCCTTAAATTGATTGATCTTTGTTATTGTGTACTCGTTTCATTTGTTTGCCAACTGCGTTGCAGAAGAAAGAAGAAGAAAAGTGGCCGGAGACGGAAGAGAAGGAGAGTGGCCGGAGACGGAAGAGAAGGAGAAGCAGAAGATGGAGGAGAAGGAGCAGCGGCAGCAGAAGGGGGAGAGGATTTCTCTGAAACTTACCTCGAGAGACGCATGAGGACTGAACCTTTTTTTTCTTCTTTTGTCGTCTCATCTGCCAGAGGCCTCGAACCACATGTCCTTGTGACAAGTTTTCTTTCAGCCTTGAGGCCTCGAACCACACGTCCCTGTGATGGCAGAAAACTTGTCTTGCACTATTTTGCAAGTTGAAATGAGGCCTCAAACCACATGTCCTTGTGATGGGATGCAAGCATGGCCTCTTAATTGTTTCAGGCTTTTAACTATTGGGGCGGGGGAGCGGCGGTTTGGATCCAGGGCTAGTTGGTTCATTTTTTTTTGGTAGTCGGAAACCGTGTATAATATCTCCAAACTATGCTAGAAATCTAAAATATGTTACCTTTGACATGAATGACAGCTCAAATTTTAAATTCATAAATTTTAATGACAGCTCAATTTTTGAATTCATAAATCTCTTCAAAATATTGGCTATGTAAAACTCGAGAAAAAATATAATTCAACATTCACATTGCATATAAAATTATATTTTATTTTTTACGTTGTGTTACACTTCACTTTTGCCACTATAATTTAGTCACTCTTTTTAATTCACGCAATTTAAAGTTTTACGAGCAATGTTTAAGTGGCAGCTGCAATAGAAATGATAAAAAAAAGAGTGCAACTGTAAGGCTCAAGCCAAAATGTTTGACTAATGTACTTAGGTAGAGAAAATTTTGACACTCATTATAATATCGTACATTCTTAATGTTAAAGAATTATTGAGGCAGTCCCATTCCCATGATTAATTTTTCTATGGCGTATTCCATAGGCCATAGCTGCCAAAAAAATATTTTTTTATATATTATGTGGTCGAACAACAAAAACAAGGTTTTATTAGACAACTATTGATATACTTAGCGTTAACAATATATGGCATGTGTGTTTCAAACGAGTAGTTCAAATACGGAAAATGAATGTTATTTCAAATATAGTCAAATATACTAATGAAAAATCTAAAATATGCATTGATATAAAAATGAATTCGCATAAATAATTACGTGCCCTATCATTTGAACTTTTCATAATTAGGGGAAATATTTTGTTACAGTTGTCATATGTTATAGATGTTTATATTTGGCGTAGATATATGGGTATGGACATGTGTGCTTGTGTTTATGTATCCATATTAATATGTATAATCTGTATTTTTTTAAAAAAAATAGGTTGTAAACTCAAATTTATGACAAATCTCATATAGAATAGATTAACCGCGATATATGAAAAAAATTGATTAACTTTGATAAAACAATGAGAGAACAAGAAATTCCACGATTTGTCAACTTAAAAACCAAGATTACCCATAGTAAATTGCAAAAACTCTTGCTAAAATCATGTTATCCAAAAAATTGCTAACTAATTAGGAATTTAAATACAACGGGGTCTTTTCGTCTATAGTAATGTCTTTTTCATCATAGATTTTCTTAGAGTAATATGCAATTATGAGTTATACAATCCCATAAGTTATATCAATAGAATCGTACGGGAAGTCAATATTGTTCACTGATATCTTCATCACTTCACAGTTCACACCACTATCACCACTATTACCCTCACACTACCACAGGTCCACCACTATACGGCTACACCCGCCACCATCGCCAGTCAGCACCACACATCCACCTTCACCACACTGGTGCCACCAACACCCGCTATAGTCACCAGAACTACCACTATAGTATGTTACATTACCGCCATTATTATCACTATCACCACCACTTAGACTACCATTGTCGTTGTCGCCTCCGCACCATGTTCTCACCACCGTCATTGCTATCAACACTATCACTACTGTCACCAACGCTACCACCAGCGACTCTTTAATACCACCACCAGCGCTGTCGCCACCACTACCATATCCATCGCTAGACTGTCCACCATGACCACCACTACATCACCATTGTCACCAATACTGCCACCAGGCACGTTCGAATAGCGCCAACTTCTATTACTATCACTAGATCGCGCCAACACCACCAATATTGATGTGACACCATCACCACAACCCCTAACGAAAACTGTTACCACCATCATCACTTCTCACCAACACTAGCGACGCTTCAATAACAAAATCACCACTACCACGTTGCCATCATTAGAATGCCCACAATTGCCGCCATCACTGTCGCTGTTACCGCCGCCATCACTATTGTCACCGGCGCCCGAATTAATGACACCTTAATAACACGACGACTGCTAACATTGCAGTTTGTTATCCCACCACTTAATGCCACTCCACGCTGATCACTTTCACCAAAGTGCCGATATAACTTACATTGTTGTTACAACTCGCATGTCACTGCTAATGTGTGTCCAACTATCCATAGATAACACGAAAATATACTCATATAATTATACTCCGATCTCACTAACACTATCATTTTTAGTCGTGGAATTTAATTATAGTATAATAATAAGGTAAATAGATGCAACATGACACTACACAAGGAGATTGGGAAACCATTCAAGTATTAGTATAGTTTACTAAAATTATTAAAGTTTTATAAGGGACTAAAATTTTGAAACAAAGAATTTCATGATGTTGGCACTCTTCTTTCAAACATATTCTAACTGCATCATGGGAGGCACCAACACAAGGGGATGAGGTGCATAAGCTCTATCAGAAGCTAAGAAGACTAAAGGCTGATCTAAAGCAGCTGAATAAGGCCCATTATAGTAACATTGCTGCTAAAGTAGCAGAGAAGTTACAGCAATTACAAGATAGCCAACATCAACTGCTGTCTGGGGACACAAGACTTGGCCTCAATGAAAAAGTGAAGCAACTTCATGAGGAATACTATGCTCTACTCACTGCTGAAGAAAGTTTCTATCATCAAAAAGCCAGAGTAAAAGAAGTAAAATTAGGTGATGGGAATACTTCCTACTTCCACAAAAAGCTGAAAATCCACACAGCTCATAATAAGATCTTGTCTATTCAAACCTCTGAGGGAAGGCAAGTGCATGGGGAAAAAGATGTGCATAAGGAAGCTGTGAATTACTTTTCAACATTTCTTAGTGCATCTAAGAGACCTGCTAGACATACTCAACATACTCTGCAGAGAATAATGCAAAGGAAACTGTCTAATGAATATCAGGCACTCCTGAGGGCTCCTTATGATGCAAGTGATGTTAAGGAAGCTATATTTGCTCTCAGAACTAATAGGGCTCCAGGCCCAGATGGATATAATGCAGCATTTTTCCAGGTGAATTGGGATATAGTTGGATCAGATGTGACAAAGGCTGTGCTGTCGTTTTTCCATAAAAGAAAAGCCATAAAAATCTTTAACAACACTGCTCTCACCTTGATTCCTAAGGTACCTGTGCCTAACACTATGAAAGATTTTAGACCCATTGCTTGTTGCAATGTGATCTATAAGTGTATCACAAAAATGTTGTGTAAAAGAATGCAAATAGTTCTTCCCTCCATAATCAGTAAGAATCAATCAGCTTTTGTGGAAGGGAGGAATATTGGGGATAACATTCTGTTGATGCAGGAGCTAGCAAGGAACTACCATAGGAATGAAGGCAAACCTAGATGTGCCATCAAGGTGGATATTCAAAAAGCTTATGATACTGTTGAATGGGAATTCTTGAAACAGGTAATGGAAATTCTGGATTTCCCAGAGATATATATTAGGTGGGTCATGGAATGTGTTCAAAGCGCAAAGTTCTCTGTTAGCATGAATGGATCTTTGGAAGGATACTTTAGCAGTCAAAGGGGATTGAGACAGGGTGACCCTATGTCCCCTTATCTCTTTCTTCTAGTTATGGAAGTATTATCATGCTTATTGGAGGATATATCAAGGCAAACAGGATTTACATATCATCCAAGATGTGAAAGACAAAGCATCACTCATGTATGCTTTGCTGATGACCTCTTCATCCTAGCAGGGGCAAATGTGAATACTATAACTCTAATCAAGCAAGCAATCAAGGGTTTTGGTCAAATGTCTGGGCTTTTACCAAATTTGCAAAAGAGCTTGGTATTCATGGTTGGTCTAAGTGAAGGAACAAAAGAGCAGCTGACTCAGATTTTGGGAATACCTGAAGGTACTCTCCCTGTTACCTATTTGGGAGTACCTTTAATAACTACTAAACTCAAGGTAGCTGAGTGCCAAGTTCTAATTGATAAACTCTCTAAAAAGATTGAGAGTTGGGCAGTGAAGCATCTCTCTTATGCTGGTAGAATGCAGTTGGCTACATCAGTTCTCTTTAGTATGCAAATCTACTGGAGTTCTATCTTTCTATTACCAAAGAAAATAATAACTCAAGTAGAAGCTAAAATCAGAAGCTTCTTATGGCATGGGCAAGATATGAAGTGCACTGGGGCCAAAGTAGCATGGGCAGATGTCTGTTTACCAAAGAGAGAGGGTGGATTAGGATTGAAAAGGCTTCAAGAATGGAACAAAGTTGCAGTCTCTAAATATATCTGGGATATTGCAGCAAAAAAGGATACTCTTTGGGTAAGATGGAGTCATAGTTATATCTTAAAAAATCAAAATTTTTGGCACTTTAAGACTACTATGGATCTATCATGGACATGGAGGAAGATAATGAAGTTAAGAAGTCTATGGCAAGATGCTATCAAATATAAGGTTGGCAATGGTGGGGCTACTTGGTTCTGGCTTGACAACTGGCTTCCTAAAGGTCCTATTGTGCATCAATTTGGACATAGAATTATATATGATGCAGCTCTCCCTGTGGATATAAAGGTAAAGGATGTTTGGTTGAGCAATGGATGGAATATTCCTAGAAGATCTCAACAACTCAGAGCACTGCTTGATCAACTACCTAATCATATTTCTGTTAATGCAAATGAAGAAGATCAAGCAGTTTGGCTTTACCAAGAGAATGGCAAGTTCAGTATAAAATCTGCTTGGAATACTATAAGAACTTGCAAAGAACAACCTACATGGTGGAAAATAGTGTGGTTCCCTGGACATATACCCAAATGTGCATGCATATTATGGATGCTCTACAAACAGAAACTGAGAACAAGGGACAAGTTAAGGACATGGAATGTGGTGGTTGAAGATACATGTTGTTACTGTCTACAGCAGCAAGAGACACAAGAGCATTTGTTTATGGCATGTCTAGTTGTTAAAGAAATATGGGATAGGGTATTGAATCAGCTGGGAATCAGAGTTGCATTTCATCAATGGTCACAACTTCTTCACTATGCAATCAAGAAATTCAGAGGTAGTAGTTTCAGAGCTTCCTTGAGCAAGTTAGTGATGGCTGCAACAGTCTATGCGATATGGCAAGAAAGGAATCAAAGGATATTTGCAAGCCAACAAAAGGAGGTTGATGGGATTATTGCTGTCATTGAGCATTGGATCCTCTATAGGGTTCTGAGTTGGAAAAAAATGAAACCATCAATGGATAACCAACAGCTCTGCTCCAACTGGAAGATTCCTATTACAATTCTGCAAAATTGATTTTGTGTATTTCCTTGTATTAATCTGTTGAGAAAAGAATGTACAAAATGGAAAATTGTATATTGAGCTTTTTTTGGTAATAAAAGGACCTATTACCAAAAAAAAAAAACTAGAGTCAAATTAAAAGTAAATTAGATAATTTTCGATATAACCATTAAATTTAATTTGCCTTGAAAATTAAAACTTTTTGGGTGCCATTATATTCTGAAGCCCACTTTTCCTACCTATGCACCTCACTCCCACCCTAGCATTCTTAGCATAAATTTCGTTGGCCAAACAGTAGTCAACTAGAGTAGATTCTGACTATTTGAACCAATCGCAAACATATATGATATATGAACTCTAGTAGAAAAAACAAAGTTGCCTAAGTCAGACTTAGGTTCCCAAATCCCAACAACAAAAGAATAGACTCACACGCCAAATCACACTCCATACCGCCAAATCACACTCCCATACCGCCACTGCTTTGCTTTCTTCTTCACTCTTCTGTATCCAACTTCCCACAAACAACTTGCTTTCTGCTTCACTCTTCTATATCCAACTTCCCACAAACAACATACAGAGGAAAATCTAGCGAATGCCCAAAGAATGAGAAACAGATAAAAGCAATACTACAAGAAAATCACAGCACAAAGGAAATATTGGTTTCGATTCTATTCCTTTCCTACAATCAAGCTTATATTTCCATATGTTGCTCATAATCTTTTATTCTCTTAGGATAGACAGTATGTCTTCATGTTCATTTTCTACATTCAAGTGTATAATTCCATAAGAAACTCATAGTACTTTCTCTCTTAGGATAGTAAGTCTTCATTTTTCTTTTCTACGTTCAAGCATATATTTCCATAACAAACTCATAGTCTTTTCTCTTTAAGGGTAGACAATATGTCTTCATCTCGATCAGTGAAGGGTAAAGGCAAGGCTGTCTTGCGTCCCTTATATATGTAATCAAGATGGGGGTTTTGATGATTCACCACTGTGGAACCACGTCAAAGTCACTGGTGGTGGAGCTGGTGGAGGTGGCAATAGGCACTGGATGTGCAATTAATGCAACAAGAAGGTCACGGGTTCATACTCAAAGGTGAAGGGCCATCTGTTGGCCATCCCTCTTTGTGGAGTTACTGCATGCAACAATTTGAGTGCGGAGATCATGAAAGCAATAAAGGAAGAGCACGATGACGCCGAAAGAAGAAAGCACATACGTATTTTGGAAGCAAGAAAACATGCCGATTACCTCACATTACTTGATGGATCAGATTTGTTACAAAACAAAAAACAGAAGGCAAGTGGCCCTCTAGAGAAAGCCTTTAACGTGGTGGAAAGAAGTATTGCCGATAAGAGAGCATCCCGCATGTTTTATGCTTCTGCTTTGTCATTCAACCTAGCTAGATGTTACACTTCAGGAAATAGTCTCAGACACTTGCTAATAGCAACATCGCAGGCTATTCTCCACCATCTTAAGACAGGCTTTGCACTACTTTGCTTGCGCAAGAGAAAGCACACATATTTCGCAAGTTGCAGCCCATAAAAGATACGTGGAAGAAGAAGGGAACATCATTGTGCTCTGATGGTTGGTCGGATAGACAAAGGAGGCCTCTCATAAATATGATGGCTGCGAATGCTGGAGGAGCTATGTTTCATAGTGCAGTTGATGCAAGCAGAAATATTAAGGATGCAAACTACGTACTAAGCTTATTTCTCCCTGTGATAGAGGATATTGGAGAAGCAAATATTGTTCAAATTCTCACTGACAATGGAAGCAACTTCAAAGCTGCTGGGCAGACGATTGAGGAGATGTATCCTCGCATTTTTTGGACACCATGTGTTGTCCATAGTCTGAATTTAGCGATTAAGAGCATGTGTGATCCTTCAGAAAAATCACCTCAATATTCTGAGTGTAAATGGATAGCTGAGTTCGTTAATGATGTCCAAAGCATAAGAAACTTTATTGTTAACCACGGTATGGCACTATCAATTTTCAATCGCTACTCAGATTTAAGTTTGCAAAAGGTAGCTGAAACAAGATTTGCTTCAAGTATTGTCATGGCAAGACGTTTGAGAGATGTGAAGCTAGCATTAGAGAAGATGGTTATGGATTCTAGTTGGAAGACCTATCGAGGCGATGGAAAAAGCCCAACAGAAATTGAATGCCCAAGAAGTGAAGCAATGCATTGTCAATGATACTTGGTGGGATAAGCTGGAGTTCTTCTTGAGCTTTACAGAGCCATTAATGGACATGTTAAGGGTTGCCGATACCGAAGCACCAGTGCTTCATCTAATCTATGACATGTGGGATACAATGATCGAGAAGGTGAAGTTGATAATCTTTGAACACGAAGGAAAGAACATAATCACAAGTAAATCAGATTTTTTTGATGTCATCCACAATGTTTTGGAGGCTAGATGGAACAAAAGCAACACTCCGTTGCACTGTATGGCACATTCCTTGGTTCCAAAGTATTATAGTGTTGTGTGGCTTGAAGGAGGAACTAACGGAAATGAGAGAATATCCCCTCACGAAGATCAAGAGGTGTCAATGAATAGGATCCAATGCTTCAAGCGGCTTTTCCCAAATCAAGAAGATGTTCGGAAAGCTTGTGTCGAGTATGGTGCATTTTCAAGAGGCTCTGGCTATTTCAACCAAACTCATGTAATTGAGGCAAGAATGTACGAAGAACCGATATCGTGGTGGGCTAATCATGGTTCTTCCACACCATTGTTGCGAGATTTGGCGTTCAAGCTACTCTCACAGCCCGCATCATCGTCCTGCTGTGAGAGAAATTGGAGCACATATTCTGTGATTCAAAGTATCAAAAGGAACAAATTGGCAACCAGCAGAGCTGAGGATTTGGTATTTGTATTGTGCAATTTTCGACTTATGGCTAGGAAAAAGAAGGCATACACTGAGGGAGCTACAAAGTATTGGGACCTATGTAAGTTCTTTGGTTAAATTCTTTTGTCTATGTAGAAGACTCAACATTGATCAAGCATTTGTTAAGAGTATACTGAAATTTTACATGGTTGCAATCTTTTGTAGGTGGAGACAAGTTCGATATTGATGGACACGCGTTGACTGAGTTAGCAGAACTATCCCTAGATGAACCAGAGATTGAAGCGGTCACCTTTGATGACAATGTGGAGAAACAACCAGTAGAAGTTGATGAACTTGGAGGCGCTCAAAATCTAGATGTTTATCACAGTGGGGACGAAATGGAGTAGGCTACTCACTGCTGCAAGTGTGCAACAAGAGTTAGCAGCAGCCAGCAGGTTTTATCATTTTTTTGTATGTGATACTGATACCTGATAAGTGAAGAACTGAAGATTGATAATCTTGTGTGTTATAAGTTTAGGTAACTTATATCTTTTGTGTCCATATGACTATCTATGTTCAATATCTGATCTTCCACTTAAACTTTTGTAACTCTGAAGACTGAAATGATGATATTTAATAGATGCCTTCATTGCCTTGGTGAGTTGGTGTTTATGAGTTTTTTATCTTTTAATAAACTCAGCATTCTAATTTCTAAGATAACTCTGACACTCTGTGTAAGCTGGAGATTTTTCATTCTATTCCTAGTATTATTATGTTTATCTTTGATTTGGTAATGCTCACTGCTCGGCAAGTTCCAAGTTCAAAAGCTTGAGAGTTAAAATTGGTCAAGTGACTCAAGTCAATTACTCAATTCTATGGTGCAAGAAGGTGCATATGAGTATATGACTGTAAGTTTTGTCCTCTTCACTCTTCAGTTTAGTAGCTTAAACTTAAAGCCTTAAAGTATCTAATTCTAATCAACATGAAAACATACAGGCATACAGGCTACAGCTCAACTGCTCAAGATGAAGATCATTGGCTACCAAGAGGCAACAGGTACTTCGCCACCCTCTCTAATAGTCCAATCTAATACATATCTTGATGCTCTACCTCACATTTCTAGCATTCTATTCAGAATATTTATGTATAGTAATTAGTTATATATGGTGTTTACTGTTTAGTAGCGCACTACAATAGGAATATAAAAGTATATATATATATATATATATATATATATATATATATATATATATATATATATATATTACGTACGACGTATCCCCGTACCCGTGTCCAACTTTTGGACGGTGTCCACGTATCCTATAATTTCGAAAATAGGCGAGTCCGACACTCGGACACGTACCCGATCCGGACACCGACACCGAGTCCATGTAACATAGGTTGATACATCTCGGGCTTTCTTACTTTTGGTAAAGCTTTTCACCAAATCCGACAACCGGACAAAAGACAGATGCTATTAATGGGTGGACACTTTAATGTTATTAATCTGCATATGCCCCCTTTTTTTTTCCTTTCCTGGTACAATGGACTAGTAAGCATATGCCAAAACTACTCCGAAGTCAAAAACTTTAGATCCTCAGGGGTCAAACTATTGCCAATGAAGGGAAAATGGGTTGGGTGAGCTGAGGCAATTACTCCACTCGTCCGAATGTTTATACGTTGTGGAATACAGATTGCAGGCCCAGAGAGCAGTACTTCACTACTCAGATCCCCAACAGACCCACTACTCAGGATAAATAAGCATAATGGTGGAAAGAATAATGAATTGACCGATTTCTTAAGATATGTGCAAAGTCAAAGCTACCACTTATTTCGGGACGGAGGGAGTATCATTCAAAAAAGATACTTCTGCAATCAAAAATTTGACTAAGGAGATGTTTACCTTGTAGTTCTCCAATGCAAACCGACTATCAGATGGAATGGTTCCTTTGTTATATTTTCCAGTCAGAACTCCCGAGGCAAGTGGACTCCACGTGGTGAGGCCTATGCCGTAGTTGCTGTACAGCGGAACGTACTCAGCCTCAACCTGCAAAGAAAATATGGCGGCCATGAAGCACACAAAAAGAATTAGATACGTAGAGATAATTCAGCTCTTAGCTATAGCTGCTAAAACTGCAGATGTCATTGTACATAACAAAAGCATTGCAGTGACTAGTATTGCAAAAGCACCCGTATGAAAGCACTATATCCTCCCAAAATTAAAGAGAACTGTTACTCTATACGAGCCTAAACCCAAGCAAATCAGATTCAAATCTTTCTCAGCAGAAACAAAGATAGAAGGGGGAAACTCCAAAAACGTCCCCAGACTTCGTTGCTCTAGTCCTAAACTTCACTTTTAGCCAAACTAAGTCATTAGAACTATCAAACATTTGCCAACTCCATCCTTTTGTTACGTTTAGACATCCCTAGGCTCACATTCCAGGAAAAGAAGTCATTTCCCCCGCAAAACCAAAACTTATGACCAACATTGTATACTCAATTGTCACCAACTCCTCCACCTCCACCTCCACTGCCACCTGCCACTTGTGTACACTCACCCTCGGATTCCTTTTAAACCATCAAAGTCACCACCACCTAACATCACCGCCCACAAGCATCAGGGCTGTCAACTTCTACACCAAATACAGTCCATGACCCTGCTTTAATACATCATCATAATTCTGAACCACCGTGTTAGAAACCGGCATTAGCCATCACCATCCTGATAATAGCCAGAAAAATCACATAATAGTTGTATATAGTATCAATACTAAACAAATAACAAAACAAAAAAATGAAGTAGCTACGTAAAGAACATTGAGTAGTCAGGGGAACCCAAAGCACCATACAGTGAACATTTACAAAGAGCAATTCCAATATGATTTCTAAGTATGTGTGTACACTCCAAAGTCAATGTCAGTACCAACTATCAGCTGAGAAGCACTACCGAAGCACAATGGTTAACATATATGATGCATAGATATCTGAGCCTTGGTACTAATAAATTTGAAACTAAAGCTAGTATGCCTCTTCGATATTCACCTGGAATCTTATAAGCGATGAATATTTCATTCACCAATTCATGAGGGCTGAGATTTATGGATGATTTCATTTTGCTTAAACAATAATAATTGATCTACTTTTTCAATCAACAACCCACAGATATTCTACCCATAGATTACTAAGGTAAGAAGAATGAGAGAAAATAAAGCTCGTCTGAAATAAAACAAGAAAATAAGTGGGAGGAAGACAACTCAGAGTACAAACCTGTCGCTCGTCGCCGGCCTTCGCTGCTTGTCGCGCTCGGAGCAGTCACCACCGCTCACTTTCTCTCTCGCTGCTTGAATTTGGCGGTAGCTGGGAACTGCAAATACAAATGTGGCCGAAAATTCAATTTAGAGTTTATTTTGACTAAATATTTAGCGACGGCCAATAGGGATCGCCAAATCAGACGCTAAATCCAAGTTTTCGTTGACCGTGAATCTTTAGCAACCGCATGTTATGGCAGTCGGCGACCGCATGATTTGGCGGTCGCAAATTGTGGCCGCTAAAGCCCCTGCGTCTTGTAGTGACTGACCTCCTACATATCATTTTGCAGTTTGGCTTTTGATTAGATTTGAGCCCCTAGTCATCAATGTTGCGTAACGTATCTAGAACACGTACCATAAAACAATAAAGTTTGATGTACCCATACAAAACTAAGGCAAAACATATGCATATAGTTCGATTATCATAACAAACTGTGCACATGACTACAACCACTCATGCAACGCTCTGGGTCTTGACAGAGAGCCAACTTGATAGAGAGCCAATCTTACTAAAAACAACGTACATCCAATATTTCAGTTGTTACAACTGAAGCAATATGCATGCCAAAGTACGGAAGGTCGTGAATTTGCCAAAAAACACTCGATCAAGAACAGAAACAACAGCTAACAGTGGGGCTATACAGCGGCGCGTAGGAACAAAAGTAGAAGAAACATGCTGATCACTCAAAAAATGTAAGAAGGGGTACCTTTACAGTGGCGCGCACCAACGTCGAGCTTCGGAATGCCTCTACAGTGCCTCTACAGCGACATGCATGAAACGATCCTTGATTTTGTCAACACGGCATCCGCTACAGCAGCGGGGACGGAGGAAGGACCACCACGTAATGGTGGTTAGGGGCTGAGGGGTTGGGCGAAGGGGATGGAGGACCGGGCTGTGGGGGCGGTGTTGGGTGTGGGGAGGAGACGGTCGAGCTTGGAGGAGGGAGACAGCCGTGCGTGGAGTCTCGGCTTGGGGGACAGTCGCGATTGGGGGGAAATATGGGGGTCAGGGTGGGGTAACCTGCGGGGGGGGGGAGATGGAGTGGGGTAGGGAGAATTGGAGGGAAGGGGATGAAGTGGTCTTCTGATTGGGAGTAGTCTGAAGTGGGTTTACTGTGGAGGGAACGAGTGGGTTGGGTGAAATGTACACGAAGAAGTGGGTTTACTGTGGGGAGGGGCATTTTGGGGAAGGGGAAATGTTGATTTTTTTAGAAACCCATTTTTCCACAACTCACCCCACCTTTCAGAAATTTTAGGAATTGGCACCCTCTTTTTACAATTTTCACAAAAAAACCCATTAACCCCAAATATTTAATCAAAAATCCCATCTTTTCCCAATTTTCCCAACTTCTTTCTCCTCGCCTTGCCTTGCTATTCCATCGCGTCAAAGGGAGTGCATATAAATAAGCTTGTTCAAGTGCTAGGAAGTCTAGTTCATGTCGAGTAGAATTGACAATCCGTTGACCTCGGCAGTTTTTGAGTCTCAATTTGTTTACAAGCCTTACTCATGCTAGAGAAATTAGCCCGAAAGAGGCTATTTGGTCTTTGTTTTGTCGTGCGACAGTAACAAAACTTGATGATTTAGAAGTCCTTTATGAGTGGGATGAGGCATTCCACGTGAAGTAAGGGATACAAGAACTCCCTCTTTTGACTGAGATTGATAGAAATAGCGTAGGATTGAACTAGTCGAAAATGCCCGAAAGAACATAGTTGTCGCTTCCTTTTCCTTCTCTTATCACTTTAGTTCAACCTACCATTGGGGACATTCCCTTACCGGTTTATAGTAGGATGAAAGTCCTTCACCATTCTGTCGTTGCCAAACTTGCTTCGCCCAGAATCTTCTACCATAGATACAGTTTCAAGAAGAGATGCATTTCTCCCTTCATATCAGAGTTTGAGACACAAGCTAGAACTACTTCATCCCTTTCCTGGGATTATCAGAGTTTCGTTCATTCAGCGTTCCACTGTATGTCCAATCTTTTCCCTTACCAGTTACCCTCTTTGACCGGCTTATTGATGGTCCAGGCCATGATCAGACTTTCCATTCCAACGAATATCACGGCTTGGCTAAATGCCTACAAGTTGAGAGGTCTTATGACTAAGGTAAGCTTCTTACTGACTACACGAAGTCCTACTTGAGCTCATTTCAGACAATCGTCTAGTTTAAAGTTCGATTGATTTGGAGATAGACCGGCAAAGGTTAAAGTAATTCAATGAGGCTTTTGTCAAGCTTATCCATTCTTGCTTGTCTTTGCACTGTGGTCAAAGCCCTTCATCCCTATTCTAGTTCTAAGACAGAAGGGCTATAAAAGAAGAAGCCCTTCAAGATTAGTCCACATCCCAAACAAACCTCATCTATTTTGCTGGAGAGGTTACATTCAGTATGTCCCCTGTTCTTTGAACTTCTCAATTATATCATGTATCTTTAGTGAATATCTCCAAGTCGCTATTGAAATTAGGCTTCAGTGATTGAATTTGGCCAAGAATTACATAGAGAAAACATGAAGGAGAAGAAGAGCAGAAATAAGGGAAGAAGGAGAAGTTTGTTTCATGAATTTTCTGAGTGCCTTCTCTCTCTACCATCTCTTTGTTTTTACGGACAGTAATAGAGATCCAAAACAAATTCCCGTAATCCCAGGAAGGGAATAACAGGAAGTCCACAGTGTAACAACTAAAAAATACTAAAAGAACTACACCTGGCCTACTTAAACACCTCAGCACTAGACTGTGACGTTTAATTCATCTTTCGAATTAAGCTCCTTAACCCGTTAATTTTGCAGAGTCAGCCATCTGCGAGGCAACCTTCCGCTGCAACTTGATCCTCACTTTCGGTGGTGCTGGTGCACGGTCAGGCATGACATTCCCTTCCCCTTGAGAAGACCTTTGTCCCTAAGGTTGAAATTTGGGAACCGTTGCTTGATTACCTCCCGGTCTTCCCATGTCTCTTCCCCATCTTCGAGGTTGGACCATTTAACTAAGACTTAAGCCACTGGAAAACTATCCCTCTAAATTTATCGATTATCAACCATAGCAATATCATCCACGAATTGGCCATCGGTATTTACAGCTCCTAGTTCATTGGAGGGATTAATCGAATGCCCCACCCTTTTCTTCAGCAAAGAAACATGGAATACATGGTGTACTGATGCTGTAGGGGGTAGCTTCAATCGGTAAGCTACTGGCCAAATACGCTCCAAAACTTCATAGGGTGCACAGAGTCTGAGGGCCGACTTGAGGTTCTTCTGAAAGATAATGGTAGTTTGTCAGTAGGGCTCTAATCTGAGGTACACTTGATCAGCCACATTGAATTGCCTCTAATTTCTGTAGGAGTCTACGTACTGCTTCATATGGTTCTATGTTTCTTGTAAGTTGGTCTTGATATGCGTAAGAAGAACTTGCCTTTCCTTGAGATATTGGTCCAGGGCAGGAATGGAAGATTGATACAATGCAGGGGCAACCCAGTGGTTTTGGCTTATAACCAAATAAATCTTCAAAGGGGGTAGCTTGAAGGGATTGATACCGCAATTCTGCTAAAGACAACCACTTATGCCATTGTTTGTCTCTTGTCCCTTCATGCATCTCAACAATTCTCTAGATACCTATTACCTCTCTCTGTTCGACCATCTGCTTCTGGATGGTAAGCAATGCTCATCGACATTGTAGTGCCATAGTGTAGACACCCATTTTTGTAAGTTTTTGTAAGCTAATAAATAATGGGCTTTATGATTTATGAAAAGGCATTATTGAGTTTGGGCTTGACAATGTAGTTTAATTAATTAATTCTATTCAGTTTTACTTAATTAATTTAGTCGAGTTAAATTGTCTAGTCTAATCCATTTTAATTGTCCAGTTCGTTGCATTAGTCTAGTCCATTTAGGCCAAGTCTGGTCTATGTTCTAGCTTATTCTAATTGATGCAATTCATCTAGATGATTAGGGAAAATAGTCCGTGATTTATTCTTGATAAAAAGATCAAATAAATCAATTTGATGGTTAAGGAGTTACTTATCCCGAATCTGGTACATACATCTGCGATTTCAGAGATAATTATAAAAATTAAGTTAGATAATTCCTCGAAATTTGGAAATAAATTATTTTTAATTAATGGGATGAACCGGCCAGTTTTCGACTTACCAACCGGTTAGTTGACTATTGTCAATATGTAAATTTATCACTTATTCTGACTTATCTCTAGCCATGCAGATTGGCATTGCCAATATTATTAGATTTTCCGACCCTGAGCACTATAAAAAAAAAAGGGTTCTTGGCCTTCATTTTCAAGGATCCATCTCTGGTGAGTCTAAAAGCTTGTTCTCTTTGAAGCTTGCACGCCATTTCTTTGTGATGTGACATCCAATATCTCTCGAGAATCTTAACCAAGCAAACTACTCTAAAAAAGTTCTTCTTGTTCTTTTGTAGTGTGGATCCCACGGAGAGCATCCCCGAGCCGTCAAGGCAAGCTATAGTGCGAGGTAACTTTTACTAGCTTTTCCCCGTCAAGGCAAGCTATAGTGCGGGTAACTTTTACTACGGTGGAAATCATATAGAACGTCTCTTATTTCCTGTAGTCACATTTCATTTTGAAACAATAGAAGAAGAATTTCTGTTTTCTTTGTCTAAGTCTCGAAAAGTAGACTACTTCCCATAGGACCAGAGTCGAACAACAGTGGCTTTTATTCTGATTAGTCCCATCGGGTACGTAGGCCGCTTAACCCCTGTTGTCGAGTTCAAGCCAAATAATAAAATTAGCTTAGAGTCAATCTTGTTGTATTTTACACGTTGCATGTTCTTTAGGCCAAAAATAATTAAGAACGAAGTAGAGACCGAAAGGGCGTAGCGAGTGCCTAACACCTTCTCGCTACATAACTTAGTCGCGGACCCCTCTCTTGGTTTTGATAGACTTGTCATCTTTTGGACACATTTAGAGTCATTTTAGGATTTTTCTTATTATTTCCTAGTTCAAATCAAATAAGATGGCGGCTCCACTAAAGTCCTTTTTCCTGGGATTTGTTTTAAGTGGTTTACGCCATAATACTGACTCTGCTGTGGACTAAACACTAAGAGGACTAGACTTGAAAAGTTTTTATTGATCGTTGGCCTTGTTGTACTATCTTTGTATTTTGTTGCATGTACATTATGAAATAATTGTGATACTCGTGATTTTATTTACATACATCCCACACGCGCACGTCTCACCCCGACCCACCCATTCAAGAGTGATGGTTAAGGCCCTTGGTCCTCCTGGGCTCAAGGAGATATCTCAATTGAGCTCTCAACTCCAAGTGTCGTATACTAAAGATACCTCTTGGTTTCTTGGTATATTAAACGACTTGTATAAGTATGTACTGATGATTATCCATTATTAACTTCCTAGTTAAGGTTGGGAGGTATATGGTACGGTCGAGCCGATGGAGTAGACTTTACACATGTGTTATAAGGAGAAAAACTCAAACCCAGACTATTCAATGATTTGTCCTTTTTTGGGAGAATAGTTGTATGGGTCTATGGAATTTTGGCAGGGAAACCACTAGTAATTTATAAGCTAAACTGGTAATTTTGCAAAAAAAAAGTGCAGACTCTGACTAACCAGCTGGTTATCTGCTCTCCCAACTGGACGATTAGTCAGTATGTGCATTTACTTAAAAAAAATAAAGATTGTCTAGCTCATACCCTGATCCAAGCCACTTACCAACCGGCCAGTTTCCCATTAGGATCAGTGCATCCGCATGGTTAGTCAGAAACCTTACCCTTCAAAATTGTTTTACAAATAAACCCTCAAGCCACTAACCAACCTGCTGGTTATCCTCCCAGATGACCGGACGGTTAGTCAGAAACCTACAACCTCAAAAAATTCTAAGAAAAATTCCCCAAAGAAAAGCCTAACCACACTGACCAACCAGACGGTTAGTCAGCCCTCATTTCTAAAATTCAAAAAAAAACAAAAAAAATTCTCGTCGCCCCCACTTGGTTATGAGTTAGCCAGCTCGACATCTGTGGAATATGTATTTAAAATTTCAACAATCCTTATACACTTAAGGCTAAGCATGGTTGGTATTGAGACTCATCTGGAAACTCTCAGGAACTCCAATAGAAGAATCTCCCTCGAGTTTAAACCACTCGGGGTGGATCGAGCCAACCCAAGAGGTTTTAATACACAAACCAAGCTAGCAGCAGCTAACAATGTCAACACCATATAATTGCCTCAGGCGGTGACATGGGAACCTACTACGGAGCCTAGGAAAGAAATTCATGCCTTTGAATGCACCACCTCTCAAGGTCTTTGAACAGCTATTGAGAAAAGGATGATATCTAGGTTACCACCTACCTCCACACTAGCAGTGAAGATGCCTGAGCGATATGATGTGAATGCTTTTTAATTTGTGATTATCATCAAGGAAAGGGTCACCCTATAGAGAGATGCATCACCCTTTAGCAAGCCATACAAGACCTCAATGACAAGGGTGAAGTTTCCCCTCCTATCAAACCAAATGTCTGAAAAGAACCCTTACTACTCCATAGAGTTCATTGCATCGATGATAGTCACCCAGATATGGATCCAACCGTTCTTATTATTTTAGCGAGCCTGCCAATTAGAAGTCCAATTTGCTTATGATTCTCTGCTGCTGTTTTGGGATGTGATTACTTAGGAAAAGTTGATGGAAGGAGAGACCTTCGCAGTTGAAGAAGAGTATGATAAAGAAATCGGGTTTATGTTCTGACTCAACACTGATGTATCCCACGTGACCAAATCCGATAGAGTATACAAGATCCTGCCCCAGCCAAACACATCTGAACCATTGTTCTCTCAAGACCCCCAGATGAAGAAGTCCTTAGACATTTAAAAAAGACCCAAGCGAACATTTTCATAGGGGATTACAGTCAGCCTCATACTCATATCGTCAAGCCCTCATCAAACTTCTCAGAAAGCCTAGATACCAATCCAAGCCCAGCTCGAAGATTGCCCAAGTGCTAGGCATTATATATTATGAAAAGGTCCTCATCTTTTCCAAGTTTGACCTGCCCAAAGCAAGACCAAGCCACAATGATCCGCTCCATATCACTATACGAGCACTTAATAAAATGATTGTTGTAGTCCTTATAGACAATGGTTCTACTATAATTGCATGTCCCTACCCACTATTCAAGCCCTCAGTATTGACCAATCAGAATTCACCCCTTCTAACCAAGTCGTTCGAGCCTACGATAATACCCGAAGAGAGGTTATTGGTACTATGAAGATTATAATGACTGTGGATACCGCTAGCTTTGACATTCATTTTCATGTATTAGATATTTTGGTCGCCTTTAATCTTTTATTGTGAGGACCTTTGATACACTCGGTGGGTGCAATCCCCTCTACATTGTAACAAAACGTCAAGTTTATGTTGAATGATGTCATTTTCACCATAATGGAAGCTTCGCAATAGCCTCAGATTGGACAAGTCGAGAAGGACAGTGTTTAGGTACCACATGATTCTTTAGGTATTTTGTTCAGTGAGTTTAGGATCGATTATTCGGTTCAGTATCTCAAGTACAAGGAAGTTTGTCAAAGTATAAAGTTCCTCACCTTTGCCCCTTACATTAGTACTACAATGCTTACTATGATGAGGAAATTCTACTACTTTCTTGAAAAAGGTTTAGGCCGAAATTGTCAAGGAATTCCTAGCTTCCCGAATATGAAAAACAAGAAAGACCAATTCTGTGTAGGATACAAGCCAACAAGAAAAGAAGAAGAATGATGTTATCCAGAAGCTCGCCCAGGCTTAGAAGGATGAGGAAAGCAAGAAGCGCACGAGCTCTACAAAGATCCTTACTATGAACGGACTCATCATCAAAGAAGTGAGTGGGCCCCTCTACGGTTTCCTGAGCCAGTCTATAGTGTTGAGATCGAGAAGCAGATCAAAGGATGAGAGATATTATATGACTGTGAATAGGTAGAGGATGAAGAGCTACTAGTACCGACCGAATAGGGTATCAAAAGAGCCTCAGAGGTACCTGTTACCCCATCAGGTGGTTGGCTAGAATAGACCCTATGAGGTACCTGTTAGAGAAGCTTGTCCTATCTAACCATAGAGTTAAATGGCTTTTGTTATTGTCCGAATTTGGCATTACCTATGTCACACCAAAAAATCGATGAAAGGGAAGATCGTGGCGGCCTTGCTAACTGACTGTCCAACGGATGATACCAGCCAATGGGGGTGAAGTTCCAGATAAAGGAGTATGCATTGTTCCATTAGAGATGAGATGGCAGTTATACTTTGAAGGAGCAGCAAACAGTAAATGTTTTGGAGTGGGATTTTGTAGATTTCACCAAATAGGGCCTATTCACCCATAGCTATCAAGTTGACTTTCGACGGTACTAACAACACTGTTGAGTACGAAGCTTGTATCATTAGTTTATAAATGGCCTTAAATCTAGGTGTTTGTGTCATTCCAGTATATGGAGATTCAGCATTGATCATATATACAAAATTTAGGGTGTGTGGAGAATTAAAGATAAACGTCTACAAGTATATCATTCCCATTTAGAGAAAATTGTAGACCAGTTTAAAGATACAGAATTTGATTACCTACATCGAGTCACTAGCAACTTTGTCGAAGCCCTAGCAACCCTTGCCTCAATAGTTGACATACTCGCAAGACAGGAGGTAGAGTCATTAGTCATACAGAAAAAGGACCGATATGCTTACTTTTTTATGATAGCACACATAGAAGCAGATGGAATAGCCGAGCCTTGGTATATCGATATATAAAATCTTATCGAGGACGTAAATATCCCGAGGGGTGCTCCGCGAAGGACTGAGTAGCCTTAAGAAAAGACATTATAATGGTGAACAACTGTTGTGTGTAACCAAAGGAGACATTATAATGGAGAACACCTGTTGTGTGTAACCGAAGGAGAAAGTAGCCAAATCATGGAAAATATACATGCAGGAGAGTGTGGACCACACATGAACGGGTGGATGCTAATAAAGAATGTTCTCAGACAAGGAAACTATTGGAATACTATGGATCAAGACTGTGTGGAGTATGCGAGGAGGTGTAATGAACGTCAGATGTACGCCAATTCATAACACCTTCCTCCCTGAGAGCTATACAATATGACCTCGCCTTGGCCATTCTCAGTTTAGGGAATAGATGTGATAGGGAAGATCAGTCCAAGGCCTCTAATGAACGTGAATTCATAGTGGTAGCCATAGTTTACTTCACACAGTGCGTGGAAGACACTTCGTATGCCATGCTCAATGCCAGAAAAGTTGTTCAGTTTATTCGAACCAATATTATTTGCAGATATGGAGTACCGTGGGAGTTGATCTCAGACAATGGGTTACACTTGGAAGGAGAAGTCTCAAACTTGGCAAAGGAGTATGGTATCATCCGACATCGCTCATCACCATACTAATAGCAAACTAGTGAGGCTGTTGAAGCCGCCAACATGAACATCAAGAGCATGCTAAGCAAAATGATAGATACCTATAGAACCTGGCCAAATAAGCTTCCCTACGCATTCTGGGGCTATAGGACATTGGGGAGAACGTTGACCGGGACTATCCCATATTCATTAGTCTATAGAATGGAGGTTGTACTCCCGATAGATTTGGAAGTTAACTTTCTCAAGGTGCTATTGGAGAATTAGATAGCCACAGAAGGCAGGTTAAGACACATATTTGAGGAGTTGGCATTAACAGGCGAGAAAAAGTTAAAGGCGCTCAATCACATTTAGTGTTACAAGAAACGAATTGCCCGAGCATTCAATAAGCGAGTAAAGGGAAGCCAATTGAAAGAAAAATATCTGGTGATAAAGGAGAACAGTGGACAAATTAGGAAACCATGGGGAAAGTTTGAACCCAATTGGTCAAGTTCCTATATGATGAAGCAAACCATGACTGGTGGTGCAACATTGTTAGTCGCTTTAGACAGGATTGAGTTATCACAAATAGTCAATCTAGATGGATTAAAGAAATACTATGCCCGAGCGAATTCTTGTAATTGAACTATGAATGACCAGATCCTCCTTAAGAACATTTTACAGCACACACAAATTGATGTAACACAGAGATAAAGGTACGTCGGCAACCCGTAAAGTTACCTCGGGTGGGTCAAATTTTAATAAAATTCTTTAATTGCACTGGCCAAAATACTAACTACATTCCTGAGAAAAATAAAAAAGCCCACTACGACAAAAAACCTGCAAGGGGTGGCCTCGACAAATTTTAGGGTAAGAAAATTCTAAGTCCTATCAGTAACTTATGAGATGTCCATCTATATCTGTTTCAGTTTCTTCATAGCCAGACTCTACTCATCATTAAGGATTTGCTTCCATGTCCCTAAACCTTTCTTGTAAGCCAACTTCTGAGATATAGGAATGACATCCTCCAATCCTCCATTTGAAAACTGTAGATATTCAATTTTTTAGGTATTTTTCGTTAAATAAATAATGGGATTTATTGTTTATTAAAAGGCATTATTGATTTTTGGGCTTGGTAATGTACTTTAATTAATCAATTTAGTCCAATTTTATCTAATTAATTTGGTCCAGTTCAATTGTGTAGTCCAGTCCAGTTAAGTTCTCCAATCCAGTCCATTGCATTAGTCCAGTCCATTGCATTAAGTCAAGTCCAGTCCATGGTCTAGATTATTCCATATGAAGTAATTTGTCAGATGATTTGGGAAAATGACCATGATTTATCCTGGATAAAAAGATCAAATCCATTTACTTGTTGGTTAAGAAGTGACTATCCCGAATCTGCTACATTCCATTTGTGATTTCATAGATAATTACCAAAAGTAGGGTCGAATAATGCCTCGAAGTTCAAAAAAAATCATTTTCAATTAATGGGGTGAACTGGCCGGTTAGTTAATTTTTATCACTTATTCTAACTTATCCCCAGCAATGCATATTGGCATTACCAATCTCATCACATTGTGCGACCCTGAGCATTATAAAAAGGGGTCTTGGCCTTCATTTTCAGGGGTCGATCTCTGGTGAGTCCGAAAGCTTATTCTATTTAGAGTTTGCATGCTTTTTCTTTGTGAGGTGACATCTAACCCCTCTCAATAATCTTAGCCATTTGAATCACTCTAAAAACATCTTTTCGGTTCTCTGCATTGTGGATTCCACGACAAATATTCCCGAGTCATCAAGGCAAGCTACATTGTGAGGTAATCCTTACCACCTTTCTTAAGGTAAAAATCATATAGGTTGACTCCTATTTCTTGTAGTCACATTTCATTTGAAAATAACAAAAAGAGTTTTCCTTATCATTTTTTGTCTAAGTCTAGGCTTGTTTTGTTGAATGCTTCATGTAGGACCAGTGTCGAACTCTGACAGTTTTGATTCTAATTAGTCTGGTAGTATACATAGACCACTAGACCCCAGATGTCAAGTTCAAGCCAATAATCTAAAAATTAACTTAGGTTTATTCTTGTTGTATTTTACATGTTATGTGTTCTTTAGACCAAAATTCACTAAAACGAAGTAGAAACCGAAAGGGCGTGGCGGGTGCCTAACAGCTTTCTGTTGTGTAACTTAGTTTCTGGACCCCTATCCCAGTTTCAATAGGCTAGTCATCCTTCTGGACACTTTAGAGTCATTTGTTTTTCTTATTTTCCCTTATTAAATAAGATGGTGACTTCTGAAATCCTCTTTTCTGGGGATTTTCTTCAAATCGGTGCACCACAAAGAGCTTGTCTTTTACCCACTTTTTCTTTGCCTTTATTACCTTACTTTCAACCTGACCCTTAAGATTAGCATCCACACCAGCTTCCCATTTCTGAGTAGCTTTGATAATCGGATTCATTTTCGGCAACTTCTCCTTCAACAGCAAAGTGGGATGTCGCTGGGGTTAGTCCATATGTAGAGAACGTATCGAATTCCTGTCAGCATCAAACATCTTTGCAAACATTTAAGAACCAATCCAAGCCTCCTAATCCTATTAATCCAAACTTTTCGCTCAACCTGACGATGAAAGCTTTGTATTATGCTTTGTAAGTCTTGCCAGACTTAGATATTTTCAGGCCTGACCCGATAGCAGCACGAGCTTCATCTTTGGCTTGTTCCAAAGATCTTATCTCAGAAGCACTTGGAAAGTCCCAGTTTAATTCTGCCCTCAGTTCTCTCCAAAGCAAACATGTTTTCCTGGACGTAGGATCAAAGCCAGTAGATGTAGGCAGTAAAACTAGCTCTATATCACTAAGGAAAGGTCTATACTTAAGAGAACTGTGGGTATAAGGTGGAGACCACCAACCTTGCAAGATAGCCTTGATTATGGAAGGGCTAAGGGCTTCTTCCATTACAAAGTCATCATTGATTCTTGGGATTATCTGCTCATAATGAAACTGCCCCAAGATCTGACAGGCAAAAGTAAAATGATATGTAAAGTAATCCCAGGAGATAAACACAGGGTTATTCAGTTGTTATCAGAACTAGCCCATGAGCCCTTCAACATTTACGGTACCAACAGATATCTTTGGACTCCCGCACAAAGAAGAAACGAGTCCAATTGTCTATGCTTGAGTGACCTTCAAAGAGTAGAGGCCAAGAATGGAGAGCACTGGGGCTACATCCTACCGTAGCAGATTTGGCTATCAAGCGCATATGGTCCAGTAGCCACATGTGCAAAAGCAAAAAACTACCTCTAATGGAACGCTGGGATCTTTATGAACATTAGTGATACCAAGCAAAGTCTCAGTTACCACTAAAGTGATTAAGGATTTACTTTGGATGGATAGTTGTAAAAGAATGTCAGCTAGCCTCATCTTAGCAACCTTGGAACCAGAAAAGGTGAGATATCTAGCTACCAGACACAGTGCTAGAGCAGCCGCTTGACCAATGGCATATTGTTAGTCCCGACCAATCGGCTTGGCATACAAGTATTCTATCAAAGGGGAGAACTGAATAACATTACCCAGAACGAAAGACCGAGCATTCTCTTTTTTGATCTTCAATAATGTCTTAAGGGCTTTGGCACAACCATCTTGAATGACTTGAATAGCGATCTGAAGATTGGCAGGGATTTCTATAAGGGCAGAGAATTCTTTGAACTAGGGCAGAGTTCATTCAGACCAAAGCAGAAGACATGATCATTGGCAACCTAGAATTTGGAAGCTACAAGAAGAAGGTCTTCACGAAGCACCACGCTCCTCAAGCTCATCACAGATTTCAATTTGAATAGCCCGTCGAGATGGATCAATTCGACCTTATTGAAGAATGCACTAAATTGGAGCCCGAGGATCGTAGGATTATCTACAAAAGCCATTGAGGATTCTGAGAGGAGAAGGAGTGACGTCATCTTATTATGAAAGAATGAGTTCCAAATATATAGTCAAGAAGTCCTAATTTGTATAGAGTTAGGAGTCAAAAATTTTAAAAAAAATTATCAAAAAAGCCATCCAATTTTTGACTAACCAGCCAATTTTCCTATTTGATTTGCATATTTGATGGTTCATGTTTCTGATCAACCGTCTGGTTCTCTCGATAAAATTTAATTTTTTTCTGACTAACTGGCCGATTTTGGCTTGAAATTCAAGCTTGTTTCAGACCAACTGCCCGGGTTGGCCTCAAAATTAGATATAGGCTGTGATGCCCCGAACCTAGGTTTACAAGGTTATTATTACTTAGCGACGATTATGGTAAGTAAGACGAAATTAGACTGTTAGTGAAGACCTTACGTGCATGTATAAATTTGATCTTTAGCGTTAATTATTGTGAGCAATATTATTTGTTGCATCTAGCAATGTATTTTAATAATATGATAAGCTATAAATGATGAAGTTTGTACAATAGAAAAATTCATGGATGTGAGTGGTTTGCAATTTAAAACTGACGAAATTGTGCCGCTATAACATTATATGGTCTCGCATTAAATAATTTTACATATTAAAGAGCAGAAAACAAAAAGGGAAACAACAATAAAATAAAATAAATGAATAAATAGAAATTTGGGTTAAATATAAAAAGGGGGGAGAAGAGAATAAGTAAAGAAAGAAGAGAGGGCGTCGGCCCTAATGGGACTGCAACGCCGGCGCTGCTTCCGGCCACACACGCAGCCACCGGCGACAACTCCGGCCACGCCCCTTCACAGAAGCACCATCCAACACCTCCGCCACCACCATGCCGCAACCATCGCGTCACTGACATCGCCAAGCCGCCGTGAGATCGCGATCTCCGATCAACCTCTTCCCTATTTTTGGCTACACCCACGACCGCCGGCGACACGGTTTCCCTGCCACTGAAGCTCGGCCAACCTTTTGTCATACTACGGTGCTCTTCAAACCAACCACCACCACCAAGCAACTCCAGTGGGCACCTCTGCCAAATGCACCGCCCGTTGCTTCCATCCATCGCCACCACGCATCAATCACACCAGCCACGGACCACCACCATGCTGTAGCCGAGGCGCTACTTCCACCGCCTAGACGCCATGCAATCGCGGTCACCGACCACCCTTTTAGTCTCCGGCGAGCATCGACGACGCAAATGGTGCCTGTGACGACAAATTTGGACCACTACAAACGGCACTTGCCATTACCAGCGGCACCACGGCGCCATCGTCATTCCACCACCATGCCATGCTTCTTCATCTGCTGCCGACCAGATCCATGGCACAGCCATGGGTATTTTTCGATCGACCAGTGAAGGCGACGCCGGAGTAACCAAAAGGCGACCATTAGCCCACTATTGTAGTGGCTGAGCTTTAGTCGTCGTTCGCTACCGCGGATGCGAGGAGCCGCCGTTGTGCTTACTGCCTCTGTTGGTCAAACGTAGCTTCATCGCCATGAACAACCGTGGCATCTTCTTCCCCGTTGCTCTTTTGATGATCACTGTTGTAAAAATAAGTTGGGGTTGATTTATTATAAAATGGATTACGTGGTGGCCTTTACATTGATTGTGGTTGGGTTTTATGTGTGCAATGGTGGGTGTACGGTGTCTGTGTTTGGGGAGTTGTTCTGATTTTGGTGCGTTGTGGAGCAGAGGTACCACGAAGGTGCTTGAGATGGCTGAAACGGTATCATGGCAGTGCTTGCAGTGTTTGCAATGGGCTAGATTGTGATGGTGTCTGTTTGTGGGTATGTGTTGTGACTGTGTTTTCTGAGAGTGTGTGTTTGTGTAAAACCAAGTGTGTTTTTATCTGGGTAAAAGTTATAAGGGTGTGAGTGAAATGGGTGTACAGGTGGGTATGGGGCGTCTGTGTGCATTTTGTGTGACTTGTATTTGTAGCAGTGTGTGAATATACAACCGGTGTGTTAGGTTTTGGTGGTATGGAAAATGAACGGATTTCGGTGGTAGGATTGAGATATTGTTGTGGTTGTAATGGTGGCTTAATTATGGTGCTTGTGGTGGCTGGACTGGATGTAACTGTGGTGGTGTTTGCGGCGGCGGTAGCATTTAATACTATTGGTTTGATGAGTTAGGACTAAAGAAATTGGTGGCACTCTGTATAAAATTAGGAAATGGGTTGGTGGTGTGCTTGCGTGATGGTGACTACACAGTGATGGTTTAGCGACAATGCTTGTGGTGGCTAGAATGGATTGAGGTAAACGGTGAATGTATGACTTTTGGCGGGTGTGCATTAATTGGGTGTTGAGCGGCTATGTGTGTATACTAGGTGTCATAATTTACGTATGTGTGATTTTTAATGGTGGTGCTTAGGGTGACTGTGGTTGGGTTGTGTGCGTGCAGTGGCGGGTATTTAAGTATGTAAGCCTGGACAGGTGTATAGGTGTGATTGTTGTTGGACGTGTATGGAGATATTGTGTGTACATGGTGCGAGTGTACTGTATGCTTGCGAAGGTGTACCCTATGCATGTATGTGTTTTTGGACAGGAAATCGCATAGGCTATGAGAATATATAAAAGGAAATTGTTAGCGTTAGCCCTAGCGATTAACTGAGTGCTATTTAGCACAAAGTTATTTGGTGGTTATTAAGACAGGGTGAATTAATGGATGTTCGGCAACGGCGACTAAATGCCAAGAATGACAGGGTGAACTAGGCACGATATTGGACGTGCATGTAGGTCTGGCAGTTGACTGCGGCATTGAATTTGCTTGAAGACATATTCAACGGGAATGTTGTGTCGTGATTGACGATGCTTTGCGATGTAGTAAAGCTGGGAACATGAAGATAAAAAGAAGGGCATTGAACGTGCTTTGTACCAGGTGTGGTAGCATGATCGTCGTTTTTAGATGTGATGAACAGTAGCGGCCCAGCACAAGCGGGCTTGTGGGCCTAGGCCTTCAAATTCTGAGAAAAAGCCCGGCCCGGCTCGGCCCGGAAACAACCCGGTTTGGCCCGGCCCGAAGTCGACCACTTGTTTGAATTTTTTGCAAAATTCCACTTTTAGCATTGTTATGTGTTAAGATTTTATTAATAAAGCTCACCAAGAAGAGTATGAAAATGTTTAACATATAATAAAAATATAATGGCTAACAAATAAATATGTATATACATACATACATATATATGTATATTACTTATAATGAAATAAAAGGATAAAGATTAGGTTCGTTAAATTGTGAATATTGCCTAGAGATGAAATTTAAAATTGAATAACTAGATATTGGGCCTAGGGCCAAGGCACTGGGCCTAGGTTTGCCTTCGGCAGGCCCAGCCCGGTTGGCATACAGCAGGCCCGATGGGCTTGGGCTGGGCTTTGACAACTCTAGTCGTTTTGATGTGAGGAATGTGTAGTGTCAAGTAAGTGACCCTTGATTCAACTAGTATTTTTATATAATAAGTATATGTTTACCTGCTATTAAAAAGTGAAGTTTAGCATTAACTATTTTAATTATGTTTAATTGTTCTGGCTTGAATTGCTAAAAAGCTTTAGTAGTTTATTTGTCATGAAAAATTGGACCAGCATGCATTGATTTTGTTTAGAAATTGAAATTGACCTCAGATTTGAAATGTTTGGTACAAGTGAAATGTTTTGAAATTTGACATTATTGTGAATATTGAACAACTTGAAAATTATTGAAAGGAATGTGTGGATAGTTTGATGAGGGGTTATGTTTACGACGAACGAAAAGGTAGTTTTTGGTTTACTCGATTGTTGTGCCCTATATCCACGGGGGAAAGTTGGATTTCGGGCCCTGGTCAACGGGACTTGTACGTTGATGCACAGTACAGTTGCTCGTGGTTCGCCCTTGCGTCCACAGAATTTTATCCCGGATGGAGGAGGGATTTCGGGCCCTAGTCAGTGGGGCCTGTACGCTGACCGCAGCATATCGTTTGAGCTAATGTTGGGATTGAGCTGGTTGTTGTGAGTTTTGTTCTAATGATTTTACACTTCAGTTTTTAGTTTCATGTGCTTTAATTCGTTTTGCCAGATGATTACCAACTTCATGATTTTAGACTTTTTAATGTGACTATAATATAAAGTGAGTTATTTTATGCATGCTATGGTTCACCTAGTTGAATCATTGGTTACTTACTGAGCACGTGGAAGCTCATCCCTTACTTATCATTTCAGGTTGAAAGTAAGGTGTTGGTGAGGAGCATAGGAAGAGACAATTTGGTGCGGTTCAGACACTGTATGGAATGAGCCGCTGAATATTTAGGTTGTTGGTTTAGTTTTAGCTGTTGATAAATCAGAGTTATAATGAGTTTTAGCATAAGTATTGTATTCAAATAGAAATATGAAAATGTAATTAAAGTTTGTAAAAGTTTTAATTTTCGCTGCAGCATATATTGGATTTTAGCGAGTAAGGCCTGGCAGAGCCCTTGGTTAGAGCCCATTGGGTCTGCGGCCGGTCACGTGCCTAGCTCACGGGCCCATTCGTGGGTTCGGGTTGTGACATAGGCCCTCACCAACAAGCTGGTTCTCCTCTAAAAAAAATTGGTTACTGACTCTGGCAGGTTAGTTTGCCTTTGTCGAATTTTGAAAGGTTTGCCTACTTTTAGGTCGAACCCTGTATCTGCCAAGCCTCAATTCTCAATCTCTGGTGTTTCCAATCCTATCCTCCTTTCTTTTTGTGCATGTACCTGAACATAAAAATAAAGTACATAGTAACATAGGGAATTTACTCGAGAGTGATAAACTAAAAAGCACAGAAAATAAATGTTTTAACAAAATCATTGTTTGAAATCTATTTCTTAAGGGACTCCAACCAACATATTAATAGCTAGGCGTAACTCTAGACCTAGAAGCTAACTGCATCTGTCATCTTCATATATTCCTCCTAGTTCTTCTGGGGCAAGGGCATTCTCTCTTGACTGGACTCTAAGGCCTCTAGGGTTTCTTCTTTGATTTCTGTATTGGGCTCCTCCTCAGCATCTACTTCAACTTTTTCTAGCTTTGTTTCCTCCGCATCACCCCTACATAGTCCTCTTCCTTGACAGCTTAGGATGACTTTTGCATTGGTAGTGACGGAGGAGATAGAGCCTTCCTCTTGCTTCCGTGGCCACTCTCTTGCCATTGAATGGAGCCAATATTAGTTTGGGATTCTTCTCGTATTTGTGGATCACCATGATACTCTTCACATGCTTGCCCTTGGGAACAACTGGGGTCGCCTTAGGGGTAACAGCAGTCGCAAAAGTAGGGGCTGGAAGCTTCACGGTGCTCTGCCGGCTACTTGATCCACCTCCCTAAGGCGACACCGATGGAGTGGGAATAGGCGTCTCCTTAGCCTCTTCTGAGGGCCCATAAACAACAAGCATATCCCATTGGCCGGATACCATGCCCTTAAGGCTATGTATCCCTCTGTAAGCATCTCGAAGTAGGGAACAAGGGACCTACATAAGAACAAAGCACCAAGTGAAGATCTCTCATGTATAACATAATTAAATAAAGAAAAGTTGAGTCTAGATATTTATGTCTGGATTTTGGCCAACCCTTTGAGCTCGAGGACTCTGAGTTGTTTTTCAATAGAAAAATGGGTTCATGCACCTCGGTTATCCCCTTCTGGTAGATTGGCACTTTCTACCGAGGGAATAGAAGACCCTCAGCCACATCATCTTCTTTCTTCCTCTTGCCTTTCTTGTCATGAGCCACCCTCTCCCTCTGGATCTTCTTCAGCCATTTCGAGTAGGAGGAAGGTGTCAAATCTTCCCGCATGAATGCCTCTTAGATCAGAGGATCGTTCTATCATCATAGGGAGGATATTGAAATCCCCGTGAGGAGAGTCCATATCAACCCATGTTCTAACTTTGTCGTGGTACATCTCCTCAGGAGGAGCCACTGCTATCTTGAAGCCCATGACCTCTAGATGGTGTAGAGAAAGCACCCTATCCCTTAGGTAGAAATCCACTTGTGAGGGTCCCACTAATAGCATTTTGCACTGAGTACCACTAAAAGAAAAAGACATTTTACTGACGGAGTTTTAGCGACGGACCATAATCCTTCGCTAAAAGGTTGATTTACGTTGGAATAAGCCGTTGCTCAAAACTTTTAACGACGGGCCTTCTATGGAAAAAAAGTTTTACCGACGTTGTTTTACCAACGGTTTTTCTGCGATGGATGTACCGTCGCTAAAATGTTTCTATTTTTGGCCCTTTTTTAATGTGTAAAAATGTTTTAGCGACGGAAATGTTTTGTCGGTAAAACTTTTAACACTAAAACTCCCCCAAGGTAGCCATTAGCGACAGAATATTCCGTCGCTAAAACATCCGTTGCTAGAAGTCATTACTTATGGGATGGACTTTTCGCTAAAAGTTTTGTTATTAAAAAAAACCCCTCATTTCTATCTCCCCGTCTTTCTCTCTATCTCTCTTCAGTTCTCACCCCCAATTTCTTCAGCCGGCGACCCCCCTCTCCTTCCGTTGATCTCCCCTCCGGCGACACCCCCTTCTGGCAAAGCCCCCTCAATAACCCCCAACGACACCCCCTTCCCCCCGAAGCCCCCCATGACGCCGTACCTCGGCGACGATTTCTTCCCCTGGCGACCCCCCTCCCCGGCAACAAACCACATTAACTCCGGCGACGACCCCTTCCCCCACCCTACGACAACCTCCCAAGACGCCCTTCATGACTACTGCCCCTGTGCAAATTATGGCTCCACTGTCGCGTTACCAATGCTGCCACCGCCGCACCACCCCCACCACCGGTATGTTCATTTTACCCTATTCTTGGTTTAATGTATGTGTTTAACTGTTAATGTATAGTTACATGTACATACAGATTATTATGCATTGGTTTGGGTATTCATGAAGGAATTTTAAGCTGTTGATTGGTTGAGAAGTTTAGGTTGTTAATTGAACATTTCAGATTGTTAGATTGAGCATTTGAGATTGTTGATAGAGATTTGTGACCTAATTGGATGGAGATATGTGACTTAATTTCATTTTCCATAGTTAATTGCATATCAAATTAGGTAATTAAACATTCATTTTCATTTGGGAAACACCATTATATTGGTGTTCTGCTTGCTTGGAAATTGGTTAAATGGGAATTGTTTAGAGTCTATTCAGACTCATTTTGGTGTAAATGTCAAAATAGCACGTAGTGGCATCTTTATCAAGTAAACCAAAATTAACTAGCTGCAAATCACAATAGGTAATTAAAAATTCAATATAGTTGCTTACGAGTTAGGTTTCTGTTCAAACTTGCCACTAAAATTCTCCATGTGCTTAAGCTTGAGCCTGTTTGATCATTTAGTTTTAAAATTGAGAGGTTGAAACGTTTTTTTAGTTGCTTACGAATGAAATGTTTTTTTAGTTGCTTAGTATCAAATCATGCTAAAATTTTGCTACGTGATTCTAGAATAACGTTTATAAGTTGTAAATCTAATGTGACCGCCTTGATCTTGCAAATATTTCTAAGTTACTTTTTTTTGGCGTTTCGTGTCTATTTACTTCATGACTAAGGTCCATTTCTATGAATGTCGCTTCAATTCTTTGAATGTCGCCTCAATTCAATTCCAAGTTTCACATGCTCTAAGTACTTATGATGTTGCTCTTGCTATTGATTGTATTAATCCTTTTTCATCGTAATTAAACCTAGTTAACCCCGATCAATCCTATTTAACCCCGATTAACTGTAATTAACTCTGATTCACCCTAATTAACCCTAAGTAACCCTGACTAAACCTAAATAACCATGATTAACCCTAAGTAAAAGTAATTAACCCTGACTAACCCTAATAAGCCCCGATTAACCCTTCATTAACCCCAATTAACCCCTTACACATCCCTAGGTAACCACATTTAACTATAGTTAACCCTAATTCACCCTAGTTAACCCCGATCAACCCTAATTAATTGTAATTAACTCCGATTCACCCTAATTAAACCTAATTAACTATTATTAAACCTAAATAATCCAGATTAACCCTAAGTAAACGTAGTTAAACCCGATTAACCCTAACCCTAACTAAACTCTAATTAAACGCTATTAATATATTCCTAATTATCCTAAATACTATCTAACCCTAACTATATACTTAAATTCTAGACTCAGTCACAGGTGAGACAATATCAACTCCATAGCACATGCTCGTAACATATCCTCCAAGGTCTGAATTGTCCTTTCGCTTTGGCCATCTATATGTGGATGGAAGGATGTGCTAAAAGCAAGTTTAGTTCCCATCGCATCTTGAAAAGCCTTCCAAAACCTTGAAGTAAAATGAGGATCTCGATCTGAAACAATGCTTACCAGTACTCCTTGGAATCTAACAATTTCTTTTATATACATACATGCCAGAGTTCGAGGTAAACCTGATACAAAGTCCATTGTATATGCTCCCATTTTCACTCGGGTATGGCTAACGGTTGAAGTAACCCGGCTGGTTCACGATGTTCCAATTTAACTTGTTGACATGTAAGACACTTTGCAACAAACTCAGCCATATCTCTCTCCATATTATCCCACCAATAACTAGACTTCAGATCCTTATACATGTTAGTACTTCCGGGGTGGATATAATAATTGGACCGATGTGCTTCTTCCATTATTTCTAGTCTCAAACTAGCATCATTCGAAACACTCATTCTCTTAACAATTCGAAGCAAACCATCACTCTGCAACATAAAATATGATTCGGAACTCAAACCTTTCAAAATAGCTTGTACTTCTTGATCTCATGCTTGTGCTTCTCTAATTCTTTTTATCAAAATAGGTTGCACCCTAATAGTAGCAAAGACAATACCTGGCTTAAGTAGTCGAGGCTGCCAATGCATGCATCTTCTAACAATTTTCACACTTTTATCATCAAGTTTGCAACCATAGCTTTTCTACTCAATGCATCGGCAACCACGTTAGCTTTGCCCGGATGATATTGGATGGTGCAATTATAATCATTGAGAAAGTTCCATCCATCTACGCTGCCTCATATTAAGGTCTTTCTGTGAAAATAAATACCTCAAGCTTTTATGGTCTGTGTACACTCCAAACACTGCTCCATACAAATAATGCCGCCATTTATGCAAGGCAAATACAATTGCTGTCAATTCCAAATCATGTGTAGGATAGTTTTGCTCATGGGGGTTAGCTTCCTCAAAGCATATGCTTTTACCTTTTCCCACTGCATTAGAACCAAACTCAAACCAACATGTGAAGCATCACTATAGATTATAAGATAAGATTACCGTTACCTTCCGGTAGAGTTAAAATAGGGCTGAAATCAGTCGTTGCTTCAATTCTTGGAAACTAGCCTTACCCTTGGCATCTAAGAAAATTCACTAATTTTTTAGTAAGCTTTATTAATGGGCTTGAAATCATTGAGAAATTTTGCACAAATCTCTGGTAATATCCTGCTAGTCCCAAAAAGTTACAAACTTCTTTCACAGTAGTCGGTCTTTCTTAATTTACAATTGCTTCAATCTTTACTGGATCCTTAGTTGCAGGAAACCCCTTATAAGGTGACGTTTCTCTCTCAAAAACTCGCTTTTGCGATCCCAAGTTAGGAGCTCCATGGGATCTCGTCCCAAACTAATATGGGAACTCGATCCCGTTAGCTGGATAGAGATGCATGGAACAAGTGAGAGAATACCTGAAAATCAAGCCCTTTCAACTCAATTCCTTGTTTCTCTTCTCCTTCAAGTCCTTAAAGCCTCCTATTCTGTTGTTGCTGGCTATATAAACTAAACTAAACAAATGATAATACTCTTTACTCATTTATTTATTCAATGCGCTCCTAACCTTAGATTCTTCTTGGTACTTACGCTCCCCCGCCCCCATTCCCGCTCCCGCCCCCGCCCCCGCACCCGCACTCGCACCCGCTTTGTGCAACTAAGACTCGATCTACGGACACACTTGCACTAGATACAATATGTCCGAAAAATATAACTTTTTCGAGCCAAAATTTACATTCGCTAAACTTTGCATACAATTTCTTTTCACGTAAAACTTGCAACACTACCCGAAGATGGTATTCATGTTGTTCACGGTCCTTGGAGTAGACAAGAACATCATCAATAAAGAATATAACAAAGGAATCCAACCATGGCTTAAAAACACGATTCATCATGTCCATGAAGGCTGCTAGATAGTTAGTAACACCAAACGGCATAATAAGGAACTCATAATGACCATAACGTGTTCTAAAAGCTGTTTTGGGTTCACCTTCTTTCTGGAGATTCCACTGATGATATCCTGATCTCAAATCAAGCTTACAAAATATTGTTGCACTCTGTAATTGATCAAAAAAGTCATCAATGTGTGGAAGTGGATATTTGTTTTTCATAGTCACATAATTCAATTGCCTATAATCAATGCACAGTCTCAATGAATCCTCTTTCTTTTCAACGAACAATACGAGAGCACCCCAAGGTGATACACTTGGTTGAATAACGCCTTTATCAAGTAGTTCTTGCAACTGAACCTTCAAGTCTTTCAACTCTATTGGAGCCATTCTATATAGAGCTTTAGAAACCGGACTTGTTCCTGGCAATAACTCAATAACAAATTCAAATTCTCGATCGGGGGGTTGTATATTATCAGGGATCACATCACTAAACTCACGAACAACTGGAATGTCTTCAATTTTTCTGCTCTTTCTTACCGTGATCAATTGCATAAGAAAGGTACCCTACATAATCTCTAAAAAGCAACTTATGAGCATGAATAGCAGAAATAATAGGTGTGGAAGAAAACCCTTTATTACCGACAAATTCCAATATACCGTGTTCCGGCATATCAAAAGTAACACTCTTAGCATGACAATTAACATTAGCCTGATGTTGAAGATAACCAGCCCATATCAAGAATGACATCCAAATTCTGAAGGGGTAGAAGTATCAGATCAATGTTAAGTCCCTTACCACACACTACTACTGGGCATGATCTATATATAACATCACTATGTAAGGATTCCCCCGTAGGTATACTCACCATAAGTTCATATGGTAAACTCTCGGGTCGCTTACCCAAATGATGCACGAAATGTGGAGCTACATAAGAATGTGATGAACCTAGATCAATCAAAACTCATGCCAAGTGCTTAAAAATAAAAATTGTATCTCGAATCACTTCAGCCAAATTTCTTGCCTCCTCTTCTCCCAAAGCAAAAGCCTTTCCCTGAAGTCTTGGTTTCCCTGTACCTCGGCCTGTACTCGTTCCTTACTTGCCACTTTACTGAATGGGTTTTGGCCTCGGATTAGGACAATCATTCACAATGTGATCCACAGTCATAGCATTTCCCTTCCTTCCTCCAGCAAGAATTAGAATTATGCCCAACCTTGCCACAGTAAGAACAAGTCAATTTGTGTACCCTTGTACTTGCTGAATTTGCTGAGTTCTAAGCTTGCCTTTAGGTTGTTGCATGCCTCTTTGATCATTATATGCCCCTGCTCTTTTCACTTTATTACCACTGGTGTTCAAATTCCTTCCAACTTGTCAGTTCGAAGGATTTGGTTTAGTTCCACTCAATCATGCTGTTTTCTTTGTATGTCCCCATCACTCTTCTTAATGAGTAAAGCTCTGTCTACCATTTCATAATAGTCATCAATATTGAGAATTGAGATCTTTTCTTGGATTTAAGGCTTCAAACCATCTTGAAACTTTCTAGCCCTCCTATCTTCACCCTCTACCAAGTACGAAGCATGCCTAGCCAATAATGTGAACTTGGTTGCATATTGTTGCACCGTTAGATTGCCCTACTCAAAATTTAGAAGCCAGCCTCCCTTTTCAGCTTAACACTTTGAGGAATATAGTTTTTATTGAACTCGGTTTTGAATAATTTCCAAGTGTGAACCGTTTGAGCCGTTGTCCACTTGCTGTCAATCATTTCCGACAAACAAGCAGCATCATTTTCAAGTGTAAAAGTTGCAAGTAATAATTTCATCTCATCATTCAGCCCCATGATTTTAAAGATTCTTTTCATGTTCCTAATCCAATTTTCAGTTTTGTTCGAATCACCCTCTCCAACAAGGTCTAGCGGATGCATATTCATGAAATTCTTTAGCATCTCAGATTTGCCTTGCCCTTCTAGATCATGGTTAGATCCTCGATGGTTGAGATTGTTATTTTGCTGATTCTCCATGCAAGAGACCATACACCCCGATATCACATACATATCTTTCAATGAGTTGTCGCCGTCTTTCCTCAAAGAACTTGCTTCTCTGTCAGCCATTTGTACCTATAAAGAGGCATGAAATTGGAGAAAATCGAAGATGTAATATCAAGCTTAAGGCTTAACTCTGAAGATCATATCCTGTCTAATAAGAAAAACTTATGCTCTGATACCATCTTAATTGTCATGCCACAAGAAGTAGGACGCGACTACGCATATTCTAACACGCTAACCTTCTTTTGAAGGCAATTAGAGTGCGCTAATTGCATTTGAATATAAACAACACAACACGCCTTTTAAACATATATTACATTCGTCCATCCTTATAAATCCAAGCTTATACACACATACACACCACACTTTCACCCTAGTTCTATAACAAATCACTAGCACACCTCACTCTCTATTTACAAGTGCACAAAGACTTACTATCCCTGATTCTCAGGCACAAAATGGTACTCTAAATTTTCCTAGCCAACGCCCTTGCCTACCACTTCCTAATCCTCTCTAGTATCTAAAAAGTAGAGATAGAAAAGAGGTTAGCCACAGCTAAGTAGAGCAGACATATATGACTAGCTTAAATTATCTTAATCATAACAACTGTACATAAACTAAACAAAACGTGCTTATCATTAACTTATGCATGACATATGATAGATTGCAGTGAACGAGCAATAAATAACTTAAGCATAACACATATCATAATGAGTCTATGGAGCCCAAACCATAAGCCCAAAGCTCGTTCACCTACTATCCTTTCTTAATAAGACACTAAATTGATCACTCAAAAGCTGAGCCGATCAAATTCAGTTTATGAGTGATAAATTTAGACCTTACACAAGACTCCGCACATATTGACAGCATACGTGGCGCAACATAGTGCCTCTAGGAGGTTAACCTGCTGAGCAAGCTCAACATATATCCCTTTTTCATATAAACCCGATTTGCTGGCCTTCGACCCCCTGTCACTACTTCCGATGACTCAAATGATTTATAGCATGATATAATGCATAGAGAATGTTAAACACATCAAGTATCATGTAGAACATTTATATGCATTTTTTAGCTCAAAACAGATTCAGTGAAAGCAGACCAGTTCCAAAATCTAAGCAATTTAGGGTAACATATACTTCGAATTTGAGAGTGATATAAAGTAAAATGTTAAAGCACACATCTCAAGATTTCTAGATAGTTAGAGAACACTCAAATCCGACAAGTATTGAATGAGATATGCTTGTTTAAATATCAACACAGAATCTGCCCAGTTTAATCAGCTTCGACTAGTTTCATATTCATGCAATTTAGGGGCAGCATAAACTTCGAATTAGAGAGTAATCAAAGAAGCAATGTTAAAGCACACATTGTCAGATTTCCAGAAAGGTATAGAACACTCAAATCCAGCAAGTATTGAATGTGATATGCATGTTCAAAGTTTTACCTAGAATCTGCCTGAATTTCTTTAATCCAATTCTATCACTTCATAAGCACATAATACAACATATATACACCCACCATGATTAAACCCATGCTCTAGGCTGCTCAGATGTAAAACTCTACCTTCGATAAGATTAGGATGTCGAAATCATCAAGAGCTCCCTCTTTTGTCAATAAGATAACATCCAAACATCAATGATTACTAATCTGAAATTATCACAGCAATTTCTCTTTTTTCCTTGCTTCTTCAAGTTCTCAAACCTCCTCTCTAATGTTTCTACAAGTAGGCACCTCCCTACTCTCTTCCTTCTTGTTTCTTCTTTGAAATGGTAGAAGACACGAGTCACCCACGTTTGGAGAAATCGGCTGAGATTTCTCTCTAGAGAAACAAGTGTTCAAAGGGGATTAGACCCTTTCCAAGTCCTACCAATAAGAACATGACAACCCAAATCAATTTCTAGGGCAGAATCTTCATGTATGTTGTGCAGGCTTGACCCCCCGTAGCTCACTTAAATTCCATACATACTACCTTGCACTGTATTTTAGCTCTATTAGCAACTGTAGCTAGAAGTTGATTAATTGGAGGAGATTTGCATCCCAATCTGGCAGCTGACTTAGTGTCCATAAAATTGCCTGTAGATCCAATATCCACTAAAATGGTGAAATGTTTCTTATTCACCCAGCTGTCTGTAGATCCAGTATTCACTAAAATGGTGAAATGTTTCTTGTTCACCTAGCCAACACCATCACTGTGGTAAGTGAAGTGTTTCCAGCAAGAGCTTGAACAAAAATCTTTATCAAACCCTCATCACTTTCTTCTGAGATGACCAGATCCTCTAATTGATCATCCCAATCCATTTGTTTAGGATTCTGTCTTGAGATCAACATTGTAATACTCCTCTTAGGACATATCTTTTGGTGCCCTAAAGTGAATTTCTCATCACACCAAGAACAAAGGCCATGTTCCCTGTAATACCCCATATTTTTTAATAATTTTCTATCACTTTAAAATAAATAATTAAGTAAATAACTAATTAAATAAGTTTGTGACCTTTGTGTAATATTAGAAAAGTTTTGGTGCTTTTTGAATAAGAGGCTTAAGTTCAGGGGGTTTCGTGTAATTCGCCAATTTGGGGCTTTGATATAAATAGCCTTTTTCCCCTTCCAGCCTCTTTCTTCCCGGCAGGCCGCCTCTCTCATTCTCTTCTCCATTTCAGCCCTAAATTGCTTGTGCCTTGGAGATTCGCGGTCTAAGTCGAGCGGCGTGGCTTGGGGGGATTGAGTTTTCGTCGAATCGCTAGTATAAGGTAAGGGGTTTTGCCTCTCTTTGCTGTGGTAAGGGTTTTTCCATAACACAATCCGATCTGTAGATGGAGTCTTATCCAATTAAATTGGTTCTGGAACTTTAATCCAATTTATTGTCCACAATTTTGTCCCTAAGCATTTAATTGTTGAATTACCGGTTGTTGAAATTAGACTTTGGATTAATCTTTGACCGTGGCTTTTGATGGTTGTTACCTGTTCTTCGTTACGGCACAAGTAATTGCCTTAGAATCCACATGTTCGTGCAGTTTCATCTTATTCTATATCTTTGTTCTTTCTTTTATTGCTATTGTTCATGGTGGGTCTTGGTACTTGAGACCATTTCAGGGAGAAGTGGTTGCTTTGTTGAAACAGCCCCACTTATTCTTGTTAAAGGGTTCCAGCAATATGCCACGGAAGTGGTACTTTAGGTAGTAGTTGATTTCAAAACCATCCATCAACTTGTAAACTATTGTTTTGTTCTTTTTTTAAGCTCGTGGACTTGTTGTTTCTTTTTCATTTCGTATCACTTGGATTTTACCAACTGTAGGTTTTTGCTCAAGTCCCCAAAAACATTAAAATTCACAAACCCGTAGATGGCCCAAAGCTGCAACATGGGCATTAGAATGTCTTCCATGTTCAGTTTACCATTTCCTCTATATTTTCTGTTTCGTGGCTTGTTGGCAGCAAGGTTTTTTAGCTATTGTTAATGCCTTATTCCTTTGGCAGTGTTCTTTGTTTTTCTGTTAGTAAACATGCCTTCATGCTTCTCTTTTCCACAACTGTGCAGCTTAGTAGCTGAGTTCTAGTGCATTTCTATGCTTTGAGTTTAATTCAATTTAAAACATTCCTTTGAAATCATTGGACCGAGCTGCCTTATTTTAATTGCTGGAAATTCTTGGCTGTTCTATAATTTTGCTACACATGTTTACTGTAGAACTTTGTCTCTTGTCTTCTTTCATTTCTAAGACAACCAAGCCTTAGAATAAGGTCTAGTTCCTTCTTGTTAGGTGGTGGTAATCTTCTTTGTCCTAAACCACCTTTTCATGGTTTGTTTATTTCCATTGCAGTCCGGTTTGTGTTCGGTTGCCAATGCATATACACTCTGTGCTTTGCCATTTCCTGGGTATACTGCCAAATGGGCAACATTTTGCTATCTTTCGTATTTTTGTACTACTTCTGTTAGCGTATCCTGTTCATAGACTCCCATTCCTTGCCTTCTCTGTTTGTTCATCTATTGTACATGTTTAGACATTCAATTCGAATTATCATTGAAACCATTGCAATTTGTAATATTTTACTCCTAAGAAGCTGAATTATTGCTAGTGATGTCCACCTTGGTTTTATAAAGAATTTACTTGCCTCTAATCCATCCACCAGTACATGTTCGTATTTCATTTTTAATGGCCAGCATCCACCTGTTTTGTTTCCAGCAGTTGAAGTTGTTACTTCATGAACTGTTCCTGTAATGCTTTTGCCATGGAATCTTGTGTTATATATATGCTTGTATTCTCTATTCAATCGTCAATCTTTCTACCCACTTAGTTGATTCTTTTTAATAGCTTAACTGAAATTTAAGCTTTACTAGTGGGCAAATAACATCAGGTAGTTTTCATTCTGCAATTCATTCCAGTCCTTTGGCATTCTTTTCGTTTCAGCTTGTTGTTAGTCAAGGAACCTGTTCACTACAAGAAAATGCCTTTTTAGCGACGGATGTAAATCCGTCGCTAAAAATGGATTTAGCGACGGATTTCTCCGTCGATAAAAGTCCGTCGCTAAAGATATTTACCAACGGAACACTCCGTTGGTAAATATCTTTAGCGACGGACTTTTATCAACGGACTTTTAGCGACGGACTTTTCCGTCGCTAAATGTTATTTTCGAAAATTTTCAATTTTTTTTTCTCAAAAAACCGTTGGTAAATATCTTTAGCGACGGACTTTTATCAACGGACTTTTAGCGACGGACTTTTCCATCGCTAATTGTTATTTTCAAAAATTTTCAATTTTTTTTTTCTCAAAAAAATTTAAATGGGATTTTAGCGACGGATTTTTACCAACGGATTGTGTCCGTCGGTAAAAATCTACGTATTAAAACCAAAAAACCCTAGTTCTTTCTTTCAGTTTCTCATTCTCTCCGCCGCTACTCTCTCTCTCTCACACCCACACTGACTTACGCCGCCTACCTTCGCCGCTCGCCTCCCACGCCTTCCCGGCTTCCTGTCCCACCCTGCCTCCCCCACGCTGCTGTCACCACTCTCGCATCTCTCTCTAGCCTTTGCGACAATGCGACCATCAGCACCGGCAGGCGACAAGTCGGCAGCCACTCAGCAATTCAGATACACCGGCGACCATACTCGTATCTCTCTCCAGTCCAGATCTACCGGCCGGCGGCGGCGAGTCGGCAACCATTCCTCAGCAGTTAGCATATCTCAAGTATTTCCTTCGACAATAAGTTCTCTCTTTCATTCATCCTCCTTCATGTTTTGGCTTTTATGTTTTACTGCTTTTGATTAATTTCATAGAAATTGATTTTTTCTATAAGTTCCCTGATTTGGCTTGAATACTGTGTAATTTGGTCAAACAGAAAGACTTAGTCGACACCTATTAACTAAGGCTTCGTTTGACAAATTTTTTTTTTGGTTTTCAGTTTTTAAAGAGCAGTTTTTTAAAGAGCAGCTTAATTTTATTTTTTTATAAAAACAAGTGGGTGTTTGATAACCCCTTTTTTTTTGTGTTTGGTAACCCTTTTTATTTTGACTTTTTTTTTGGTGGTTTGCGGTGGCGGTGGTGGGGCGTAGCGGTGGTCGACGGTGGTGGTGGTGGTGGCCGACGGCCGGAGGTGGCTGCCGGCAGTCACCGGCGGTGGTGGCCGGCGGCCGGAGGTAGCTGCCGGCAGTCTCCGGCGGTGGTGGCCGGCGGCCGGAGGTGGCTGCCGGCATCTCCGGCGGTGGTCGCCGGCGGCCGGAGGTGGCTGCCGGCAGTCTCCGGCGGTGGTCGCCGGCGGCCGGAGATGGCTGCCGACAGTCTCCGGCGGTGGCTGCCGGCGGCCGGAGGTGGTTGTCGACAGTCTCCGGCGGTGGTCGCCTGCGGCCGGAGGTGGCTGCCGGCGGCCGGCAGTCTCCGGCGGTGGGAGGGTGGTGGTGGTGGTCGAAAAAAAAAAACCAGTTTTTGGAGTTTTTTTTTTACTCTGCAGTTTAAAAACTGGTTTTTTAAATTGAAAAAAAAATGGTTACCAAACGCTCCTTTTTTTTCAGTTTTTAAAACTGAAAAAAAAAGAGGGAAAAAAAGAGTGTCAAACGGGGCCTAAGACTTTGGTAATTTGATGTGGTGGTTGTGAATTTGAATGGTAAATCTGGTGCAGTTGTTGGGTTATGTTGGTGAAATCGAGTGGTGGTGGTTAGTTGGTGTTGGTGGGAGGGATCGGTTGGTGGTGATGGGTCACTTGATAGTTGTGGGCTTGTGGTGGTGGGATAGATTTGGGATGAAGGGTTTGTGGGTGGTGGGATCAATTGTGGGTGGGGTATCTATGGTCGTAGTGTGTTGTTGGTCGGTCGATGTGGTCGTGGGATGTGGTTTGCGTTGGTGGTGGAGGAATTGGCAGGGAGTGGTTGGAGGATAGTTAGTGGTGATATATGTTTGTAATTGGTCGGTGGTGGTGTGTACTTTGGTTTATGGGGAAATGTTTGGAATTGGTTTCTGAAAATTTGTCACACATGTAAGGGCAATTAAATCCTTAGCCAAAAATTTGACATCGTCTACCAAAATCTAACAAAGATAGAGATGTTAGTGGAATTTTTCAAAAGAAAAGCATAGCGAGTGCATCAAGACATAAAATCAAGAGTATCCAGTTTAGTTTACCCGTTCTAACTCGAACATAATTTCAGGATAAAGCATGACAAGACCAAAGTTGTAAGATGAAAGATTTGTTTTTCCTGTTATCTTTTTCAATGCATTGGTGCTCCATAAGATATTTATCACCTGCACCCATTTCTTAAAGAAGCCAATTCCTCGAAAAAAAAACATGAACATTTGCTAGGAGCCCATGTTCGTATACCTTCTCACCATTTTTTTTATTTAGAAGATGAAACGAATTCTTCCTAAAAGGAAGAATGAAAACATATATTAAGATACTACCCTTTGATTTGATAATAACGCTTTAAGAATTTATATATGATGACAATATAAACAATGGCCACCAATTCATTTTACTTCACATTCTTTGTGTCAAATCAGCAACTCCAGTTTTAAGAATTTATATAAGATATCACTTGCACCCACTCCCATTGCTGTTGGCAAGGTATGATGCTCCTTAGCATCACCAACAGATGAGCTTATGTTGTAAAATACTCCTTAGTCTTCTTCTATTTATTTTGTTTATCGTAAACGAATTTGTACAACGCTTCTTTTTAGGTTGTGATCGACAAAGAGAAACAACTAACAACTGTGGACAGAGAAATATTGTGCAGGTTTCGGAGTAAGGATCTTGATTTGTATTTTTTTTAGTTTCAATGAAACTTGTAATTTTGTTTTGGGATTTGTACAAGGTGATGTATTTTATTTAGTGAACATGTAATTTGTTGTATTAAGTGTTAGTTGGAGGTGTATATGATTTAAATTATATTTGTATTACTTGAAATTTTGTAAAGGATTAATCCTAGTTTAAAAAATTGAATTTTGTTGGATTGGTTGATCAGGGATAATTTTATGAAACAGGTTTCCCTTTATATTAAATAACAAAAATAAAAAATAGCCTTTTTTGACTTTTAGCGACGGAATTCTGTCATTAAAAGCCCTTATACAGATTAATAAATATTTTTTGAGACAAAATTTTAGCTACAAAACTAATAACTTTTGCGACGGTAACTCCGTCGTTAAAAGTTTATTTAATTTTTTTTTCAAAAAATTCAGAAATTAGATAAAATATAGAAAAATACCTTTAGCGACGGAATATCCGTAGCTAATTAAAAATAAATCCGTCGGAAAAAATAACATATTTAGCGACGGATTTAAAAATTCCGTCGCTAAACTATTAGTGACGGGCTTTTATGCTACGGACTTTTAGCGACAGTGAATCTGTCGCTAATTCTTTTAGCGACGGATTTTGGGCTTTTAGCGACAGATTTTTCCGTCGCTAAAAGCCTGTTTTTCTTGTAGTGGCTACACTCTCACTCATTTCCTTTGGTGGCCAAGGATCTGATCATGCTATTACTTGTTCTTTTAATGCTATCAATGTTAACTAATCCAATTCTTCTGCATTCCTGGGCTCGTGCTAGTCTCCACTTGCTCGTTTTGACATTCTAGATATTAAAAAGTTGGAACATTTTTTGGCTACTTCTTTAGTAAATAGCCCCCACCCTTGGACAGTCACACTGTTTGTCACCCATGCAATACTGGAATGTCATGTGCTTGGTTAGTCAAGTATGTCATATTTATGTAAGCAAGACTCTTGTGATCTTATTCCTGCAACCCCTCTTGAATGCAGGGTTGTGTAGTGCATTCTTTTTATTCTTTTAGAGACTATACATCAGGGCATTAGTTTCTTTCCCCTTCTAATTCTTGTCGATTCAGCTGCCAAGTATATCAGTTCCAGTTTGCAAGCACTTGGTGCTATACTGGGTCTCTGTATTGTTTATTGGAGCAACAATTCTAACTTCATGGGCAATCTGACCCTTGTCCTTTAGTTTCACGTAGAGTTGTCAAACGGGCCGGGCGGCCCGTGGGCTGGCCGACCCGGCCCCGTCCATGAACAGTAGCGGCCCAGCACAAGCGGGCTTGGGGCCTGGGCCTGGACCAGGCCTTCAGATTCTGCGAAAAAGCCCGGCCCGGCCCGGGTTTGGCCCGGCCTGAAGACTGCCCGGTTCTGGCCCAGTTTGGCCCGGTCTGCGGCCTGGGTCTGGCCCGGTTTTGGCCCCACCACTTGTTTGAATTTTTTGCTTTTCCCCCCTTTCTTCCACCCCTTTTCCAAAATTCCACTTTTACCCCCCCCCCCCCCAACAGCAATATAACGGCTAGTTTGGGGGGTATTTTAGTCTAACCTATATTTTTCAACTCCTTTACACTCTTATCCTCCCCAACAACTATAAACGGATAGTTTGTAGGGGTATTTTGGTCTTTTGTGAAGTTTCTAAAATCTATAAATTGTTATGTGTTAAGATTTTATTAATAAAGCTCACCAAGAAGAGTATGAAAATGTTTAACATATAATAAAAAATATAATGGCTAACAAATAAATATGTATATACATACATACATATATATGTATATTACTTATAATGAAATAAAAGGATAAAGATTAGGTTCGTTAAATTGTGAATATTGCCTAGAGATGAAATTTAAAATTGAATAATAAGAAGAAAAAAAAAAGGGCCCGGGCCCGGTGCAAGCCCCGCCCTAGATATTGGGCCTAGGGCCAGGGCCTGGACTGGGCCTAGGTTTGCCTTCGGCAGGCCCGGCCGGCGCCCGGTTGGCAGCCCCACTGGCCCGGCCCCAGCCCGGCCCCACAGCAGGCCCGATAGGCTTGGGCTGGGCCGGCCCAAGCCCGGCCCTTTGACAACTCTAGTTTCACGAAATTTGCCCATTTATTTGAAAAAGGGGAAAACAGAATAGGTTCTTTCCCCGTACACGTGCCACTTTTTGGTGTGCTAGCCTTTTCCCTCTTCACCTATATTTTGGTGGGTAATGGGAGTAGCTTCTATGTTGTAACTACCTTCTGTCACTTTACTTGCTCCCTAACAGATAGTCTAAAACATGTTTTCATTTGATAGTTTGCCACATACCAAGAAGTGGTTGGACTTTCTTTTGTATACTTTTGCACTCGATATTTATTTTTGTCGCTACAAGCTTAACCGAACTTGGAGTTTAGAAACTTCAACTTCATTGAATCCCTTTGGTGCTCTTTGAGCTAATTGACTATGTTTGAACAACTCTCAAATTTGAGAGGGTCCTTTGAACACACGTTTGATTATAAGCTGGCGATTAATAGATGCTTAGCATGCTACCGGTAGCACACGTTTGATGTTTGTACGTTTGGTTCGACGTTTGGGTCTTATGACCAACATAGTCATCGTATATTTTTGTTGTGTAGCATTCCCGGCATATTAAATATACATATGTTTAGGGTTAATGCTTAATCACGTTTGTTTTGGCATTTGATATAAGAATTTGGTTTGCCCATTCCATCAAGTATTGTCGTTTGACTCTGTTACTTTTGCTTTGATATTTTGCGTTTTGCACCTTACTGAGCTATTTGAGCTCACCCTTTCAATCTTCCTTGCCCCTTGCCACAGGTTAAAGAAGTGACTAAGGATCTTTGTAACAGCGTTGGAATTTTGGGACTTTTGTTTTAGTTAGTTAAACTTTCTAGTTTTAGTTTGAGAACTTTACCCCGAATGTGGGTAATTTGATAGAATTGATTTTATGTGATTTGTTTAGCCGCTGTTTTTAGTACATTTGTTTTGTATGGATTTTTTTAGAGAACAGATTGTATTAGATTTTGTTTTATGGAGATATTCTATGTTGGAGGATTTAGTTGCTCTGTTATATCGTTATCACCAGAATTATAGCGGTATATCAGGAAATTTGATTGCAGTCACGGCTTTCGTTTCCGGGGCGTGACATTCCCTCTTAGCTTGTTGTTCCTCTGGGTCATATGCTTAAGGGGCTTATTAGGTTTCCAAGGGGGTTTGGGTAATCTGCCTTTCTGGTAACTATTGTTTTGAGATGGTGAGGAGGTGGTTGTGAGGTGTTTAGGTTGGAGACTTTGGTAGTAGCGGAGTTAACTGGTGGATTTGAGTTAAGGGATTGGGCCATTATGTTTAGGCTAGTGGAGGTTTGAAAATTGGAAAGGTTGGGGTTCTTTGAGTGTTAAAACAAACTAGTAATGGCAACTTCTTCTTTTCTTACAATCAAACTGCTCAAGTCTGCTCTGAATTTCAGGCTTAAGCTTACCCAGAAGGCTCTTAACATAATATCCTTCATCCAAGATACCAAATTCATCCACCACCTACGTTCTCAACTCTTCAAATTAGTTGTAATGCTCACCTGGAGTGGTTACTTGCTTAAGATGGTTGAATTCACCAATAACACTGCCCCTGATGAGATTCGAAAACATAGCATATAGGTCTTCCAGAACATGATTCCAATGAAACTTTCCTAGGGGCTTGATGAAGGTTGAGTTCTAATATTCAACTTGTCCATCAAAATCAACAGAGGCATAAGCCACCTTGAAATTCACATGGATAAAACAGAATGCAAAATACTGCTCACACTTACAAACCCAGCCCCTCGGATTTTCCCCATTAAACCTAGGGAAACTCAATTTAGGAGGTTTCAAAAGGTGCATTACTTGTGGTGTGAGGTTATAGTTGCAACGAAGGAAAATGACTGAAATTTAGGATGGACCAACTACGGCCCACAGATTGGTTCTGCTCCGTCCCCAGCTTGTTTAGAGTGTAATATAGCTTCCTGTTTTGCATTAATCTATGCCACTGTCGACATAAGATCCAACTTCAAATTCAAGTAATATTTATGTAGGTTACCCAAGCTCGCATCCTAGGACCCCAAACAGTTATAGTCCATCACTAGGACCTGATAGGAATGTCTCAACATGAGACGTCTTCGACGATCGAGGCATGGTTTTTTTCCATAATCGAATTCGGCTCGGGGTTACAGTTGTAATGAATACCACCCAGTCACTACTAAAATTAGGCTTCACTGATTGAATTTGGCCAAGAATTACACAGAAGAAGAAATAAAGAGAGAAGAAGGATAAGTTTATTCCAAGAAATTTTTCTGACTGCCTTCCCTCTCTACCATCTCTTTGTTTTTAGAAATTCAAAACAAATCCCCGCAATTCCAGGGAGGCAATAACCAAGAAGTCCACAGTGTAACAACTATTACGTACAAGCCGCGCGGCTTATTTAGTTCACTTAACCTAACGACAACCATTAAATCATCTTTTCAATTAAGTTTGCTAAGCCGTTAATTTTTCAGAGTTAACTCCTTTCCCCGCCATATGCGAGGCAACCTTCTGCAGCAGCTTGATCCTCGCTTTCAGTGGTGCTGGTGCACGGTCTGGCATGACACTATCCTGCCTTTCTTAAACACATAATACCCTCTATATATGTTATTCCAACATCGGGACAGGGTCACTGGCAGGAGACTGATAGTTCTTAACCAATAGTAGTCTTCCTACCTCTCTTCCACCTGTTAGAAGAGAGTCCGTCATGTGGGTGTTCCTTCAGAAGCACAAGAATCGGTAATGGCAATATTTAATAAATCTCCCACTTTGGAAATCATTGCAGTTGGGGATAAAGGAATGTAACGAGATCTCATGTCTAAGTATTTGCAAGGGCATTTAACTCGTCTTGCATGGCTAGTTTAGCCGAGTTATTTTTGCTATGTCACACCCCTAGTAACTGCGAAGTAAGGAGGAAATTTCTATTGAAGACACTATTCTCTAGAATAAGATACTGCTAAGGTTTCAATCACATGACTTCATCAAATTAGAATGGCTGAACACAGTATCAATTACGACACTTTTTCAAAAACAGAACTCACACAAGTTGTTCTTAAGCTACAATAAGATTGAAAATAGAAGCGCATCCTACTTTCTAGTTTCACTGATAAAATTGTGTTTTATTAATTGCCTTGCTGGTGGAGTAGATAGAGATTACTTTACATCGTAGGGTGCACTGGGCAAGTTTCTTTACCTATCTTCTGTCTGCCTGCTTTTTGAGTGGCTGAGACATGCTTGAGTAATTTTTTGTGCATCTGTGCTAAGAAAAAAAGGGATGATGTAACTGATGGCGGATTGACATGGAGTACAGAGGATTCGAGAAATACCTTAACAAGACTGGCTCTAATCCTCTTTTTATTCTCAATGCATGCTACCGATCATTATTCTTTTAGCTGCGGTGTTCTGGGATGTGATTTATGGAGATGATAAGAAGCATGTGGTGAATTACTTTTTGCATCATCAACCTCTTGTATGGTTGCATTTGTATCAACTTAGTGTGTGTGTGTTTTTGGCACCTAGTTCTACTCTGACGTTGTATTGAATAATTGTAATGGATTAGCTTTATCTATGAAATGAAGAATTTTCTTTTCTATTATTTCTTACTAAATATGCATGCAAAATATCATTAGCAAAGGTGATGCTCAATGACCAAATAATTCCTCTTTCAAGGGAGAACAAGTAATGACGAACCTTTTCTTAGTTTGAAGTGAAGATGTCAACAAAATATGTGTGATGAATAAAAGACTTGCGGACTAAATTAACAAATGCAACCATTCTTGATGAACTTCGACATTTAATTACGAAGTTTACGAGAACTGTACTGACTAAATAATTCATCGTTAAATGTTCAACATTTGCTAACGAATCTCATTATCATCAAGAATTAAGGTTTTTAACGACGAAATCATATGTTTGTGAAGGAAATACCTCTTTGTAGATAGTGCATGCCTGACGAACTTAACGAAAAATTTCATTTGTCAACGTTTACTTTTCTTGATGAATCTACACGTTTCTTGATGAACCATGTTTGACGGTTGAATGTCAATTTTCTTGAAATGGTTATTGTAGAAAAGAAGAAGTAGGAGAAAGAAAGTTGGCCTACTACGAAAGGAAGAATACAAACTCGAGCAAGGGATGGACTCGAGGAAGAGGACAGAGTCGAAGAAAGTATGCTCGAGCAAAAGAGCAGGCTCATAAAAGAACAAGACTAGCGTATAAGAAACAGAAGTAACCTTAAATAAGGCGGTGGTTTGAAAAATGGAAAACCTATGTATTTGGACTACGTGCCCCCTAACATTCAAAAGCATGTTAACACCCTTTCTTTTTCCTTCAAGTGAGGTTAATCAATAATAACCTCACAAAAGCATGTTAACCCTCTCAATCGTTTTCCATGATCAGGTGTAACGCTCTGGTCCCTCTTCGCGATTACCCTAATACGTTCTCCCACGTTCTATTTTTAGCGTACGATCGGATTGTTGGTTGTAATGTATCCACGATACAAGAAAATGTGTTTGAATAAAGTTGTGGGAGAGTTCGTCATACAATAATGCATTTATTTAAACTCTGATAAAAGCCTCACAGAATAAAGCAGCCACTAGGGATTTTTCTCTATGCTTAGGTGGGTGCCTGCGAGCTGTTTATTTAGAAGTCAAGGGTCTAATGCTGCTAAAAAAATGAAACAAAAAGACTAGTAGGCAACCCTAGTCGTCATGGGAGAACAATTAAAAGAATAAGGTACCTTTTTAACACCGAGGACTGCCTGCTCACACTGAAATTAACTAGTACAAAACTATCCAAAAAGTGATAAGTTTTTTCAGGCGGGTGCTCACAAGAGGTTAAAATCACTGGAAAAAATGATTTAAAAGCTGTAATGGTGGGCCTTTATTGGTTTTTATGCATATGCAACATTGTTAGCTCAAGTCAACCATAATTAATCATACCTAAATCAACAAAATTTATAATAAAACTTACGTATGGTTAGTCTCGCTATCCATTCATTGGGTGGGAGACTTGAAATGTACTCTTCAGTTATTTGTTCAAACATTTTGCCAAAACACCCTTTTCAAAAATGAAAATTTGCTTGTAAGCATTATGTTGCATCGAATAATTAGTAAATACCACATTATATTGCAATGTGATAAGTGTTCACGAGCAAAGACCACGAAAGGAACTTATAAAAGCAACTTTAATTTGACGGTGCTGAGGTTTGAGAGGGGGTAATTTCTCTTCCACATCTTTGTCCAAGTTAAGTATTTCTTCCTCTTTTTCAAGATTGTTATCTTATGCTAATACCAGGAGAAAGATGTTGCACAAAATCAAGGGTGAAGTTCGTGACTCAATCTAAGTGAAAGTTTAATCATAGATTGTGATACTCTCAGAGCAACAACGATTTTCCCAAAGTTTTCATGCTATCAATGAATTCCAGAACAGTCCTAAGTTTTGAACTTTTTTACGATTATTATGAATAACACTAACTTGCCCATATTGACAGGCATATTTGTTGTCTAATTTTTTTTTATATCATATCTATATCGGCTACATACCAGAATGGCCTAATTTGTAAATTCAAAAATACATATGAATGCACAATCGGTGTGAGCATATAAATATGCAATCTCTCACCAAGTACAGGACACGAAGCATTGTGCATGACAGGACTACATTAAACGGGTGCAAGTCTTGACATAATATTGCACAAGTAATTCAGTAATCAAGGCTGAGGAATACTATCTTGAAGTACATGATTATATAGAGTTAATTGATCCCCATCTTTGAAGTCAAGAAATTTGAAATTTGGTTACAAACACATGTATTTGTACAGTGTTATATTTATACTGCTCTTATATACTCCATCTGTCCCGGGAGAAAACCTTTATCTGGTTATATGTTCCTTGTTTCAGTTGTAGCATAGAGGAAAAAACTGAGAAAAAGAAAAAAAAAAAACATGCAGGGGTCTTCGTAAGATTAAGGAATTGGTCGGTGTTATACCTTTTGAATGGGCCGGGTAGGGAAAACAATCCAAATCTCTTCTTCCAAATGTTTATTTTGATGCTAATACTGTAGGTACTGCTATGGCGGCTTAGGCTTCACCTGCTTCCTCTCTCTCAAATCATGTTCCCTGGGACTAAATTAATTTTACAAATTTACTACTCTCTCCGTCCCATGATATTTGATCATGTTTTAACTGGCAATTTATGTTGGATATGAGTCATATTTTTATAAGTTTTTTATTTTATCCTAAGAGAGAGAGAAAGAGAGAGGGAGAGAAGAAAGTGGGCAGGAGAGAGAAAAATAGGTTGTTGGAAGATAATAAAATATAAAGAAAGAAATAGAATAAAAAAAAAGTGTAACAAATGTAAACATGAAAAAAAAAACCTTTTTTGAGAGAGTCCAAACAGAAAATATGATCAATAAATTAGGGACGTATGGAATATTTTAAAAAGAGTATTACATATTGTTGATATTTTAACAGCATTGTATAGCTGAAGCGCTGTATCGATATTCCATGAACTCATACATTTGGTTTCTATTATTGCCAAACTGGGCATGATTTTTGCAAAAGTAATTTTGAGGTGGTTGTACGGTATATTTCCTTATCGCATATCATTTTGGCCAAAACCATATCTGCATCCCTGTTAAGGCTAGCATAAAAATACTTAGAATCTTTTAGTATCATGACCGAATTAAAAATGTATTTATATATACTCGAAGATCTATATTCTTGTTTGCGTGAGCCGTTGTTTCTCCTATCCTTAACAACCAAGCACGATATAAGTATCGGCCTCTTATTGGCAAAAATATTCTGAATATTCGTCAAGTTGGGCTATAGTTTCAACGATTTGTACCATTTAATTTAAAAATTGCATATTATTACTTTAATAAAGGTGGTATAAATTTTGACAAAAAAATTAGGCTTCCCTAGCTCTCTCAAGTTCTTCTGTCCCTATTCAAGAGGTCAAGCGCTTCGTGGCAACAAGAAAAGCGGGAGCAGGTTATAATATTACGCTTCCCGCTCTTGTATCGAATCAGCCGCAATTAAAACATCCCCCTCCTCATGATATTATTAGCGACTCGATACCCAACCGACCAAATAAATTAAAGCCTCCTCCAGAGTCTGAAGATCTCAGTCAAAATCCTCGCCAACCATGCCCCTCTCTTTATTTTCTCCCCGCGTGTCTCACTCCCTCCTCCCCTCTCACCCCCTTCACCTTCATACATATATATACTCTTCCTCCCCCACCATATACCTCTACTCTCACCACTATATACACTTCTCTCGCTCTCTCTCCCTCTGTGTCTCTGTAGAGCTTCCTCCCGTGGATGTTATGACCATGGCTTCCCAAGTTCTAAACATGCCAAACCCAAACATGAACTTTGTTGCATCTTCTAGTGAAGCTCTTCTGAGACCGTGTTCGCTCCGGCGAGTGGTACCATCCCCTGTTAGGCAGGGTGAAATTTATCTAAAACGACAGTCTCTTACGGTTTCTGAGATTAAATGCAGAGTCAAGAGTTTTAAGGTTTCCAGTACGAGGTCATGTTTGGCTCGTCTTTGGAGAGAGGTTCAGGGTCTCAACAACTGGGAAAACCTGGTTGAACCCTTGGACCCTCTTCTCCAACAAGAGATCATTCGCTATGGCGAGTTTGTCACTGCGTGTTACAAAGCCTTCGATCTCGACCAGGCCTCAAAACGCTTTTTAAACTGCAAGTATGGGAAGAAGAGCTTGTTAAGAGAGGTGGGCTTGGCAGACTCGGGTTACGAGGTCACCAAGTACATTTACGCCACTCCTGACATCAACCTCCCCATCCAAAACGATGCCTGCAGCGGCCGATGGATCGGATATGTAGCCGTCTCATCTGATGATGAAGTGAAGAGGCTTGGGAGGAGGGATATAGTTATTTCATTCCGTGGGACGGTTACCTGTCCTGAATGGATAGCAAACCTAATGAGCTCTTTGACTCCAGCCCGGCTCGATCCCTTTGATTCTCGGCCTGATGTGAAGGTGGAAGCTGGATTCCTAAGCTTGTACACGTCAAACGAAAGCAGTACCAAGTTTGGGGTTGGAAGTTGTCGAGAACAGCTGCTTTGTGAAGTGTCGCGGATACTTAGCAAGTACAAAGGCGAGGAAGTAAGCATAACCCTGGCTGGACACAGCATGGGGAGCTCAATAGCACTTCTATTAGCCTATGACATTGCCGAGCTCGGATTAAACAGAAGGGATGATTCTGACCACGTGATACCCCTTACGGTTTTCTCATTTGGAGGACCCAGGGTGGGGAACTCTGGTTTTAAGGAACGTTGTGAAGAACTGGGTGTGAAGGTTCTCAGAATAGTAAATACCAATGACCCCGTCACAAAGCTACCTGGGGTGTTTCTCAACGAGAATTTTAGGGTTTTGGGGGGGAGATACGAGTTTCCTTGGAGCTGCTCGTGTTACGCTCATGTCGGCGTGGAACTAGCTCTCGAGTTCTTCAAGATGGGAAACCCTTCTTGTGTCCATGATCTCGAAACTTATCTCAACTTGCTCAAATATCCTCGGAGAGCAGAGGTAGAAAACGAGGGGATGGAGGTTTTGAACAGAGCTAAGGAGTTAGTATTGAGTGTACAAAACTTCAAGGCATATCCTTGTATAGATGCTACGTTAAGTGCGGTGAACATGGTTTTGGACGAGCATCTAAGCTTTCTTATATCACTCTTTCTTTTAGTGGATATTGTATCTAGTTAATCTGAAGCTAGATGACTTAATTATCTCTGCTCATCAGCCATGACTGTTCGACCTCTTTAGAAGGAAACTTGAGGTTACATCATGCAAAGTTTTGCTTTAAACGACTATATTATGTGAATATAGAAAACCAGAATTATGTAGATGCAGATATCTTTGAACTGCGCCATCATAATACTTTGATTCATTATTCGTCCAAGGTAAAACATGCAATGGTACTAAGTTAACACGCAGGAGCAAGTCCAACTATTTTTTGGAAAATGGTTTACCCAACACCGGCCAAAAAATAAGAGCCTTTTTTTTTTTTTCTTTTTGACTTTTTTCTGTTTTTCCCATTTAGAACAGAAGTTCCCACCAAAAGTATTAGCCACGGAATTAAGTATCGTTTGTTTGAAGCCTAAGCTTAGGCTGTATGACTTCTACTTTTCTGGAAGCTCTACATTGCGAGGAAAAGCAGCATATATGATACTGTACTAGACATCCAGTATTTTGCTGTCAAGCTGGATAAGTTGTGTCGTTGCCAAGCAATGATCTGTTGTGTTTCGCCTTAAATGAAAGCTGTGCTTATTTTTATTTGCCAACAACATTTTTGCATCAACTTGCTATATTTATGCACTTCAGTTATTGCTAAAAGGTGCTACTCAATCGCAACGAATGTTTCTTTGGCCAAGGAGCTGCAATTTCAGTCGCTACGTACGTATTGCACATGCAAAAGCAACGCACCCACGTTTAATACGTGTAACAATGTTCATAGAAATTACTATGTTGTATTCCTTCAACATAAAAGGTTTGACTTTCATAGTTTCAAGAGTAATCTTCGGCTTAATTTACAACAAGTCTTGTATATATATATATTTTCGACAAAGTAATGGAAGTTATGTCGACGTTCCAAGTGTTGTCTCCCTTATCCTATGCACTTACATATGCTTTTCTCCAGTAATACTTGAACAAGTCGTGACACACTTTTGTTGAATAGTGAGTTACAATCTTTCGCGAGTTACTTAACATTTTCATGTAAAATTATGCAGAGCTAAGCCTTCTAGACTTTCAACAATTGTCAATTAAATTTGAGCTTATGTTTTTCATTTTTAAAGTGGCATAGTATAGAAAACGAGTGTGACAATTCAAAAATGAGGGACAACTAAACATGCTTTATATTCATTATGTTGCAAAAAAGCTAAGTGCATGTATGGAAACTATACAGGTATTCTACGTACACTTGACCTATGGTTGGACTCAAGTATCCTGGGTGAAGCATTTCTGTCCAGGTAGTTCTGGATCTGAAAATGCTATGTCAGATAGCAAGATTAGCAGCCATTCTGGTCAAAAACCAAATAGTAATGTGCTTTCAACGCGAAAAGGTAATAACGATCTCCTATTTTCTTATGCAGACTAAGAGTACGAAAACTTTTATGGTCAAGTTAATATTGATATTATACTCTAATACTTAACCACTTTCAGCTGGCTGCTACGTCCCTCCCTCGCTCACTCGTCCCCTTTTGGGCCTTTCCCTGCAGCGCTTACGAGGGACGCCTCATTTTTGTTCGCGAGGGATAACTAAGGGGGTTTAACCGTGGTTTAAAGAGATGTATGTCATGGTTTAATACTCCTTACAAGCTATCAATTCACAGTGAAAGATAAATGAACAGAAGGATGTAGCGTAGTACAAAGTTAATGAGCTTATATGGCTATACATGTTTCGTTACCAACTTTGCATTTCTCCTTCAGCACCGGATTTCCATTTTGTCTGAGTTCAAGTTTCCAAAAAGGTACTTCAAAGCAAGTCAGTTCCTACAACACACATCGTCAAGAAACCCTATCTTCAAACATGTTTTAAGCACAAGCTTATAAATGATCTCTCGTCCTCCACGAGTTTGCAAGGAATATTAGAACCTCTTAACCCTAGCTGACGTCAAACCTCCTCTGGGATGCTAGCCTTAGGGTTCGTTTGACAAATTTTTTTTTTTGGTTTTCAGTTTTTAAAGAGCAGTTTTTTAAAGAGCAGCTTAATTTTTTTTTTATAAAAACAAGTGGGTGTTTGATAACCCCTTTTTTTTTTGAGTTTTTTTTTTTTTTGTTTGGTAACCCTTTTTATTTTTACTTTTTTTTTTGTGGTTTGCGGTGGCGGTGGTGGGGCGTAGCGGTGGTCGACGGTGGTGGTAGTGGTGGCCGACGGCCGAAGGTGGCTTCCAGCAGTCACCGGCGGTGGTGGCTGGCGGCCGGAGGTGGCTGCCGGCAGTCTCCGGCGGCCGGAAATGGCTGCCGGCAGTCTCTGGCGGTGGTCGCCGGCGGCCGGAGGTGGCTGCCGGTGGTCGCCGGCGGCCGGAGGTGACTGCCGGCAGTCTCCGGCGGTGGCTGCCGGTGGTCACCGACGGCCGACAGTCTCCGGCGGTGGTCGCCTGAGGTGGCTGCCGGTGGTGGGAGGGTGGTGGTCTAAAAAAAAAAACCAAAAGTGAAAAAAAAAAACCAGTTTTTGGAGTTTTTTTTTTACTCTTCAGTTTAAAAACTGATTTTTTAAATTGAAAAAAAATGGTTACCAAACGCTCTTTTTTTTTCAATTTTTAAAACTGAAAAAAAAAGAGGCAAAAAAAGAGTGTCAAACCTACCCTTAGTGTCCTCAGCCATTCTTTTATTTCCCCTATTAATTGCTGTATTTTAAATTCATATGTATTATACTCGTTGTTTGTTTAGGCCTTAATCAATAGTTGGCTGTATCTGGAATTGAATGTGTTGTTCTATAGATACAAGATCAGACTCTCTGAATTTTTTAATAGATTCACCCATAAACTCTGGGTTCATTCATAACCAAATCGACGGACATCGAGATTAATTGCTTCTAACGGCATAGCTAGAATCTCTAGACCAATTTGCTTTGGAAAAACTGGAAAAGAGACCCTTTTTCACCTTTCGTGTAAACGTCTCCTAGCGACCAACCACTGTCTATCTTGTGCGAGATGCTGGCAAAGGGTGGTGGCTCGATCGGGTTATTGAACTTTATTAACGCTTATCAAGACAAAAATAAATCATAATAATTTAATCGTACTTTTTTACGTAGTTTGCCATGGATACTCCTTATAAAGAATTTGTCATGTAATCACCCTCAGGATAAGTGGCGACAGGGATACAGTCATGTGGCTCCAGTTGAATATGTTTTTCAATTTCATAAGGAAAAAATTTAGCGGCTATCTCTATTGAAAGATTCTTCCTCCTACCCCCTATAGAGCGACAATCAATTATCTCTACATGTTTCTAGTGACTTTTATTTAGTGATGCTAAAAAAATGCCGTTAATAATTGTCCTTGAAAGTATTAGAAAGTCAATAAAAATATTTAGTGACTATTAATTGTCGCTATACATGGGGTTGGAGGAAGATTCCTACAACTCGGGTAGGAGCAAAAGCTTGTTCATTTCATAATGCAAGATAAAAGAAAAATGTTTGTGGTATCGAAAGGTACCATGGATAAACTTGGTGCTGGCCATAGTTGTAACCCTCCGCTTGACTGTCCATGGAGGGTTACAACTATGGCCAGCACCAAGTTTATCCATGGTACCGTTCGATACCACAAACATTTTTCTAGACTGTACTGTTCGATACCAGCGTTAATTCAAACAATGCATCTTTCCTAATTAACTATGGTGGACTCCAAATCTCACGTAAATAAATTTAGCGGCCTTGGGAAGGTATGACAGGACAGTAGATGATACACGGGGATAAACTCACTTCTAAGACATAATATGTGTTGTTGGAAAAAAATTTCACTGCTAAGACATAATGTATAATGTCGGACACATTTTGACGACTCTGAGATCAAGTGGCATGCCATATCACATCGGAACCCTTGTTTCAAATATTCTTAATAATTTACATTTAGCCTGGTATGCCATACGAGATAAGGATGACTGTCTCCCATTTTTTTAGTCTTTTTATCATATTTTAGTCTAGTTCGATCTTGTTCCGCCCAATCAATTTATTAGTCTTGGGCCTTGAATCGAGTCTACTTTGCCTGTAGACACCTCATTTTTGCATCGTCGTATCCATCTTAGCGTTACTTGACATGTTTAATCACTTGATCATCATTCTGATACTTTGTTGTGATCATAGTATGTTTGCATGAATGTTACATTGTAAATTTGTGTTTATCTTGAATTTTTATGCTTGGCAAGAGTCGAATTTGGGTGCACGTGCACAATAGTCTACTCTGCTGAATTATAATTTGGGCACTAGAAGAATTACATTATGATCATTATATCATTAGAAAGGTCTAGAAGTTAGTTTACATCAAAATATCACGAGGCTAATTTCGTTAAGTATTGATTATGGATTACCGAACTTACTCTGAATCTAACACATCTATGGCATTTTCTGAATATCTTGAGCTATACTTAATATATTTAAGTGATATAAATTTCATGTTGAAGTATTCTTCCATAGCTTTTTATCCATGTAAAGTAGGCCTAAATCAGACTCGTGATAAGAGAGAACCAAGCTTCCAAATTTGGTCTATGTGTGCAATCCTATCGGAAGGTCACCTTATAAGGTGTAGCGATGGGTACACCCACTCCGAGAAACAAGCTACTATTAAACGGGTTGGTACACCTTCCATCATATTTTTCTTGACCACAAGTTCTTTTCCCATTGTATTTGACATATCATAGAAGGAATCTTGCTAGCTGAACTGGCTACCCTTACAACTCAGAACAAACGGTATTCAGGTAATGAGAAATTCAATATTCTCTTCAATAGCAAAATTAACACTAATGTTCCGTCATGGTGAAAATGAGCATTTGACTAGTTACAAACCACAATGTCACGTGATAAGAGCAAGATCATACTTCGTGATTTCTCCACACTTACACAAAATAATGCACTGTGTTTGTGAATTTGGTTTTCATGATATAACTTACGTCACAAATCAATGCTCGGGAAGAATAGAAATTTTAGCTTCATTTGGCAAGTTTCAAATGCTTCAGAGTTTTATACATAATGACGTCACAAATCAATGTACAACCGAGTGATGATAATTTGCACAATATAGTTAGAAACTTAAGACAGTGCGTTGATTGGATAAGTATTAGGACTAAAGAAATGGAATTTCGTTGTCTTCTATCAGAGTCCAAAAGGGATTAGGCCAGCGTTCACTTGCCAAGAGAAACGCGATACACACACAAAAAGTTAACCATCCCTTGGAAGTGTTTCTTTGTTCTCGGGTGCCGTATATAATTGTTGACACTTCAATGATTGTCCTCTGCGTAACACTTGTCTGGCAACGGTGCGAACTACTAATAAACTCACACGATTGGTTATATATAAGGGAGCTCTTTGAGCAATGTGAGAAGCACTATGAAAGAGATTTTTTGCAACTAGCTAGCTAAGTTGTCTCAGTATTCGCAGACAAGACTCTTGCAGTTACGAGAAGTCCGGGCTGAGCAAATAAATACGAAGGAAATTGGCCCCTTTGACTTTTTGGTGAAAAATGTACTACTTTCTCAAAAAATATGCTATAATTTACCGGATGTAACGACTACTCCATCAAATCAAACACCCCCACAAGCTGGCATGTAAAACAAAACCTCTAGGAGATGTCTGGGCAAGGATAGCTCCTAGTTGAGTTGACCGTTGCGCTAAAGTTGTATAGTATGAGAGATGTTTAACGATATTAGCATACTTAAAACTTTTTTCTCCGATGCAAATATGCAATTGCAATGGAAGAGATAAATTAATGAGAAGCAAATCACAATGCACAACCACCAAAGCAAATAAACAAATGCAAACTGCATTATGATAAATGGAGAGCAGGAATTGCAGGGGCAAAAAATTCTGACCAATGACCTTGTGCAATAAGAGCAGTTCTGACCAAATCCTAAGTTTTCTCTGTTGCTTCATTTTTGTGTACATCTTGCGGGACAGAGCATAAAGAACAAAGCAGTGGCGGAGTTAAAAACTTTACATGAGGTGGGCACCTAATTGACGAAGAGGAAAAAAAATAATCCTAAAACTAACTATCATGAAAAATGTCTTGAGCCCAACAAACGGTTAATTCAAACGAGCATACGTCGAAAAGGCATCCGTAAACTTACCTGAAATCCTATAGGTAGCCAATTCTATCACTCGCTTTCCAGCCCGTAGTAAATCTAAGCGTAAAATTCTGTGCCAATTTGACTTTCCGTTAAATATAACATATACTTTACTAGATTAAAATAGACTCCTTAAGTTTTATGTCACAGCTATCATAGAACATATGTTCTGCAAGTATGAAAGAACAAAGAAACCAAAGGAAAACATTGAGGTGAGAGAGATGACCGTAGAGACGAAGACCAGAGTAGCGTTCATTATAACAAAATGGATGAGGATCTTATGTTGTACAATATTTCTGCTGTTAAAGCTTTAGCGGCAGAAGATTGTCACAAAACTAATGTTGTCTCTATTATTAAACTTTTGTCACAAAAGATTGCTAAATTACATTCAGTAACATTTTCTAATTATGGCAGAGGTGCTGTATAGGAGACGATCATGTCCCAACAAACAAAATATAGTGTAAATGGGCATTTATTTAGGACGCTTATTTAACTGCTGCTCTTTAATTTTAAGGCGTTTATTCTTGTGCATCCTTAATTTAAGTGTAATTTATAAGCGTATAATAATTTTAATGTCACATTATATAGGTATTTTCTCCTTATAAATTCGTATGTTAGTGTTATTATTAAAACACATTTAGCTTTGTTCTTGCACTATCACGACCATTAATATAATCAATCAATTAACGGTTGAAACTATTTCAGCCTTTAAATCCATCCATAAAAACCACCCTTCCAACCCTAACTACTGTCTTACAAATTACAGCCGGCTCTAATTTTTGCCCCTCTTCTCTCTCCTCTTTTATGGACACCACCATCTACCACCATATTCAATATCACCTTCAATTCTACTAGCACCATAACATCACAGTCGATCATCATTTACAATTTTACATCACCGATATCTAAGTACCTTCTCTCCTTTCTGCCCCTCCTTTAACATGTTTCCTCCCTAAAGCTGCTACTGCCTAACTAAAAGCGAAAGTGAATGCTCTTGATGCAATGGCCGGAGGAGGTGATCAGTGAAGAGGACTTCATCTTCATCCGTGTTGGTGGCAGGGACGCCATTGCTGGTGTACGGTAAACTACAGAGAACTCAAAGGCAGCAGGTAGGCACGTGCCCCCGGCTGCCTCCGCCTCTAGAACAAAGTAACGCTGAATCCGTATAAACATAGTCACCATTTATGTTGGTTTGAAAAAACTTAACATCGTGAAGAGTCATATTATGCCCCCGCAACAATCGTGACCAAGAAGGCTGTCGTTCGTAATCAGTTACATGGTTTCCTCTTCTTTTCTTTTAATTAAAGGAGAAATTTATAACATGATCTAAGTATAAGAGCAAATTCCAAAATGCAGGCATCATAGATGCTATAAAACACGAAGCATAAGCTGGATGACATATCCCTGTCCGATAAGAATTTATGTATGCTACTTATCATGTATGCTACTTATAATGAGAACAACATTTATATTTTTATGTAATACTCTTTTGGTGTAATACTAAAACTCACTCAAGTTCTGATAAGTATTCATTATCAGGACAAAATTGTAAAATATATCCCCCCCCCCCCCCCTCTCCTGAAACCTTCAGTTATCTCAAGGAGTCCTACTTCCTACACTTCAGGTGACTACCCTTCTCCATCATCGGTCTTGTAGATTAAAAACGGCAATCGACGACTTTATAATTCATGGTACAATTCTTTTTTTATTTCAAAAACTCCAATCTATTTTGCATTAATTTTTCATTAGCCCATTTTTGTTTTCTGTTTTCATTTTGTGTTCTTATTTTCATGATTTTCGTATTCTGTTAGAAAATACTCTCCTATATACAACAAGAAAAACTGCCTACGCCGGCGGCCCAAAAATGCCAAAAAACTGTTGGCATAGGTTTAGCCGGCGCTAGGGCGGCGACGCCTTTAGTCGTGTTGCGCTAGACATATGCCAGCGGTCATAGGCGTCTATACTGGCGGTCAAACGCTGGCATATCTCCTATGCTGCTTTTACCGGCAGTAGTTATCTAAGCTGGTGGTCATTGGAGCCGCCATAGCTAAGTTTTTTTTTTTAATTTAAGAAATTAGTTAAAAGATTATAGGCAATGACTTTGACCGACGCTATCGATTTTTTTTTTTAGATTTTTAATTTCTTGAAAATAACTTATGCTTGAAAATAACTTATGCCGGCGACACCGACCGCCTAGAGAGGTATTTATTTTCTTTTCTTTTTTTGCAATTTATATAAAACAAGGCTTATGCAAAACCGAGATCAAAGTAAAAGAATAAATCACATTCATCAAACCAATGCTAGAAAGTGGCATGGCCCGTATACAAACACTCTCAAGCAGCAGAAGCTGTCTAAACAAGTAGCACAAGTGTCATGCAAAGCAAATAAGTCTTTCTTGGCCCAGCAAAAGAGAGAACCAAAAAGGGTCCCTGAATTTGGGTGGGTTTCACCTTATAACTCTTAACATTTCAAACCTACGATGTGTGCATTGCCAACTTAGAAATATGTCACTAAACATCTGCCAATGCCAAAATGTAGAAATCTTACATATTTATGCATCTTTCTTGCAATAGATGTGAAACCCAAGCAACGTGAATATTGTTGACACAACGCATTCTTGCGGTTAACCTCCACTTTTTTTTGTAACACAATGTTATCAAAAGATCTCACAAAGTACAATAACTATAATAACAAGATATAACTACTGAGGTCAGTATACTTGAACTTCATCATGTTGCTAATACATCACCAAGGTGTTCTATTGAGCTAGCTTGTCAACCTTACTCTCTTTCGCAATATTCCTCAAGGTTGCAGGAACATCATTTGCTTCAATGTTTCTGGGACTTGAACAACACACACACACACACACACACACACACACTGAATGCTTGCCATTTCTTTAAAACTGACGTCCAATCTGATCCAACTTGGGCACTAATTAATCTAGCAGTTCAAAAGCAACCTCTGCATAGCACAAACAAATGCATGCCTATTGAACACAATTCACAGTTTTGGTCTCAAGCTCAAATTTTACAACTGTAAATCATCGACATGCGTACAATGAACAAACAAAAAATATGGCTTAGAGACCCATATTCTTTCATGTGTCCAGAAAGAGGTCGACCTTCTATGTTAGACATTACAAAAATGTTCAAATAACAGAATACACAACCAAAGAGCTTAAAAAGTAACTAGTACATAAAGATAAACACACATACTTATACATACACAACCAGATGTGTATCTTAGGCGCATCTCTAGTGAAATGTAGAAAACCAGATATTGTAATTTAAGGCTGAGGTCAAGTGCTCTATTTCAATACTCTCTCTATCACTCAAGTTTGTTAAGTGTCTGCCTAGAAAATTTCGATTCCAGAAGCAATTCTGACTCATTAGAGCAGGTACCCTTCTCATTTTTCTGTAACGATGATGCAGCTATGCCCATCTTATGATCAAGCCCAGAACATTAGTGATCAACCCTCTAAAAATTCTGAACTCTCAAATTTTGTTTTTGTTGTGACGACAATTGACTTGGAGACCCGCGACGACGGCAGAACTTCTGTTGGTGGTTCCGACACCTTGTCAACAGTCGCTCGCAAAACAACTGTGAGTTTTCTTGAAGTCGATCTGCTAGGCTGGTGGGTCCCATGAATGGCGCCATTTTGTCGTGGCTAAAAATATGCTTCGGAACTCTTGCCTAGACTGATGACCTGCAAGACAGAAAATGAGTGACAACCGGGTGGGTTCTCGGTTGAGAACTCTCTGATGCTTAAGTCAGAGCGCAACTACAGGATATTAACTTTGAAAAAGTAGAAAAAAGACTGTCTTTGTGTGTGTAATTGTCGTTGTCTATGTACCTAGGGGTAGGGCCCTAGTAAGACTGGGCCATGGGTCAAGTTCATGTTAGGTTCGTCCAAGATCACATCACAATCTCTGAGTACTCTTTTAGAATTCTAATAAAATAATCATTAATCTCCCAGTTTGACTGGGATGACCCGGTGTCCCCCAATTATTGGGAGTTACAGGGTTATATCGTGGCTATTAATCTAATCTTGGAAGCTTGTTATATTCTCTTTGGGACTCAAGTTTATATCAAGATGCTAGTTCTTGGCATGTAATAAGTGACTATTTAACACTAGCAGATAAGATGCAACAACATTTCAAGTAGTATAATTGGGCCAATTACTCTAGTTGTTGACTTAGAATTAGGAGTTAGCTTGACGTTATAAAAAAAAAGTGTAGGGTTTTTTGGCTGGAGATATCCTGGAGAAGCTAGCGGTGACATAATCTTATGGGCTGATGTCGTTGAATTGGGCTGCGGTTATTTTGTCATGATGTCCCTCAATACGCCCCATCAAGCTAAGAGTGATTTATAGCAAAGGGTTAATACAGCAGTGTCCTTAAGGTTTGGTGATAATTAAAGTTAAGGACATTAAGTTTAAAAAAATAACAGACAGTGACCACAAACATTAAAAAGGTAACACTTGTTTCCATCAGTTAAGTATCCGTTCAAAAAGTGTATTTTTGAGGTGATGTCATCAATATGTAATTTTTTAAATGACAATACTCCCCTTATATTGTGTATATGTAATATATTATTGTACAAAAATCTATAACTTAAATTTTTTAATTAGGGTTAAAAACCTAATTTTTAAACAAATGGGTTTCTCTCTCAAAATATTTTTATAAACCATAACTTTTCTCTCTTCCAAATCTGAATTTTTAGTTGCCACCTCCCTCACCCTTCCTCGCCGCCCGCAGTCCCTTCCTCAGCCCTCCCTGGCAATAGCCCTCTCTCTCACCCCACCCCACCCCATCTCACCTCACCACCGACAACCCCTTCCCTCAGCCTACCCTAGCTGTAGTCCCTTCTTCAGCCCCTTCCCTCACCCCTCCCCCCGCCGGTAGCCCCCTCCCTCACCCGACCTCCCCGATAGCCCCTTCCTCACCCCACCTTACAGGTAACCCCCCACCCCACCTCATCGGCAACCCCTTCCCCATACCACCTCACTGGCAACTCCTCCCCCATCCTACCTCAAACAGCAGTCCCCTCCCTCACTCCACCCCCCGACAACCCCTCCATCACCCCACCCTGCCGATAACTCCCTCCCTTACCCAACCACCATATGGGTTATGGCATTGTCCAGCACCTTTAAAATAAAAATAGAAATGCAACCTGCCGAATGGGTTCCCGGTGAGGCAGGAGAGTTGGGCTCTAAAATTGGACAGTTGTGTTAGCGGTGATGGTGGCCACCATTTGTCTACTTCTGTAGCAAATCATAATGAAATGTAAAATGGTTTGATGGAAATGAAACAAATCAGTTGTTGGTATAATGGTTTAATTGTAAAACCCAGACTGGGTTTTTCTTTTGCATAGTCGGTTTCTTATGGCTTTAATTGTGACAGCGGTAGCAGCAGCGACGACTGGGTGGGGAAGATAAAAGGGGGTGGCATTTCAAGTAATTACATTTTAAACCATGAGCAATATGGTCATTAACCATTCTGTTATGTATTTAGGTATTCTGTTAGGTCAAATGACATAAGTATCTATTTTCTAAACTTATGGACACACGTGTAATTTCATCCTAACCTCAGGAACATGGCTGTAATTATTCCTATAGAAAATAGAAGCTTGTCACAAAGATAAATAAAGCGAGTAGAAGCCAGAATCTTAGTGAAAATATTGGCAAGTTATTCTTCTGATACATTTGAAAGTGAAAAAGGACTTGAAGACTGCTTCATGCAAGGAAGATGGGCTCGGCAATAAGAAATTAGATCATACTTTGTCACAATAAAGTATTAGAGCTATCTTTGTTGTACCATTTTCTATGTTATCTATGTTGCACTGTATGAGACACTTCTTGTGTCGACTAGTGAGCTCAAATAGTAAAATCAGAGCGACATAACCTCAGTCCTGACATTGGCTAAGGCTCGATGTTTCAGACTCAATGGACGATGTGGAAACAATTGGTTGTTTTTCAGCTTGCGAGCATATAAGGTTTGTGCCACTAAAAATGGCATTTCAATGGTGGAGCAATGGTCGTCCACTACAAGAAAAGACGTCTTTTGCGACGAAGTTTTAGCGACGGCATAGATTCCATCGCTAAAATGAGTTTTACCGACGGAAACTTCCGTCAGTAAAACTCCGTCGTAAAATATTATTTAAACGACGGATTTATCCCGTCGCAAAAAACTCCGTCGGTGAAAAGGCGTTTTACCGAATGAAACCTCCGTCGGTAACACTCCGCCGTGAAATATTATTTAAGCGACGGATTTATTCCGTCGCAAAAAACTCCGTCGGTACAAATAGGTCTTCACCGACGGACGTTTAGCGACGAAATAAATCCGTCGCTAAAAGTCTATTTAATTCACAGATCTGGTTTGAACTGTCACTGCTTCTCTCTTCAAAAATCCCAAAACCCAACTTCCCTCTACCCCGGCGGCGACCTCCCTCGACACCGGCGGTGACTTCCCTCGACCCCGGCGGTGACCTCCCTCGACAACGGCGACCACCTGTAACTCCGGTGACCACGGGCCCTCACCTCCGGCAGATCTGTGAAGAGGAGAGAGACTGAGAGAGAGAGAGATAGAGCAGCGTCGACCACCGGGACCACCGGAGACGACGGTTTCTCACCTCCGGCAGTATTTCTCGTGAGGTAAAGTTCTTGTTTTCCTCTCTATTTGCTCTACGCTATACCTTCTGTCTTCCTCTTATACATGTAAATTGCTGTGAAAAGTTAAAGACATTGGAGATTGAGTGGGCTGGATTTGCTCTCCGCGCTTTCAATATTGAAACGGCGAGAGCAATGGATGTTGCTTCTGATTCGAAAATAGGCCTTATGCGACTACTTTGGTGGCAGGAAGCCATAGACAAGATCGGGTTAAGTGGCGTTGGATCTAGATGGGATGGGACGGGACGGTACGGAACTGGGCAAGGGACATTAAAATTAAGATGACGCAAACCCAAAACCCTAAACCCCAATTGAATCGAACCCTCAATTAAACTAATGGAACCCCTAATTAAACCCTAAATTGATTGCCCCAATCTAATTGAACCCTAATTGAACCCTAAATTGAATGCCCTAATCCAACAGAACCCTAAATTGAACTAATTGAACCCTAAATTGAATGCCTCAAATCAACCGAACCCTAAATTGAATCAATAGAGCCCCCTAATTGAACCCTAAATTGAAGTAATTGAATCATAAATTGAATGCCCTAATTGAATCGAACCCTAAATTAAACTAATTAAACCCCTAATTAAACCCTAAATTGATTGCCCCAATCTAACCGAACCCTAAAAATGTGCTTGTTGTTGGACTCGCACGTGAAAAGGAAGAAGAGCAAGATACGAGTTTCAGAACTCAGCTATCTTTCCATTAAACCAAAAACCTCTACCTCACCTATAAAAGGAGTCTTTTCTCATACTTTTTCTACACACCAACTCCAGCTTTCTCTCTTCCACTTTCTAATTTTCATACACTTAGACTTTTGAATATTTCGGTAAGGTTTCCGATGAAGCTTCTACTACATTCGTTTGTGCATAAATACGAGTGAAGCAACGCTTTGAGCTAAGGGGTTGTATCCTGAAGATGACACGTCAAGAACCTTTCTGCGTCGGTACTAATCCGAATTGACACAAATAGCTTTAAAAGAGAAACCTAGAATGCGCCTCAGCGAGTTCATCTCTAACTTGCACTACAAGAAAAACTGTTTTTTAAGACGGGCTTTTAGCGACAGAATATAATCCGTCGCTAAAAGACCTTTCAGCGACGGAAAACACCGTCTGTAAAAGTCCATCGGCAAAAAATATTTACCAACGCATTATACCGTCGGTAATAGTTTTTGCCGACGGACTTTTACCGACAGAATATTAGCGACGATGTAACTGTCGCTAGAATTTTTTTATAAAATATCCGTCGGTGAAAGTTTTTAAAATAGGACTTTCAGCGACCGAATTTTAGCGACGATATTTGTCTGTCGCTAAAAGTCCTTACATATAACAGGTTCGTCTTTCTCTCTCTCCCTCCCCGTTTCTCTCCGTCTCTCACTCTCACCTATTCACTGGCGATTTTTTTACCGTCGGTCTCCCTCTCTGGCCACCCACCTCCGGCGACATCACCCCTCCCCCCCCACGTCGTGCCCCTCCATATCCGCGTGCCACCAACTCAGCGCCACCAATTCCCTCCACTGCCTGCCACCAAGGCCCTCCATTTCCGCTGCGCCACCAATGCCGTCATCGCCACACTACCTCTCTGTATGTCTATTTGCCCTAATTTTCTTTAATGCATGTTTAAGCGCCATTTGCCCTAATTTTCAGATGCTCTGATTTATGTCCTAATTTGCCCTAATTTGTTTCTGGAATGTCGATATGTTTCTTATAATTTCAATAATTTTTAATTGCTGATGAAATTGATTTTGTAACTGATTGATTAGTTTGTTTAATTACAGATGGAATTGATGCCTACATTTGTATATTACAAAATATGGAGAATTGAGACTTTAGATATGATATGGAACATTTGAGAATTAAGAATGTTGAAGGAAGAAGGACTCAATTGGATTGAATGTGTGATTTTTATTAATTTTTATTACATTGAGCATTTGAGAATTGAGATTGTTGACTGAGGATGGGACCCTATTGGATTGTTGCCCGGAGGTGTCCGACACGTGTCTGGATGTGTCGATAAGGTGTCGAGGTGTTGGTAGGTCACGGACACCGCGTCCGATCTACACTGACACCGAAAAATGTCACATTTTGGCTTTATACTTGTGGACACCTCTTGAATCGAACCCTAAATTAAACTAATTGAACCCTAAATTGAATGTCGTAATCCAATCGAACCCTAAATTAAACTAACTGAACCCTAAATTGAATGCCCTAATCCAATCAAACCCTAAATTGAACTAATTGAACCCCCTAATTGATATGCAAAATGGAATGCCCCAATTCAACCAAACCCTAAATTCAACTAATAGAATCCAATCGAACCCTAAATTGAAGTAATTGAACCCTAAATTGAATGCCTTAATCGAATTGAACCCTAAATTAAACTAATTGAACCCCTAATTGAACCCTAAATTGAATGCCCTAATCCAACTAAACCCTAAATTGAACTTATTGAACTCCATAATTGAATGCCCCAATTCAACCAACCACTAAATTGAACTAATAGAACTCCTAATTGAACCCTAAATTGAAGTAATTGAATCCTAATTAAACCCTAAATTGAATGCCTTAATCGAATTGAACCACAAATTAAACTAATTGAACCCCTAATTGAACCTTAAATTGAATGCCCTAATCCAACCGAACCCTAAATTGAACTTATTGAACCCCCTAATTGAATGCCCAAATTCAACCGACCACTAAATTGAACTATCATTGAACCCTAAATTGATGTACTCGAACCCTAATTAAACTACTTGAACTCCTAATTGAACCGAACCCTAAATTAAACTATTCGAACCCCTAATTGAACCCTAAATTGAATGCCGTAATTCAATCGATAGATGATTTTAGGTTGTTAATTGATGATTCTAGGTTATTAGCTGTGCATTTGAAGTAAATGAGATTATTAATTGATGATTTTAGGTTGTTAATTGATGATTTTAGATTGTTAATTGTGCATTGAGCATTTGAGATTGTTGACGGAGGATGGGACCCAATTGGATTGAATGTGTGATTTTTATTGCATTGAGCATTTGAGAATTGAGAATTGAGATTGTTGACGGAGGATGGGACCCAATTGGATTGATTGTGTGATTTTTATTAATTTTTATTGCATTGGGCATTTGAGAATTGAGAATTGAGATTGTTGACGGAGGATGAGACCCAATTGGATTAAGATCCCCATTAGGTAGCACAGACACGGACACCGCGTCCGATCGACGCTGACACCGAAACAACATATTTTAGCTTTATACTTGTGGACACGTCTTCAATGGGTGTCTGGCACCTCTTCAATGGGTGTCCGGCACCGTGTCCGACTGTCCGGCAATTAAAAAATAAATCAATGTCTTCGAACACCCTATATGAGGTATCGGACACATGTCCAGAGATGTTCCACACGTGTCTGGATATGTCGATGAGGTGTAGAGGCGTCGGTAGGTCACGGACACCCCGTCCGATCGACACCGACACTGAAAAATGTTACATTTTTGCTTTATATGTGTGGACACCTCTTGAAGGGGGGACAGACAAGTTATCCAGCATTTAAAAAATAAATCAATGACTTTAGACGTGTCCAGAGGTTTCGGTACGTGTTGGTAGGTGTCGGACACGTGTCCGGAGGTGTCCGACACGTTTTTGGAGGTGTTCGACACGTTTCTGGATGTGTCGATGAGGTGTCGAGGTTTTGGTAGGTCACGGACACCACGTCCGGCATTTAAAAAATAAATCAATGTCTTCAGACGTGTCCGGAGATGTCGGAGACCATACCGACACCCTATATGAGGTATTGGGAATTGAGATTGTTGACTGTGCATTGAGAATTTGAGAATTGAGATTGTTAACGGAGGATGTGGCCCAATTGGATTGAGATATCTGTGAATTAGTTGAATGGTTGGTTGTTGCATTTAGGTGTTAACGCGACATTTTTAGCACCCCCCTTGCCGTTTGGTATGTCAGTATCAAGTGCCTCTAGGTGTGAGAGTACTTCTTCACCAGATGGATAGTCCAGTGTGACAACCTCACGCTTGATTGTCTCATCAAATTTATCCTTCTGCCTACGAAACTGATGGCCCGATGGCAAAAGCTTACGGTGACATCCAAACCACGAGGGCTTTCTGCCGTGCTTTAACGTATGACCGTGATTCACGCCCATACAAGCATGGCATGCTAGCTTTGCATGTGTGCTCCAGCCACACGTCATTCTCAATGAGGGGAAATCGTGTATAGTCCACATCAAAGCGGCCCTCATCTGAAAATTCTATTTAAGGAATGCATCATATGTTTCAAATCCATGATTCCATAACTGTTTTAACTCATCAATCAACGGCCTTAAATACATATCTATGTCCCTGCCGGGACTCTTCGGCCCCGGAATAAGCAACGACAAGAACATGTATGGCTTCTTCATGCACATGCCTGGTGGAAGGTTGTACGAGACAATAATAGCAGGCCAACATGAGTAAGGCATGGTAGACTGACCAAAAGGGTTGAAGCCATCGGTTGCTAGACCAAGTCTAACATTCCAAACTTCCCGAGCAAAGACTGGATGCCTGCGGTCAAACTCCTTACACGCCCCTCCATCAGTTGGGTGTGTCAGCACATTGGCATCGTTGCTACGAGTCTCACGGTGAGCCCTCATATGTTCAGCCGTATTAGAGGAGTAGTACATTCTCTGAAGCTGTGGTGTGACCGGGAAATATCTCAATATCTTCCATGCAATGTTTTTCTTCTTCCCTTTGTCCAGTTTGTACCTCGAATGATCACATACTGGACACCGTGACAAATCCTTATTCTCTTTCAAGAATAATACACAATCATTATTGCACGCATCTATCCGCTCATAGCTCAACCCAAGTTTCCTCATCATCTTCTTCGCGTCGTAGTACGACGGCGGTAGCTTTTCACTTTCGCACAGAATTTCTTTGATTAAGGTAACAAACTCGTTAAAACCTTTCTCACTCAGCCCGGGGTCTGATTTCAACTGTAATAACCTACTAACCACAGACAGCCGTATGTGTTTCGGAGCTCCATCCCACAGCTGCTCTTCCGCAGCTCTCAACTCATAAAACTGATGAGCCCCCCTCATTCAGCGGTTGTGGACTGTCGTCACCACCTTCGTAACGCCAGTCAACATTAGCATGCCCAGCATCCATAATCATATCTCAGTAATCATACCGTGCCTCCTCCTTAACTTTAGTTTGACTAGCCAGGTTGGACGACAATACTATCGTTTCCCCGTGCTGCGTCCACCTTGTGTATCCACCCATAAAATCGTACCGACGAAGATGCCATTTTACATCAATTCTTTTTCTCCAATGCAACAACTCACATCTACCGCATGGACACCTTATCTTATCAATGTCAACATGTGCAGGAAGCGCGTATGTGAAGTTGAGAAATTCGTCAACGTGATCCTCAAAATCATCAGCATTCTTCCTTTTCATCCAACTTCGATCGACTGACATGACGACTGAATTATCGTACTGTATACCACCTTCAATTATGACCAATTATTAGGCAGGGTCGATGTAAACATGAATGCATGAATGTGACAACATGTCTATGTATTTCCCCTCCATTCTTTAATAGGTAGTGGTCCTATCCCATTCAGAAAAGCACATGTTTATAAAACAGTGAATAACTCATGCTTAGTCCTATGTCTGCAAAAAAATCAGCAGCACCTCCCCGCATTTCTCCAAGTACACGACATCGATTAGGTGTTCTAACATTCATCAGACCTTGCCTTGTAAGGTTTGACGGCTGTTCGAACACCAGATCTGTATGCACCCAGAGAAACACGTGAGAACGTGTACCAAATATCCACGCATAGAACACAGAGCATGAGTTGAAACACTAGTACCTTTGAACGGGAACTAAGTATTTTTATGCATGCATGCATTCAGAAATTGCTAATATATGCAAGAATCTTTCCGAAATATCAAAACTGCAGAAAGATCATTGCATATGTTACCAATTTCAGTTTAAATAGAATTCGTTGGCAACGAGTTGAATCATCTCGTTGCCAATGGACTTCGCAAAACAACAACGAATATAAAGAATGCAGGTTTTATAAGAAATGAGTAATTGAACAATCTCTGGGCTAATTAGTGTTAATGAGGATTACTTTGGGCTAATTATAGCTAATTAGGGTTGATTAGGAGTAATTAAGGTTATTTTGAGCTAATAGCCGGGGTTTTATTGTGCGGAGTCGTGTTGATTAGTCCTAATTAGGGCTAATTAGGCATTAATTGGGTTATGTCAGGGCTAATTAGTGTTAATGAGGACTACCTTGGACTAATTATAGCTAATTAGGGTTGATTAAGACTAATTAGGGTTATTTTGAGCTAATTAGGGTTTTAATTGTGCAGAGTTGTGTTGATTAGTCCTAATTAGGGCTAATTAGGCTTAATTGGGTTATTAGGCTTAATTACGACTACTTAGGCGTGTAATCAGAGTTTAGTTATGTGTTAGGGTTTAATGTCAGAAGATTCCAGGGTACGGGAAAGAGCACAACTGGAGAAAATTTTGTATCTTCTGGGAGTTAGCCTACTGGAGGACGCTCATTATCCGAAACAACATGAATGTGATGCATATTGAGAAAAACGTTTTTGATAATGTGTTCAACACAGTGATGAATGTCAAGGGCAAATCGAAAAATCACCTTAAAGCGAGAAGGGATCTACAACAGTTAGGTGTACGCCGTGAATTGCAACCTCGGACAGTCAGTGGGAGGACGATACTTCCGTAAGCACCTTACTCTCTAGACAAGAAACAAATGGAGAAGGTCTGTCAGTGGGTTAAGAATTTAAAGCTTCCGGATGGCTTTGCGTCCAACATATCTCGTTGTTGCAATGTATCGGAATGCAAGTTCCAAGGGATGAAGAGTCACGACTGCCACATATTCATGGAGAGATTCATTCATATTGCCTTCCGGGGACTGTTGCCACGGGTTGTTTGCAAGACTTTGACTGAATTATCTCATTTCTTTTGAGATATATGTTCTTCTACGATCCAGGTGAGTAACATGGAAGTGCTTGAGAAGAACATTGTGGTGACGATTTGCAAGCTGGAGAAAGTCTTCCCACCTTCGTTCTTTGATTCAATGGAGCATCTGCCTGTTCACTTGCCATATGAAGCTAAGATGGGTAGACCCGTGCAATATCGGTAGATGTATCCCTTCGAGAGGTAATCTTTAAATTGTTACAGTTGTTCGTTTACACTTAATGTGACACATGTTATCATTAATATTCCACCTAACTCGATTCACTAAACTTCTAGGTTCATGTTTTATTTAAAGAAAAAAGTCCGCAATAAGGCTCGGGTTGAGGGCTCAATTGCTGATGCTTACGTAATGGAAGAACTTGTAAACTTTTGTAGTCAATATTTCGGGCCTGATGTTGGTACAAGGTTAAATCAACTAGGCTGAAATGACCCCGGATACAACACAAATTTGGAAGGGCAATTGTCAATATTCAATCAATCAGGTAGTCCGTTCGGCCGAACGTATACTCGATGGCTAACAGATGAAGAATACAGTGCTGCAACAATATATGCCCTTCTAAATTGCGATGAAGTTTCGATATTCGTTGAGTAAGTTAGAGTCTTAATTCACTTACATTGTTGTACATAATTGAAAGTGTGTGTTAAGCGAGTAAACTATATATATTGGTTTGCAGTGAGTTCGATGCGGAATCTTTAATCACTGATCCCGCTGGAATTGAATTTCATCAGAAATCACAGTTTGTTATCATTGATATTATGTGTTATACACAGTTCTATGGCCAATTAGTATACTGATTTATCCTTAATTTTTACCGTCATCTACAATAGGTTCAGTCAATGGATAGACCAGGGGCCTCCTGCTTGAAATTACTAGCTGAAGGCCCTAACAAACAAACATCCTGTTACGGAGGCTATATCATCAACGGGTTTAGGTTTAACGTAAAAGATGATGACCGAACAAAACAAACCCAAAACAGTGGAGTATTGGTTAACGGCGACTGTTATGCCGAGAATTGTATGGACTTTTACGGAGAGCTAGATGAGATTGTTGAGCTAACATATCTGGGTTCCCAAAACCGCCTGGTAATGTTCAAGTGTACGTGGTTCGATGTCACATGCAGTAGAGGAATCCGTGTTAGCTCTCAAGGGATTGTAGATGTCAATGTCAAGTCAAGACTTGCATCAGATGAGCCTTTTGTGTTTGCTAGTCAAGTTGTACAAGTCTTTTACGCAGAGGACGTCGCCAATCCCAAATCTCATTGGTATACAATTATTAAGTCCAAGAAATTGCCCGTGACATATGACAGTGAGCTAGACTCCTTTCAAGCCGACCAACCACCTGTCTTGTTCCCTGTTGAGGTCAACAACGAGGAGGACGATCTTCCTCTTCCAACAACACTTCATGTAGGAGAAGAAGTCGTAGATGATGACGCAGAAGATGTGGAAAGTGTTGGAGATGATGTGACCGAGTCTACTGATGAAGAGGATGAATTAGAAGATGAAGAGGACGACGAGTCCCACGAAGAAGAGGATGACGAGGAAAGTGATGAAGATGATGATGATTCTCAAACTGAAAATGATTGAGTTGTAATGTTGTAACAAGCCGGGAAAAATGTAGTCACATTTTAGAACTTTGTTCATATTGATGTGTTTTTGCACCTCCGTTCATATATATATATATATATGCCGATGATGATTTCTGTCAAATTATTATTTTTAATGTGTTCATGTATTTGTAATTTATCTATACGAAGTCATATATGGATAGGATACGAGCTATTCGTGGCCGGGTTGGACGCCGAGCTACTTCCTCCCCGGTGGGTCCCACCTCGTCATTGCCCACTGATGACGAGGCACAGAGTGATCGTGTACAGCAGATGGGACCCCAGCTCCAGCTCCGGCCCCAGCCCCAGCCCCAACGCCAGCCCCAGCCGTCGCTGTTGCCCCAGCTCGACACAGATTCATCCCACACGCGCGTTGATTCTCATTCTTCCGTGGGTTCTACCTCAGGTATAGTTGATAACGGTGTTTAGTACATTTTCGCTAGCCTTATAGTTAAAGTATATTTGAACTGTATTAATGTTGGTGTTTTGTAGGATCTCGACGAGGCCGTGGTCCGACACGCGGGGTACGCATCGACCCCCAGCGTAAACAGAGAGTTACGCTCACCCAGGAGGGCCTGTAAGTAAAAAAAATATCACATCATGCCTTATATTTAAAATTTTGGGGTGTTAATTTATATTTGAACTGTATTAATTTATTTATATACTTCTTTGGCAGGATCCTGGAGAATCAGGCGAGGACGAAGATCGGCGTTGTTGTGAAGGGCCTGATTCTTCTTTGGCAGCCTGTATTCTTCGAGCCACGCCTATACTGGAAGGACTGAGATGTTGCTGCGAGGGAGTTCCTATGGGAGGAGTGGCTGGTACGGTGAAGTATTTTTTTCAGCGATAGTATTTGTTTAATTAGAGTTTGTTTTCTGTAGTTAATTTGTGTTATTGAATGCCTTACAGGAGAGGTTCACGTTTGACTCGCCTGAGCAGCAGGCACTGGGGCAGCATGCCTTCTTTGCTTACATCGGCAAAAATTATCGCCGATGGCTCCACGACGCAAGGGACCGGGTGAAGAAGATGCTGCCCGAGGGTGCCCCAATGACGGAGATGACGAGATATCCCCCACATTGGATATCTCTGACTGTATGGACGGCGATGATAGATCGGTGGGCTGCGGATCCAGGTTGGGACGCCAAGAGTAAGTGCGGGGCTGAGAACAGACAGAACAAAGATCTGACGCACACGGGGGGGTCGGTGCCACACGACATCGTCCGACACAAGAATGCGGTCGAGCACCCGGATCTGGAGGATGATGAGGTCGTAGCTCTGACGTATAATCAGACGCACGTGCAGAAGAAGGACAAGGACAAGGCGCACTTAGCGGGCGACTATATTTCAGATATTGCCCGGCGGATCGATGTGAGTCAATTTGTTTAAGTTGTTAATTTTTTGTCTTTCTATCCTCAATGTCTGTTGCGTTAATTAATGTCCTAACATATCTTTATATCACTGTTTTTTGCAGGCCTCGTATGAACAGCTTAGGGGGTCCGAGGAGCAGTCCAGACAGCCATCAGCGTCCACTAGTACGGGTGCAAGTACTGGGGCGTTGAAGCGATGGCTGGATACGCCGGAGGTCGTCAATCGGCCGAAAGGCTGCATACGCGGCCTGCCTAGTCGGACTGCTCGTGCCGTGATAGGAGCGTCCTCACCCCCCACTGCCCCTCCACAGACACCGGCTCCTAGGCATCTGTTGGACGATGAGGAGATCGCGCGCATTGCTACGGTGGGGTTGAGGATGATCAGGGAGCAGGATCAGCAGGGTACCGCAGCTAGACATGCCGAGATGGCCCCGAATCAGCAGGATCCAGATTCGGGACTCGGCAACCCCTGATGAGCCTCTTCTCGTGCCCGGTCCCAGCTTCCCCCCCGGCCCCCGCGCCCGGTTTGTTCTCTTCTCCCCTCCCCTAACCAGCTGTATCTGGTTCCCAACTTGTACATAATGAGTCTTTTTTATGATTAAGTTTACATATTTATTTGTGTATTGATTATTGCGTGTTGTTGTTGAGGATTGATTACTGCGCGTTGTTGTTGAGGATTGATTTTTTTATTACAAGTTTGGGCATTAGAAAAATAAAAATATATATATTTTAAAATAATTTTGACTTTTGGCGACGGATTATATCCGTCGCTAAAAGTTTTTTATTACAATCGGTGTTTAGCGACGGAATATTCCATCGCTAAATAAGACATTTCGCGACGGAATATTCCATCGCTAAAATATTTATTCCATTGCTAATTTAACAAAAAAATTAAATTAAAATACTTAAAATATAATTAGAAACGGATATTCCGTCGCTAATTAATAAATAAATCCGTCGCAAAAACTTAAATATTACACGACGGATTTGAAAATTTCGTCGCCAAACTATTAGTGACAGACTTTTATACAAGGGACTTTTAGCGACGGTAAATCCGTCGCTAAAACATTTAGCGACTGATTTTAGGCTTTTAGCAACGGGTCCCCGTCGCTAAAAGTCTTTTTTCTTGTAGTGTTGTTTTTGAGAGTTGTTCTTGCATTTTCCTATAACATTTCCATCAAAAATAGCTGGATCTGATATGAGATCATCAATAAAACTGAGGGTTGAGATATTATGCAATAAGGGTGAGCATGGGTTTTAAATCAGTCATGCTTGTTCTATGAAGGTGGTCGAAGATGTAGCAACGTGAGAGAGAATTAGGCAAGATGGCGTGTTCGCAACAGTGAAAACTAAAGATAAAAGAGAAAGAAGATGAAGATGAAAAAAGGAAATGAGAAAAATAAATGAAAGTATATTAATGGTAGAAAAGTGGTGAGTGGTATTTTCAAAATTTTGGTAAAAATTTGAATTTCAAAATTTCACTAACCATGGTTATCTAACTACACTTGCTATTGTTGTTCACACGTGATTACTTTGCTGAGTTGGTAAACTGTTAGTAGTAGTCTAACATCACCTATGCCGGTGAGGTGACGTTGGACAACCACTGAATATTTTTTTCTATAAGATCGAGATGGAAATTCTATTAATTGTAATTGTTTCTTGTTCAAAAAAGCGGAATCAAATTATCAATTTCTTAGGCTTTGTGCTTATCATGTTATATTGCAAGAGAGTGTCGTCAGAGATCCCCTCTGATCTATGAAAGTTGTTGGAGACCTTATTCTTATTCAAAAAATCTCCCTTCTTGGGATATTTACTCACATTTTTTTATGGATACCATAAGTTGTCACTAGTATACTTCTAATCAGATTTGTACTATGGATAGGCGATGCTATTGGAACGAATTTTCTCCTTCTTACAAGATGGACTGTATACAAACCAAGTTCATGCCAAACAAGTGCATATATATATATTCGAACTCGTTTGTTCATTTTTTAACCATGCTCAAACTCAAGCTTGTGTTCATCTAGGGCTAAGAAATTTGTTTGAACTCTGCTCGTGAATATGAAACTCGTCTTCAGATGCCAACCACTCACCCAATTGTCGATCAAACAACGAAAAAAAAAGAACACTGGAAAAAGGAAACTCACAAGGTTGTGCTTTGAATCCCTTACAAATTCATGAATATCCTCCTCGATGCCTATGGCGAGGTCAAAGGAGGATAGAAGAAGGGAGTGAAATTGGTAATGACTTTATGGATTCAATATATAGCATCTCATAATGTGCAACTATTCTAAGAAATCCCATTGTGGACTCAAGCCCAGACTTTTTCTCTCTCCATCACTGTCTGTCAGCAAGCGCGCTTGTGTGTAAAGATGAGAGAGATTGTGAGCAGAGGTGACATGTTTATGTTTGGGAGATTAGGTCTAGGGCATTTGGTTGTAGGTGTAGGGCAAGAGTTCTTTTAGAAATGGCTTTTGGAAGTATATTCGGTCTTAAACTTTTTAGGGTGAAATTATAATTTATTACAAATTCTTTGGATGGTAAATGCAATATTTGAAATTGCATAAGCAAGCATATTAATTCATTTTTTTTATCATATTTATGAACTATTCAATATTTTTAAACGTGACTCATTTATTAAACGATCCTAAAATATTCATTTCATCTTGTGTTCATTTATTATTTGAACGAACATAAACAAGTTCTCTAACAAATGGAAGGACGCACCATCCGTCTACAACTCAGTTCATGTACGTTTTTTTTTTTCAAAAAAAAGTTGAACCATAAGATTTTAATCCAACAGGTAAGGAGTATTGCGCCACCGGGACCTACAGGGTTGTCAAATATGAGTCTTATATTTCGCATCTACGTTTGGATCGAAGTGCACAAAAATCTGTTTGTGAAATACTAATAAAAAAACGTAAATTTATTACCAACAAGGAGGAAGGAAAAGATTTGAATTGAGGGAAGAAACGTGAATCAGAATCACCGAGGGACGACAGAACCGACCCTTGTTGCCCATGTGCAACAAAGAAATTGTGACCCAACTTTTTGTCCGGGCTCCTTATTAAAGTCCAAAAGAGAAAACAGTGGACCCATGCGAATTATGCTCGCTGACCGGCTATCATATAAGGTATTCTCTTGCGACGTGATCCGACTGAGTTATCCTGCTGGTGTGGCACCCACGCGTGACGTGAACTAGTTTCTGGTTGCACCATAGGGTGCCAAGAGTCTCTTTCCTCCATAGTGACTTTACACTCCTTGTCGAGGTGCCGCGACCTAACTAGCTTTTGTCATTCTATATTGAGTTCCACAGTAGGCTGCCTCCCACCTTCATACCTTTGGAGGTTGCTCTTCGTCAGTTTTCAAATACACGGTGCTTGCCTAGTGGGACACTGTCTTGTCTGTGGAAAAACCATGCAACCAAGCTGAAGAGACACAGACCACCAAAAGAAAGCCTAAAGACCCGTGGGTTTCAGAGTTGTTTTTTCTATCTTGAATTTAATTTTTCAAGAGAGAAGATACTTCAAACAATTGTCTATCACTCTCACCCACTCTGCAGTAACTCACTCTACTTCTTATTGTCACTGCAAGTATCTCTTTACCATGAGATTTTAGCCGCTACGTTATCCAAAAGTATGTAAGTTGCACAAGAAATATATCTGTAATTAAGTTTAATTTACTTTCGACTATTTTCTTGAGACTTATAGTTGTTCTCTTTGGTGTCTAGCCAATTAAAACAGAGAATAACCGATACTGCCCACATTATGGTTAATCACAGATTCGTATATTGGTACGGTAGATATGCACTTTGAGGTCGGATATTACCTCGTCTTTTATAGGTCTAATTACTTTCACGACGTCGGACGAATACAAGTGCCCTTAACTAGTTTCCAAAATAAAACATGAGGCCCCAAAACTAATTTGACAAGTTTTTTATGGAATTAAATAATTATTGTTGCTCCCAGCTTGCTAATAATAACACTGAAAAACTAAAAACTATAGTCTATAAAGCCTTGTCCTTTAACTCGAAGCATATGGCCTTTAAGCGGCATCTTATAGCATTGTATTATTTGTTTGAATAATGTCCAGGACTACGATTTGTGGTAATATTTATAGTTATTTAGTTTCTTTTCTTTTTGATATATATGCTTTGATAACCCTAAATCTTTCAGTTATGTTCTTTCAGAATTAGAAGGTGTAACTTCAAATTGCAGTACTTTTGTGTCACTCTCGAACTAGGATAATGTAAATTTTTTTTCCAAAACTAAAAGGAATTGAGATAAACACCCAAAAAAAATAATGATGAAGTAATGTTCATACTCATTTATAACTCAGAATCAGCAGAACTAATGAACTTGACTCATCATTGACTCACAACTCGTGATCCAACTTGCATAGCTATCAACAATGGGCCATATACCCGTGATTTGATCTGTAGCCCAAAAAATTCAAAACTTGCATGGCCGTTAACCCAGCCTTAATATCTTGTTCCACTCTTTCACAATTGATATTCCCAGCCCAGGTCACTCTCTCTCGATAAGAGTCATGTTTGTGTTCTACATGCTATCAATGTAGACATCCTACGCATCCTCTATTGTAAGTACAAAAATTTTCTTGAATAGTCCAAACATATGGACTTATTGAATTTTTTTTTCTCCTAGTTTTCATAGAGAACTGCATTCTTAAATAGATCTAATTGAGTTAGATGGGCTGTTATGTTTTACTTCATGGGCTAAATATGCTCGACTCTAATTCATTATATATACAGGGACGCGATCCACTGCCCGCACAGACAATTTTATTTTCTTGCCAACGTGATCTGACCGTCTATCAGTGATTTATGGATAGTTCAGATTAAATCTTCTCTCTCAGTAGTGCCAGATAACCCTAATACTTTAACAAATTTACAATCTAATCCCAAAATTTTGAGAAAATATAATTGTATGTACCCTAATACTTTGTCACATACAATATAAATCACAAGGTTATTTTAGGATATAATGCTAATTACAAAGATGTTGTTCTTGGTCCTTGAATGTACGCCCGCTATGCTTCTCCTGTTACTTATCGATATCCAAACTTTTCACTAAGTGGACACACAGCTCGATGCTTTACGTTCTTCAAAATTGGCTAATGGCTACTATCAAATATTCTCAAGCTTCCAGGATATTGGTTTGAAAAGTGCAGTAGAAAAAATGTTATAATAAAAGCAACACCTCTTTATTTATACTGGAAAAGAGATTTTACATAAGAGCAATAGAAAGGAAGGCTTCATTCTATTGTTGCACACACTAATTCTTAGTACACTTCATACTCTCTTAAGATTCTGCTTTCGAGCTCTTACTTCGACCCATTTTATAGATGAAAGGATCAGGCACATAGAATTCTTCAATAGTGAAAGTTTTCTATTATTTTTTGTAAGGTCATTTTTTTCTTTTATTATGGTAAAATATCTTTATTCTCTTCCCCATTTGGCTTTGTCATTTTTCGCTGGCCATTATGTCCATTTCAATTATGCTTTTCCTATGGTCCCGAACCCTCTTGTACATCTCAAAATTTTGGCTAGGCAGATCAGGTTCTTCTTGTCCTTGGCTGTTGAACTGTTCAACCCTGTTTGGAGGGATCTATGGATGCTCTACACTCCTTCAGGATTACTATTCTTCGTCCATCGCAGAAACATGCCTTTATGGGGTCGGCTACCATGTTTTCAATGGTTACATGGACACAACTGATTCTTTCAATCTTATCTTTCTCCAGCTTATACATGTTCCATAACTTATCCTTGTGTGGTCGGTAGAAATTCATTAACTTTTTATTAGTGAATCGATCAATAAACCAAAGCTGGTATGGCTGGTAGAATTTGGTTTCGCTTCTTTTTGTTAGTGTTCACAGTATCTGGACTGTGATAATCTGTCAATTGAATCCCATAACTCCAACATATCAAATTATAGCTGAGAGATTATACATGAGTTACCAATCATCTCGATTTATTTTGAATGTGTCTACGAGTCCATGTTCAATCATTTTAAGATCAACCTTATCTAATGATAATGTGAGTCTTGGCCATCCACAATCCCAATTCAGGAATGCTTTCATTTCTGGTTTGCGAATGATCTCTTCGTGTTCATTTTTCTTCCTGGATAGTTCTTTTATTTTTATAGTGATATCAGCTAGAAGCAATGCTTCTAGTTCTTCTAGCAATCAGATTCTTTCTTTCTTTTCTTGTAGGACTATCATTCTTTCTTCATCGTTTAAATTAAGCCTTTCTTCTAAGTGCTTAACATAATCAGTTAATTGACTGAGATTCTTCGTAACTCTTTGCAGTAATTTTTCCTCAGACAGTGCCAGACATTTTCAAAGAGATTTTTGCTCTCTTCACATAACCTTGGATCATAAAACGATTTTGTTCCTATTATCGTTAGTTTGTGTTATGGTAAGATCCCACTTTAAAGATTTTTCATCTTTGTCGGTTACCACTTTTCTCTTTAGATCCTTCTTGTTAAGGTAGTAATCTTTTGTTTCTTGCCCACACTACAAAAAAAGGGGTTTAGGCGACGCTTTTTTGCCTACACTTTAAAAAGTGTTGTAAACCGGTTCTAATTTGTGACACTTTTATGGTAACGTCGCATCATTTATGACACAAAATAAAACGTGCCACAAATTTTTTGACGTTTTATTTACGTGTCACTTAATTAGTGTCACCTTACTCTGTAGCGACACTTAAAAACAAGTCACATAATAGCAACATTTAAAATAAAGTGCCGTCAATTTAACACTAAACGACAGCGTGTCTGTATTGCACATACGGAGTAGATATATTTGTAATAAACGTCGGACCTAAAAAAATATTTTTGCGGGAAACGAGAATTTCAGTCTCGCGCCCATCATTTCACATTTTTGCCCCGTGTTTTCTCTTCTTTTCGAAACTCAAAAGACTAGCACACCAAACTCAAAAGACTAACAATCAGCCATGGAAGACCAAGATTAGCATGCCAAAACAGCCTCCCTCTCTCTATCCTTTCGCACACTAACAATCAGCCATGGAAGACCAAGATTAGCATGCCAAAACAGCCTCCCTCTCTCTTTATCCTCTTGCACACAAACGATCGGCCATGGGAGACCAAGCAATCAACTTTCCTCTATGTCTCTCTTCTCTGAAACATTCAGTTACAGGTACATATTTCTCTCTCTCTCTCTCTCTCTCTCCCTAATTATCCCAATCTAATATTTGTTGAATTAAAAATTTAACATGTAAGGACTTCAATTCTGGAAAGATTGGCACTCTAGTGGATAGTTTCTAAAGCTTGCCCTTGCATAAATATATAAGCACGGTTAGTTGGGATGTCATTGGTTAATTCCTTTACCTCTATTCTTTTTGTACTTGGAGGTCACAAATTTAAAAGAAATAAACCAGTTCAATGTTTGATGACCTTTTTTCTGTGCAATTTAATTGGTTATGTGTATCATTGTATATGGGCAGTTGACGAACCATTGAGAAAGAGCATTTCATGTTAGCAATTTTCATCTCCAATATTAGCATTTTTTATACTTCTTCATTGGGAATAATATGTCGACCAAGTTTCTGAGTTAATGTTTGGGAGAAAGGGTTGCAAGTTGCAACACTGGAAGTATAATTACATTTTTTTGTGATGCGATGCAATGGGAAGTCACAAAACCTTCCTACAATCAACTTTTTTTTTTCAATTACATGTATCATTTTTATGTAACTGTATTATCAATTTAGAATTTCAGTCTTAACATGGCATTATGTTATTGAATATCCATAGTCACTAGCTTTTTGGTCTAATGTTTCATGTCAATTGTGTTGCACTCACATCGCAGCTTGGAAGGCCTTTAGTATCTAATGAAGACTGCGGCAGTGGCAACTGACAGGGAAAGTATACCCATTTTCATTTTTGTTGTGATTTGAACCTGCCAAAGATGAAATAGGATAGCAAGAAAATCATTATCAACTTCAAATAGCACAGCTATTTGGGCGTGACAGATTGTCGTCAATGGTGTTGACGAGTTCTTAAAGGCTTCTTTTATGTAATTTAGGTTGCATTCACCCCATCTCCTTGTCATAGATGTTCTAGAATTCATGGATTATTAATGGATCATTGTCTATATTTTGCAAAGCTAATTATTATGGTCCTCAAATAACCCATAAGAAATCTAATTGCAGATCTTCAGATGAATGCAAAGCCCACTCTAGGAAAAGCTAGGGACGAGACCATCTGATACCATAATAGTTTATCGTAAGTTTACATTTGTTCTCTTTTTCCTTGGTTGTTTGTAGCTAGAAGTTTACTCGCATCCAATGCTCCTATGTTTTATTGTCAATGTCACCACTTTATGATGGATCCTCTTATGTTTTATGATAGATTGAAATAAAACGAAAAGGCAGAATATTCCACAGCCTGAGACCATAACGTCATCCCTATGATAGATAGAAATAAAGCGAAAGGGCAGAAGATTCACATAGCCTGAGACCATAATGTCATCCTTATATAATAGGTTGGGCTACCTATCATAATTCAATTTTTCTGTATGTACTTTATGCAAGAAGTAAACCTCTTATCGAAAAGTTAAGCAAAGTATGTAGTCTTATTCTTTTTCATTTTCTGGTATGCCTAACACGTTGCCTTCAAGAAACCACTCTACCTCTCTTGGCATAGCACAGGCAAAACAGATTTTTATGAAAAGTAGTTGTAATGTAGCTTAATCTTTAATGCTCCTAGGAAATTGCTTTCTGCCTTTGAAGCTTTCTCATTTTGTTTTGGATGCGTAAACAGTTATTAACGAGAACTTAATATAGATGTGAGTTTGACACTAAACTATTGGAGTAAGTAGATATCTTATATCTCATAACGTATCAGATTGCAGTTCTTCCAGTTTTTGATAACCTGGAAACCTTCAACTCCCAAATGTATAAGTTTGCTTTCCATAGTAGATTCCTTTAATTATTTAACAAGAGGATATGCCAGTCTCTGGATTTTCCATTCACAGAGAATGTTAATATCATATAAGCCACCCCTTCAGAGAAGTACACTTTAGAGATGCAAGTTCTGCCACACACATACTTGGTTTTCTTATTCTACATGAATGATTAGAAAAGTATTTTGGGCATATCTTGAATTTCCGGTTATATGCACGTCAATAGTTAGTTTAATTGAGAGAGATTCCTTTTACTTTAGTTTTTATGCCATGTTTTTTTGCATTTGGGACTAAGGTCGTAAGTGTTTTCTTTTTTTATGAAGTTAAGATTGATCTTCATGGTCTCTTCACTATGCATGATAAAATGACCTATCTCCAAGCCTACTCGAGACACATGATAAGTGGTCCAAACTTGTGGATAACTTGTCGATTGGTACAAGAAGACATTGTGGATGTTATACGGGGATGCGATGATACGTAACCTGGATACAAAGGTAAAGAACAAATATATGGAAAGGATTCATTGTGTCTAAACATGTAAATGAAAGAGAAACAAACAAAAAATCGGGGAATGAAATTTACTCAAGTATATGGTCGTTTTTTATATGGCCATTTGTCTTTTCTTTTGTGTAGCTAATGTTGGCATATGATTTGATTGTTCAGGTTTCTAAAAAAGCAATTTCAAGAAAAGTTGCTCGCTCCCCTCTCTCTCTCTCTCTCTCTCTTACCATTTCTATGATAAGTATTAGAAACACCACTTCAGAAAACAAATTAATTAAAATCATTCTCTACTTATATTTGCAAAGCGAACCATGCTTAAAGTTAAGATTCTAACCATGTGAACTGAAGCCTATAAGATGTCTTTAGACTTTATGGTTGAGGTTGTCATTTAAAACTTCTATCTTGATTCTTTCAGGGTCCTCAGAAGGTGAACGGGAAAGTCGGCGTTTCTAATAATGTGATAACTACAAAGAATATAATTTGCTACTAGTTCTGTTCCTTTCGTCCCCAAAGGCATTGAAGGCAATGGTGCAGATTCTTCTTTCACATCCTCTAGCTCCTACTTTTACTCTCTACACATAATTCAGTAATTAAACGTGCTGCAGTCATGTCAAAACATGCACATCTAGTATACTTTCAATTCTTTATTTTCCTTCTAATTCAGAAGAATTAGAACCCAAGTATTTTTAATTGGAGAAAAACTAGTTGCCTGGGTTTGACCAATCCACAACCCAGGGATAGATCTGGACAGATGTTAGGCAACGACTTATTGTATAGAAAACTAGCATTGCATTCTTGTTATGGTTCTTTTGGATGAACAGAGACATCCTGCTGTTCCCCCTTTACAGACTTGTCACCACACATTCTTGTTATGGCCGTCACGGTGAACGAAGAAACAAGTTGTCTGCAATATCTAGGCATTATTTTGCAAAGTGAAGTTTATCTGTCTTCATGATTTTTATCGCCAGGTATGCCTGCAGGAAAGACTGTAATAACTAGTGGTCATGCTCTAAAGTTGGAGGTTGTTCCTGATTGGGTAGCTATTATGGGAAGTGGTTATATTGGGCTTGAGTTCAGTGATGTGTATACAACACTTGGTAGTCAGGTACTGGCTTACTCTTTCCACGTGAGAATTGTACCAAGTCTATGGTGTCGTATCATTGGTGTGGTTTGGTTTTTTGCCCTGATATTTTTACATGAATCCTCATTGAAAGCATCATTATTTTATTTAACATCATGGCACGTTATTAAACTTGGTTCTATAAGATCATTTTTTCTATTCGTGCATTTGATTTTGTTTGATGTTTAGCCACATAAGAGTAACGTTACACAAAGGAATGATTAGATTTAATTGAGATTTTTGTGTAAATGTTTACTTGAGTGCATGGCTGTTTTTCATTTGGTTATCTTTTCTTTTGTATAACTAATGATTACATACGATCTAATTATTCAGGTTTCTCAACATAAAAAATCAAAGAAGAAGTTTATCACTTTGAAAATTAGATGCAAGAATGAAGTGAGGTATGTAGATGAGTCTTTGTCATTCTTAATGCATTCTATTTGTTTACTAGTTTTTTGGTTTAATTCGACTTGTGCTTTACCAGTTGTATTATAACATTCTTTCTTGATTTTTTTATTTTTAGGTTTATATGTTGAGAAGACATACATCAATGCTTTTGTTGGACTTAGAAGAATGGATATGAACTATAATGGCATTTTGGATAAGATGTGTATATCTTTAGGTTTGGTTGTTCAATGACATTATATTTGTATTTTTTTTGAATTGAGAAGTTCCAGATGGTTATGTAATTACGATGTGAATGTTGGATATGATATGGTTGAATGGCATTAGCTTGTTTTCTATATGATGAATTTATAAATTTGTTAAATCGACTTGGTTGTTCATTATTCGTGTTGGATTGGAGCAGGGACTACTTAAATAGTTCACTTTCACGTCCTAGGCCAATTTTTTTTTTTTTTACTAATTTCAGAATATGCCAGACTAAAAAAACTAGTGACAATTGTTTAACAGTGTCGTAAATAGGAACAATATTTTAAAGATAATGCTGCAAAAATAAAAATGGCACTTAATGTAAGTGTCGCTAATTTGGTAGCATTTTAAAGATAATGCCGCCAAATAAAAATTGGCACTTTAATAAAACTGTCGCTAAATTAGCGACATTTTTCTTAAAGCGTCGCATACTAAGTTGACTATTGACTCCATAAGAGGCACTTGAAAGTGTCTCACAAAAGTGTCGTAAGACTAACGCCGACGTGTCTAAGAAGTGTCGGAAAATTACCGACAGACGAATTTATGACTCTTGTGAAAAGCGTTGATAAAGTGTCAGGAAATTATTTTGCGAAACTTTTATTGTCATTGGCGACACTTTTTTGGTGTCGCCTAAACCCCATTTTTTTTGTAGTGCCACTTGTTTAGAGCGCCTTGCTATCGAAATTTCAGCCTTATTTTCTTTATTCCAAAACTTATGCATTAGTTTTGAACGCTTAATTTTGTATCGTCCTGTTTTGGGGCTTTCGGATTGGTATTTACAACCATCTTCTTCCACTACCTAGGGACGATTGGTGAATTTCAAAAAACTGTCATCTTTCTTTTTAGGTAAATGACGTAGTAGTCGAATTTCTTTAATGGCCCTCTCAGTAGATTGACTTTAGGGTCTAACGCTTCATACCTTTCTTTTAATGCCTTCTGTGTAGTCTTTTTTTAGGATAATAACTCTCTGCATCATAAAGCATAATTCTCTGGTTAGGCTATCTACAAATGCATTTTTAGCTGGTGAGATGTATTCTATATCAAAAGTATAATAGCTGAACCATTGTTGTATCGATAAAGTCTTGTTCGACTAATATTTCTCAGGTCTCTTTTAATGAAAGCTTTAAAATACCTATTATTTGTTCTGAAAAGAAAATATTCCGACACTGGAAATATGTAAAAAGATTTGATTCCGCATTTTATAGCTAAAAACTCTATTTCGTTTATGTGATACCGAGTTTCCGTATCTTTAAAGGTTCCACTCCAGTATCCACAAAGCTGTTCTTCAGCTTCATCAGGGAGTATTGCTTTTAATATTGTACCCTAACAATTTTCAGAAGCCTCGGTTTCTAAAACTAGCTTATCTCCTTGTTTAGGCAAGCTTAGTTTTGGCAGGATTTTAACCTGACCTTTTATCCAGAAAATATTTTGGATATCTTTATCTTCCCATATCCAATTTTCTTTTCTAAGCTTTTTACTTAAGGCTTCTGTTAGGTTTGATAAATGCGGGATGAATTTCCTCGCGTAATTTAACAACCCGACAAATCTTTGACACCACAAGAAACTGGGATTTTAGCGACGGACTTGTCCGTCCCTAAAAGTTCTAAATTCGTCGCTAAAGACTTTTAGCGACGGACAACCCATCGCTAAAAATCCGTCACCTATAACCCCGTCGCTAAAAGTTTGGCGACAGAATTTAAAAATCCGTCGCCTGAAAATTGACTTTTAGCGACGGAACAATAAATTCAATTAGCGACGGGAATTCCGTCGCTAAATACATTTTTTATATTTTATTTAATTTTTTTTATTTTCTCAAAATTCATTTTTAAAAGACTTTTAGCGACAGATACTACGTTGCTAAAATTCCTTCTCTTCTTTAAGTCTCTTTAGTGAGGCAACTTCTCTCGCTACAAATCCATCGGGTAACAACTGAATCAGACTTTTAGTAACGAAATTTCATCACTAAAAGTCTATAGGTAAAAGTTAAACAAAGCTATTTCTTAAATTGTTATTAATTTTAAAAAAATTCAAGCCTATTTTCATTGAGAATAAATTCTAACCCAGCAATATAGCACTCTTCTTTACCAGATTTCAAGCAATACAAATAAAATATAAGTCATACAACAATATCTAACCCCCAATAGTCAGCTCCAAAAATTCGAATAAAATAAATCACATCCTGCAAATTTCAAAATAATATTACTTATTTTAACAAAACCAAAAAAATAGATATCCATCTCCCAAGACAGAGACACTCAAATTCAATAGCTTCACGTACTTGATCCTCTTCTCCTTCGTGACACCAACAGTGGCTCAGTGTTTTAAGTGTAGTCGAGCGCCATCTGCATTAGACTAAAAAGCAACTACTAGCAATGCCTAATACTTCAGGGAAGAAAAAAGAATGAGAAAGTAAAGAGAAATATAAGTGACAAAGTTATTATAAGATACACGTTTTTAGTAGTATTTCGGATCAATGTGTGAATATAAATATCAAACTTAAAACATAAGAAGCTACACCCTAACTTAATTCCCATGGGCAATGGGCACAAGGATATTTCCCTTTGGAACAGGATATTTCCTCCTAGCTCTACTTTGAGCATTGGGCACCATGGCCTAAACTCCAAGAAATTTGATTTGCTAAGTGTAGATTATGAAGTGAACAAAGTAAGGAAAAAAAGTTCATATAATTATCGCAACAATTTGAGAAATATATGCTGAATAAAAATAGTATCAACAAAAGATTCTCACATCTTTGCCAGCACATATTTCAATGCCTTGCTCAAAATACAAAACTAACATCCAATTTCAAGAAAAGAAATGCATCAGGTAGCTATCTCAGAAACTAGAACACACATAACCAAATAACAACATTAATGACCAAAATCATATCCCACATCATTAGAAACAAAAAGTATTACGCTAACACAACACTTGAAGAGAACTCCAGGATAAAACAATTCAATATATTGTAACCAGTAAAATACCCATTAGCGATTGTCTCAACATCATATCCCGAATACACCGGAAAACAATTATATCAAAATAGCAACATTAATGACCAAAATCATATCCCACATCATAAGAAACAAAAAGTATTACGCTAACACAACACTTGAAGAGAACTCCAGGATAAACAATTCAATATATTGTAACCAGTAAAATACCCATTAGCGATTGTCTCAACATCACATCCCGAATACACTGGAAAACAACTATATCAAAATAGCAAAATTTTGACGACATTTCTTTTTCTACAAAACAAAAGTCTATCCAATTTCTCTCGTAATTAACATGAAATTAGTTAAATACAAATCCTAATTCATATTATTATTCACAATCTTAAATAAGCATCTACTCCACTCAATTCCATCAAAACATGTCATCAGGTTAATTGAGTTAAGTAAATTGTAAAATTGTCCCAGAAACTTAAACAAAAATCTCAAAAAACTCCTCCTCCATGAAGTTTTGCTTCAAGTTACATCAAAAATAAAAACAATTAACCACAAATAACAATTGATCTACCAGAACACCATAACAACCATACAAGTCTAAACTTAAAGTCAAGATCCATAACATTTCTACACTATACCATCACAGATCTACACAAAAAGGCACAATACAAACATATCCAATAAAATTCAAACATTTCTCAACGAATTCAACATAAAGCAAAAACAATTACAAATATAAACATCAAATTGCTCACCAAATTTGTTAGATCTTCGAGTCAGGCAACGTATCCAAACAGTCAGATAAAAAATATATAGTAATTGAATGAATTAAGAAAACATTTGGTCAAGATGAAAACCGAAACCCTAACGTTAGTCCTAAAACTAGAGGCTCATGCTATTCAAAACCCTAATCTGAAAAATTGTTTTGTGGAAGGTGTACCTAATTTTTAGTACTCGTAGAGAGATGTCAGAAATTCCATCGGAGCGACAGCGGTGTGGTGATTGTGTCCATTGGGTAGCAGCAGTAGTGGAGATGGGTGGCATGAGAGCCAGCCAGGCAAGAGGAGCGGCAGCAGAGGGGGTACCAGCCGACAATCTGCTGTGTGAGAGAGAGGGGGACGAGGGGAGGAGAGGAAAGGATAAAGGAGCAGCGGGGTACTGAAAGAAAAATTAGGGTTTGATATATTTATAGTCATCATTTCCAGAATAAGAAAAATTCAAAAAAATGGAGAAAATACGAAAAAATACTTTGCGACGAAAAATCTGTCAGTATTTCTTCGTCGCTAAAAATCCGTCAATAAAGCTTTTTACCAACGAAAAAATCTTTCGGTAAAACTTTTTAGCTACGGATTATTAGCGACATGACAATCCGTCGCTAACGTGACTTTTAGCGACGGCTTTGTCTCCATCGCTAAAAATCTGTCGCTAAAGATGTGTTTTCTTGTAGTGTGAAGTTATTTTACATCATTGATTTGTTCTAAAAATAACTTTATTTTTTCAATTATGTGATCTTGAAGGATAATTTTTCTACTGTCTTCTATTCTCAATTCTAGAAAGTTGGTAGTTTGTTCCCATTCACATTTCTTTTTGTGATAGTACTAATCTATGATCAATGAATTCTTGTGCTATCTTTTCTTAGATGATTTTCTCTGTTCTTCTCTAATTTTTGAGAATACTAATATATCACCTATGTACACTACACAGTAGTCTCTGTGCTTTCTAAAAATGTTATCCATCCTTCTTTGAAATAAAGGTGGAGCATTAGTCAATCCAAATAGTAACAACATCCATTCATAGTGCCTTTGTGGTGTGCTAAAGGCAGTTGATGGAATTGATGATTCTTCTATTTTGATTTGCCAATATCCACTTTTTAAATCACACTTTGAAAAAAAGTTGGGTAGGTTGATTTTGTTTATTAGCACATCCTTATTTGGAATTTTATAGCCATCTTTGACTGTTGCTGTGTTCAAAGTTCTATAGTCTATGATTAATCTGGCTTTTTCCTTTAGCCTGTTCTGCATGATTTTTTTTAACATGATAGCCGGATTTGAATGAAAATTTTCGTTGAGTCTTATTAACCCTTGTTTTAGTATTTCAGAAATCTGTCGTTCAAATTCCTGAACCATCTGAAGATTATGTTGAGGGTCAATATCGCCCAAGATTTATCCTTTTTTCATAATTTTAGTGATGCCATAATTTTAGCGGGTCATCACTAAAATTATTTTCTAACATCTTTTTTATACTATCAAAACTAGAAATTTCTTTTCCTGTTTGCATTGATAATGTTGGTTTATTTCTTTAACCCAACAGTCATTTTCTTTGGTTACTTCTTCGTTGGTTAACTCATCTTTGGTTACTTCTTTTTCAAGTAACCTTTTCCATGAGGCTTTCTTGTTCTCTTCACCACGCTGGGCTGCGTAGAGAGACTCACTCTTGATATGTTTTGCGATTTCTCCTAGTTTTCTGGATGAAAATCAAATTTATATTTTTGAGCAGCATATTTTAACAACAGAATTTTTTGAAGTTATATTTCAATATGAAACTCTTCTTAAATAAATGGTCGATTTTCAGTTTGTTTTTAGGAAAGCATTTCCTATTAGAAAATTGGCGTCTAAAGAGTTGAATTGGAATAATCATCTATAATGAACTCTTTTCCATTTATCAAAATCCTACGTGCACAGGAGTGTCGGTGCCTCATTATATCATCCGACATAAGAATGCAGCTGAGCACCCATACCTGAAGAAGGATAAGGTGTGTGCTTTGACATACACGATGACGTATGTGAGGAAAGTGGGTAAAGATGATGTACATCGGGGGTTGCTCGACAAATCAATAGTAAATGACAAATTAATTTGTTTATTGTTAAAATTTCAATAATTTCTTCAATTTCTATTGTCTTAATGTCTTTAATGTCAAATCACTATTTTGTAGGCCTCGTATGAACAAATTGGGGGTCTGGGCAGCAGTCCAGTCAGCCATCAGTGTCCACAAGTGTGAGTACGACTAGAAGATTGAAGCAGTGGCTAGATACACTGGGAGTCGTTGATAGAAGGAAAGAGCGTGTACTCGGTCTACCCAACATGACTATACGTGCCGTGATGGGAGCATCCCCACCCCTACTTCCCCTCCACAGGCACTGACACTAGAGCGACAGTTACACCCATAGAATGTTCATTGTATTGCTCGAGAGGTGGTCAGGATGAACAGGGAGGATGAGGTACAAAATAATGATTTTATGATGTCGATATACATGAATAAACACAATATATAATTACTAGCGAGAATGCAGACGTGCATTTAATGTAGGACATTATTGCTGGATAGTCCGAGCCGAATTCGGATAACACCCCCATGGACGATGACGAGTAGGGTCCAGATTCTAATCTTCACGAACTCTGAGCTCTCCCCCTCTTCCCACCCTTTTCCCTCCTCGAATTGTGCTCCCCTCCCCTCCTTATTTTTATCCCCATCCTGTTATATTTGGTTCACAACTGGGCAATGTTGCATGAGTTTTTTGCTCAATTATAATAGAGTTTGAATATATACTTTGTGTTTTTAATGTGGATTGAGAATTGTTTGTCGATGGATGTCGATTGGTTGTAATTGTATATTTTGATTGGATTTGAATTATAGGTTTGGGAATTAAAAAAATTAAAAAAAAAGTTCTTAGGGACATAAAAAATTTTTCCGTCGCTAAAAGTCTACAAAGACAGTGTTATGAAAAACTTTTAACGACGAAAAATTCAGTCGCTAAAGTTTTCTCAACAGACTTTTAGCGACAAACTACCATCGCAAAAAGTCCATTATTTTTATCGACAGACTTTTAGCGGCAAAATTTTCGCTGCTAAAGAGTTTTATTGACAAAATTTATTTTTACCAGACGAACTTTTAGCTACAGAACTTCTATTGCTAAAACTTTGTCAGTAAAACCTTTAACGATGGAATTTTTCGTCGCTAAATATTTTTTTAAATTAATAATTAAAAAAAAAGAAATTAAATTAAATTACTAAAATTATCTTTAGCGACAGAAATTCTGTTGCTAAAGGAACTTAGTGTCTGTTGCTAAAAGTTGGACTTTTGGCGACAAATTTTAAAATTTCGTTGACTAACTTTTGTGATGGGGTTATTAGGGACGGACTTAGCGATGGGGTGTCCATCACTAAAAGTCTTTGGCCATGGAATAAGGATTTGCTACAAGTCCTTTTCCTTGTAGTGTTTTACGTGTCTTCTTATCCATGCACAAATATTTCCTTAGATAGATCAAACTTATGAATTAATTGAGTTGGCTCCAGTATTTGTTTTACTTCATGGGTTGTATACCCTCAGCTCTCATACATCAATCTAGCAAGATTGACAATTTTTATATGCATTGAAGTGCATAACATGACACATATAATGCAGTTCTACTTCCGAAAAAAAAAACAAACATAACTCATATTCCATATCAAAATATTTGATCTTGTTTGACTTGCAAGCTTATTTATGAGTTTATGAGTTTTATTTTATGAGTTTCTTATTTTACCTCAAGAAGAGGGAGAGCGAGAGAGAGAGAGAGAGAGAGAGAGGTCCCTCGAGGATTATATCTGGAGAGAGAAAATAGAATAAAATAAGTGTGAAAAGGATAAACATGAAAAAATACTTATAGAATATTGCTTAAATTGAAAAGTGATCAATTTTTATGGATAGCACCAAAAAAAAATAAAATAGAGGGAGTATTATATACGACATTAAACTTGACTACCATTTTCTTGGTTTGGTTGATTAGCATTTTCAATCTCTGTTTTCAAAACATCAAAAAACTGTTGTTTATCAATTCTTTTCAGATATATTGTTGAAATTCACGGTACTCATTTATTGCTGCAACAAATGCGTTTATAACTATAGTATCTAATGCAAAGAACGTGGAGGAGTTTGCATATTTAGATGTCGTATTCAATTAAACTTAATTAATTTTCTTATTCGCAAAATCGTATCTAATAAACAGGTCAAACCCTTCTTTTCAATTTTTGGTTTTTGAAAAGGTAACTAACTTCCTTAAAATATTCAATAACAAAGAAGAAGTTAACTTACAATCGGCTGGTCACAATCTTGAAGTGGGGGCAGCTCAATATTCGGGAGTGATTATGATGATTGAAGTATATGTATGAGTTGACTTACAATCCTTGATTTGACCGGCCACGGATACAGCATCCCAACGAGGGGTGCACCACAACGCCACTAAACATGCTTGCGAATTTATATTGCGTGTCTTTGTCAAACCAAAATTTGCCAACAATTTGGGAGGTGAGAGAGCCCACCATGGAGGAAACAGGAGAAAACTTTTAATTTCGATATATACACCGACGAAACTAGCAGCATTACACACCGCAAGCGCCGACAACCGACCACAAATTTACCTGAGTGAAACACGTGAGGCCCCCATCTCCATCTCCCTGCGCCTGAGATTTCTTTGTTAGTTGCTTTCCATAAGTTCTGGAGTGTCATTTTCTACACCAAACTACAGCGGTCCAAGTTTGAAATGCAATCAAGGACAAAAAAAAGGAAACAAGAATGGACCGCCCCAAAGTTGAATGCCATCTTTGAAGGAAACTACATACTAAAATGTGGTTAGTCTTTGGTTGTGTACGAAATCAGTAATGAACGTACCAGAATCATTCACACCTTGGGCCAAAGGGGTCCTTTTACACCACGCCAAGGATATTGATTCCTAGTACACACTGCTGCTAACCGTATAATTCAAGTCATCTCTCAAGTCCGATTACGTGGGCTGACCAACAAAACTGGAGCAAGGGAGGTTACTGAAACACGCAGAGCCTGAGACTTGAGACTGGTAGTGTTACGAGCACGGACGCGTTGAACAAGTATCAGGATGGCGCTGCCATGTCCTTTAATGTCTGGTGTGAAGGCCCAGTGCTTAAGCTAGCATCCAGAGTCTGAGTACATCGCTACAAGAAAATAACATTTAAGCGACACATTTTTCCGTCGCTAAAAGTCATCTTTCTGTTGCTAAAACCTTTTACCTACAGAATCTCCATCAGTTAAAGTCTGTTGGTAAAAATTCCGTCACTAAACGATTAGCAACGACATAATGCGACCTGTCAACAAATATCATATTGTTACCGACTACTGACGGAATTAATTAATTTTAGCAACGGACTTTTTCGTCGCTGAAGGTATTTTATTTGATTTTGGTTTTGTCTCAAAAAATAATTTATAGACACTTTCGGTGACATAATGTCCTTCGTTAAAAGTATGTACCTTTAGGTGTCAGATTAAGCGACGGACTATCCGCCGTTGAAAAGGCGCAGCAGATCTGGTTAAAGTACCTGACGGAATATCCATCGGTGAAAGAAATCTCTTACTAGCGGAATTAAATACTTTTAGTGACGAACTTTCTCATCGCTAAAGGTATTGGTTTTGTATTTACTCAAAAAGTAATTGAACAAGACACCACAAGAAAAGCTATTTAGCGACGGATAAAAATCCGTCGCTAAAAGTCATTTCAGAGACGGGAAGTACCGTTGGTAAAAATCCGTCGCTAAAAACTTTTACCGAAGGTACCAAACCATCTATAAAAAAACTCTTTATCGACGGATTTTTACTGACTGCATTTTAGCGACGGATTTTCCGTGGCTAAATTTTTTTAGAAATTTTCTATTTTTGGCCACCTTTTTAAAATTTAGTAGAAATGTTTTAGCGACGGATTGTTTCTGTCGGTAAACATTTCGTCGCTAAAACTACACTTTTGCGACGGAATATACCGTTGCTAAAGTATCCATCGCCAAAAGTCTTAACTTTAAGTAACGGACTTTTAGCGACGGAATGGTTTCCGTCGCTAAAAGTCTTGATATAAATATCTACTTTCCTTTTTTTTCTCTCTCCCCGTTCTCTCTCTCTCTTTCTCTCTCACTCATCAGCCGTTTCTTCCCCTGGCGATCCCCCCTCTGGTGACACCTTCCCCCCACCCGCCCCGTCCCGCAGGTGACAGCCCCCACGACCCCGTGCCCCTCCACAGCTCCAGTGGCCCTCCACTGCCGCACCACCACCGTCGCCGCCGGTATGTCCATCTTACCCTAATTATTTTTTAATGTATGTGGTTTAATGCATGTGAGTTTGAATTCAATGTAATGTGGTTAATTATTTTGAGTTTGAGTTTGAATTTATGCATGTAAGTTTGAGTTTGAATTTAATTTTACCCTAATTTTTGTTAATTGAAGTTAATTTGTTGTAATGTATATTGTAATTTTACTCTAATTGTACATTGTTGCATGTTGTAACTTTAATTAACATTAATTAAACTTGAACTAAGCCTAATTGACCCTAGATAACTTTTAATTAAACCCTAATTAAAGTTTAAAAACTCAATTAACCCTAAAGAACTAAATTAGCCCTAACTGGCCTAACAACCCTAATTAAACCCTAACTAATTAAACCCGATAAACCCTAACTAAACCCTAATTAACCCTAGTTAACCTAATTTGGGTTAATTGGGATTAATCCAGATAAACCTTAACTAAACCCTAATTAATATTAATTAGCCCTAATCTAATCGAACCCTAAATTGAACTAATTGAACCCCTAATAGATCCCTAAATTGAATGCCCCAATTCAATTGAACTCTAAATTGAATGTCCTAATCCAGCCAAACTCTAAATTAAACTAATTGAACCCTAAATTGAATGCCATAATCCAACCAAGCCCTAAATTGAACCTATTTAACCCCCTAATTGAACCCTAAGTTGAATGCCCCAATTCAGCCGACCACTAAATTGAAGTAATTGAACCATAATTGAACCCTAAATTGATGTAATTGAACCCTAATTAAATCCTAAATTGAATGGCCTAATCGAATCGAACCCTAAATTAAACTAATTGAACCCTAAATTGAAGTAATTGAACCCCCTAATTGAACCATAAATTGAATGCCTTAATTGAATCCTAATTTAAACTAATTGAACTCTAAATTGAATGCCCCAATTCAACCGAGCACTAAATTGAAGTAATTGAACCATAATTGAACCCTAAATTGATGTAATTGAACCCTAATTAAACCCTAAATTGAATGGCCTAATCGACTCGAACCCTAAATTAAACTAATTGAACCCTAAATTGAATGCCCTAATCCAATCGAACCCTAAATTGAACTAATTGAACCCCCTAATTGAACCCTAAATTGAATGCCCCAATTCAACCAAACCCTAAGTTGAACTAATAAAACTCCCTAATTGAACCCTAAATTAATTGCCCTAATCGAATCGAACACCAAATTGAAATAATTCAAGCGCATCGGATATGTGCATTTTGAACAATTTTTCCCATTTGAACATTGATCATTTGTTTGAAAATTTTAGGTTGTTAATTGTGCATTTCAGAATTGTGATTATTGATCAATGATTTTAGGTTGTTAATTGATGATTTTAGGTTATTAGTTGTGCATTTGAAGTAATTGAGATTAATAATTGATGATTTTAGGTTGTTAATTTATGATTATAGATTGTTAATCGTGCATTGAGCATTTGAGATATTAAGATTGTTAATGGAGGATGGGACCCAATTGAATTGAATGTGTGATTTTTATTAATTTTTATTGCATTGAGCATTTGAGAATTGAGAGTTGAGATTGTTGACGGAGGATGGGACCCAATTGGATTGAGATACCTGTTAGTTAGTGCAGACACGGACACCACGTCTAATCGACGGTGTCCGACATTTAAAAAATAAATCAACGTATGCCGATGTGTCCGAAGGTGCGTGTCGGTATGTGTCGGACACGTGTCCGTAGGTGTCGTACACGTGTCCGTAGGTGTCAGACACGTATCGGACACCATATCGACACCCTATATGAGGTGTCAGAATTGAGATTGTTGACTATGCATTCAATTTAGGTTAATTAAGTTAACACGACGTTTTTAGCATGCACCCTCTAGAATCTCATCGTGGTTCCAGCACTGGCTATAATTAGCTGTAATTAGTCCTGATTAATAATATTGTAATAAATCAATTAACCCTAATTAGCTCGAACGAGCCTACTTAGTTTTAATTAATCCTAAGAAACCAATGAAAATGAAATTAGCTGTAACTATCCCAAATTAGCCCAAATGAACCCAATTACGCGCATATTGAATATAGTTAGCCTAGTTAGTCGTAATTAGCACTAACATAACCCAATTAAGCCTAATTAGCCCTAATTAGGACTAATCAACACTACTTGGCACAATTAAACCCTAATTAGGACTAAATAACCCTAATTAGTCCTAATCAACCCTCATTAGCTGTAATTATCTGAAACAACTCCTCATTAACAATAATTAGCCCTAACATAACCCAATTAAGCCTAATTAGCCCTAATTAGGACTAATCAACACTGCTCGGCACAATTAAACCCTAATTAGGACTAAATAACCCTAATTAGTCCTAATCAACCCTAATTAGCTATAATTATCCGAAACAACTCCTCATTAACAATAATTAGCCCTAACATAACCTAATTAAGCCTAATTAGTCCTAATTAGGACTAATCAGCACTACTCGGCACAATTAAACCCTAATTAGGACTAAACAACCCTAATTAGTCCTAATCAACCCGAATTAGCTATAATTAGCCCAAGGTACTCCTCATTAACACTAATTAGCCCTAACATATCTTAATAAATCCTAATTAGATTAACTTTTCCCCATAACACTAAACCCTAAACCTTGATACTCGTAATTAACCCTAATAACCCAGTTAGCCCTAATTAGCCCTTGTACATCCCATAATCACTCCATATTGCCCAGAGATGGTTCAATTACTCGTTGTTTACAAACCCTGCCTTCTTTATATTAGCTGTTGTTTTGAGAAGTCCATTGGCAACGAGATGGTTCAACTCGTTGCCAACGAATTCTATTTAAAGTGAAATTGGTAACATATGCAACGATCTTTTTGCAATTTTGATGTTTTGGAAAGATTCTTGCATATGTTATCAATTTTTGAACGCATGCATGCATAAAAACCCTTAGTTCCCGTTCAAAGATACTCATTACAAAGTAATGCTTTGTAATGAGCATTTGGATGTCCAGTTTGGACAATTTGGAAAAGCTATGCGTTTATAAAACAGTGTTTCGATTCATGCTCTGTGTTCTATGTCGTGCATATTTGGTACATGTTCTCATGTGTTTCTCCGGGTGCATACAGATCTGGTGTTCTAACATCCGTCAAACCTTGCAAGGCAAAGTTAGATGACTGTTAGATCACCTAATCGATGTCGTATACTTGGAGAAATGCGGGGAAGTGCTGCCGAATTTTCTGCAGACATAGGACTAAGTATGAGTTCTTCACTGTTTTATAAACATGTGCTTTTCTGAATGGGATAGGACCACTAACTATTAGAGAATGGAGGAGAAATATATAGACATGTCGTCACATTCATGCATTCATATTTAGATCGACCCTGCCTAATGACTGGTCCTAATTGATGGTGGTAAAAAGTACGATAATTCAGTCGTCATGTCGGTCGATCGAAGTTGGATGAAAAGGAAGAACGCTGATGATTTTGAGTGTCGCGTTGACGAAGTAAGTCGATGTGTTCAATTAAGTTGTTAATTTTTTCTTACTATCCTCAATGTCTGTTGCGTTAATTAATGCCCTAACATATCTTTAAATCACTGTTTTTGCAGGCCTCGTATGAACATCTTAGGGGGTCCGGACAGCCATCAACATCCACTAGTACAGGTGAGAGTACTAGGGCGTTGAAGCGATGGCTGGATACATCAGCGGTCGTCAACCGGCTGAAAGGCAGCATACGCGGCCTGCCTAGCAAGACTGCTTGCACCGTGATAGGAGCGTCCTCACCCCCCGCTCCCCTGCACAGACACCGGCTCCTCGGTATCCGTTGGACGAGGAGGAGATCCAGCTCATTGCTACGATGGTGTTGAGACAGATCAAGGAGCAGGATCAGCAGGGTACCGCTGCCAGACATGTCGAGCAGGCCCCAAATCAGAATGATCCAGATCCAGGACTCGGCAATCCCTGATGAGCCCCTCCCCCCGCCTGGTAGCAGCTTGTCCCCCTCCCCCCAACCAGTCGCAGCTTGTCCCCCCTCCCCCTGCCCGGCTTGTACATCATGACTATTTTTTATAATTGATTGTATATATTTCTTTGTATATTGATTATTGTGTGTTGTTGAGAATTGTGTATTGATTATTGTGCGTTGTTGAGAATTGTGTATTGATTATTGTGCGTTGTTGAGAATTGAAATTTTCATTACAGGTCTGGATAATAGAAAAATAAAAAAAATTGAGTTTTGGCGACGGATTAATTCTGTCGCCAAAAGTCTTTCTTGTACTAACTTTTGGCGACGGAACATTCCGTCGCCAAAAACATTATTCCATTGCTAAATTCACAAGACAGAAAATAAATTTAAATGAGTAAAATATAATTAGCGACAGAATATTCGTCGCTAATTAATTAATAAATCCATCACAAAAAAGTGCGATATTAGACAACAGATTTAAAAATTCCGTCGCTAAACTTTTAGTAACGGGCTTTTATACGAGGGACTTTTAGTAACGGTATATCCGTCGCTAAAAATTTTAGGGACAGATTGTGAGCTTTTAGCGACGGATTTCCCCGTCGCTAAAAGCCTTTTTTCTTGTAGTGAGACTTTTAGAGAGGTAATGTTTTGTCACTAAAAGTCTATCCCTCTAGTTGTCAGATTTAGCAACGCACTATCCGTCGCTAAAAAGGTGTTACAGGTTTGGTTAAAGTACTTTTAGAGACGGATAAAAGTATGCCAGTAAAAATAATATTTTATAAACATTTTTCTACTTTGTCCTGTTTGCTTCCTGTTATTCAATTGACTAGAAAATTTATATTCATTCACATTCAATCCTACTCAACCAATTCATCAGCAAATAACACTAATAAAAAAATCCATCTATAATTTCAATCAATATCCATCTGCTTTAACATAAATATGTACAATGTCACATCGGCAATTTGTTTGCCAACTAAGGTGAATGCATAGCAAATTCGAAGTCATCAAAATGGACAAGAAATAAGGGGCTGGAATATCCAAGAGGGGGAGGCAGCTGAAATGTTTAGGAATGGAGGGGGAAAACATGTCATGCTCAGTCGCCATCCAAAACGACATCCTACTTCTCGTCGTCCCTTTCTTCACCAGTTGCTTCATTGATATTGGGTTGGGAAGCATTTCCAGTGACACGCCCAACCTAAGTGACGTCACCAAAACTGAGATGCCAATCTTATCAACATCATATCCTTGTTGCAAAATACAGAGCAACTATACCATTAACACTATTAATGGACGACACAATCACGTTCTTACAAATATATTCTTGAAGTATACAACGTACTGTAGTAAAAAACTGTACAACTAATTACAACTTAATATGTACACCAGACTTTGCACCATTGCGGTGACACTTCCCTCACTGAACCTCAGCACAACTTCTCTTTACTATTACTAGAGGGTTAACCCCGTTCAAATAAGGAATGCGCAAAGAAGGAATGAGCACAAATCGCCCAGTAAGGATGATACCTGAAGTACAATGAACAACCCTTTAAGAAATATCAGAGAATTAATTATGAGTTCTCAACGAAGGCAATGAAGTAGAAGGCCAATGAAAAATGTCTCCAATCATCTTGATCCCAACAGAAGATCATCGTCATTCCCACGTGTATAAGGACTTAACAAACATAAACAGTGCATATATGATGCAAGAGAAACCCATAGAGCTAATGATAATCATAAATAGTAAAAATCAGCAATATCAATTAAATCAAATGCAAATACAGACTCGACTCGACCTGACACGACAAATTTTGCGTCATTCCTCCGGTTGCTAGTGACTTAACTTTTACCGGCCACTCAAATTGGTGCCCATTTCATGGGGTGTTCATCTCAGACCCACATACTAAATCAGCAACATTAATTAGAATCAATTGAAATGCAGCTCAACTTGACACAACACGACAAACTCTAGTGCGCTTCATCCTTTTTTGTAGTTACTTTATTTTTACTAACCACCAGTTACTTCGCTCCACTGGCCTTCCACTTATTGATGCCCCATCACACGAGGTGTTCATCTCGGTCTCGCATACTAAAATCAACAACATCAGTTAAAATCAATTGAAATGCATAATCTACTTGACACAAAATGATAGACCCTAGTGCGCTTCATATTTTTCGCCAGTTCTTTTATTTTCACTGACCACCTGTTACTTCACTTCAATGGCCTTCGACTTATTCATGCCCCATCACAAGGGGTATTCATCTCAATCTTGCACGAATTAAAAGAGAAAGTTTCATCAAAGGAACGAACTTAGAGAGTATTTCAATCACAAGTCTTCATTAACTTATCAAGCTTCATCAATGAGGCAGACTAAGGGAAATTATTATACCTTAAGTCCTTGATGCCAAGGAAAGTGGGTTCGCAGTCGACGTGGAGGTGCCACAAGGAATGCAGTCCGACTCAGATGCCAAGTATGTTGATGTGAGACACAGCAAGGGCGGAGACCAAGGGCTTCCCAAACAGAGCCTGAGGGTGGTAGTGCTGCGAGGGCGATGGCGCATGATGAACGTACGATGACAGTCACAGTCTGATGCTTAGGTCCGAAGTCAGGGTCCTGTATGTTTCTCTCTAGGATTCAAGAGTGAGAAGTGAAAGTGTTCTGAAAATGTCCAACCTCCAAATAAATTCTCGAGACCTCTATTTATAGAGGTTGAGATGATGATGTCATCACGCGACACGTGGCGCTCTCCCCGGGAGTGACACATCACCGAGGGGTCCACATCTGCTGGTGCTCCACGGACTGTCGAATCACATATTCACCTGGCCTGCCCCACACAACGTCGCTCTGTCTGTCTGGAAAGACTAGCTCCCACAGCGTCGGTGTGGCCAGAGAAACCCCTTGATCTAGCCTCCAATCCAAGCCCTTGCAGAGTCCCACAGGCCTAGCAGTGGTGGGGAAAACCCGATGCCCAACTGCCAGGCAGACTAGGCGCGATGCCCTCCGAAGACCTGCTCCCGTCTCGGAGTGACCCGGGGGTCATAGTCCATAGGGGTGCCAACGCAAGCCCCCAGTGCCGGAGCACATGTCATGGGAGTGGTGCGGCGACGAACGTCGCAAAGCAATACTTGGTGCCAGGGGCACGCATGATAAGAATGGCGCACAGGAGCGACGACGAAGGTCGTGAAGCTATAGTTGGTGCCGGGGGTACGAATGATGAGAATGGCGCACGGGAGCGGCGACGAAGGTCGCGAAGCTATAGTTGGTGCCGGGGGCACACATGATGAGAATGGTGCACGGGCGCGGCGACGAACGTCACGGAGCTATACTTGGTGCCGGGGGCACGTATCATAAAGATGGCGCACGGGCGCGGCGACGAACGTAGCAGAGCTATAGTTGGTGCCAGGGGCACGTATCATGAAGATGGCGCACGGGCGCGGCGACGAACGTCGCGGAGCTATACTTGTTGCCGGGGGCACGTATCATGAAGATGGCGCACGGGCTCATCGACGAATGTCGCTGAGCTATACTTGGTGCCGGGGGCACGCATGATGAGAATGGTGCACTGGCGCGGCGACGAACGTCATGGAGACGGTGCACAGGCACGCGTCGGGTGTCCCGAAGATGAGATTTGAGCTGAGTGTACCTGTCATAACAAGATGATGAATGCAACATGTAGTAATGACAAAGTTGGAAGTGATGGTACGCGGTCGTCGGACGACGAACGTCGCGAGGTTGATGGACGACGGACGTCGCGAGGATGATGGACGACGGACGTTGTGAGGTCGATGCATGAGGGATGTCGCGAGGTTCATGCACGACGGACGTCGCGAGGTTGATGGACGACGGACGTCGCGAGGATGATGGACGACGGACGCGCGTGGTTGATGGACGACGGACGTCGCGAGGATGATGGATGACGGAGGTCGCGAGGTTGATGGACGACAGACATCGTGGGGTTGATGGATGACGGACGTCGCGAGGTTGATGGACGACGGACGTCCCGAGGTTGATGCATGACGGACGTCCCGAGGTTGATGGACGATGGACATCGCGAGGATGATGGAAGACGGACGTCGCGAGGTTGATGCATGACGGACGTCGCGAGGTTCATGCACGAACGTCCATAAACATCGCGGAGGTGCAAAGACTTGAGAAAACAAGTGCGCGAGGGAGCGGAGGCCATAGGCCAAAAATGGGGGAAGGTCAAGGCCACCACCCTTGGGGAGGCCGAGGCCGACCCTAAGCGTTGGCCAAGGCCAATGGCCAACTCCCATGAAGGGAGGCCAAGGCCACTCCCCCTTTGGGTGAAATTCAGGCTTGCCGACGGAAGGTGTTTTGATGGGAAATGACGAATTTGAAAGTTGCGTTGTGACGAGTGTGTCAACGTGAATCGTACCCATATGACGAACAAGGTGCCAAAGTCACATACAAAGTGTATGAAGCGAACAAAGTGCAAAAGGGACTTTGCGCGAAGAGTGAACAAACGGGGGGGAAAGGCCAAGGCCAACACCCCATGGAGGCCGAGGCCGACCCCCCATATAAGCTGAGGCCGACCCCCCATTGAGGCCGAGGCCGACCCCATGGGTTTAGGGGAGGCCGATACCCTTGACCCCGTCGCTCCGATTGAGCCAACGGTCGATGTTTTTGGTGAAAATGTGCTTAGGTGGTCGTGGCGCGACGAACGTGGTACTGTGAGTCACGGTAGCATGAAATCATTGGTGACTGAGTCGCGCGTGAGGCGTGTGAGGCAAAGAATGCAAGTGACTTGGGCGTGCGCACTTTGTCCGGTTCAAAGCGTTGAATAATGTGCTTGTGCGGACGTGTTATGCACAATGGGACTCTAAGTGGACCTTTGAGTGCGACCAGAATAGGTTTGGAACAGTCCTCAACAGCATAACTCAACAAGAAGTACTGGGTCACAAGATCAATCGGTGTTCAAGCATAGCAATAGGAGTTTAACATAAACACATCATCAACATGGTATGCTACGATACAATGAATAGCATATCGGAACTGCACTATCTTTACTTGTTTTAGTTTCGGGATTTTGAACGAGCAGGGTTACCTATCCAAACAAAATCTTACTTGTTAGATAGTCTTAAGATACAAATACACACCCTACCTTACCCCTTCCCACTCATCTTCTCAAAACTTATTACGGCTAGTCCGTTAACTGGTCTACCGTAACCTAAAATAGTGCAATACAACACCACACTCCTTCTTAAACCTTTTTCAACTCAAATTTCTCATTTCTTATGCTCCTTACTACTTGATTATGAGTTTTCACTAAACTCGCCACCAGGTGTAGAAAATTATCGAAACGCCCCTAAGCGTGGGTAAAATTACCAAAACACCCATGACGACTCTTTCACCAAAAAAACTCAAAATATCCTTTTTAAGCAATATAAACTAATTGTTAGACTAAAAATCCCTTCGGAGAATTTTTCGCTTGAAAACCCTATTTGGATATCCAAGTCAAGAGCTAGGAAGCCAATTTTCTTAAAAATAGCAATTCGATGCTACCATGAAGTTTCAAATGTATCAACTACAAAAGGCCCCCGTAAAAGTTTCTGATAAAAATAAGATGATTTCATATATTCTAAAAATTCGAGAACCCCATTTCATGGATAAAATTTTTTTACGTTCTTTTTGGACGTAGAAAAATCTCAGAAATTTCCAGATTAGGGTTTTCTCTTTTGTTTTATGCCAAAGTCGGATTCAATCTATTTTTCAAAAATAAACTTTGAAAAGGTCTAATAGTCCCTGATCTTTAATGACAATAACACTCACTATTCACTAACTTATGGATCAAACTGACAAACTTCCTCACCTCCTACACACGCACTTGTGTTTTCTTGATTCTTGCACACCTAAAATTATACATGCATTACCTTAAACACTACACACACACAAATAAAAAACACGCAAAAACTCACTCTTGAATTCCACTCCATGCCCCATTAATCCACTCCCCCCCCCCAACACCTTAAAACTCACACACACACGGACACGCGCGCGTGAGCGTGCACGCACACATACACACAGTACCACCTCTGCACATACGAAATTCCACACCATCCCGCACTGTAATTCCTCACCATATTCACCAATTTAATCCCAAATTGAGATTAACATGGAATCAAATCATAATTTAATTCAATGCGGCTTTGATTCCCCACATACACACACCAAGAACACAGACTAAAAGTTGCTTTTTACCTGACTTCTCAGTTTCACAAATCACCCTTTACTTCTTATGTCTTCTTCCTTTCTCTATCCCTTCTGTAACTTCTCAGTTGAAGCCTTTCCAAAATCCTCTTTGGATTCTCTCTAATTCTCTGTCAAATAGTTGCTCCTTAAATACCCCTTTAAGCCAACTCATCTCTCACTTAGCTTCAAATGCACACAGTCCACCTCTTGAAAATTTGAGTTGTCATTCCCTTTGAATTATATACTATGCAAACTTTTCTTTTCTTTTTTTGTTAATCAAGGACATTACATTCCCTTACATTAAAAGAATGTAAATGACTCTTAATAGTAATTGTATACTAACACTTAACCAAGTAAAGCTTGACTTGATAAACGTAAAAATATATGTACCTGACAAGTGGACATATATCTAGCCACGACATCTGAAATGTGGGCAATGTAACCGAGGTCAAACTATTCCCCCGGGATTGCGCTTTGTGCGTGTGCACAGTAGAGGATGATCCGAGCACGGCACATGCATGCAAGTTAGGGCTGTGTACACCCCCTTTCTTCGAATCCACCACACCAGGTGTATCGCACCATAATTTTAATGCCTCGTCAATAAGAGCCTAATGATTCGACATAAGCACGCTTATACAACATCGCAGCAAATGTGGCCTACAAAATAATTAAGACATGATATAAAGAGTTAATGCATAATCAACTGATAAGCAATGAAGACATCCAAAATTCAAAGACAAAATTTTATATATAACTTATATCAGCATTCTTTGAAACCTGGGAAACGAGCTCTCTGGCAAGATGTTCTTCATCTTTATCATCTCTCCTCTTGTGGGTCCTTTGGTATGACAGAGCAAGCACCTCATCCTCATCCCTTTACAGTTTTTCAATCACAATATGATATTTGACAACATCATGAGGCAATGACCCTTCCATGTGAGTAGGATCTTGGTTGGATTTCTTTGCGCTCACACTTTTACTTTTTAACCCCCTCTCAATTTGGGTCAGTCATCCATTTGCGCTACACCCACACCTTAGATGAGATCCAACGAGGAAGAAATTATTTCCACTCCTCCATTGGTGCACCTACCCATAACATCTTCCTACACTTTTTTAGTCTTTTAAGAGATGTGGATGAAATGGCGAAAATAACTAAGTATGATGGGGTTATTACCAAGTATTAGCATTAAGGGGCAGCCATATATAAGAGCCTTTTTTAAAGGGGACAGTCGTCCAAGAAGTTTGCCCACCTCTTTTATGTGAAAATCAGAGAGAGAAAGGGAGAGAAAGGCAACACCTAGGACAAGACTCTTTCAAGGTAAATTCTTAATCTTTCCTCTCAAAGTTTATCCATGTAATTGGGTGTTTTAGGAATTATATTGTGTGTGAATTGGTGTATATTGTGTGCATTTCAGAGGGTGAGATGTGGGTGTGTTTGAGAAGAAGGCTGCTATAGAGCAGCATAAGAGTGAGTTAGGTTTTTTTATCATGTGTCTTTTATTTCATATATGATTGAGGTTATTTTACACTTTCTGAAAATTTCATTGTGTTCCCTTCAAGTTTTAAGTCTTGAATTTTCTCAGAATCTCACGTTTGCATATCAAAAAATGACCTTAAAATCAATTCATCGTAGAAGTCCAGAATTTTTTGATTTTCTGCAGCCAATTCAATTTGTAATAGAAAATTCATTACTCATGGGTTTTTTGTGAACTTTATAATTCTAGAAAATTCTAAAAGTAGTCTTCAATTTTCCAGTTTTTAGTTTTCTAAGATTCGTAGGATTTCTATTCCAAAATAACAATTGAACAAAATTGGTATGTGTAGAGATGTGCAGTTTCTATCAACCGTTTCGATTTGCTATATTAAATTTATTACTCATTGAATTTCTATGATCCTTATATTTATGAAAACCTCAGGAAGTCTACTTTAACTTAATAGTTTTGAGTTTTCTAATATTCATTATGTTTCTACCTCAAAAATGGCCAATGTACAAAACTAGGATTTGCTGAAAAAATGTTGTTTCTAAAATTACAGATCAGTTCATTGCCCATAATATTGAAGCCATTTTTTATTATGTTTGGGCCAAGTACAGAACTTAAACTCCCCTTATTTTCTTGAAACCTTCAATGTAGAATTTTATGGGATTTTTTAGAGCATGCAAAGGGCCTGAAATAATTTTATTTTGAAAATAGGTTTTTGAATTAATTAGTATAGTATAAAAATATTTTTAGCCAAAACTTTTACAGTGATCTGATCTTACTGGGATGCTTGAGCATCTAAAATTTTGCAACATTCCGGTGGCATTTTATATACTTATAAAATAGGATCCTTAGTGCTTAATTTAAGGAGCAGTTTAGGGTTTCGAATGAAAAATTCTCAAAAGTTCCTTTTTCTCTGAAAAATCCCGCTAATCGTTTAACATAGTGTTTTGAGTTAGTTTTGGGGGTGTAGTAGTATGTTAGGCATTAGCAGTATTTTGATAAGTTGGCACAAGTTTTGGGGCATTTTGGTAATTTTATGTACTCGGGAAAAATTTAGCAGCTAGGCATGATTGAGTGGCAGTAAATAACATTCATATGATTTATTATTTAGGTTTCGATGGACAATATCGAGGACAGTCCTACGAACAAGAAGCAGAACCACTTAGCTCTCCATATAAGTATTCGTGCCATGTTCCTCCGCATTACCCTATTTTCCGTCTATGTATAAATGATTTGTTCTAAGTAGAAGTTTTAAAGCCTTTTACACCCTACTAGCTTTGTGTAAATTGTTGATAAGAAAATGACTAAAAAATGCCATGGAATGTTTATATGAATAATTATTTTAAAGTTGGTCTATGTTGAATCTGACGGTGTTTCTGGCCTGGTTGTTGTGCCCCATATTCATGAAAAAAAAGTTGGATTGTGGGTTCTAGTCGACGATATGATACGTTGATGCATAGTACTATTACTCGTAGTTGCCCTTGCATCCACAATAATATGTATGAGCTGTGATATTTGTTAATGAGCCTTCTTGATATTATACTCCGGTTCTGAGAATCTTTGATGAATTGTTTCATAAGTGTGTATATGTGTGTGTGTGTGTGTGTGTGTATGTATAGTATCTCTTGTGAAAATGTTTACCAGCTTTTGATTGAAAAAGTCATGGCACGTTTTATAAACCCCAAAACCTATTTTAGGGATATGTAGGTGTAGTTACCGGGCTCCCAGCTCACTTCTTTATAAATGTTTTTAGGTGATCACTTAGATGAAACCGACATCCATGAGGGAAACAAGGACGGACCCGCGGGAGATGGTTGTTAGCAACATAAGCCCTCTTTATGAGCAATCGTTAATCTTTAGATGACATTGTAGTATAGATTTTATGTTTTGAGAATTGGTTGGAGCATTCATCTCCGTGGAGTTAATTATGTAATTGAAATTATTTATGACAGTTAAAGAAATTTCTAAGTGAGGCTCTTGATAGCCAATGAGGCTCTTGATAGCCCATTTATTTTCATAGAATATAGCAGGTTGTAATAAATTCTGAGTACAGGTTATAGTAGGTCTGGCAGAGCCCTAGTGGAGGCTTTTGGGGCCTGCGGCCGGTCACGGGCCTAACTCCTGAAAAGGTTGATCATTACTTTTAATTAGTCATTAGAGATTTTTAATGTGCTTTTAATTAGTCATATTAGTCTATCATTTCCCTATTATTCTTTTTAATAGCTTTTGATTAGTCATTTGAGGAATTAATTAATTTAGAATTATGTCCAAGTTGGTGTTATGTCGTGCTCACGGTGTTACATCATGCTCCCCTTATGAGTTTATTAACTTCAAATTTTGTCCATCATTTTAGATAAAATATTATACATCATTTTTTCTATTTGAATAATCTTATATAAAGTAACAACAGTTGCATATTTACATACAAGCGACATAAATTAAAACAATTCAGCATAATGTTAAGTATAGTCCACAAAAAAATATACGGTATCAAAATCACGTAAAAATAACCAGAGAAAATGCGGCTAGTTAATAGGTAGCACCGTTGTAGCGTGTAGTGGGTGGAAGGCACTGGCGCATGATTGGTGGCGGCAATGGACAAGTAGTCTATGCAGTACCAGTGAGATAAGATGCCTTGACCAATGGGCCTGTGGCAGCAGAGGTGGGGTGGGGGGCGTGGAAGGTGGACACCGGGGCTGTGGCGGTGTGCCACAGAGGGGGCGAGGATGGGGGTGCGGGTGGTTTCGATTTAGGGTATGAAGGAGAGAGAGAGTCTGGGAGAAAGAAAGAAAGGTTGGGTTTTAGATTTAATGACTTTTAGCGATGGATCTTCCGCGGTCGTAAAGTCTGTCACTAAAGGCCATTGAACAGTTTCAAAAGTATACAATTTTACTGATGGATATAATTAGTGAGTAAAAGTCTGTAGATAAAGTCATTTCAGAATGTTCTGCTAAAAAATGTTGGGGGGTGGAGGGTAAATAATGAAAAAAAAAATAGATAGAAATTAGCGATGGATAGTTCCATAAGTATAGTACATCGGTAAAGGTCCGTTGCTAAAGCTCATTACTGATGGAATTTTTTGTCGATAGATATGTTTTTGCGATGGACCTTTACTGACGGATAATCTATCTGTAAAAGCTACTTTTAGCAACAGTGAGTCTGTCCATAAAAGTCCATTTGGAAAATATGTTTTTCTAGTATGTAACTCATTTCTTTCACTCTAGAATAGTTCTTTTAACTCTGGAATTTTTTATTCAATGAGAAACTGGAAAAGTGAAATGTTGTTTGAAATCAAGTCCTTTATTAATAAGTAGCTAATTGTAGCTTGTCATCATATTACAAGTGGATGTCTGTGGAGGTAGCACTCACTGAGGGTGCGCCATATGCCCATTTTTAATTAGTGTAGTATTGTCGAACGCAGCCAGTGCCATGCAAAGTTCTACTCTGTCGGCCTAGAAGTTTTTCTCGAACAACGTAGGTGCAGTAAAATAACATAATGGATCCAACCATATGTCCAATACTGTTTCTAAGCTTCAGCAAGGACTCTAAGGATACTAAGAACTTGACATGGTTGGGAAGATCGATGCTCAACCGTCCGCCAGACTAGGAGCAATCATGGAAGTAGTTGCCTTGATCTGGATGAAGTCCAACGCTCGACTATCAGGCTAACTAGGTGCGATCATACATACAGTCACCTTGATTTGGATTAAATGAGGCCCAAGTGCCAGAGCATGTAGTCCAATCCCATATAGAAGGTGCCTATTGAAAATAGGTCTTGGTGCCGAAGCACGTAGACTAATCGGGAATTAGTGGAACCAAACGGATAAATTCACAATACTCAAATACCTAGACTAATCTTGCATGAGTCGTATTCGAAGGCAAAGAGCCTTGGTGATAGAGCACATATAGCTATCAGAAGTGGGCTATAACAGAGCAAATATTATGTCCCAAATGGAATCGCCTATCACACGAAGATAAGACCCCGTGCTAGAGCACTTGGATGTACCCGAGGTAGTGTCTGGGTGTATCACCTACCCATGACATGGCTAGGAGTCTACATCTCGGAGAACTAAGATCAGAGCCCCCTCATAATTCTGTGCAGTCTAAAAAGTAGGTACAAGAATGTTTTATAGCCAAGGTGGGACACATGGTGTGGTCATGATTGACATCGACCGGTTCTTTCCGATTAAAAGGTCTCATCGGCTGGTGTGTCAAAACCCAAATGGTTTATCCCTTAATAAGACAAGATTTTATTCTGAATTTTTGGAGATTAATTGCCCTCAATTTAGAAAAAAATTGAAAAACAAATAGGATATACCAGATTTCGGGAATTAATCCCAAGTCAAATCAAAGAAATCAAAGTTCATCAGGGATCAATAGAAAATCAAATACTAGTCATCTAAATCAAGTCTAAATCACTTAACCAACTAACTGGACTGGCTTAACCAACTGGGCCGGAGTCTGATTGCGTTGGACTCTGATTAACTGACTATGCTGATCTAGGGCCATAACTGGATTGAACTAATAAAAGGATTGGACTTTAATTAATAAAACTCGTTATATATCATTAGGCGTAAACCCATGCTGCTAAAATCAATTAGAAATAAAGCTCAATAATAAATAAAATAAAATGGATAAAACAAGGCTACAATAGTGGGGAGTCTACAATAGCAAGAAAGGATTTCCTAGCACTGGTAGGGCCAGGACTGACAGTTTCTTAGACACTCTTTGATCTTATCGAACGTCTTCTGGCATTGTGAATTTCATTCTTGTGTCGAGTCTTTTCATAGCAACTTGAATTTTGGCTCACAAACCATATCAATCGAGATATGAACCGATTAATGTATTAGATCCTCCCTAAGAAACTCAGAGTTCTTTCTCACATTTGGGAGGTGGCAATTCTACTATGTCTTTATTCTCTGCTGGTCCACCTCTATCCTCTGCTTATTGACCATAAATCATAAAAAGCTTACTAGTTATGACTTCAAATTTCACACTTTTACTGGTTGAGTCTGATCCCATATTGCTTCAGCATTTCAAAATATTTATGCAAAACTGAGTAGTGGTCTTCATGATTTTTGGATTCAATAATCATGTCATCCACCTAGACCTCCCCCGCCTTATGAATAGTGCGTGGAAGAGGGTTGTGGCCCCGTGCTGATAGGTAGTCCCACTACCCGAATGGCATCACAGTATAACTGAACATGCCACATGGTGTAATGAATGCAGTCTTCCTTGATCTTCGGGATACATCTTGACGTGGTTGTATCCTGCAAAATAATGTACGAACGAGACTAGTTTGTTGCTCGGTCGTATTATCTACGATCCAGTCAAAGATGGGGAGAGAGAAGTTATCCACACATTTGAACTTGACCACTTGACTTTAGGACATGCACTGTGTTAGCTAACTAGGTGGGGTATTCAATGACATGTTTGAACCTATGCTGAGCAATTTCATGACCTCGTCCCTAACCTTGAGGGACCACTGATAACTGAGATTTTCACGAGTGAGAAGCTCTATTCCTTCTATAACTTGGGTACTGCCCCCCGAGGGAGTTCGGGCGGTGTCTCAGTCCCAGTGTGGCAAAATTATTCGTTGGATAATGAAAAAAAATTAGCTAATGACTAGGGAATTTATATTATAAACAAAAGTAGGGGGATAAGTCTTAAGAAAAAAGAGGAAAACAAAAGAAAAAGGAAATTCGGGAGAAACATTAACTAAGAACGAAACAGGGGGACTTGCGGGAGAAGAAGAACAAGGAAAAGAGAGAGGGAAAGGGAAAGGGAAAGAAATTCGAAAGTAGCGGGCAGATTTCTCAAAAGGGTAATCCCTTTTCCCCTTTGGCAATTTTTGGGTGTTAAAAATTGTGTATGAGTGTGTAAATTTGGTGCAAAGTGACTGTTGTGTATTGCGTATGTATATGTGGGTGGATTAATGGGTGGCCCAATGTATGTAATGTGTAGTTGTGTGCAAAATGGGGTTAGGCAGTGAGTGGGTGTGTTTCCTTCAGTGTGTGATGGTGTGTGTTCATGAGTGACGGTGTGGATGGATGTTTCGGGTGTATATGTATTTGTGTTTAAGTGTGTTTAGGAGGCAGTTGAGTCGGAAATGGTGATTTTGTGTGTTACTGAGGGTACGGGAGTGCGTACTAGTGTGTGTTTGTGGTGCGTGAAGTGTGTGTGTGTGTGTGTGTGTTTTGAAGTGTGCTTGTTACGGGGTGGGTATAATTGTGTGAATTGTGTGTGTAATTGTGTGTTGAAGTGTGTGTTAGAGTGGGTTTAGGTGTAAATGTGAATGGTTGGTATATGGCAGCATGTGTATTCGTGAAGAGTAGGTTGTGTATCTATGAATGTGTCTCGGCAGAAGAAAAGAGACAAAGTGTGTGTGAAATAAGGTGTTTTAGTGTGTGTGTGTGTTAATTTGAATAATAAGTGTTAGTGTCGCAAAAAGTAGGAAATTAATTTAGGCATTTTTTCATAAATTTTTATAAATCGTTAGAGCCAAAATTAGACAAAGTCCAAAACAGTAACCCCTGATATTTTTACAAGAAGTACGCTCTAGAATGTTTTGGAAATTTTCGGTGTTCACGAAGGACATTAAATTAGGGTATCGATTAGGAGAACTTCCAGTTTATTTAACATAGTATATAAAGCTATTTTAATCTGAATTTTTTTTTGGAAACCTTATTTTATTGATATGATTCATTATATAAAATTCCTTGCCCTGTCGAGGTCGATAGATATATTTAGTGAAACTGACTTTTGAGCGCTTGGCCCAGACACCGATTCAGAATATTTGGGCAAAAACTTTTTAAAATAGTTTTTAGACCAAAAATGACATAGGAAGCTTAAAATAGCGTTTTAAGAGATTTTGAGATTTTTTCGATGCTGAAAACCCCTAGGGGAATTTCGATAATTTGCCACTCCAAAGGGGTATTTCGGTAATTTTACCCATAAAGGGTATTTTTTTTGAGTAATTTACATACGGTAAGGATATTTTAGTGATTTTGCTTTCGGCAAAGTTATTTTGATGATTTAAGTGTAACGGAGGGATATTTTAGTTATTTACCACCCTAAAGGAGTATTTTAGTAATTTTACATATAAGGTATTTTTGCATAAATTCACATGCAGGAAGGTTATTTTAGTGATTCTACTTACGAGATGGTCGTTTTGGTGATTTGAGTCCAAGAGGGCATTTTGTAATTTTGCACCTAAGGGCATTTCGATAATTTTACTTACCCGATAAGGGAGGTTCTCTTTGGGAGTATGCGTGAGTCCGTATTAAGTTATAATATTATACTATAGGCTGTGTTCTGATCAGTGGATTGTTCCGTTTAGGTTATTGCTAAAGACTTCCAGTTAGGATAATTTAGCTGCGGATCCAAGTAAGGGATTCTATCTGAACCCTGGGTAAGGACTTTCGTCCCAACCTTTATTTTGATAACTCGTACTTGTAAGTACTTAAGCTACTTATGGCTAATGCCAAACTCTGAATTGTGTATTGATATCAACATGTTATTGCCCAGAAAACCCCAATGTTGAACCTGAATCGATTATTTGAAAATCTTGTGATGCTCGTCTGTATTGCATGCCGAGAAAATTTTATCATTGTTTGTATCCGTTCTTCCAAATTGTTGTGCCTAAATTTGATAACTATTCGCAATCATTTTGCTGTTTATTTGTTATTTTCTTCTGGAATTTCGAACGATGACTTATTTGGTATGTTATGGTTATTAAAATTCAATCTAATTCTGGTGATTTGAGCTTATGTTAATTCTCATTGACACTGTTGATTTTTCTTTCTTAACCTGAGAATATGTTCTGTGGGGAGGCGTTATAAGGGCCTGAACCTGCGGAATTATGCAAGGCTAGTATCTTAATGAGAAGGACTAGTTATTATGGTACATCATGCATGTGAACATCTGTGCTTTGCTAGAATGTCATTGCGACCGCCCTGGATCAACGTTGATTTTTGATTTTATCGGCTCTGTATATTGCCATGACTGTTACGAAAATGATTGGAAAGTACGATTTGTGCTTCTGTTGAAATTCCTTGAGAAATCTTCATTGTATTTTGGAAAGGACTGTCTCAGATGATCTTTGTGTGTTTTTTAAATCCTTTGGAAAACCATCATCGTATTTTGGAATGATGGCTTTAAAGATGATCCTTATTTGATCATTTTGGAATCCATCATGATTATTATTGTTTATTTTTGTATCTATTTTTCATGAATTTTGATCATTTTGAAAATAATTGAGTTTTTGACTGTTTGAAGTATTTTAGAAATTTTCATCGGTTGGAGTCGTTCGAATCATTTTGTCATTCTTTTGTTAGTCCTTGTACGACCTTACTGAGCTCTCAGAAGCGCACCCTGCATTTCATTCCCTTTTGCAGGTACGGTCAGCTATTGAATGCTCGAGAATGGGTTTAGAGTCTGTGTGAGATTCCGGTCAGCCCACCGCTACTGTGTAGTGAGACCCTTGCATGGGCCTATACTGTAGACTTATTCTTTAAGGACTCGGGCTTGTAAACTATCTGGGTTTGTATAGTTTAAGTTTAAGCAGTTTTGTAATCTTGTATTTGAGAATTTTTAGTTGATATCAGATCAGATGATTTGAGTATGGGTTAGTAAGCAGGTTTGACAGTTTTAATGTGATCCGATAGGTTAACATCCCGGGAGTTCGGGGCGGCGAAGCTACGCATTTCCAGGGATTTACAGTTGGTATCAGAACAGTTCGGTCAGGTGGTATAAGAGTATAGGCATATGATTTTGTAGGCACAGAACCACCGAGTGTAGGTAACATGATTTTGTAGAACCGTATTTTGGTTAATAAGAGTGGGGTAGGTTGATGGTTGCGTTAAGAAGTCTACCTTTGACTAGTCATTGTGTTGTTCTTTTTACCCATGTTGGCATAACCCTGATCATAACTGTTTATTGTATCCGTAAGGTCACATTTGAAGCTCTCGCAGTACAGATAGTATGGGGGGCCTGGGGTCCCTGATAGATGAGATTCTAACAGATTTGTATGAGATGAGTTGGGATTTAGGGATTTTTCCCGGTATTGGAAGGATTTGACCAGACAATCTTTAGATTGGGCGACGTACTGTATGGAGGTTTTATGATTGTAGAGGGGCACCTCTACCTAATAGGGGGAAATAGTAGAACCCAAAACTGATGACTATGATTCTGAACATTATGAACCCAATTTCGACTTTGATGATGCAGAATCTAGCAATCAGCAGCAAGCAATACTGAATCCGGTTCAACTATAACCATAACCTCAAGATACGAGAATCTTAGGTGAATTTAACCAAAAAATACGATTAGCTATAGGAGGTTATTGGACCCTATATTAGCAAAATGGAGGAAAATTTTGAGCAACTGTAAGTGAAGCAACAAATGAGTGAATTTACAGTGTATAAACTGAAAGAGGAGGCCGGTTAGTGGTGAAAATGGTAGCAAAGAGTCCGACTCATCAACAATTGATTCATAACCCTTGGGAACAGTTTAGGAAATTATATTTGACCGGTATTTGTACGAATTTATGATAGAAGTTAAGGGAATTTGTTCGTTGTGACGCAAATAGATCAGGAGTCGACAGAAGAATATGAAATGAGAATTTACTGTCTCCCTAGATTCACAGAGAGGATGTTATCGACGAAGGCAAATAGATGCCAGAAGTCTGGTGGTGGCTTAGGCCTGAATTGAGAAATATAGTGATTCCAGCTCGATTGACGAGCAATATAGAATGTCTTTATTTGGCATATGTTTTGGAACAGTTTAAGTTTGACAATGGAGCAGGAGTAAACACAGGGCAGATAGAAGAGAGATAAGTAAGAATTTTTCCTGAATAAATTTGTAGGAGCTGACAGTCGTCAGCAAAAAGGTTTTACAGCTGGCATAGTACAGTGCCCAGGTTTAAATGTGGGAGCGGAATTAGGGATTTAGGCCCACTTTCATTCAGCGATTTTGAGATCTAGATAGAGTTCTGAAAATCCAATCGAGGCATGATGTGGGATTTAGGGGAGCGCAGGGTGAAGGCGCTCGACTAGCTTAGAGTACTCGAGTTGAACCATCGCAGAGTTCTAAAGTTTGACCTACATAGAGTACTGATCAGGGTGGTGAACCACCCCATGTGGTAGGTACGATAAAAGTCAGAGTGTTGAGTTATGCAGTAAAGTGACCGGATGATGTGTTAGGCATGGGAGTGTGGAGCATTAAGTTTGAAACTATTTGCTTGTGAGAAATAATCCGTCATATACCTATAGCTAGTGTAACAGTGAGCAGTGTTCCTCGGCAGGAAGAGGACAAGGTCAGTAGGGGCTGAGCCCAGAATATCAGTTAGAGTTTATTTGATGTCTGCTCAGGATATTGTCACATCCGATGACGTAGTGCCAGGTACACCACAGGTAACCCATTAGATGTTTGTATATTGCTTAATTCTGGAGCGTCACACTTCTTACATCCGTTACTAAGGCATAATGATTGAGGGTGAAAATCTATTCTTTAGAAACTGATCTTCTGATAGACATTTAGTTGGGAGAGACTTGACTGTTTTTAAGATTCCTTGTGGTTGTACTATCTACATTGCGGATAGAGATCTTCATGTGGATCTCATCCTATTTGTTGTTCGAGGTTTGATATCATTCAAGGCAGGAATTGATTACACTTTAATCACGTATCTATAAGTTGTTAGGGGAAGACGGAGTAGTGTTTGGAAGTTCGCAAGGTACGAATAATTGTTAAGTTAGTGATCCAGATGATGTGTGAGAAAGTTCTCTGGAAATGATTGTTATTAAGACTGAGAATTGATTTGGAAATACGATAGGAAATTTGAAATTTCATGGTGTCAGTTGTTCGTTCTTTTGTCTGTTAAATTCAAGGACGACTTAATTGACTGTCAACTTACGACTAGACGTCAGAGAAGATGTCATACATGCCAAGTCATCTTATTTCTTCCCGAGATATTTATCTATCCTTTTGAATCTATTTGGACTTGATGTGGTAGTATCTGACCAACTGGCCATGCGAAAGCTAAGAATCTTTTTAAGGACCAATAACTCCTTTTGATTTTGATTGCTCCGAGTCATTGGGTTGACTTTACTTTGCCAGACCTATATCATCGTTTCTGTGTCCGTCATTTCTTATAGAATGTCACAAAATTCTGTTGTGAACCTCGAGAGTCAATATGTATGATTTTTGTTAAAGATTTTGTGTTTTGATTGCCTGATTGCGATTATTGGTATAGTTTCCCCTACCTGGATATGAGGTTAGGTAGATTCCTAAGCTTCAGATAATATGTGAGCAAGAATAGACTCTAGGAACGTGGATTAGGTTTGGATAAGCTATTGGATGATTCGTATAAGATAAAAATTTGGCTGAACCGGTGATAGTAGACCACTAGTTATTTGCTTTTGGAACCGAAAGGTTTTAACAGTTTAACTGAAATAGATGACTGTGAATCAGAAGTGATGTGATAATTTAGAGCTTTAAACTTTAGTTGAAGTGCAAGACATGCGAGTGCAAAATCATATTCCGTGTTGTGTTAAGGTAACACCTCTCTGTAATGACTTCGATAACAGTTTGGACCTATTTGATTTAAGGCACCAGAGCGCAGCAAGACCATAGTGGTTATAGTTTTCTGTCGTTCTGTGAAGTGTACGCAGAATCGTAAGTATGCAATGCATAGCTGTGTTAAGATAACACGCCTCTCGGTGATGAACTAGGCAATAATTTAGACTTGTTGTTTTGAGGTATTAGAGTGTGCAGTAAAAGTCTAGTGGCTACAACTTTTGTTATCTATTGTGAGGTGTAAGTGCTTATATGAAATATTTACCCTACCCATGTTAGCCTTGGTAAACCGCATTTCTTGTGTGACCATCATTTAGTATTTCAATATGCCTTGATCTTATAGTTAAGCTTACAGTCATAAGTAAATTATGCAACTGATGGGATCTCTGGTGTAGTACAAGCATAAGATAGGGGAAGTCTGTCGTATTAGAGCTTGACTTAATCTGTTTGATATATGCAAAATTCAGAACGGTGTAGGTTCTACTCAGTGGGTTTTGTACCAGTTAAGTCATCGCTCGTGAAGTTCTAGAATAGTTAGAGTGAAGTGATTACCTGACAGGGTTTCCGTTCAGTATTATGATTTGAATTTAAAGAGTTGCGTGTGGGTATTTGTGGGACAAGAATCTAGGTGCGGAAGTCAGAAGTAGCTTAGCTACTATGAGATAGTTATCAAAGTTCTGCAACAGAAGCGTGATACGTAGATGTGATAAGTGATAAGATATCCGAGAGCAAATTTCAATGACAAAATTTTTATAAGGTGGGAAGAATGTAATATCCAGAACTTCGGGAACACGTTAAACAGTCATTAGTGCTCTGAAAAATAAACAGGCGGTAATTTTGGACAATGCTCGAGTATTAGCATAGTATCAAAAGAATTTTGGAGCAAAAGTGTAATTTTTAAAATTTTGGGGGCATTTTTAGAATTTTAAAAACTTTGGGGGCATAAATGTAAATTATGGTTTTAGTGATGGAAAATAATGAAATGAGTGATATTGTCTGTTTTAATGACGTTTAATTTAATTAATAAAGATTCGGTGAGTTTTGGGATAAAAAGTAAAAATTTGCAATTTTAGGGGCCATTTTGAAAACTTAAGGGGCTATTTTGCAAATATGAAAAGTTGGGGGCCAATTTGCAATTTTTTAAAAAAGGGCATTATGTGTCAATATTTTGGAAATTAGATTATATGGTTTGGCCACATCCTACTTCCTAGCTAATGAGTAATGAATTTATATTATAAACAAAAGTAGGAAGATAAGTCTTAAGAAAAAAAAAGAAAAAGGAAATTCGGGAGAAACAGTAACTAAGAACAAAATAGGGGGAGCAGGGCACTTACGGGAGAAGAAGAACAGGGAAGAGAGAGGGAAAGGGAAAGGGAAAGAAATTTAAAAGAAGTGGATGGATTTTTCAAAAGGGTAATCCCCTTTCCTCTTTGGCGATTTTTGGGTGTTAAAAATTGTGTATGAGTGTGTGTAAATTCGGTACAAAGTGACCGTGTTCACAGTCGTGAACACAACTGTGTATTGCGTATGTATATGTGGGTGGAGATATGGGTGGCTTAGTGTATGTGATGTGTAATTGTGTGCGAAATGGGGTTAGGCAGTGAGTGGGTGCATTTTCTTCAGTGTGTGTTGTGTGTTCATGAGTGACAGTGTGGATGAATGTTTCGGGTGTGTATGTGGTTTGTGTTTAAGTGTGTATTTAAGAGGGAGTTGAGTGGGAAATGGTGTTTATGTGTGTGTTACCGAGGGTACAGGAGTGTGAAACAGTGTGCGTTTGTGGTGCGTGAAGTGTGACTCTGTAGGTGTGTGTGTGTGTGTGTGTGTGTGTGTTCTTGAGTGTGCTTATTACGGGTGGGTATAATTGTGTGAACTGCGTGTGTAATTGTGTGTTAAAGTGTGTGTTAGAGTGTGGGTTTAGGTGTATATGTGAGTGGTTGGTATGTGGTAGTATGTTTATTTGTGAAGAGTGGGTTGTGTATGTATGAATGTATCTCGACTGAAGAAAAGACATGAAGTGTGTGTGAAATAAGGTGTTTTAGTGTGTGTGTGTGTGTGTGTTAATTTGAATAGTAAGTGTGTGTGTCGCTAAAAGTAGGAAATTAATTTAGGCAGTTTTCCATGAATTTTTATAATTGTTAGGGCCAAAATTAGAAAAAGTTAAAAACAGTTACCCCTGATATTTTACAAGAAGTACGCTCGGGAATGTATTGGAAATTTTCGGTGTTCGAGAAGAACGTTAAATTATGGTAACAATTAGAAGAAATTCTGGATTTATTTAACATAGTATATAAAGCTATTTTAATAAAAAAAATTTATGAAAATTTTATTTTATTAATATGATTCATTATGTAAAATTTCGTGCCCTTTCGAGGCTGATAGGTATTTTTAGTGAAACTGGCTTCTGAGCTTTTAGCCCGGACACCGGTTCGAAATTTCGAGCGAAACCTTTTTAAAATAGTATTTAGACTGAAATGACATGATGCTTGAAATAGCGTTTTAAGAAATTTTGAGATTTTTTCAGTGCCAAAAACCTTTTAGGGGTATTTTGATAATTTTATCCATAAAAGATTTTTTTTTGTAAATTTACATTCGGTAAGGATATTTTAATGATTTTGCTTACGGAAAGGTCATTTTGATGACTTGAGTGTAACAGATGGGTACTTTGTAATTTACCGCCCCGAAGGGGTATTTTGGTAATTTTACCTATAATAGGTATTTTTGCATAAATTCACATACACGAAGGTTATTTTAGTGATTCTACTTACGGGAAGGCTATTTGGTGAGTTAAGTCTGAGAGAGGCATTTGGATAATTTTACACCTCAGGGCATTTCAGTAATTTTACATACCCGGTAAGGGAGGTTTTCTTTGAGAGTATCTGTGAGTCCGTATTAAGTTATAACATTATATTGTAGATTGTGTTCTGATCAGTGGATTGTTCCGTTAGGTTAAAGCTAACGAGTTCCGGTTAGGATAATTTAGCTGCGAATCCAGGTAAGAAATTCTATTTAAACCCTGGGTAAGAACTTTCGTCTGAACCTTTATTTTGATAACACGTACTCGTAAGCACTTGATCTACTTATGGCTAATGCTGAACTCTGATTTGTGTAATGATATCAACATGTTATTGCCTAGAAAACCCCAATGTTGAACCTGAATCGATTATTTCGAAATCTTGTGATGCTCGCCTGTATTGCATGCCGAGCAAATTTGATAATTATTTGTATCCATTCTTCAGAATTGTTGTGCCTAAATCCGATAATTATTCGCAATTGTTTAGCTCTTTATTTGTGATTTTCTTCTTAAATTTCTAATGATGACTTATTCGGTATGTTATGGTTATTAAAATCCGATCTGATTCTGGTGATTTGACCTTATGCTAATGTTCATTGATACAGTTGACTTTTCTGTGTTGACCTTGGAATCTATTCTGCAGGGAGGTGTTATAACGGTCTAAACCGGCGGAATTATGCAGGGCTAGTACCTTAGTGAGAAAGACTACTTATTTTGGTATATCATGCATGTGTATATATGTGCTTTGCCAGAATGGCCTCTCGACCACCCAGGATCAACGTTGATTTTTTATTTTATCTGCTCTGTATATTTCCGTGACTGTTACGGAAATGATTTGAAAGTATTATCTAAAATGATTTGTGCTTCTGTTGAAATCCTTTGAGAAATCTTCATTGTATTTTGGAAAGGACTGTCTCAGATGTTCTGTTTGTGTTTTTGAAATCCTTTGGAAAATCATCATCGTATTTTGGAATGATGGCTTTGAAGATGATCCTTATTTGATCGTTCTGGAATCCATCATGATTGTTATTGTTTATTTCGAAATCTATTTCTGATGAATTTTGATCCTTTTAGTAATCATTGAGTTTTTTACCATTTGAAGTATTCTGGAAATTTTCATCGGTTGGATTGCAGAGGCAGATTCTTTGGGCTCTTTCTTGGTGGTCTCCAAATCTCCTTAGGTGATGTCCAAGTCAGCATTGTACTGGGACTGATTGATGAGTTCGCATTCTACATCTTTAAGTGATGATACCCTTAAGTCATCGAGGGTAAGAACCCACTGAGTAGAGGCACCCAACAAAGTCCATGCAGAGCTAACTAGTTTTGGTTAACTCCATGTGGAACTAACACACGCATGTACATCTTCACATGGATTCTCTAATTTGGCTGAACTTGTCTAGATCAGTCATCTTGAACTTTGGAGAGAGTCTGTCCTCCGCATCGAAGGTAAGGGCAGTGAGACATCAGAATGTCTGATCTCCACATTCGAGCAACCTGTAATTTTAGTCTGGCCAGCTTTCACTTCTATTCCTGAGTACCTCCTTTCACCTCGTCAGTCGGCCTCAGCTTTGGGATGTCCTCTCTATTTATCCTTTTTTTTTTCAACTTCAGATTCTTCCTTAGATTCGATTCTTGTTACTTCTTTTGTGTGTTCATGCTCTCCTTGAGTAGTTCCATATCTGTAGCAGTCTTTGCATGTTGGGCAACTAGAGCGCTGAAGCTGGCTTGAAAGTCATTTTGGAAATCTCTGAGGATTCAAGCGAGGTCACTGATCTAGGAATATTCTTCAACCATTAAAATTCGTCCAGGCTTCTCAGATGGATCCATCTACTAGAATTTTTTACCCTTTAACTGCGTAGAAATTTAAAGGGCGAAAAACTTAACACTAAACACCTTAAACAAGTTAATTGGCGGATTTGGGCTTTATCCAAAAAAATGTTACGGTTAAACCGTCCAGTAGTTCCATATGAGGAGGGTTTTGTGACTGGTTCGATGACCTAAAAAACATAGTTGCAGATGAACCATCTGGTTATACCCATTACGATTTCTTGGAGCACTGGTCCACAGACTACTTTTTGGTTTACCTTAGGGAGTCTAAAATGGGCGCTGGATCTCCTCGTCGTCCAACTGAGGCCGAGGAGCCGGTGTCTGTGGAGGGGCAGCAGGGGGTGAGGACGCTCCTATCACGGCACGAGCAGTCGTGCTAGGCAGGCCGCGTATGCGGCCTTTCGGCCGATTCACGACCTCCGGCGTATCCAGCCATCGCTTCAACCCCCCAGTACTCGCAGCCGTACTAGTGGACGCTGATGGCTGTCCGGACTACTGCTCGGACCCCCTTAGCTGTTCATACGAGGCCTGCAAAAATAGTGGTTTAACGATATGTTAGGGCATTAATTAACGAAACAGACATTGAGGATAGAAAGAAAAAACATTAACTTAAATAAATTGACTCACATCGATCCGCCGGGCAATATCTGAAATATAGTCGCCCGCCCGGTGCGTCTCGTCCTTGTCCTTCTTCCGCACGTGCGTCTGATTATACGTCAGAGCTACGACCTCATCGTCCTCCAGATCCGGGTGCTCGACCGCGTTCTTGTGTCGGACGATGTCGTGTGGCACCGACCCCCCCGTGTGCGTCGGATCTTTGTTCTGTCTGTTCTCAGTCCCGCTCTTACTCTTGGCGTCCCAACCTGGATCCGTAGCCCACCGATCTATCATCTCCCCCCATACACGGTGAGATATCCAATGTGGGGGATATCTCGCCATGTCCGTCATCGGGGCACCCGCGGGCAGCGCCTTCTTCGCCCGGTCCCGTGCATCGTGGAGCCATCGGCGGTAATTCTTGCCGATGTAGGCAAAGAAAGCCTGCTGCCCCAGTACCTGCTGCTGAGGCGTGTCAAACGTGAACCCCTCCTGTAAGGCATTCAATAACACAAATTAACAACATAAAACAAACTGTAATTTAACATTTACTAACGCTGAAAAAAATACTTCACCGTACCAGCCACTCCTCCCATAGGGCCTCCCTCGCAGCGGCATCCCAGTCCTTCCAGTACAGGCGTGGCTCGAAGAATCGGCCCTTCACAAGAACGCCGATCTTCGTCCTCGCAATATTCTCCAGGATCCTGCCAAAGAAGTAATTAAATTAATTAATACAGTTCAAATATAAATTAACACCCCAAAATTTTAAACATAAGGCATGGGGTGATATTTTTAGTACTTACAGGCCCTCCTGCGTGAGCGTAACTCTCTGTTTACGCTGGGGGTCGATGCGTACCCCGCGTGTCGGACCACGGCCTCGTCGAGATCCTACAAAACACAGACATTAATACAGTTCAAATATAAGGCTAGCGAAAATGTACGAAACACCGTTATCAACTATACCTGAGGTAGAACCCACGGAAGATGGAGAATGCACGCGCGTGTGGGATGAATCTGCGTCGGGCTGGGGCGACGGCTCGAGCTGGGGCTGGGGCGACGGCGATGGCTGGGGCGACGGTGACGGCGACGGCTGGGGCTGGGCCCCCGATGGCTGTCCGCGATCACTCTGTGCCTCGTCATCAGTAGGCAATGACGAGGTGGGACTAACCGGGGAGGAAGCAGCTCGGCGTCCAGCCCGGCCACGAATAGCCCGTATCCTATCCATATCTGACTTCATATAGATTATATACAAAGACATTAACACGTGAAAAACAATAATTTAGGCATAAATCATCATCGGCACTATATATATATATATATATATATATATATATATATATATGAACGGATGTGCAAAAACACATCAATAAACACCGTCACGCACGTGTCCGAAGCCTCCGGACACGTGTCCGACGCCCACCGACACGCACCTCCAGACACATCGGCATACTTTAATTTGTTTTTTAAATGTCGGACACCGTCGATCAGACGTGCTGTCCGTGTCTGCGCTAACTAACAGGTATCTCAATCCAATTGGGTCCCATCCTCCGTCAACAATCTCAATTCCGACACCTCATATAGGGTGTCGATATGGTGTCCGATACGTGTCTGACACCTCCGGACACGTGTCCGACACATACCGACACGTGTCCGACGCCTTTGGACACGTCCACGAAGCCTCCGGACACGTGTCCGACGCCCACCGACACGCACCTCCAGACACATCGGCATACGTTAATTTGTTTTTTAAATGTCGGACACCGTCGATCAGACGTGCTGTCCGTGTCTGCGCTAACTAACATGTATCTCAATCCAATTGGGTCCCATCCTCCGTCAACAATCTCAATTCCGACACCTCATATAGGGTGTCGATATGGTGTCCGATACGTGTCTGACACCTCCGGACACGTGTCCGACACATACCGACACGTGTCCGACGCCTTTGGACACGTGTCCGAAGCCTCCGGACACGTGTCCGACGCCCACCGACACGCACCTCCAGACACATCGGCATACGTTAATTTGTTTTTTAAATGTCGGACACCGTCGATCAGACGTGCTGTCCGTGTCTGCGCTAACTAACAGGTATCTCAATCCAATTGGGTCCCATCCTCCGTCAACAACCTCAATTCTCAATTCTCAAATGCTCAATGCAATAAAAATTAACAAAAACCACACATTCAATCCAATTGGGTCCCATCCTCCGTCAATAATCTCAATATCTCAAATGCTCAATGCACAATTAACAATCTAAAATCATCAATTAATAATCGCAATTACTTCAAATGCACAGCTAATAACCTAAAATCATCGATCAATAATCACAATTCTAAAACGCACAATTAACAACCTAAAATTATCAAACAAATGATCAATGTTCAAATGGGAAAAAAATGTTCAAAATTCACATATCCGATGCGCTTGAATTATTTCAATTTAGGGTTCGATTGTATTAGGGCATTCAATTTAGGGTTCAATTACTTCAATTTAGGGTTCAATTAGGGGGTTCTATTGATTCAATTTAGGGTTCAGTTGATTTGAGGCATTCAATTTAGGGTTCAATTAGTTCAATTTAGGGTTCGGTTGGATTAGGGCATTCAATTTAGGGTTCAATTAGGGTTCGGTTAGATTGGGGCAATGAATTTAGGGTTTAATTAGGGGTTCAATTAGTTCAAATTAGGGTTCGATTCAATTAGGGCATTCAATTTAGGGTTCAATTACTTCAATTTAGGGTTCAATTAGGGGGTTCTATTGATTCAATTTAGGGTTCGGTTGATTTGAGGCATTCAATTTAGGGTTCAATTAGGGTTCGGTTAGATTGGGGCAATCAATTTAGGGTTTAATTAGGGGTTCAATTAGTTTAATTTAGGGTTCGATTCAATTAGGGCATTCTATTTAGGATTCAATTACTTCAATTTAGGGTTCAATTAGGGGGCTCTATTGATTCAATTTAGGGTTTGGTTGATTTGAGGCATTCAATTTAGGGTTCAATTAGGGTTCGGTTAGATTGGGGCAATCAATTTAGGGTTTAATTAGGGGTTCAATTAGTTTAATTTAGGGTTCGATTCAATTAGGGCATTCAATTTAGGATTTACTTAGGGTTCAATTATGGTTCAATTACTTCAATTTAGTGGTCGGTTGAATTGAATAAACAATACAGAGGCTTTCTTATCCTGATGTCATGCAATGGCCCATAATCTATGACCTTTCAGCGTCACCATGATCTATATCGGTGTTACAGACTAACTACCGAATATAGTTTTCTTCCCTACCTCGTCAAGAATTAAGGAAAATTAGAGATAACAAGTTCAAGTTCTTCAATAAGCCAAGATCCGTCTGAACAACAAAGTGAATGACATCATAAATAATTCAGATAATTTAGGGCAATTGACAAATTAACAAAAAATTGAACCTAAATTGACATACAAATCTAAATAATTCAGATAATTTAGGGCATGTAACCTAAATTGAAGACAAATTAACAAAAAATTCAGATAATTTAGGGCAATTGACATACAAATCTCGAGGTGGGTACGACGGCGCCGGCGTTGGTGGTGCGGCGGCAGTGGTGGGTTTCCTTGCGCGGCGACAGTGGAGGGCTTTGTGGCACGACCGGAGTGCAAGGCTTGGTGGCGCAGCGTCGGGTGGGGGACGGGAGTGTCGCCGGAGCTGGGTCGCCGTAGAGAAGGGTCACCGGAGGTGAGAATGGCGGTGGGTGGGAGCAGAATTTCAGAGAGAGAACGGGGAGAGAGAGAACGGGGAGAGAGAAAGAAACCAGATCTGAATTTAAATGGAGGATCTTTAGCGACGGAATAAGACCGTCGCTAAAACTCCGTCGGTGAATGTCTTATTATAAAGACTTTTGCGACAGAATTTTTAGCGACGGTTTTATTCCGTCGTTTAAATAATTTTAAAAAAAAACTCAAAATTACTAATTTTATAAAAAATATTTAGCGACGGTAATTCCGTCGCTAAAAGTCCGCCGTTAAAACTCCGTTGCAAAATACTTTTACCGACGGTGTCTTCCGTCGGTAATAGTATTTTGCAACGGATTTTTAACGACGGTATATTCCGTCGCTTAAAGACATGTTTAGCGACGGAATACCTTCCGTCGCTAAAACTCCGTCGCAAAATACATATTTTCTTGTGGTGAGAGTCGCGGCTATGGTGCACTGCCTTTGAAAAAATTCCTAGTCGTACCAAGATGGTTTTACTATTCTTTATATATTGAGTAGTACAAAAGATGCTTCAAATACTACTCTGCAATGTTATTACAATGTTTGCTTATGCTATGCAAAATATGTTTCATTGTAACACCATGTACTTCTCCGATGTATCAGAAATAATTATTTGTTGTTCCAACAAATAAAGGGATAATTGCAAAAACCACCCTTGTGGTTTGGGCCTGTTGCAAAAAGGCCACTGCCGTTACAAAAGTTGCAAAGGCATCTCTCTAGCATTTATTTTGTTGCAACTGGTAGAAAAATCATCTAAATTAATGGAGCATGCTCTTCACGCTCTTGAAAAATGCTTTTAGTAAAAATTTATACTTTAAAAGACTAAAAGATCCTCACATTTTATCTCTCCCAGACAAGTCACAAATTCTTTTCCAATTCTACCAAAACCTGACCTTAGTGGTCACCTTTGCCAACCGCACCCTAGCCACCACCGCCTCATCTGCCACCACCGACCTTAGGCACCTACGCTGCCCCAGCCCCGTCACCATGTGCCACCGGTGTCAGCCCCCTCACAATCCCACCTCTACCACGTCGTTTGTCACCTGCGCCACCTACAACCGGCGCCACCATCTGCCTCATCCAACCCCGTTGCCACCAACTGCTGCACCCAATCAGGTCATCGCCATTAGTCCCACCTAATCCCGCTGCTGCCATCACAGCCTAACGTCGCAACTGCCATCACTGCCCAGTCTTACTAAACCTTCATCGCACAACAAGTTGCACCGAACCATAATTACACAAACAAAGATCTAGGGTTTCAAATCGCATTGTGCGATTAAAACCCTAGATCTTAGTTTGTCTAATTCGGGTAAATCAGCTACATCTGGTGTCATTACCGTTCGAGGCAGCCCAATTGATCCCCACTTACGCCGCTGCCAGCCCCCGCGATCGAGCCCATCCAATTACTGCACCGCCGCACGCCAGTCCCACTGCAAACGAGCCCAACAACTTGCTGCGTCGCCGCCACTAGCCTTAAGCACCCACCACAAGCTTAGCACCTACCACAAAAAACCCTAAGACTTGTGATGTCTTAGGATTGAGATTAACCGAGGTGGAGTTGGGTTGACCACCAATTTTTTATGCCTTTGGAAGTCAAAACTTAGAAATGAAAAAATTGATGCATTTCTAATTTATATAGAGGGGTAATTTAGACATTTTCATCATACCATTACGGAAATTTTATGAGAGAACACCTTTGTAAGCTTAGGTGTCATCTTGTAACTTTTGTAACCGCAGGAGTCTTTTTTCAAAAGGCCCCAACCACAAGGGTGGTTTCTGCAATTATCCCAAAAATAAATGGGCGATAATTTTAAGGGACACTCGATATTAAAAGAATATGGAATGCTAAAAGGATTTTGGGGTCAAAATATAATTTCAAAAAGTTTTGGGACCATTTTGTAAATATGGAAAATGTAGAGGCCTATTTTGTAATTTTGAAAAAGTAGGCTAGACTAGGGTGAAAATGTGTAAAATTTTAAGGATAATTTGTCTTAAAGGGTCCACCTCCTGCTCCGTAGAGGTGACTAAGGAAATAAATGATAAAAACAAAATAGGTTAGCTAAAGGAAATTCGGGTGAAAGGACAAAAAAAGGGAGAAAAGCCGAAACGAAAACAAGAGAACAGTGGAGCAAAAGAAGAGAAAACAAAACAAAGAAGAAAAAGGGAATGGGGGCGGGGGGGAAGGGGTGGGGGATTCGCAGCAGAAAAAGAAATCAGAGAGAGTGAGAGATTCAGGGATTTCCTTAATTCAAGGATTTCCTTCAGGGTAATCTCTCTCCCTTTTTTGTGTATGTAATTCTATTACGCGCCCGTAGTGTCTTTGTGTGTGTGTGTGCGGGAGCGTGCGCGTGCACGCGCTCGCGCTCGTATGTGCGTGTGTGTGTTGTTTAATTTTAGTAAATGTGTTTGTGTGTTTTAGCACCGCGTAGTGTGTGTTTTTTTATGTGTGCAGCACGTGTTCTTGTGTGGTGTACTATGTGTTCAAAGAATATATATATATGTGTGTATTGTGTGATGTAGTGTGTGTTCAAAGCATATATGTGTGTACATTCTGTGATGTAGTGTGTGTTAGTGTGTCTATATGTCTGTACGGGTAGGGGAGAGGGGCCGTGGGTGTGTGCAAGTGGTGTAGTGTGTATTTGCTTTGTGTGTGAGTGGCTCGGGTGCATGTACGTGTGTGTAACTTGAGTGTATTAATGTGTTAAGGTGTGTGTTTTAGGTATTCTAGTGTATATAGGGGAATTAGTGAGTGTATAAGTGGGTAGCAACGGAAGTGAGTCTGTATATGGGGTGACTGTGTCTCGGCAGTGGAAGGAAGGAGACTATGTGTGTCTTTAAGGTGTATTAGCGTGTGTTTAAATCATGAACAATGCCTTAAGTGTCACTATAGGGGGCTAAGGTTTGGGCAGTTTATTAAGAGAATTTTCAAAATAGTTAGGAGCAAAATCTGACAAAGTAGGGTGATTGTGTCTTGGCAACGGAAGGAAGGAAACTGTGTGTCTCTAAGGTGCAATAGTGTGTGTTTAAATCATGAACGATGCCCGTAAATGTCACTAAAGGGAGCTAACGTTTAGGCAGTGTATTGAGAGGATTTTCAAAAATAGATAGGAGCAGAATCTGACAAAGTACAAAATGGAGACCTATGCTATTTTTAAAAGATCTACACTAGGGAATTTTTTTGGATTTTATTGTGTCTATGAAGGGTGCTAAATTTGTGTATCGGTGAAAAAGGGTTCTCGATTTATTTGGCATAGCAAATTAAGTTATTTTTATCCGAATATTTTATGGGAACCTTATATTATTGATAGGTCTCAGTTTCTAAAATTTTGTAGCATTTCAAGGTTGGTAACTATTTTTAACGGAATCGGCCTTTGAGCTCGACACGGATACCGATTCGGGGTTTTCGAGCAAATTTTATTTCGAAATATACTTTAGCCCAAAAATGATTTCAAGTTGCTTAAATTAAAATATTTTTGAAATTTTTCTGGTGCGAGGGGCACTAGGGAAGTTTTGGTAATTTTTCACCCAAGAGGGGTTATTTTCGTACTTTTACCTACAAGAGGTGCTTTTTGGTAAATTCACATATTTTGATTATTTTACTTACAAGAAGGGTGTTCGGGTGATTTAGGTATGAGAGGGGTGTTTTTGGTAATTTTACACATGAGACGTACTTTGGTAATTTTGCATACCTGGTGAGTGGTCATTCTGGGGGAATAGGAGTTGGTTAGTATTGAGTTTTTAGTATCGTACTATAGACTGTATTCTAATAACTGAATTGTTCTGATTAAGTTAAATTAAAAAAATTTCTAGTTAGCTTAGCTTAGCTTAGGACTGAGGTAAATGATTTCTGTCAGAACCCTAAATTTGTTAACTTGTATTTGTATTATGTTTTTTTGATTTTTTTCTTGTCTATTCTTAAAGTCTGAGGGATGAGTTATTTCAACATATTTATTTGCCATTGAAACCCTAATATCGAACCTAAATCAGTTACTCGAATTCATGTTGATGCTCATTCCTTATTACATGTCGATTATCGAATTATTTACTGAGTCAGTTATTGTTGTCTTCTCTGTATATTGACCTTGGAATCTGTTTCGTGGGAGGCATTATAAGAATGGTCTGTTCCTGTGTGAAACACAGGCTAATACTTAGATGGACTAGTTATTGTACATCATGCATGTGTACTCTGTATTGTGCATTGCCTATGTGGCATTGCCTCTGCTCATAGTCAATATCTTCTGAATTTGTTTACATTGTATCTTAGAATGATTATTTGGGAAATAATTAAAAATGATTGGTTAGATATCTGATAAAAGGAGAGTGAGTTGAGACTCTTCCCTATATTATTATCAAACTATGTGCGATTGTTTGAAACCCTTTCTTAAATTGTCGTTAAACTATCTGTACTCGTTTTCAAATCCTTTGAAAATCATTATTAGATCTTAAAAAAATGGATTTGAAAATGATCTTCAAATGATTGTTTTGTTGTCTGATCGAAGGAATTGAGGTGAAACTCTTCCTCGTGTTGTTATGAAACTGTTTATGATTGTTTGAACTGTTTTGAAAAATTATTATCGAAATGTTCCTTGAGTGACCTTACTGAGCTCTCAAAAACTTGCTCTTTGTTTGATTCTCTTCTGCATCACCCGTAGATTGCTTGGAAATGGGTTTAGAGCCTGAGTGAGATTCAGAAGTTTGCACTACTTTTTTGTGTAATAAGTTCTTACGTGGGTCAACACTGTTAACTTGTTCAGTAAAGAACTTAAGTTTAAGTTATAGAATTTTAAGTTGATTTTTTTAGACTGTATATTTTGGAAAATTCGAGTTAATATCTATTTAAAAACTCTGAAGTTTGTATCAAAACAGCATTAGATTTGATATGATGTGGTAGGTTAACGGTCCGAGGGTTCGGGACAACGGAGCTCCGGATTCCCATATCGTTACATTCATACCTTCGAAGAATCACGTATTCTCCATTAAATTTGGTCCCTTACCAACTTTATCTTTTCCTTTGATTTTTTCCTAGACATTGTCACCAAATGTGAAATTTCCTCCACCTGTAAGTCTAAGAGATGTGGAGAACATGTTTCCCGTTATGTCTTGAGCATCCGGCCCAAACGGGAGCACAACCATCAATGTACACAAACAAAGATCTTCAACACCATAATTTTCATCCTTCTACTCTCACTTTCTCAATCTGAACCAAATTAGTTCAATGCAGGGCAGAAGAACCACACATCACACACAAAGGAACAGAAGTAGACACAAAGGACAGTCAAAAGAAATAGCACCCCCCACCTCAACCCCACCCACCCAACCACAGAACAAATTACCCCAAAGAACCCCATAACTCAAACCCCTCCCCTCCCCACCTTCCCCAGGGGCCCGAAACCCCCCCTCCCCGCCCCCCTTTCCCCAACAGAATTCACCCTGCCACCGAAACCCTATCGCTCCCCCCCGCCCCATCGATTCCAACGACAGATCCAGAATTAAGGCTATGCCCTCTACGCAGCCTTCCTAAGATAACTAATGACCCCCCACCAACCCCATACCCTACCACCACTGCACATTAGGAAACAGATAGGAAATAAGTACATAGGCCAAAGAAACTTTCAGAATTATGGTCAAAGGGTTGAAGAAAAACCTTCCCGAAAATCCGGTTAAAATGCGGTAAATTTTTTACCATTGCGGGCAAAAAATCCAATCATCGTTGGCGCTAATTCCGGTCAGCCGTCGAAATGGGTGTTCACCCATCAAAGTGTCGTCGTCCACTTTCTGCCGCTAAGGTTACCACAACGCTAACAGCGAAGGAAAACTACACTATTCTAACACCAGAGTGGCCACCGCCCCACGTGCACGGAAGCATGGTGGGGCGGCCGTGATGGCCTTTCTGTGATGGGCTTATTTTAGCAAGAGGGCAAAGAGAAGTTTTTATAGAGAGAGAGAATTGTGGTGTAAGGCTTTAATAAACACGCTTTAAGAAACAAAAACTTCAAAGCTTTGACCTTCATTTTGCTTTTATAAGACAGAAGTGTCATGAGAGTATTATAAGTGCTAAGAGTGTCCTCAACTTGCTTAATCAACTCTCTATTTACATGTTTGGTTGGGTATTAAGATTATATACACTCATTTTTGCCATGCAACTTACCATTTCTCTTTCTTAATTTCCTTATTTGCTTTACCAAGGAATCTAGACAGAATAATATGTTTCTTTAAAAGCTTTTCCAACTCATCATACTCCCTCCGTCCTATATAAATTGATCATATTTCTTTTCTGGACTGTCCCACAAGAATTGCTCACTTTTCAAACTAAGAAAGATTCTGTAAGTAATTTAACATGTTTACTCTTTTATATATTTTTTATTTTACTTCTGTCTCCACATTTAATTCTCCACTATTTCATTTTTTTCTTTTCTGACTCACTTTCTTACACAGTTTTACTCTATTTCTCTTCCCATATTTAACATTTCACTAACTTATTTTCTCTTCCCTACCCCACTTTTTTATGTTTTTCTCTAAAAGATAAAATGGGAACACCGATTATGCCATTGTCTATCGAGTATGAATCCCGTGAGTGGATATTTGGGTTCTACAAGTAGGTATACATCGAGTATGAATCACTCGTCTAGCGGAAGCTTTCAAGGACTATACGGTCACACTTGAGTTATTATAGTTAGCTTGACGAGGCAAGGTGAAAATGAAACATTCAGATCCAATCTTACCGGAAGATCCATTTTTAGGGCATATAAGTTGAAAAATCAAATCTTTTTAACGGGTAAGATGGTTAAGAAGTGCATTACCGTTACAAAAGTTTTTTGACAACAGGAAGATGAGAAATGTCCTATCTATTGCATGTTAAATCCCAATTTGTAACACTTTATTCAGCGTACCCGTGGAAAGTAACTTGCCTTTAGTCTGTAAACAAAGGGTATATCCGCCCCTAGTGGCGGTTACGGCATTTGCAGTCATGAACTCCAAAGTAACTCGAGACAATGCTAAGATGCTGCCTTAACATAAAGACTAGTTACCGTGACACACGCGATATGTGTGCAAATATAAGATTAAAGTATGACATTTTTTAAATCAAGGTAATTTAATTTTTAGATATATTTAATTTTTACTTTCTTGAAACGCCACTTATCACCATTCTACACAGGTAGTTATGCTACAACAAAAGAGATGTTACATCAAAAGATCCATTGTCTTTGTTTATGCTAGTCACCATGACACACACGACGTATCTAGCAAAAATTAAACTAACATGAACTTTTATTATAAATAATCAAACATTACGTATAAGAATTAATTGTCAAATTCGGTAATATGAACTTTAAATTGTGAAAAAAAGAATATCCTTAATTATAGATTGTTATTCACTATTTAAGATTTTTATTTCATATAATTTTCTTAAAATTTTCTTGACGTGTCACTTGCTACCATTCTAGATATATAGTTGTGTCACACCAAAAAAAGGATATTACATCAAAAAGGATCTTCTCATTATATATATATATATATATATATATATATGTGTGTGTGTGTGTGTGTTAAAAGCTGACACATGCAATGCGCATGCAAAAATAAAGTTAATAGTATGAATTTTGTTAAAAAATCAAGTATCCCGTTTAAGTATTTATTTTCACGTTTTGTAATATGGATTTAATTTGTGAACATCAACCATGCTTTTATAGGTATCTATTTACCATTTAAGATTTTTATTTTTTTTCACTTTAGAAAAAAATGCAATGCCATTTGTGACCATTCTACGTAGGTATCTATATAACAGAAATGTTACACCAAAGAGGTATTCCCTTCATATATAGTATAGATGATGGAATTTATATTGCTTAATGAGGGAGGCACAAAAGAATGGGAGTAAGTAGAAATTCACCGGAAAAATGGTTAGCACAAGGGCATAAATGTAGATGTTCACCAATTTAACCAAAAGTTTGATGCCGAGTCCTAACCCAGTTGGTTTCTCTCCTAACCCAGTTGGTTTCTCTGATACGAATCAATCATCTTGTCCATCCATGCTTGTAAAAGTGCACTTCTCAATGAGTCACACGGGAGGGCTAGAGCGCCATTGTCCAAATATTTTTCATTTTTTTTCAGCTTTTAACTACTTGTGTCACTACATCTGGATTTTAGCTAACTAGCTCCACTTGAGATCAAAACTACTCAAAGAACCACAAAAGACAACCAAGATTTAAGAAATGACCTTAGCATTGGCACTCACACCATTTGAGATTGATCCGATCGGAATCTGGCGATTGCCCTTTTCCATCAGCTTTTTCATGGCATAATGACATCTGAAACATCGATGGATCAAAAGAAATGGTGTTAGCCGATACCCAATTACCTGGAATGCTTTTCCTGCACGATATCACTTTCTTGGAATGCTTTTACTACAAGGAAAATAGCTGAGAAAATAAACAAGGTGAGTTCAACTACCTCCAAGGTAAATGGTCAAGGAACATAGATGGTGAAACAACAATATCCCTTAAGGCTTCTCTGTTTGCTATATAAGCTCTATAATGGCACTCTCTCACTAGAAATCTCTAGCGTTTCCATAGTGGCATATGGAAGTGGTTATTCTGTGGTACTAAATGAATAAGAAGGCCTGGCAAAAACATTTCGGGGAACTCCTCAAATGACCCGTTTTCAGTTGGTCGCACAGCTTCGATCAACTGAGATATGGGATTATTGAAAGTATTTGGAAAATCGGTACATTCTTCTTCAACAATACTAGATTCGATGTCTGCACCTTGTCGAAGGGAGCACTCTTCATCCTGTTCCCTGCAGTCAAGAAAACATGTTTTAGCTTGGTATTCTGGCTTTTTCTATATATAGAATATATAGCAAAAAAATAGAAGTGGGGTATGATAGATTAAGAAATCTTTAATACCTTTTGGGTGCTGACTCCTGATAATGTGGTGGTTCATAGTTTCAGTTGACAATCTCTTAGAAGCCGGAAAAGCTTCCTCATGCTTACTGCGTAGATGATCATTCACAGAAAGAAAGTGACGTGCGAGTTTGAAAACTGTGGTTGAATCGGTTATGGCATCTTGAGATAGTGCCATAACTGCAGCCGGGCGAAGCCTCAGGATTGATGCAACTGAAAGGCGTGCTGAGAATTCATTGTGGTACACGATACTGCAACAGGTTTCCGAGTGTTAAAAACCCAGATACACCTAAAAGGTGCTGAAATATAGGGAGGTAGACGTGGCAAAACAGAATTTGGGTACCACAACCAACTGTTTAATCAGCCAGGACCCAGCCCAGACCAGGCCGCTCCGGGTAACACATGGATCCTTGATATATACAGGTTGAGAGTTGGGAAAGAATAATACACATCAAGACTGACATTTCATTATTTCGATCTCGACTGATGTGGCACATGATATGTCATGCACTTCTTTAATTGTGAACCTATTTTTCTCACTTTTTCAGTATTCTTCTCTCCGCAATAGCTAATTCAAACTAGGTTTCAAGTAAGTGTATCTTAAAATTAAGACCCTTTTGGAGTGATAGGCGACTAAGAGAACATGAAAATGAGAAACCATCGACCCCACACAACTATGCTCTCTCTCTCTCTCTCTCTCTAACCTAGGATATTAAGTTTCAATTCCTTTTCGGGGTAGTGACTTACTATTTTGAGATATATATATATATATTTTCAAAAAACGGTTTTCAGTTGTTGGAAGCGCAATGGCATCACAAACAAGTAATTGAAAAACAACGGCGATGTATATATATCGACACAAAATTTTCTAATACAAGAACACACTTTGATTACTCTACCACCTGATAGGGAGATAGAATTTGTTATTGAACTTGTTCCAGGCACTGCACCTATATCTAAAGCTCCCCCTACAGAATGGCTCCTGCTGAATTGAAGGAGTTAAAGGTGCAATTACAAGATTTATTCGATAAATGCTTTATTAGACCAAGTACTTCACCTTGGGGTTCACCTGTATTATTTGTTAAGAAAAAGGATGGTACCTTACATTTATGTATTGACTACAGACAATTGAATCAGGTAACCAAAAAGAATAAGTATCCGTTACCCCGTATCGAGGATTTGTTTGATTGATTGCAAGGAGCTAAGATATTTTCTAAATTGGATTTGAGGCCAGGTTATCACCAGTTAAAGGTAAGGAAGGAGGATGTCCCTAAGACTGCTTTCAGGACTAAGTATGGTTATTACGAATTTCTAGTTATGCCATTTGGAGTTACTAATGCACCTGCGGCATTTATGGATTTGATGAATCGCATATTCAAACCATACTTGGATAGTTTTGTGGTAGTCTTTATTGATGATATTTTGGTTTATTCTCGGGATACCCAACAGCATGCTCAACATCTCAGACTTGTTTTGCAAACCTTACGAGATAAAAGGTTGTATGCCAAATTTGAAAAGTGTATGTTTTGGTTTAAACAAGTTGCTTTTATGGGGCAAATAATATCAGGTGCAGGAATATCAGTGGATTCGGTTAAGATTGAGGCTATACAAAGTTGGAAAACGCCTTCAACAGTATCAGAGGTACGTAGTTTTTTGGGGTTAGCCAGGTATTACAGTAGATTTGTTGAGGGATTTTCTAAAATTGCTAGTCCATTATCCCGTTTGACTTAGAAGAAAGTAACTTTTATTTGGGATGATAATTGTGAGAAGAGTTTTCAGGAGCTGAAACATAGATTGGTCAGTGCACCTATCTTGGTTCTGCCTAACGGGAATGATGATTTTGTAATATATAGTGATGCATCTCACAAAGGTTTGGGTTTTGTGCTTATGCAAAGAGGTAAGGTAATTGCTTATGCATCACGTAAACTGAAGTCGTATGAAGAGAATTATCCTACTCATGATCTAGAATTAGTAGCTATTGTTTTTGCCTTACATAAGTGGAGACATTATATGTATGGAGCAGTATTTGAAGTTTACAGTGATCATAAGAGCTTGAAATATTTATTTTCACAGAAGAAATTGAATATGAGACAATGTAAATGGATGGAATTATTAAACGATTACAGTTGTTTTATTTCATATCACCCGGGTAAGGCTAATGTGGTTGCTGATGCCTTAAGCCGAAAGAATATGATTGCTAGTTTAATGCTTAAGGAATGGGATATGTTAACTAATGTGTGTGATTGGAGGCCGCGTGCCACTAGGACAGGATTTCTATTTGCTAATATTAAAGTTTGGCCTTCATTAATGCAATTGATACGGGAAGCTCAGGAAAAGGACCCAGAGTTGCAGAAAATTAGAATGGAGGTGGACCAAGGGTTGCAACCTGAATTTTCATTATCTTCCTAAGGTACATTGAGATTTAGAGATCGTGTTTGTGTATCAAATAATGATGAGGTTAAACAAGAGATTTTGAAAGAAGCACATCAGAGTAAGTACAGTATTCATCCGGGTAGCACTAAAATGTACAGAAATTTGAAATCACATTATTGGTGGAATGGTATGAAGGGTGATATAGCCAAATTTATTTTCAAGTGCCTAACATGTCAGCTGGTAAAGGCAGAACATCAAAAGCCGGGTGGTTATCTACCGCCTTTATCTATTCCTGAGTGGAAATGGGAGCACATAACTATGAATTTTGTGACAGGTTTACCGCGGACTCGAGGCAAAAATGATGCAATTTAGGTAATAGTAGACCGTCTTACTAAGTCTGCACATTTTCTTACTCTGAATATGAAATATTCCATGGAAAAACTAGCTAGGTTATACATCGATGAGATAGTTCGTTTGCATGGAGTTCCTGTTAGTATTGTTTCTGACAGGGATCCACATTTTACTTCTCGATTTTGGAAAAGCTTTTTCAGAAGGCTATGGGTACACAGTTAACCTTAAGTACAACCTTTCACCCTCAAACAGATGGTCAGAGTGAGCGTACTATTCAGACCTTGGAGGATATGTTACGAGCTTTTGTGAAAGACTTGAAAGGTACTTGGGATTCACATTTACCACTTGTTGAATTTTCTTATAATAACAGCTACCATTCTAGTATTAATATGGCTCCTTATGAGGCGTTATATGGAAGAAAATGCAGATCTCCAGTTTGTTGGTCAGAGGTTGGGGAAGGTAAGCTTATTAAATCTGATATTATTCGTGAAACCACTGATAAGATACAATTAATTCAACAACGTATCCGTACCGCACAAAGTAGACAAAAAATTTATGCTGACATACATCGACGTGGTTTGGAATTTACGGTGGGAGACTTTGATTTTATTAAAATTTCTCCAACGAAAGGAGTCATGAGATTTGGTAAGAAAGGTAAGCTATCTCCGAGGTTTAATGGGCCTTATGAGATTTTGGAATGGGTTGGTAATTTAGCGTTTCAGGTTGCCTTGCCGCCTTCATTACCTGGGGTACATAATGTATTTCATGTATCTATGTTGTGTAAATACCAGCCAGATCCATCACATGTATTGTAAGATCAACGGGTCCACATAGAAGCAGATATGACTTATGTTGAGCAGCCGGTGGAGATTTTGGATCGTCGGGATCAGGTATTCAGGAATAAGGTGATTCCATTGGTTAAGGTCAAATGGCAATATCATGACATTGAAGAGGCTACCTAGGAGTGTGAAGATGAGATTAGGTCAAAGTAACCACACTTGTTCACGTGATCAGGTATGAATTTAGGGACTAAATTCTTTTAAGGAAGGGAGAGTGTGAGGCCCCGATCTTAATTAGCTTTTAATTATTTTATTAAGTTTAAACATATTTAAATTTTATTGAAATAATATAATTGTGTTATATTATTTGTATACATAAAATATATATCAAAATTAAGTTGTGGGCCCAAAATATAATTATGTAAAATGTTGGGGGTTAAAAAGTAATTATGCAAAATCTTGGGCCAATATGCAAATATAAAAAGTTGGTATTAGTGGCATGCCATGTGTTGCTCTTGAATTAATTGTTGGAGGATTTGCCACCTATTATTTGTGGTGAGTAAGCAAAAGAAGCTAATAAAAAATGGAAAGAAACCTAAGTGGATGATTTAGAAACAAAGGGTAGGAAAAAAAGAGAGAAGGAGAAAGAAAAGAAAAGAGAGAAGGAGAAAGAAAAGAAAAGAGAGAAAGAAAGAAAGAAAAGAAGAAGAAAAGGAAGAACAAAGGAGAGAGATTTGATTCAACTATCTTCAATTGGCTTGACCTAAAAATTCTTTAAGGTAGGTTATCTTGTTCTTTTAGGTTTTAAAGCATGTTAGAGAAGTATTATGAGTAGTGAAATACTTATAAACTTGCTTGTAATGGTCTTAAGAGAGAGATATGTTCAAAACCAGCAAAACAGTCATGAAAATGAAATAACTTTGGTGCCTAGCAATGTATAGTTTTAGTTGAGATATGGGTTTGGTTATTTTATATGTTCTACTACTACATGTTTAGAGTATACACACCAAATTTCAGATTATTTCAAGCACTATTACTATGGTTTAAAATCCGTGGCTTGAAACCTGTTCTGTGAAACTGTAGAGTCATGGAATTAGAGTAATTTTGATACTTAGAAATGTATACTTTTAGTTAAGATATGGACTTGGTTATTTTATATGTTACACTAGTACATGTATAGAGTACACATACCAAATTTCAGATTATTTCAAGTACTATTGTATGGTTTAAAATTCGTGTCTTGGAACCTATCTTGTGAAACTGTTGTTAGGTAGATTCTGAAGTTTGTCTTTTTAAGTGCTTAATATGATTTTCGGAGTACAGACTACTCCTGCTGCCATTTGAAATACTGGGCATATTAGGTAACCTAAACTAGTAGTTCTTTCGTGTTGGGCTTAATGGTGAAGAACTAGGCAAATTTCAGGTCTTAAATGGACACTCAAATATCTACATAATAATGTAAGTATACATAGGAGTAAGGTACTTACGGAAGAACCTCAAATCATTTCTTGCTTGATTACCGAATTAGTTTGTGCATTAGAAAGAGGTACTTGATGACATTCATGTTGACATCTGTACATGAATTTGCATATCACGTGAAGGAGGATGAAAAAAGTGAGTTGAGGGTGTTATTTGCTGGGGTTGGAAGTTATCCGGCCAGGGCTCTCATTCTCGTTCATGTCTTCATAGTACGCACTAGCTATGCGTACTACTTCTTGAAAGGAATTTTTGGCATGCCTGTGATGACGTTGGACTTCTTGTATTGAACCTGCTACATCAGTTGGTTGCGATACAAAAAGTCTCTCACACTCAGGGAAGGTTGGCTCGTGCATGAGGGGCATATTTGCATTCTCGTACTTGGCTTATATTTGTCTTGAACTTTTTTGTACTGTTTGGTTATTCTTGGCGAGATCAAGTCAATATTTAGGTCTTGCTTGTCATTCTCGTATATGTTCTACAAGATTTCAAATCTTGCTCGATATGCTATTCTCGATTCTTTGGAAGGCAAGTGTAAGCAAATGCTTGCATGTGCTACTCGATATGTTAAATTATTCTTAAGTACTTAGGCGTCATCTGTTCAAGTGACTTGCATATTCATACTAACTATATATAATATGATCAAGTCATGTTTGGACTTAAAAGCACCGGATACCCTACTGAGCCATTAGCTAACCCATTCCCGATACTTTTTTTCTAGGTTCGAAGTCGGAGTATTTGCCAAGGGACGAAGAGGATTACCTCGGGGAGACTCAAGAGTATTACGCTGGGTGAGTAACGTTTTAGTTGCTCTTCTTTTATTTTGGGGTGTAGTACTCTTATAGAAGAGAGGTGGTCTGTAATATAATGTTATGTTCAGTCTTTCTACTTATGGACGACTGTAATATTTAAGCATACTTCTGCTATTTCTTTTGAGGTTTTGTAGTAAAGCTTTGTTTATGCTTGAGGTAAATGTGTTAACTAGCTGGTTTAGCGTTGCGCCGTCCTTCCGGGGGCATGGCATGATGTGAGTATTAAATAACAATTATATGAACAATTTAATCTCCACTCTATAATCATTAGTTTAACATAAGGATATTTTTTGAATTTTACAAGGTCAATGTAAGTAACAAGAATAATCCGACAAAAGTTAGTATAAAAAAGATACATTATATTCTGATAAAATAATTACCTGTGGAAAAATACTATTAAAGGCATTTATTAGATGTAAGAACTATGATTTTATGACAAATTGTAGACCTATAATACGTGGAAAGCAAAATCAACTTTTTAATGTTGCCTCTCCTTTAAACTATAATTTATCAATGTACTTACAGTTCAGGTATTATTTTGGACTATTAACACCTCAAAAGCACTAAAAAAATGACACATTTTTTTACAATTGAATGTTTTCACACATACATTTCACAAAATTTAGAAAAAGATATCTTTGAAAAATTATTTGAAAAACATGTAACACCTCAAAAACTTTTGAAGTTAAAGAATTATACTCATATATAACATTTAGAATTCAAAAGGGATGCGTCATAATCTCGCAATTTTTAATTTCAACCACAATCAAATTTATTATTTAGTTTTATATAGCACCAACATGACTATTCTACTACTTATAAGTGTTAAGCCAATATTCATTTAAAATATTACTTGACAACTTAAAGTAAAAGCTTAAAGAAGACAAGCATTTACCGACTACACTGTATCATTTTTTGTTTTTATAGTCAAATAAAAATGTTATTATTTTTTTGGTCTCACGATATGTGGTACATATTAATACAATCTTTAAGACCTTATGGTGTACTGTATTTTATAAAACGGCCCGAGCTTGACTCGGGTTACTGGGCTAGTTAATTTAAAAGTAATTGTTGGCAAATGATTAACTCCGTGAATGTGGCGTTATAACTTAGGTTGCAGAAGTGGCTGATGAAGGAATTGGGTTCTCCTTAGCCATTAATGATACTATGCTTGTTTAGCTCTCTTTATCGGCAGCTGTTACTATGTGCCTCATCCAATAAATTTGTCTTGTGCAGATTCCATAGCTACTGCTCCTGAGACTTCCTTAATTCCGAGAGGATGCTCCTGTCTCCCCAACTTCTAGCATTAATCCATATGTTATCGTGAGCTTGGATGTGGGCAAGCTTGACTTGGATGCCCTGTCAAGTGAGCGTGTTCCCTTACCAAAAGAACACCAGAATTGGCCTCTCTGCCGGGATCGTTATTGGAATTCGGCTGAGCATGACCGAAAGAAGTGATAAGCTACAAGGCCCGATTGAGGGCTAACCTCTGAGGTGCTGGCTTTCAAGAGTCTCGAGACGGTCTAGAACTGCGAAGGTCACAGGATTATTCCCAAGGATCGGAGTTATGGAAACTAAATCCACTGACTGCTCAATCTTTAGGTTAAACTGGTGCTATATTATGGACCTAAGCCAGTCAATATGCCAGTTCAGCCATTGTTTACTCATTTTTTTTCTTTATCTGTACGCGGCATGGCACATACAGATAGGTGCTCAGAAGCTCACCGATGCTGATAAGCTCTGTGAGGAGTCTTCTGAAAAGATTACTGTATCTAATAACAGAATGGAGACAGAAGAAGACAGTTCAAGACTTGAGTAGCCATGTGAAGCAGGGGATGCACGAATTTGCCTCCAAGAGAGAGATTGAAGCAGTGGAAGCAGACCACGCAGGACGCAGTGGCTCCCTTCAAGAAGCCACCAATAACAACATAAGAAAGAGGGATCGATGGCTCTCCATGGTGAAGGGGTAAGAAAAGTGTAAGGAAGACACTTGCATGCCACCAAGCGGTCACTACAAGAAAAGGTAGATTTAGTGACAGAATTTTAACGACGAAATGTATTCCGTCACCAAAAGCACTTTCAGCGACGGGAAACGCCGTCGTTAAAAATCCGTTGGTAGAAAATTTTATCGACGGAATATAACGTCGGTAAAAACCTTTGCAGACAAACTTTTAACGACGGACTTTTAACAACGGGAGTCCCATCGCTAAATTTTTTTAGGGAATTTAATAGTTTTCAGTAATTTTTAGAAACCATTTAAGCGACAAAATATGACCGTCGCTAAAAAGTCCGTCGATGAAAATGGACTATTACCGACGGACGTTTACCGACGGACTTTTCTGGTCGATAAAAGTCCTCTTATAAAGTTCAGATCTGATCTCTTTCTTTTCTTTCTCCCGTTTCTCTCTCTCTCTCTCTCTCTCTCTCTCTCTCTCTTAATTAAAATCTTTCACCGGTGGCGGCAACCCACATCTGGCAAGCCCCTCTACGGCAACCCACATTCGGCACCTCTCGGCGACACCCTCGTCTTCCCCCCGACGCCGCGCCACCTCCGGCGGTGTAGTTTGCAGCTCTAGCCGGATCTAGCATAGACAATTTCTGGAATCGAGCTCCGGCCAACTCTCGTAAGTCTCTACCTAGATATTATTTCTTAGGAAATTTAAATTTGATTATGATGTAACAATTGGTTTTACTTACATATATACATTATTACTTATTGAATTGTATATCAGTTCTTTGAATTTCTGAACTATGTTACTGTCTATATCAAATTTCTTAATGGTTGTAAAAACAATGCTCCCTTACTGTCTACATCAATTTCGTGGGTGGTAGAAAGAGGGCGATGACTGCCATGGGCTGTGTGATTTTTGAGTGTGGTGATTATGGTAGCCATGAACTGTCATGACTTGCAGGGTATGGTGTATGCGTGGGGGAAGGGTTACAGTTGTGTGCTTGTGAGAATATAGGTGTAGGTATATGGGTCTGTGTGAGAGGTGCAATGAATCTAGGTTCCATCTTTCATGTGTGGTGCTGGGTACTCACCTTGAGCTGTTGGCTTTTAATTCTGGTAGAAAATACTATTGCTAGTACTGAACTAATGGTAAAAATATAGAGAGGCATTCTCTGCAGAATAAACTGCCGAGTCCATTTCCACTTTACTCTCCAACATATCCTCCTTAAACTTCAAAGCCGTCGCTAAAAGAGCAACGAACTTTTAGTAATAATGTAAAAGTCCGACGGAAGGTAATAATATAATAATGTAAAAGAGGGACACTACAAGAAAATGGGTTTTTTGCGACGGAGTTTTACCGACGGATTGCCTTCCGTCGCTAAAACGACTTTAACCGACGGATAACACCGTTGGTAAAAGTCCGTCGTTAAAAACTTATTATCGACGAAGTAAATCGTCGGCAAAAGTTTTTGCCGACGGTATATTTGCGACCGTCTTTTAGCGGCGGAATTACCGTCGCTAAAACTTTTTTACATAATTAGTTTTTTTCGCTGGTTTTATAAATTGTTTTAGCGACAGAATTGTGCCATCGCTAAAACTTTCGTCCGTAAAATTTATCGACGGCCTTTTAGCGATGGGTGTTCCCATCGCTAAAAGTTCTCGATTAAAACACCAAGATCTACTTCTTTCTCTTTCCCCGTTTCTCTCTTTCAAAATCTCCCACCGCCATTATGAGCTCCGGCGATCAACCTCCACGGTGACCCACCTTCAGCGATATCCCCCTCCACGGTGACCCCTCCACCGCCGCAAGTTAAAAGCCCTCCACTGCACTACTCCCACGTGAAAAGCCCTCCACTGCCGCCGCGTGAAAAGCCTGCCACCGTCGTCGCGCCACCAACACCGCCCCCCTCCACTGCCACCGGCTGTTGTGCCTTCTTCATTAGAAGGTAAGTTCCCAACACCCTAATTATTTTCTCTACCCTACAAATTTGTTTGATAATTTTCTGCTCATGCTTGATTTTGCATTGAATCTGTATAATTCATTCAAATTTATTCGTTTAGTCTAAATTTTTTTTTGCTGGGATTTTGCTTGGTATCCGTTTAGTCTAATTATTTCTAAAAAAGTTAGTGGGCTTAACACTGTAAATCATAACCTACAATAATGAGACAATCTATGAATAAATCAGCACTGTTCGTAGTAACCATCCCTATGATGAGACAATCTGTAAATTGAAGTAATTGAACCCTAATTAAACCCTAAATTGAATGCCCTAATCGAATCGAACCCTAAATTAAACTAATTGAACCCTAAATTGAATGCCCTAATCCAATCGAACCCTAAATTGAACTACTTGAACCCCCTAATTGATATGCAAAATTGAATGCCTCAATTCAACCGAACCCTAAATTGAACTAATAGAATCCCCTAATTGAACCCTAAATTGAAGTAATTGAACCCTAAATTGAATGTCCTTAATTGAATCGAACCCTAAATTAAACTAATTGAACCCTAAATTGAATGTCCTAATCCAACCGAACCCTAAATTGAACTTATTGAACTCCCTAATTGAATGCCCCAATTCAACCGACCACTAAATTGAACTAATAGAACTCCTAATTGAACCCTAAATTGAAGTAATTGAACCCTAAATTGAATGCCCTAATCGAATCGAACCCTAAATTAAACTAATTGAACCCTTAATTGAATCCTAAATTGAATCCTAAATTGAATGCCCTAATCCAATCGAACCCTAAATTGAACTAATTGAACCCCCTAATTGAACCCTAAATTGAATGCCCCAATTGAACTAAGACTACCCTAAATTGAAGTAACTGAACCCCCTAATTGAACCCTAAATTAATTGCCCTAATCGAATCGAACCCCAAATTGAAATAATTCAAGCGCATCGGATATGTGCATTTTGAACAATTTTTTTCCATTTGAACATTGATCATTTGTTTGATAATTTTAGGTTGTTAATTGTGCATTTGAGAATTGTGATTATTGATCGATGATTTTAGATTGTTAATTGATGATTTTAGGTTATTAGCTGTGCATTTGAAGTAATTGAGATTAATAATTGATGATTTTAGGTTGTTAATTGATGATTATAGATTCTTAATCGTGCATTGAGCATTTGAGATATTGAGATTGTTGACGGAGGATGGGACCCAGTTGGATTGAATGTGTGATTTTTATTAATTTTTATTGCATTGAGCATTTGAGAATCGACAATTGAGATTGTTGACGGTGGATGGGACCCAATTGGATTGAGATACCTATTAGTTAGCGCAGACATGGACACCACATCTGATCGACGGTGTTCAACATTTAAAAAATAAATCAACGTATGCCGATGTGTCCGGAGGTACGTGTCCGGAGGCGTCGGACACGTGTTGGTATGTGTCGGGCACGTGTCGCTAGGTGTCGGACACGTGTCCAGAGGACTAGGACACGTATCCGTAGGTGTTGTACGTGTTGGACACGTGTTCGGAGGTGTCAGACACGTATCGGACACCATATCGACACCCTATATGAGGTGTCAGAATTGAGATTGTTGACTGTGCATTCAATTTAGGTTAATTAGGTTAACGCAACATTTTTAGCATGCACTCCCTGGAACCTCATCGTTGTTCCAGCACTGGCTATAATTAGCCGTAATTAGTCTTGATTAATAATATTTCAATAAATCAATTAACCCTAATTAGCTCTAACGAGCCTACTTAGTTTTAATTAACCCTAAGAAACCAATGAAAATCAAATTAGTTGTAATTACCCCAAATTAGCCCAAATGAACCCAATTACGCGCATATTGATTATAGTTAGCCTAGTTAGTTATAATTAGCACTGACATAACCCAATTAAGCCTAATTAGCCCTAATTAGGACTAATCAACACTACTCGATACAATTAAACCCTAATTAGGACTAAATAACCCTAATTAGTCCTAATCAACCATCATTAGCTATAATTATCCAAAATAACTCCTCATTAACAATAATTAGCCATAACATAACCCAATTAAGCCTAATTAGCCCTAATTAGGACTAATCAACACTGCTCGGTACAATTAAACCCTAATTAGGACTAAATAATCCTAATTAGTCCTAATCAACCCTAATTAGCTATAATTATCCGAAACAACTCCTCGTTAACAATAATTAGCCCTAACATAACCTAATTAAGCCTAATTAGCCATTATTAGGACTAATAAGCACTACTCGGCACAATTAAACCCTAATTAGGACTAAATAACCTAATTAGTCCTAATCAACCCTGATTAGCTATAATATCTGAAACTACTCCTCATTAACAATAATTAGCCCTAACATAACCCAATTAAGCCTAATTAGCGCTAATTAGGACTAATCAGCACTACTCGACACAATTAAAACCTAATTAGGACTAAATAACCCTAATTAGTCCTAATCAACCCTAATTAGCTATAATTTACCCAAGGTACTCCTCATTAATACTGATTAGCCCTAACATATCTTAATAAATCCTAATTAGATTAACTTTTTCCCATAACGCTAAACCCTAAACCTTGATACTCGTAATTAATCCTAATAACCCAGTTAGCCCTAATTTGCCCTTGTACATCCCATAATCACTCCATATTGCCTAGAGATGGTTCAATTACTCGTTGTTTACAAACCCTGCCTTCTTTATATTAGTTGTTGTTTTGAGAAGTCCATTGGCAACGAGATGATTCAACTTGTTGCCAATGAATTCTATTTAAAATGGAAGTGGTAACGGATATTACGTCTCTAATTAATAAATAAATCCGTCACAAAAAGTGCAATATTAGACGACGGATTTGAAAATTCCGTCGCCAAACTTTTAGTAACGGGCTTTTATACAAGGGACTTTTAGCGACGATATATCCATCGCTAAAAGTTTTAGCCACGGATTTTGGGCTTTTAGCAACGGATTTTCCCGTCGCTAAAAGCCTTTTTTCTTATAGTGGGTGGAGCTAGGAGAGTTTAAGTCCTTGAGTAAGAAAGTGATTTTTGTCAAATGAGAGAATTATGTGCGGAATGAGTCCAAAAGTCCACTATTTATAGTAAATAGTATGCTTATGTCATAAAATGCCACATGTCGTTCCCTGGGAGTGACACGTCACCAGGGGGTCCTAAAATATCGGTTCTTCGTTGGACTGTCGGTTCCCAAATTTGCACTGCCTCGCCCCACACAGTGTCGCTCTTATCTGTCTGAGAAGACTGACCACACCACGATAGCATGATCAGAGTAAGCCCATTGCCCCAGCCACCGGTCCAAGCCCTTACTGAATCCCACAAGGTGCGTCGAGAGACACGCAGAGAACCTGAAAGCGGTGAGGGTTGCCCCTGTGACCAACTGCCAGACGGACTAGGCACGATGCCCTCCAAAGACCTGCTCCCGTCTCAGAAAGACCCAGGGGTCATCGTCCTGGGGGCACCGACGATCACCGGTAACGAGAGTAGACGTGGTCGCAGCTCAGTGCCTAGTGTCATGCAAGTCACCCCAAGCGGCGATAGCTATGTGGTAACGAGCCTATTCTGTTGTGAGGGATCCTCGTGCCGGAGCCCCTCGTAATTACGACGGTGATGGCTTTGTGGTAAAGAGCCCATCCCGTGGCGGCGATGACTTTGTGGTAACAAGTCTTCGTGCTGGAGCACTACGAATAGAGCCCCCCGGAATGAAGACGGCGATAACTTTATGGTAACGAGCCTATCCCGTGGTGGCGATGACTTTGTGGTAACGAGCCCATCCAGCTGCGAGGGGTCCTCGTGCCGGAGCACTACGAACAGAGCCCCCCAGAGTGAAGACGACGATAACTTTGTGGTAACAATCCTATCCCATGGCGGTGATGGCTTTGTGGTAACGAGCCCATCCCGCTGCTAGGGGTCCTCGTGCCAAAGCACTACAAACGGAGCCCCCCAGAATGAAAATGGCGATAGCTTTGTGGTAACAAACCTATCCCGTGGCGGCGATGGCTTTGTGGTAACGAGCCCATCCCGCTGCGAGGGGTCCTCGTGCCGGAGCACTACGAATGGAGCCCCCGAAAGCATGTAGCATGATTGTTGTGCATGGGCGAGGCGACATACGTCGCGGAGAAAACACCTGGTGCCGGGGGCACATGTTATGGAAGTGGCGCATGGGCACAGCGATGAACGTCACGGAGACAACAGCTGGTGCTGGGCACACATGTTATGGAAATGGCGCACGGATGCGGTGACAAACGTCGAGGAGCAATACTCGGTGCCGGGGGTACATATCATCAAAATGGCGCACGGGGGCGGCGACGAACGTCGCGGAGCAATACTCGGTGCCGGGGGCAAGTATCATGACAATGGCCCACGGGCGCGGCGACGAACGTCGTGGAGCAATACTCAGTGCCGGGGGCACGTATCATGAGAATGGCGCACCGGCGCGGCAATGAACGTCGTGGAGCAATAATCGAAGCCGGGGGCACGCATCATGACAATGGCGGACGGGCGCGACAACGAACATCACGGAGCAATACTAGGTGCCGGGGGCACGTATCATGAGAATGGCGCAGAGTCGCGACGACGAATGTCGTGGAGCAATACTCGGTACCGGGGGCATGTATCATGAGAATGGTGCATTGGCGGGATGACAAACATCATGGAGCAATACTCGGTGCTGGGAGCACGTATCATGAGAATGGGGAGCACGGGCACGACAACGAACGTCATAGAGACAGCGCACGGGCGCTGTGACGGAGACAGCACACGGGCGCGCGTCGGGTGTCCCGGAGATGGGACGTGAGTTGAGTGTGCCTGTTACACCAAGATAATGAATGCAATATATAGTAATGACAAAGTTGAGAATGACGATACGGGGTTTGTCGGTGACGGGTCATTCGGCGGTAGCACGCGACTTTGAGCGACGAACGTCACGAGAGCGATGCACGGTCATGGACGTCGGATGACGTACGTCACGAGGTTGGTGTGTGCGCATTAGTGGGCTTCGCAAAAGCACAAAATATGGTTCGGAACAGTGTGCGCAAAAAAGGGGCAAAGTCGGCAATTTTGGGGAAAGGCCAAGGCCAACCCCCTGGGTGGGCCGAGGCTGACCCCCCTGGGAGGCCGAGGCTGACCCCCTAGGGAGGCCGAGGCCAACCATAGGGGTGGCCAAGGCCAAGGCTACCTTCCTCATTTTGGTAAACTTCGGGCGCGCCGACGGTTGGTGTTTGGATAGGCAATGACGAATCCGGGAGTTGCATTACGACGAGCGTGGTGCCATGAGTCATACCCACGTGACGAACAAGGTGCCAAAATCACATACGAAGTGTACGAAGCGAACAAAATACGAAACGGACTTTGCACAAAAAGTGAATAACCGGGGGGGGGGGGGGGGGCAGGAGGGCAAGGCCAACCGCCCATGGAGGCCGAGGCCGACCCCATGTGGTTGGCCAAGGCCCTTGCCCCTTGACCTCGTCGCTCAGGTTACGCCATTGACCGATGTTTTTGGTGAAAAGGTGTTCGGGTGGTCTCGGTGTGATGATCGTGCTCTCGTGAGTCATGCTAACGTGAAATAATTAGCGCCTAAGTCACGCACAAGGTGCGGGAAGCGAAAAACGCATGTGACTTGAGCATGCACGCGCTGACCGGTTCTGTGCGCTAGAAATTTGACCGTTGACTATGTTGACGTGTCTGCGCGAAGATGGACCCCTAGCGGACCCTTGGGTCCGACCAGAATAGGTTGGGAACAATTTGTTTAAGGAGTTAGCAAGTGTACGAGTCTACGAGATAAGAATCCAAGGATTATAAGGGGTTTCCCAAAAAACAAAGTATTACAGTGTATCCATATGTACCACAAGGTAGCAAAGAAATGTAAGGAGGCGAGGATGGTGGTACAACAAGAGGGGGCAAAGCCAAGCTATAAGGCAATCTCTACCGGTATAAGTAATATCTTCATGTAAACCCCCAGAGGTATGCCAAACCACATAGGTCTTACCTTAGGCATTTCAAGAAAAGATGGGTTACATCTTCAATGTAGAGCTTGCATAAAGACATATAGCACTGGGGTGGATAATAAGGTGCTTAAGGTTTGAATGGAGTGGTAGCCGATCCTACAGAATTTGCCAAACCGGGAAGCAAATTTTAAGTGGTAAAGGCAACTTACAAAAACTTCTCTAAAGATTGGCTTGGAATGCACTGAGTGGGTATGAAAGTTGCCTTTGCAAATTCAGCTCCAAAGCTTTTTTCCCATATAACATGTTAAAGGCCGAGGAGACCATAAAGTTTACATGCAGAGTTGGACCCCAAACTTGTTGGTCCTTAAAGTTAAATTTCAGAATTTATGGCCATAGTGTAGCAATTTGAGGAGTTAATAGATATATAATCATACTTTGATCCCACCTTCCATTCTGGATAAGGTCACGAACAGTGTTAGCACTATGGTCTAGTTGAAAGGCCAGTGCCAAGGATGCCCGAGAGTGAAAAGGAATCCAATAATCATTCTAAATGGAGATTCTTCTGTTGTTGCCAACTTGTCACTGAAGACCAGCTAAGAGTGTATTTCTTCGGATGAGTACGCCACGCCAACCCTTCGAAAAGTTGCCAGTAGCGGGAGAAGTAAGAAAATCCTTTCGAGTACAACATTTACCTCGCATTACCCTGGCAAGAAAGACACGGGTTCTACCAGGACTCCCCATGCTATTTTGGAAAGTAGTTCTTGACTGAAAAGCCTTGTGTATTTGAAGCCAAGGCCTCCTAACTGTATCCAGTGGGCCACAAAAGGCATCCTAATTGATCCAATGCTTGCCTTATTGATTATCATTAGCCGATCACCAAAAGTTGCCCAGCAAAGTACCAATCTTATGGCATACATGGGCGAGGAAAAGGCATACATGCATGTGGTAAATTAGAAGGGATTGGAAAACTAATTTAATTAGAGTAGTGCGTTTCGCTTTACGTAGGAGTAGGCCTTTCCAGCTGGCACATCAATTCCTGACTTTGTCTATTAGATCCCAGAAAAATTCTTTCTTCTTGGTAAGGATGCCTAGCATTCCACCCAAAAATTTGCCAAAGTCCGGGATCAACTTGAAACCCAAACGCTGAGCAACGCCATTTGCTTCATTCATACTAGAATTAAGACTGAAGGTGATAGACGACTTGGTGATATTAATTTGCTGGCCCGATTCTAAAAAGTAGAGAGCTAGGATATTCTTAGCAGAGGTGATAGATTGTGGGTTAATATTTGCAAACATCATGGCATCATATGTGAAGAATAGATGATTAGTGGTCTAGCCTTTATACCAGGAATCAAGCCTAGTTCCTGGTGCGACAGTGTTGTTGAAAGGGCTTCTGCACATGTAATATAAAGGTAAAGAGATAAAGGATCCCCCCTGTCAGAGATTGCATTTCGGCTTGGATGCGTTTGGGCCGGGATCCAAAAACCAAAAATTTCATAAGAAAAATGTAGGTACACACTGCATAATAAGGTTGATAAAATGTGCAGGAAACTTCATTTTACTACGAACTGCATCAGAGAAAATTCCAATTCACACGATCATAAGCCTTATTCATGTCCATCTTGATAGGTCCCAGGATATCCTTAGATCTTTTGGTGAGACTAATTTTATTCATCAACTCTTTAGCGATGAATACATTGTCTCTAATATGTCGATTAGCAATAACAGCATTTTGGAAATTAGAAATAAGATTGCCTAAGACCCCTTTGATTCGGTTAACTAAGATCTTAGAGATAACTTTATACATGGTGTTGCATAGGCTAAAATCTCGTCACTAGGATTTTGTGGGTTCTTGCACTTTCGGAATTAGCACAATAAACGCTTTGTTTGTCATACTAATTATGTGCCTGGATCTTAGGAATGATAGAGCTGCAGCAGTTTTTGGTCTTTCAATAAAGTCCCAACATTGTTGATACATAATGATAGGGATTCCATCTGCCCTAGAAGCCTTGAGGGGTTTAACATGAAAGAATGCCTTTTTTACTTATGTAGCTATAAACTACATATCAAAGTAACTTGTCTGTACGTCGGTAAGGCTTTCGGTAATGCCCTCCATAATAGACGTACTAGGTGGTGGAACGTGGACTGAAATTGTAGGAAAAAAAATGTGTTGAAAGTACTCTACCAAGCACCAGTTTATTTCTTTTCATCAGTAATTGTAGCAATACGTGTAACGACCCGGTCCACGTCACCACTACAGGACAATACCTTCCTCAAAAGGGCCGAGTAGGTACTTCCAAGATCATAGGCAAGGTCTTATAAGGTCAATCTCATAGTATCTCGCATTCGATGTGGGATATCATAATCTCCCTCTTTGTGTCTTAGTGTTCTCGCTAAGGCTCGATCACACATAGCCCAGAATCTTCCTCTCTAGTCGATGTGGGATATACTCGGCTCACCCTTCGTTGCAATAACCATTTTCTTAATGTGGGATATACTCGGGCTTTCCTTTATTTCCCAAACCATTAGCCACTCAACTGGATAGCCCAGCCCGAGCATTCGAGAGTCGGCTTTGGTACCATCTGTAACTACTCGATCCTCCATCCCACCATAGGGCAATGCCTCCCTAAAAAGGCTAGCCAAATAGGTGCTTCCAAGATCACAGGCAAGGTCTTGTAATCTCGCATACAATGTGGGATATCACAATGCGGTTCTAGTTTCCCCAAATTATTATAGAGGTATAAGAAAATTATGTGTTACAGTCACTCAATTCCAGCCACTTTGGTGTGGCTTTCTAAGCCCAACAAATTTCTTCCCACTCCAAAAGCCAATCAAGCTTTCAACGGGCATGTTGTTCAAAGGATTAGGCTTCTCGGTTATGGAAAATAAATTGAAAATGGTTTAGTTGTCTATGTTATCCTTGATTTGGGTGTTTAAATTTCCAAAACACTCTTTTCGAATTGCCATTTCCTTCATCATGATAGGCCCCTAAGAACCCTCTTCAAAAAGGGGTTACCCTTTTGAAGGTCGTTGCCAGGTGTTAAAGATGGTAATTTTGCCCATGGGGTGTTTCAACCACATGGCCTCAAACTATTTAAGGCCCGATAGGTGATTGATATTTGGATGTGTGTCAAGGATTAAGGGTGCATGGTTAGAAGATTGAATGCCAAATTTGTGATAGTAGCAAGAGGAAACAAAGAGATCCATGCAATATTTGCAAATGCTCGATCAATGCACTCATAACTACAAGTTTGATCTTGTCGATTTTTTGTCCAGGTGAAAAAGGGACCCACCAATTTAAAATCAATCAATGATGTGATTAAAGAAGCTCCGCCAAAAGCTCGTGTCCAGGCATAAGAAATGAATAGGGTCTAGTCTTATCTGAGGGTAGAAGTTAGAAGTAGAGAAGAACTAATAGATGATGCGACACCCTCAACCTAGGTAACATCACCGGGCTGAGTTATCGGCCATAATTACATTCAAAACCCTGTGCTGAATACAGGGTAACTACATCCTTATACTCATACATCATTAATAAACGCCCCAAAATGCGTCCTTACAAAAAATATTTCTTACAAACATACATCATACCGCAGCGGAAGACTTTCAAGTCTCTAAACAACATGAATGGTTACAACCTAATATACGACTGTAGTCGTGTGACTCTTATCAACCTATTTTGCAGCTCAACCTTTGTCTCACCATTTCCAGCTTGTCTTACCTCACTCAACTTACCCCCTTGCTCAACATTTCTAGCTTGTTTCTCTTTCCTTTTCTAGAGGGTTCTCCTTGACCAACCTTATAGCCTGCACAATACAACATGAGGAATGAGCGCAAATCACCCAGTAAAGACAACACAAGGAGAATCATGTACAAATGATTCAAACGACTTGGAGAAATATTAATCGTCTCAACGATAGCAATGAATCAAGAGTAGTCAATAAATTTCAGCATCAACATAACTTGTCAACGATAATTTTTCTTTCGTTAGACTTAGCGACTTTAAAGCCCAACAGAACAACATTATTGCCACTTCCTCCTGGACAAGACTGATTGACCGACTAACTGACTGACTATGCAAGTGAACACTAAAACATGAAATTGAAAGATAAACATCAACGAAATACAAGTCATTAAAATCATTAACATCAAAAGAAAATCAAATGCAATGCAACTCAGACACGACATACTAGACTCGACCAAACATGACAAACTCGACTCGCGTGCCCTACATTCTCTTTGCCAGTGATCATGTTTCACAGGCCATCTTCCTCATATTGATGTCCCATCTTATGGGATGTTCATCTCAGTCTCAAGTAAATAGAAAAGACATTGTCAACAAGCAGGGAACTCATTTAGAGTTCTTTGCCTAACCACCTTACAACCAAGCAACTTGACTTCATCAACAAGGTGGACTAAGGGAAAATTATTCCGCCTTATGTCCTCACAACACAGCTCAACAAGGAATACCGGATCATAAGATCAACCGGTGTTCACATCTAACAACAAGAGTTCAATGTAACATCATCAACAAGGCGGACTTGGGAGAAGATTACCGCAAGCCCTCAACAATGTTCTTACATAAGAGGAATGTCGACTACCAATAAGTGCCGACATTTCACAACAACATGCAACGACCTCAACGACAGGGCGGACTCAGGAGAAGCTTGCTACAAGTCCTCAATGGTGTTCTCAAAGAGATGAGATAACAGTTATCAATAACTGCCGACATTTAACAATAACCACACGATAACCCCTACACAACATCATCATCCACTTCAAGTATGCTAATTGAATCGAATCATAGCATACTAGGACACCCATCATCCTCACTAAATTCCATCAATAGGGCGGACTAAGGGAATTTCTTCTACCCTAAGTCCTCAACAGCACAATTCAAATATACGTATACCAGTCGCAATGACTACTGAGTTCCAATCATAACAACAAGAATTCAACAACACATCATCAACATGGCATGCTAATCGAAACGATGAATTAGCATATCAGAACCGCATTGTCCTTACCTGATTGGCTTATAGCCGAAGTAACTCGCAATCTCTAATCACAACGAGCTACATCACCTAGTCAAATCATACCCTGCTCGTTAGTCATCATTCAACATATACACATTCCTTATTCTATCCCTTCCCATTTAATTGTTTATAGCGTCTTACAACAGCTAGTTAATTCAATCCGATAACCGGATCCTTAACTTTGCCTTACTGGCACATTAGCAATAGTCACTATCTCATTATTTAAATGTATTAACACCATTCCTCACTTCCCACCATTCTGGATGCTTAATAACGCGCGTTTCTAAAAGTTTAGCGCCAACATAGCAAATTATCAAAATACCCCCTGATGGCCGCTACACCACCAACACCCCAAAACTACTTTGAAACTACTTTTTAGATGAACTACATCATATATAGCCTGAAAAGTCCCTCAAAAATTTTTAAAGGAAAAAATTATCAAAATACCCCCAGGAGGTTCACTACTACCTCAACACCCCAAATCAGCTTCAAAATACCCTTTTAGGAGTTTTACAACCCTTCCTTTGAAAGACTTTACCAAGAAAGTCACCAAAAAATGCCCCTCTCTGTGTGGTAAATTACCAAAAATGCTCCCTGAGGGTCCCCGACATCATAAAAATCTCAAAAGTGCTTTAGAATGCTATTTTAAGCCTCCTAAATTCATTCTTGAGATAAAAAGTATTTTACAAAATTTTTGTCTAAAAATCCTGAACCAGTGTCCGGACCGAGTACTTAAAAGCCCGTTCGGCCAAAAATAGCTAACAACTTCAGAATGATCCGAAATCTCGAAAAATTGAATTTCCCAACATCCTAAGGTTCCCATAAAATTTTCGCGCGAAACCGCGCTTGTTTGATATTTTAAATTTTACTGTAAAATTTTAAAGTTCTTATATCAGTTAACCTCTTTCCAGCCTTTGGAAAAATCTGAAATTTTTTCACGATATAGGCCTTCTAAAAATAATTAGGGTCTATTTTTTATACTTTGGCTAAATCGGACCCTAAGTATTTTTAAAAATTCAAATTAAAACCTGGTTATTAAGGTTTCATCTTAAGCGACAATTACAAGACAGTATTTAGATTCACACACACTTTATTACACGTTTAACGCACACACAAAGCTTCTTCTTCCCTGAACCAGCCATGTACCTGGGTTTTCTCTTCTTTAATTTTTGCATGGATTCCCGTTTTTCTCACATTTACACCTCCTAATTCCCTTGCCTTCCATACTTTCAAGCTCCAAATCAATTTGGTTTATGTAATTACATCCAATTAACCTCCAACAATTCAAATTAAATCTTCAAGGATGAAGAACAAACACTAAAACACTCACCCACGCCAGTGAAATCAACCTAATTCAAACCCTAATTCGTTTTTCCCCTTTCTTTGTTGTTTTAGGTCTTATATCCATGATTCCAACAAGATTTAATTATCATTCCTTCAGCCCAATCAGATTATTCAACCGAATTTGAAAATATATATACATGACATATATACATATAACATATACACAAATAAAGTCATTCTATTTTCACGAATTTGGTTCAAAATCGTACCCGTTAGGGTTTAGACTGCACTTTCTTTCCTTCCTCTCCTTCTTCTTCTTTTTTTTCCCCTCTTTTCCTTCTCTTTCTTCTCCATTCTTTCCTCCTCTGCTGGCTGTGTTCTTCACGGGTACTGTTCAAGCACTATTATGTTTCCAACTTTCTTGTATTTTCATTTTTTCCCCCAACACCTTCTTTCATTTTCTTTTTGTTTCAATTTTATCCACTCCTTTCACTAATCTTTTGGTTTCATGAGTCATCCGAGACTCTAGCTGGAAGTGGCCACATCATGACCACTTCCTTCCAAACTTTGACACTTAAGTTCAACTTTACAAAATTGCACTTTAGCCCCAAAGTTTTCAAAATTGCATTTTGACCCCTCGACTTCGGGAAATTATACTTTTAACCCCAAAATCACCCTAACCCCTATTTTAGCCTCCTAACACGTCATTATCATCGAAATGATGCTACTCAATAAAGATATGCATCTCGTTCTCCATGTTTTTCAAAATTACATTTTTTCCACTTAACTAAAATTACATTTTAACCCCCCCAAGGCCCAACTAACCCATTATTTAGCTCCCCAACACTTAGTTATCACCCACATCATGCTACTTATAAAAGTAGCCCCCTTTAATTAGTCTAATTCATGACTAGATAAAATTTTGGTATTTTTAGGGTATCACACCCTCCTCCCCCCCTTTAAATAAATTTCGTCCTCGAAATTGGGATAAACCTCTTCCTGCAAACGGAAGCGGATATCTGTGCTGCATCAACGCCTTGGGTTCCTATGTGACTCCCTCTACTGCATTTGTTTTCCGGACACTTTCACCAACGGTGTTATTTTTAAACATGATACTTGTTCTTCTTTATCAATCACCTCTATCGGTTCCTCCTGATATGAGATATTATCTCGTATTTCAACTTGTTCCTCTTGGATCCCATGTGTTAAGTCAGGATCATTCATCCTCAACATTGACATATGATACACGTTATGTAATCAACTCAATCCTAGACATAGGTCGAACCTGTACGCTATCATCTCAATCCCAGACAGGATTTAAAACGGTCCGATGAACTTCAGATTTAACATTCTCTACTCTCTGAGTCACATGATTCCTTTTCACAGTGACACTTATAAATACTACTAGGTCATGTACTTTAACTCCAACATCCTATGCTCCTTGTCAACATAACTTTTCTGTGCAACACGAACTCTTTCTTGAATAAACCCCACCTTGTCTTTAGTTTCTTTACACAGTTTTGTGCGAAACAGTCTTAGCGCTAACTACATTCTACAAATAGGTGTGTGACATCGTCGGCCATACAACACATCATAAAGAGCTATTTTTCTTTGCTCAACCGATAACCATTTTTATAGGAGAACTTGACTAAGGGTAACTGTTTACCCCATGCTCTGCCAAAATAATTAATGCAGGCTCTCAACACTCCCCCCGTATTCATATCATACATCTTCATTGGCCACCTGTCTGAGGTAAAAGGCCATCCTCAAGATCAACTTTGTTTTCATTTCTTATTGAAAACTTTTCCAAACTCTAAAGATAAACCTTGCGTCTCTGTTGGACACAACAATTATTTAAACTCATGTTCATACCCTATCCTGGTCAGACCCCCGGGGCCCGCTAAAAGACCCACGTCGCTCAACACATCACTCAGTCAACGGTCAATTATTCAACGCCATAACCCGGTCAAAGTGTATCTCCTTTCGAGCATACACAGGCATCACCAATGTAGCGACATCAACACAGTCAAGCCATCGGAAAAGGGGCTCAATCCTTCAAGGGGTTAGCCACCCCTCTCATAAGGGGGTCGGCCACCCTTTCCTTAAGGGGGTCGGCCACCCCTTCCTCAAGGGGGTCGGCCACCCCTTCGTCAAGGGGATCGGCCACCCCTCTCCTCAAGGGGGTCGGCCACCCCTTCCTCAAGGGGGTCGGCCACCTTTCTTGTCTCGCAAAGATCACTCATCACCTCGACATCACTCGCTCTCTACCATGCACGCTTGATGCCAATGATCACATGACACGCCTCACCCACTGTGCGCAATCGTTACGACGACAGCATACTACCCCAAGTATTGCTCCGCGACAGTCGTCACCGCGCCCTTGCACCATACTTATGATACGTGCCCCCAGCACCAAGTATTGCTCTGCGATAGTCATCGCCGAGCCCTTGTGCATTGCTTATCATACGTGGCACCAGGTATTGCTCCGCGATAGTCATCACCGCGCCCTTGCGCCACACTGATGATACGTGCCCCCGGCACCAAGTATACCTCCACAACAATCGTCGTCGTGCCCATGCACCACAACCATGTTACAAGCCTCTAGGCATCACACCTGTTCACCACACCATGCGCCCCCACTATGGATGTGAAACATGCTTCGACCCACTCTCCGGAGTGTGCGGCATTCCGGGGGCTCCGCTCGTAGTGCTCCGGCACGAGGACCCCTCTCTACGGGATGGGCTTGAGGCCATCATCTACTCAATCAAACTACGGGATAGGCTTCGCGCCTTCGCGGTCTTAGTGCCATTGCCGGCTCAATCAAACTATGGGATGGGCTTTGCTCCTTGACGGGCTTAGCGCCAATGTCGGCTCAATCAAATTACGGGATGGGCTTGAGGCCATCGCTTACTTAATCAAACTACGGGATGGGCTTCGCGCCTTCGCGGGCTTAGCGCCATCGCCGGTACAATCAAACTACGAGATGGGCTTTGCACCTTTGCGGGCTTAGCGCCATCGTCGGCTCAATCAAACTGCGGGATGGGCTTCGTACCATTGTCGGCTCAATCAAAATACGGCGTGGGCTTAATGTCATCACGGGCTTAGCGTCATCGCCGACTCAATCACCGGGGGCTCTGGCCCTCGCAGCAGGATGGGCTCGCAACCCTGGAGCCATCGTCGGCACAACCTTGAAGCCACCAACATCACACTAATAGGGAGCTCCGACGCGAAGACTTCTCCGCAACAGACCCTAAGCACCTAACGGCGACCATGGCCACTCATGTTACTCATGTTGCTGTTGATCGTCGACACCACCAGGGCAATGACCCATGGGTCACTTCGGGACGGGAGCAAGTCCTTGGAGGGCATCGTGCCTAATTTGCTTGGCAGTTGGTTACAGGGGCAACCCTCACCGCTGTTAGGTTCTTTGCGTGTCTCTTAACGCACCTTGTGGGATTCAGTAAGGGCTTGGACTGGAGGCTGGGGCAACGGGCTACTCTAATCATGCTACTACAACGTGATCAGTCTCTTCAGACGGGCAGAGAGATGCTGCGAGGGCAGGGCAGCACGGACTTGGGGACTGGCAGTCCAACAGAGAATCAATACTTTGGCCCCCTTGGCGACGCGTCGTTCCCAGGGGTGACACATGTCAACTTATGACTCATGCATATTTTTGCTTTAAAATAGTGGACTTTGGAGCTTATTCAAGGATCTTTTCTCTCATTTGAACTTTTCCTTTCTCTCTCTCTAAAAAGACATTCTCTCTAGAATTCTAGTGAGATAAACACACTTGGACTCCCGTCTCCGGACCCTCAACGCTGCATCCTTGACACAGACTGTCGATAGTCGGCCCTGTTCGTCGTCGCCCTGCCTGCGCGGTCAGGGAGATAGTTTCTATGGGGCGTAGGCCTCCAAGCTGGAGTACGGTAGGGGCAGAGGGAATTTTCGGGCGAGGTCTCTGGTTCAAGTCCAGGATGGCCCAAAGGTTTCCTCGGGCCGGACGGAGATTGGCCCTCGAGTGGAACCCGGTCTTCTCAGACCCATTCGACACGCTGCCAACCCTCGCGACCTGTCTGGGGAGCCTTGCTCTCAGCCCTTACTCCGTCGTTGTTGTCTCCTACTTTGTCTACCTGGAAGCTGACTCAGACTGCATCCTTCGTGGCACCTCCACGTAGCATTGAACCCCTTTCCGAATCAACATTTTGCCGACTCCGCTGGGGAGGTGAGCATCGTGTTGTAGTCTGCTGCACTTAGGCATCATGCCTATGCAACGACGAGTTACGAGGGCTACCAGCCAGAGCCTCATCCATCCCGTTCAAGAAGAGGACCACCCGGTTGAGCAAGAAGGGACTAGTGCCCTACGTCCCCAAGGCCACCCCACATCTGACGTGCAAGTTGCAGTCAATGCGGCCATTCAACAGTTCACTCCTACTATAGCCAGCATACAAGACTCACGGGCGACTCTCATGATTGCCATGAAGGAAATGCAAAGATCCATGCAGGCTATGGCCTCACAGCAAGTCATTCCACCAGTCCAGCCCACAGGACCTGGGCTATCCCCTAACGCCGCCCAGGCCCCAGTGTCGCGACCGCTATCGCCTCGGCCTTCCAGACCCCTGGCGGTAGGGCTCACGACATCTTCCCTGCCTGTAGCTGGCATGCTGCATCCCGCAATGCCATCACACAGACCGCAGCCAGATCTGGGACCGGTACTGCAGCAAGTCATCCCTGTTATTGCACCATAGCATTAACCCGCCAGAAGTTCTTCTAAAACTCATGAATCCATCAAGATGGAGCCTAACCCCTACCTAACAGAGCAACATCAAATGACCGGCCAAGTGGTGGACATGTCTCACCCAACTACCCATGCTGCCGCACACGTGCATACGGCAACACCTGCCCTGTATCATCCTCCTGCTGCCCCAACCAACCCAGTTGTACCGTCAGGGGGCTCGTGGAGCCCCGGCCAGCCATCAGTCGCTAGTTGGCCAGGAGGAGCCACTCCCTCATTATGTCTCCAAAGCCGACTTCGATGCACTCTTCTGCCGGCTGTCACAGCAGTCTGCACCCGGCTCGCTAGCGTTACTGACAGATGGCACGTCGTATGTCAACGAGATGGCCACCGTACCCTACCCACTCAGATACAAGCAATCCCATTTCATGCTCTTCAACGGGTGTGAAGGCAACGCCCGTGAGCACTTGACAAGATTTGTTGGCTCATTGGAACAGTATGGCCCAGGCGATAGTTTGAAGCTGAGAGAGTTTCACAAGTCCCTCACGGGCTTGGCATACACTTGGTATCATCAGATCCCCGCAGGGACAGTCCATTCTTGGGATGAAATGGCCCAACTATTCTTGAAAAAATTCCACTACGAAGCTAAACGCATCACCATAGTGGACATCGCCAGCATACGCCAGAATCACGGCGAAGACTTAACCAAATACGTGCAACGCTTTCACCTTAAGTGCCTCGAGTGTACAGAAAGGACGAGACATTGGTTCCCATATGCATCAAAAACATGAACGACATCTACCAGGTACACATTGAGAACTTGCAGTTGAAGTCTTGGGGGCATCTCAAGGAAGCGGCGCGACGTATTTACGAGACTGTCGGCCATGTCAAACCGTGGAGGACTCGCATGCAGAATGCACTGTTGGCCTCGACGAACATACCTAGTGCTCAGCGCGACAGCAACAACACCAACCAGAGCAATGTCAGCAATTATGCTGGCTCCAAGTGTCCGCTCCCAGATAGGGACAAATGCCCTGACAAACGAAGACAACAGGAGACTCCCCCTGCCTTTCCATGCGATCTGAACACGATGAAAGAACTCTTGACAGAATGGGTTGTTAATGACCGCAACTTTAGATTACCACCTGTGCGGATCCCTGTCACAGACAAAGAAAGAACCCGGACCAACTACTATCCCTTCCATCAAGCCATTGGCCATCCTCTTCAAAACTGCAACGCACTACGAACTATCTTTGCAAGAAAGGTCGCGTCGGGCGAACTACAGTTACGAAAGAACAACGATGTGCGTAAGGACCCTTACCCAAACCATGGCAACAACAATCAAGGACATCAGGTGCTCATGGCTGTTACTGACCACGTCGAAGCTCTAGTCCCTGAAGCCCCTGCAGAGATCTCTCATATGGTCACACCTTGTATACCTTCCATTCTTCAGCCAGTGTCCTCAGTCGGACAGATGTTGAAGATTAAAAGCTTTTTTGATGAAATGGGGTTCTCACCCACGGCACGAACTTACCTCTCAAACTGTCTGATCGAGGACACCACAAACCTCGGTCCTAAATGCTTCGCTACCCAAGCCGAACTCAGGCATGTCCCTTCTACCACATTCATTTTCTCAGACGAGGACTCACCGTCAATTGAACACCACAAACGACCGTTATACCTTGAATGCATCATTAACGGCACAGGCTTTCATCGCGCCCTAGTAGACTGCGGCACCTCAATCAACATCATACCTCTCATCACCCTGCAGCAAGCTGGCATACCACCAAAAAAGATCATCCGCGACCCCGTCAAGATTACTGGCTTCGGGCAGGGCCCCCAGTCCACCCTCAGCCACATCACTGTCGACCTCATGGTCAGAATTGTCTGTCGTGACACCACTTTTCATGTGATAGACAGCGAGTCCTCCTTCCACCTTCTACTTGGACGACCTTGGATTCATGTTAACAAGGTTGTCCCCTCAACGTACCACCAATGTGTAAAACTGGTGGCCGATCCTGTGGGACACGAGGTAGCAATAACGATCCCCGCAACCAGGGCACCCTTCGAATGTGCTGAGTCTTACTTCAACGAGGCCTCCTTCTTCACTGAGCTCGCCCTGAATGGTGAGAACGCCACTCACATCCATTCCACCAAATTGCCAGATTGGGATGAGCTATGCAGGAACAAGCCTACCAAGTCCAAGTCCAAATCCAAGAAAAGTGACAAGAACAAAGCGTCAGCTTCAGGGTCACCACCCGCGGTCTTGACTAATTATCTGCCTTCATCTTCCAAGTCCAAAAAGCACAAGCCTGAACCTACCTTCTGATGCGTCATCAAAGATGGGAGAGTGATTTACCAATTATGATGGTGTAGGGGGGTCCCAGGTGGTTCGTCATCTGACCCTCTCGATCCTGAACCAACCACGAAAATGGAATGGTGCTGCACGGCCGAGCATTGCCCCCCAGACCCCAAGCTTACTTCGGGCACTGCACCACCCTGCTATGAAGACTGCCCTCGACCACAGGCTGAAGATCTCAAAGAAATTAACCTTGCTGACCCGGGCGAGGAACCTTGACTGACATACATTGGCACAAAACTCGCCCCGGGCCGAAGAGAGGAATTGGTTACCCTCCTCTGCGAATATCGTGATGTGTTGGCATGGAGTTACAATGAGATGCCTGGGTTGGATCCCACCTTAGTGATGCACCATCTCAACATCGCTACCGAATTCAGCCCTGTCCGACAGCATCCGAGATCTTTTCGCCCCGAACTCGAATTAAAGATCAAGCAAGAGATTGAGCGACTTCTACAAGCTGGCTTTATCAAACCAATTACTCATCCCATATGGCTGGCTAATGTTGTCCCTGTCCAAAAGAAAAACGGCCAAGTCTGCGTTTGTATTAAGCGTGTCCCAAAGACGAGTTTCCACTGCCCAATATCGACATGCTTACGAAGCTACCGCCGGATACGAGACCTTGTCCTTCATGGATGGCTTCGCCGGCTATAACCAACTTCGAATGAATCCGGACGATTGTGCCAAGACAGCCTTTCGGACTCCAATGGGTAACTTTTGTTGGAAAGTCATGCCCTTCGGTCTTAAGAACGCAGGTGCTACCTATCAGCGAGCCATGACCTCCATCTTTCATGACATGATACACCGTACCGTAGAGGACTACGTTGAATATCTTATCATCAAGTCCAAAAAGGAAAGTGATCATCTCACGGACCTTCGAGTAGTCTTCGATCGTTGTCGACGGTACGACATGCAGATGAATCCGTTGAAATGTGCCTTCGGAGTCTCTTCTGGCAAATTCCTCTGCTTTTTGGTTAATCGACTAGGGATCGACATTGACCATTCTAAAGCTACTTCTATCCAAGAAATGCCCCCGCCTAAGAGCACCAGATAGTTGAAGAGCTTCCTTGGCAAGGTTTCCTACCTTTGACAATTTATCCCTGCCTTAGCCGAACTTATCGCGCCCTTTCGGCACTTGACACACAAAAGCACACCGTGGAGTTGGGAGGCGCCCCAACAACAAGCATTCAAACAGATCAATGCGATCCTCATGTCACCACAGACCATGGTCGTGCCCCAACAGGATGTTCCACTCTTGCTTTACTTAACCTCCACACCCAGGTCCATGGGGGCCTTGTTGGCCCAAGAAGTAGACGGGGTGTAGCGTCCAGTTTATTACCTCAGCCGATCGATTAGGGGACTCGAGGCCAACTATTATGAGCTCGAGAAGCATTGCTTCGCCTTGGTCTACGCCTCGCAGAAGTTCAGGCACTACTTCTTGTCTCACCAAATCATGCTTGTCACCAAGGCTGATCCACTACGATACATGCTCACACGCCCTGCCTTGTCTGGACGACTTACCCGCTGGTTATTGCTGTTAGCCGAGTTTGGCCTGTCCATTAGAAACCCTACAGCTCTGCGGAGCCAAGCACTTGCCGATCTTCTGGCCTTCTTTTCGTGACAACAGTGTGAACCAACTTCAGATCAATTACCGGGGGAGGAGATGACCCTGATCTCCGACATAGATGACCTGTGGATACTTGAGTTTAATGGCTCAGCCACTAGCAAAGGTCTTGATAGAGCTCCCCTCCGGCAAAGGGGCGTCAGTATAGTCCTTCGCAATCCATAGGGTGTTACCACATCCCTATCCTTCAAGCTTGCGTTCCCGGTATCCAATAATGAAGCTGAATATGAGGCCCTTATCATCGGCCTCATGCTAGCTACCAATATGGGGGCTAAGTCATTATGCATAAAGGGGGACTCAAACTTGATAATGAAACAGGCTAACGGAGAGTTCGCGGTCAAAGAGCCAGCCCTGGCACCTTATCGTGCCCTGGTACAACACTTGGAGGGAAGACTTGGCCATGTCCAATATGAACATCACAACAGGTGCCACAACCGACATGCATACAGCTTGGCCACGATCGCATCAAAGATTGAGTTTGATGGTGAACAGCAAATACTAACCATCATCAGAAGAACCGCACCATGCACGATGTTGAACCTAGTCCCAAAAGACACTACTGTCGGTGATTGGAGGCAGCTAATCGTTGACCAACTTAGGGCACCATCTCTTACGTCCACCTCCACCCTCATGGGTTTCTTGATGTTGGGAGACGTCCTATACAAATGATGTCCCGGAGGCACTCTGGCTAGATGCTTGGCCCCGGCGGAAGCAAGGCATAAACTACAGCTCGGCCACCAGAAATGTTGTGGCCTCGATGGCCCCCTTCTATACCGTCATCTCCAGCGCATGGGCCTTTTTTGGTCGTCAATGGCCAAGGACGCTTCGAATGTACAATGGGATTGTTTAGAATGCCTGTATGCGCTGGATTGCGCGGAAGCACTTGTCATTAACGTTGAGGGCGAGTGGCGTCAGCCTTTCCTGCAATACCTAACTCATGGACTCCTACTGCTAGATCGCGGCTCGGCACGATCTGTCAAGTGCCAATCGGTCAGATATTTTGTGACGGAAGGCGAATTATTTTGCAAAGGGTTTTTAGGGCGCACCCTACGCTGCTTACAAGGTGCCACGGCCGTGGAAGTGATCAATGAAGTGCACAATGGTGCTTGTGGGGAGCATCAGGGATCGCATAAGCTGTACGCATAATTGCTAAGGTTAGGGTACTATTGGCCGACCATGGAATCTGACTCCATCACCCATGTCTGACATTGCCAGCCCTGCAAGAGACATGATGACAGGATTCATACCCCAATGTCCGATCTTCGTATGATCGTGGCCCCTTGGCCATTTCACTCTTGGGCTCTTGACCTTATTGGCCCCATACATCTGCCGTCAAAAGGCCTTATATGGATCATGGTCGCAACGGAGCGTTTCACAAAGTGGGTTGAGGCCATACCTCTACGAAAAGCCACGGGAGGTGCCATTGCCAACTTCTTGCCTGATCACATCATCTGTCGTTTTGGCATCCCCCGATGCATCATCTCCGACAACGGCACTCCATTCATCAACCGGGATGTTCGGACTCTCATGGAAACGCACGACATCAATCACACCACATCGACCCCTTACTATCCGCAAGGCAATGGTCAAGCTGAAGCCTCCAACAAAACCCTGTTGTGCATTTTGTCACGCATGGTTCACGATGCGAGCGGCTTTTGGTCAGAAAAGCTAAGCCATGCCCTTTGGGCTTACAGAACTTCCAGACACAGCTACGAAAGCCACACCATTCTCCCTTGTTTATGGGGACGAGTCCGTGGTACCCGCTGAGGTCGCGGTCGCCTCGGCTCGACTAGCCCTCAGCAGCAGCCTCAGGGAGGAGGAAACCAGAATGATGGCCCTTGAAGGCCTTGATGAGAAAAGAGCCAACGCTATGCGTCGAATGAAGAAACACCACGAACAACTTGTCAAAGCCTACGGGAAGACTGTCAAACCCCGCTCCTTCGTGGAGGGCGACCTTGTCCTCCGAGCAACCAAGCATGTGCGGCCCAACTTGTCAGCCCCTAAGTTCACACCCAAGTGGGAGGGGCCACTTGAAGTGTACACGGCCAGAAGCAACGGCTCTTATCTCCTGCTCGACCCAGACAACGGGCGGCTCACGGCCTCTGCAATGCACCCACAACAAATGACAATAGAACAACACGCAGCCATGTTTCATGACGCCAACAAGAAAATATATGTAGATATAAAGTTTTTTTTGTTTTTTTTGTTGGCCGCTATCGGGCGCGGTTTATACATCAAATCCGTCGTAAGTCCTACAGAAAACTAGATAACAAAACTGCTACCGGATGAGAGCTAAACGCCTCCAACGTGTGACGTTGATCCTGTAGTGCCGACCATCCAACCTCGAGCTCAGCCTACCGCCTCAGACGCTCAACCTCTCGAACTTCCACATCAGCACGCCGCCTCTGCAGATCACTCAACTGTCTCTGTAGCTCAGTCAGCTGCCTCTCTATCTCCGCCACCTCCCTATAAATGACGGCCAACTCTCCGCTAATCTCTAACCGCTCCACCTCTAACCCTGTGCGCTGCCTCTCGAGTAGCACTTCCTCCATCCGCACTAAGGCCATCCTCTCCCCCATGGCATTGCCCTCGCTCCTCGACCTCAAGAAATCAGCCATCCAGTCCAGCTGCAAGCCTAGAGAGGTGAATGGTGCAAACTCGGTCAGCGACCGTTCAATAAATGCTGTCAACCAGCCTGTTGTAGGAACACTAGCAAAGGGTAGCAACCACTCTACGAACCCTGCATACACCCACCTCTGCAGTACGGTGTTCTCTACAGTCACTCCCTCGAACGTCTACGGGTACGTCGCCTTCACCAACTCCAACCGGCGCACTGTCTCATGGGACAACTGGAGGCTCTCCCATGATACGATGTCGGCCTGCCGGCTCGACGATCCCCTGCTCGCCTCACCAACCACTGCACCACCCACCACTGCCGCAGGCCTCTCCCGCACTCCACCCACCGCCTGTGCACCGATGGTCATTGAGTACATCACCATCAATGTCGCCCCCACCTTGACTGCTGACCCCGACTACGCGTCCTTCTGACGCCCCGCAACAGGCTGCGCCAGAATTACCGGCTCACGAGCACGGTGTGCCACCGCGGGCTCCAGCTCCACTGGGTCCACCAGCTCTACCCCCACGGCCTCTGCCTCTGTGCCTATCCACCAGTAGCCGCTGGCATCAAACATCAGTGACTCATCGACCGCTCCACCGTACATATCCTCCACTCTCTCCTCGGCACCCGGCAGCGGGCTCACCCTGCCGCTCACACCAGCCCCCGACGTATCAACCACCTCCAGCTCACCCTCGCCAGGCAGCTCGTCTACTTCAACCGCCACCCCCTCCTCTGCCTCCACAGCCGCACCGACGTCACCAACTCCCTCCACCGTCTGCTCCTCATACTCCTGTCAAAGGAACCATCAGTATGTCAACTCTTTTATTGTGATTTTAATAACAAAGACCCAATCGAAAAGACAATGTAATGGAATGGTAACAACTAGTCTTACCTCAACCGCTGGCTTTTCCGACTCCTCTCGCGGCCTCTTCGACGCTGCCAGGCGCGAACCCGAAGTGCCGACACTCGTCTGATGAGCACTCTCCATCATACTCACCCGAAGCACCGACAGCGGCCCCTGGCACTCGCGGTGACGGCATCGCAAGCTCTTCCCCGTGGTCCTCCCTCAGAGCCTCGTCCTCGGACCCTTCTCCCTCCTCGTCAGGTTCCTCACCTGGCTCTCTCTCAGAGACCCCACCAGCACTACTTGACACTAGCCCCAACATGCCAGCCTGCCTCGCGGCTACCTGATATCAGACTCAATGCCCGATTGCATGCAAACACGTCCGCCAGTTGACGTGTGCCCGATGGCTGTGCTAGCCACTCTGTCCAACTCGCACGTAATTGCTCCCCCCACTACGCATACCCCACGATCACTGCCCCCGCTACCGCTATCCCCGACCGCCTCTACTCTGTCACCGGTGCCGACCACTCACGGACTCTGTCATACCGCGTGTACCCAAACGCGGTCGTCATGCTCCACGGGCCGCGGTATCCACATGGCGGTTCCAAGTCATAGCCGAACGCCACCGACAGCCGATCTGGGCTATATTGGGCCACGGAATACAGGTTCTCCGCGGGCTTCCCACCATCGTCAGTCAGCACCGGAAGCCAACCCAGAAAATAAGCCACTAAGAGCACAACATCCGTCGGCGCCAAGGACCCCCTCCTGGCCAAGTCCTTCGTCATCTCCTGTCCGTGCAACCAGGGGGCACACCGTACGATGAATGCATATCTCTATACGCCCGTGCCAGGCACGCCTCGCGAGAATCTATCAACCGTGATAGCGGACAATCGGGCCTCTTGATGCCCGACCATGCGAACGCCCATGATCCGCTACACCACACCGCCACCTTCTGTGATCTGTCGCTATGCGTCACCGTCCTCATCGTCGGTACTGGATGCTGGCGTGGGAATCCTACCGGACGATAATTTGGAAAACACTCGTACAGGTACCGCTGCAGGAACATCCAGTCCACGTACGTAGCCACTTGATACCGCCCGTGCGACCGCTTCACGTCATTCACCAGCTGATCCAGACGTGAGTACAGGGTGCCTAGATACACAGGGCCTAGCCCAACGCGTCTCCCCTGCGCCATCCGAATTGCCAAGGGGATCACCCTCCGAGAAATGCCATCCTCGGGCGTCCCCTCAAACACAAACCTGCAAGTAAGCAGCAGCTCATTATGTGCGACATTAAATGAAATCACAAGCACGAATGGGACCTATAGGAAGTACGATTCTCACCTCGACAGGAACATCGTCAGGAAAGTTACCATCTCGTACCGCTCGTCCTTGTGATACGGCCCCATCACAAAGTGAGCAGCAGCACCCAATCTCTGCCCCGACCTCGCCTGCGCCATGCCATAGAACAGTCGGAGCCATCAACCCTATGTCCCCTTCCGGTGCTGCTTCGTCTCTGCTAAGATGTCCAGCAACTGCGTCTGCAACAAGCGCTCCTCACCACTGAGCCGCGTCATATGTGCATCCAACTCGCCCTGTATTGGCAGACCTGTCAACATCATCATGTCCAGCAGCGTCGGCCTGATCTCTCCAAACTCAGTCACAAAGGTATGTGTCTGAGTGCTCCACCTCGACAGCAGCAAAGTCATCCCGGGGGTGTCCCTATATAACTCCAGACCCCTCCCCGTAATGTCCACCGCCAACAGCAACCCCAACCTTTGTAATATCGCCTGCCACCACGACGTCTCCACCATATGCTGACACCAGAAGTCCCACCCAGTCGGCATCGCGCCATGCCCCTTGAACACTATAGGTGCCCAAGGTATATCCTCCCTCTCCACCCACAATCCTGGCACGTATCTCGGCGACATCACAAGCGCCTCCTCCCAGCTCGGAGAGCGCACATATGGCGACGGTGCCCGTGGCTCCTCTCCCATTGACGGACCACTCCATGACACTGTAAAAGCTCCATCAGCCACTCGAGTGGCAAGCTCCCTCCATAACTCACAGTAAGGAACTTGCAGTACCACTCCCCTTACTCCCAGCAGTGTGCTCGTCTTGTCTGGGTTTGGATCGTACGACCTCACTCCACCATCGTCAAATGTCAAAGGCATGGCCGTCTCCCCACCCGGTGTAACTCTGGCCTCATCTGTCGGCGACGCAGCCACTGGTTCTGTCGTCAGGACCCGCGATGGTCGTGATGCACTAGCCGCCGCACCCCGCGGCTTCGCGAACATCTTCTGCTTAACCTTTCTTGGAACGGGCATCGGCTCGACGGGCACAGTCTTCGCTCCACCCAATGACCCCGACCACCCCCTAGCAGCCGACCCCCTTGGCTGGCCGACCCCTCGTGCTGCCGACCCCCCAGGTTGGCTGACCCCACATGCAGCCGACCCCCCTCCCCTTCCTCCTTCCTCTCTTCCTTCCCTTCCCCCTCTTTCCCCTGATAAAGCCGACCCCCTGGGCTGGCCGACCCCTCGTGGGGCCGACCCCCCAGGCTGGCCGACCCCCATCGCGGCCAACCCACTCCCCCTTTCCTCCCTCCTTCCTTCTTCCTCTCTCCACCTGAGCCGACCCCCTGGCTTTGAGAACCCCCATCACCGGCCGACCCCTCGGCCACCTGCTTGCCTTCTCTCACCATCTCTTGTTTTTCTCTATTTTCTCTCTTCTTCTCACTGGACTAATGAGGTACAAATGTTTTTTTCTCTCAACTAGCCCCCCCTTCACTATTTATAGTAAGAAAAAAAGGAAAAAAGCACGCATACGCCCTTTAGCGCAACGCGTGTCGTACGTCACACACAGGGGGCTTATGTTCATACCCTATCCTGGTCAGACCCCCAGGGCCTTCTAAGGGACCCGCGTCGCGCGACACATCACTCAGTCAACGGTCAATTATTCAACGCCATAACCCGGTCAAAGTGTATCTCCTTTCGAGCATACACAGGCATCACCAATGCAGCGACATTAATACAATCAAACCGTCAGAAAAGGGGCTCGATCCTTCAAGGGGGTCGGCCACCCCTTCCTGAAGGGGGTCGGCCACCCCTTCCTGAAGGGCGTCAGCCACTCCTTCGTCAAGGGGATCGGCCACCGCTCTCCTCAAGGGGGTCGGCCACCCCTTCTTGAAGGGGGTCGGCCACCCCTTCCTGAAGGGGGTCGGCCACTCCTTTGTCAAGGGGATCGGCCATCCCTCTCCTCAAGGGCGGTCGGCCACCCCTTCCTCAAGGGGGTCGGCCACCCCTTCCTTAAGGAGGTCGGCCACCCCTTCCTTAAAGGGGATTGGCCACCCTTCTTGTCTCGCAAAGATCATTCCTCAACATCGACATCACTCATCGCGCTCTCTACCATGCGCGCTTGACGCCAATGATCACATGACGCGCCTCACCCACTGTGCGCAATCGTCATGACGAAAGCATACTATCCCAAGTATTGCTCTGCGATAGTCGTCGCCGCGCCCTTGCGCCATGCTATGATACGTGCCCCCGGGACCAAGTATCGTTCCACGACAGTCGTCGCCGCGCCCTTGCACCGTGCTTATCATATGTGCCCTCGGCACCAGGTATTGCTCCGCGACAGTCGTTCGCCGCGCCCTTGCGCCACACTGATGATACGTGCCCCCGGCACTAAATATACCTCCGCGACAATCGTCGTCGTGCCCATGCACCAGAACCATGTTACAAGCCTCCAGGTATCACACCTATTCACCACCCAATGCGCCCCCGCTATGGACGTGAAACATGCTTTGACCCACTCTCTGGAGTGTACGGCATTCTGGGGGCTCTACTCGTAGTGCTCCAGCACGAGGACCCCTCTCTACGGGATGGGCTTGAGGCCATCACCGCCTCAATCAAACTACGGGATGGGCTTGAGGCCATCACCGGCTCAATCCAACTATGGGATGGGTGTAGCGCCTTCGCGGTCTTAGCGCCATCACCGGCTCAATCAAACTATAGGATGGGCTTGAGGCCATCGCCGACTCAATCAAACTACGGGATGGGCTTCGCGCCATCGCGGGCTTAGCGCCATCGCTGACTCAATCAAACTACAGGATGAGGTTGAGGCCATCACCGGCTCAATCAAACTACGGGATGGGTTCCGGGCCTTCGCGGGCTAAGCGCCATAGCCGGCTCAATCAAACTACGGGATGGGCTTCGCGCCTTCGAGGGCTTAGCGCCATCGCCGGCTCAATCAAACTAAAGGATGGGTTTCACGCCTTCACGGGCTTAGCACCATCGCCGGCTCAATCAAACTACGGGATGGGCTTAACGCCTTCACGGGCTTAGTGCCATCGTCGGCTCAATCAAACTGCAGGACGGGCTTCGTGCCGTTGTCTGCTCAATCAAAGTGCAGGACGGGCTTCGTGCCGTTGTCGGCTCAATCAAACTGCGACGTGGGCTTAGCGTCATCCCCGACTCAGTCACCGGGGGCTTTAGCCCTCGCAGCAGGATGGGCTCGCAACCCTGGAGCCATCATCGGCACAACCTTGAAGCCATCGACATCATATTTTCAGGGAGCTCCGAATCAAAGACTTCACCGCAACGGACCCTAAGCACCAAGCGGCGACCATGGCCACTCATGTTGCTGTTGATCGTCGACACGACCAGGGCAATGACCCACGAGTCACTTCGGGATGGGAGCAGGTCCTTGGAGGGCATTGCACCTAATCCGCCTGGCAGTTGGTTACAGGGGCAACCCTCACCGCTGTTTGGTTCTCTACGCGTCTCCTGACGCACCTTGTGGGATTCAGTAAGGGCTTGGACTGAAGGCTGGGGCAACGGGCTACTCTGATCATGCTACTACAGCGTGATCAATCTCCTCAGACGGCCAGAGAGATGCTGCGAGGGCAGGGCAGCACGGACTTAGGGACCGACAGTCCAACGGAGAATTAGTACTTTGGCCCCCCCTGGCGACGCGTCGTTCCCAGGGGGTGACACATGTCAACTTATGACACATGCACATTTTTGCCTATAAATAGTGGACTTCAGAGCTTATTCAAGGATTTTTATCTCATTTGAACTTTGCACTTTCTCTCTCTAAAAAGACATTCTCTCTGGAATTCTAGTGAGAGAAACACACTTGGACTCCCATCTCCGGACCCTTGATGCTACATCCTTGACACGGACTGTCGACTGTCGGCCGTGTTCGTCGTCGCCCTGCCTTCGCGATGCTGCCAGCTTTCGCGACCTGTCTGGGGAGCCTTGCTCTCAGCCTTACTCCGTCCTTACTGTCTCCTACTTTGTCTACCTGGAAGCTGACTCAGACTGCATCCTTTGTGGCACCTCCACGTAGCATTGAACCCCTTTTCGAATCAACAACTCCATAACGACCAACCATTCGTTTAACATAAGTTTGGGCAAGTCATTCAGAAAAATATACTTCCCGGACAAAATAAATCGGGACATCTTAGCCAATCTATCCACTTCAATCCAGATAGATGTATATCTATTAGTCGTTCGCGGCAACCTTAACACCAAAATTCATCGTAATGTCTTCCCACTTCTACTAAGGTGCAAAGAGTGGTTGCCACTCTCTGGTAATCTTCTTATGATCCATTTTTACCTTTTAGAAGGTCAAACATCGGGATACAAACTTTTATGTATCGCACTTCATGCTAGGCCACCAAAATTTTTGGTCGTAACTTAGGGTTCCTTTTCCATCTCCCCTGAGTGAATCGGCACTTAAAACTATGAGTACCCTTCACAATTATTTTCTTCAATTCTTCATTAGGCGGAACATATGTTCGAACTTCACATTGTAACTACCATCCTCATCCTCATCACAATTAAAATTTCTTTTTATTCATTTCAAATCCCCGCTGGATCATCCTTTCCTCTTGACCTTAAGCTTTCTTGATTTAATTAGATGCGTTGCTCACACTTCCATGTGAAGCAAACTATTACTTCATTTTCTTCTTACTCGAACTTTGGTTTCGAGTTGTTCACATTATTACTAACTTGGCGTAATAATCATCGCAATCAGTTTTCTCTGATAAGGCATCCTAGAGAGATTGTCAATTACTCTCTGCTAGCTTCTGATTGATCTTAAGAAGATATTGATTTCAATGCCGATTTTTACGACGCTCCCCTACTCCTCACCTTTTTAACTTTTCCCAGAGTTCCTAATCTCCTTCCACACTAACCCCAAACCTCCATATTTCCTAGTCAAAATTCACATTCCTTGAATTTAACATACAACTTAGCTTTCTTAAGATTTGTCGAACTTGCCATTGCGCAAGTTCCTCTTTGCCCTTAATATCATTCATAAGGTCACCAAGAAGGCGACGACACAATGATCAAGTGCTCTCAAAATCTTGATTCATCAAATTCATAGACGCCACAGGGGCATTAATCAATTCATATGACATTCCCACGAATTCATAATGCCTGTCTCAGTTTCTAAAGACAATCTTGACAACTTTATCCTTCCTTATTCTTAACTAGTGATGACCTATTCTAAGATCAATCACAGAAAGAAAACACTTAGCACCCTGCAATTGATCCACATATCCTCTAGCTTAGGCAATGAGTAATTATTTCTGCCTGTCACTTTATTCAGTTTTGATAATCGATCCTAGTCTCACAAACCCCTCCTTTCTTTTTGCTTTCAGTGACCATCACCTTCCTTTAGAGCACCTTCTTACAATATGCCCCGGCCGATAATACTTGGAACAGTAATCTGTAATTACCCTAATATAATATGTATCCTTATGCCCCAATATGCACCATCTACATTTTTTATCTCCTCCTTTTTGTCCTGAACTTGTCCGGACTATTTGACATGTACTCCTTCCTTAAAATTCTTCCCCCTTTTTAACTTCAACCCTGGATTCTACCTCTTTTCCATCCTCAGACCCTTCTTTCTTCCTAGACCTTTTCATTCTCTGCCTCCATCACTTAGTTTTTCCTACTACTCTCATAGTAATTCCCCATTAGAACCCTTTACCTATCCCTTTTTAATGATTATTTTCCAACTCACCTCATTTGTTTCACTTTTCACATTTTTCTGTCATCGTCTGATGAGGGCAATTAGGCCAAGTCACCAAATTCCCTGACATCCCTTTTTGCCTTTCTATCCTTCCATTTAGTATGCTAAACGTGTCTCCAAATTATTCTACAATTTAAGCAAAAATATTTATCATCAACATGTTACTTGTGCCTATTCCACGCAACGCGGGCCAAATAAGCTACCCACCTCAACTTGTTTTGCCCGTTCTCAACAACTTAAAACTCCTCATGTACATATGACCAGCGAAAATCATCTTTTTGACGTTTTCCCACATCTTGTTATTTCAACTATCTTCTCCATCTTTCAAATTCACAAAGTTGTCTACACTAGACCATTTCCCTTTTGTGGGATTTTACCCGGACGGGCATCCTGAAAGTTCTAAGATCTACATTCTTTACTTCCTTTTACTGGGGCTATCATAATAGCAGCCACCAGTTGTACCGTTGGAACTCCCATAATCTTTTTGTAGAAGTTTCACTAGCTCTTTCTTAAGGTCTTCTTGGCCTAATACAACTCTCTGCTTATTCCTTCCACTTACATCCTCAACATTCACCATTATCACTTCTATTGAGGGCCTCTCTCGATGCGGAACCCTCTCTCTCTTTTTGAGGAAGGAGTATCATGATAATTGAAAATGGCACACCATAATATTAACCTTCATGCTCAAATAGCTAATGGTTTTCATCACTAAACAACATTTTTCTACAATAGTATGTAAATAATACTAGTTCCCCATCACCCTTCCCCTTCTCAATCACAACTTTAGGTTTGATTTCACAAGCGGACTCCACCCCTATTCGGACACCCTATCAACCTCAGAGAAGCCATAATGTTCCTTTAACAATTTCAGACTTCAATGACTCTCTCTTAGAATCAATTGTTGTATGTCTTCAAGTATTGCCCTATCAGGAAGGCAATCACGAACAACATGTCATATTTTTTTGAGTGACCCGCATACTGGCGTCCACCGTCTCCTTTAATATCTAATTCAACACGTACTTCATGTCCTCTCATTCAAATTTAATCTCTCTATCGTTTAGTTAACATCGCTAATATGTGACTCGAACTGACTTGTGGATCAGTCCCATTTTCCTCATTACTTGGAAGTTATTTCTCTTCCAAAAGTAAATCAAAACTTTACTCATTCTTACTCTCGGCTCCTCATTTCTTCATTCCAAGTTTACACAATAAAAGTGTTCAACCTCATCTATCCTCCCTGTGGTTCTTTAAAATTAACTTCCTACTTGGCCTTCATCTAGTTCTTTCATCCCTAATTCTATCTCGTTTACCTTTTCATCAGGATCCTTTTTCGAGATCCGACACCGCAACCTTATCATCCTCAAACCATTCTTCTGAAGCTAGGTCAACCAACTCTTTCTTCCATTCCCTGCAGCAATAGCAGTAACGTCAGGGTCACAATATATATGCCTTAACCAACCTCAACCCACATATCTTTACCACCCTCTTAGTTCAGCCAAATCATCAAGATTCTTCTTTTACTCTTATCAACAACTTAGGCCTTCCACTAGACACTTCAAAAGTCTACAGAATCATTTGCCTAGGCTCTGATACCAACTTGCGACACCCTCAACCCAGGTAACATCACTGGGCTGAGTTATCGGCCATAATTACATTCAATACCCTGTGCTAAATAAAGAGCAACTACATCCTCATACTCATACATCATTAATAGGAGCCAAAAAATGCGTCCTTACAAAAAAATTTCTTACAAACATACGTTATACTGCAGCGGAAGACTTTTAAGTCTCTAAACAACATGAATGGTTACAACCTGATATACGACTGTAGTCGTGTGACTTTTATCAACTTATTTCACAACTCAATCTTTATCCCACCATTTCTAGCTTGTCTTACCTCACACAACTTATCCCCTTGCTCAACATTTCTAGCTTGTTTCTCTTCCCTTTTTCTAAAGGGTTCTTCTTGATCAACCTTATAGCCTGCACAATACAACATAAGGAATGAGCGCAAATCGCCCAGTAAAGACAACACGAGGAGTATCGTGTATAAATGATTCAAACGACTCAAAGGAATAATAATCGTCTTAACAATAGCAATGAATCATGAGTAGTCAATAAATTCAGCATCAACATAACTTGTCAACGATAATTTTTCTTTTGTTAGAGTGAGCGGCTTTAAGGCCCAACAAAGCAGCATTATTGCCACCTCCTCATGGACAAGACTGACAGACCGACAGACTGACTGACTATGCAAGTGAACACTAAAACAGGAGATTGAAAGATAAACATCAATGGAATACAAGTAATTAAAATCATTAACATCAAAAGAAAATCAAATGCAATGCAACTCAGACATGACAAACTAGACTTGACCAGACATGACAGACTCGACTCACGTGCCCTACATCCTCTTTGCCAGTGATCATGTTTCACAGGCCATCCTCCTCATATTGATGTCCCATCTTTTGGGATGTTCATCTCAGTCTCAAGTAAATAAAAGAGACACTGTCAACAAGCAGGGAAGTCATTTAGAATTCTTTCCCTAACCACCTTACAACCAAGCAACATGACTTCATCAACGGGGCAGACTAAAGGAAAATTATTCTCCCTTATGTCCTCAACAACACAGCTCAACAAGGAATATCGAATCAGAAGATCAACAGGTGTTTAGATCTAACAACAAGAGTTTAACGTAACATCATCAACAGGGCAGACTTGGGAGAAGATTATCCCAAGCCGTCAACAATGTTCTTACATAAGAGGAATGTAGACTACTAATAAGTGCCGACATTTCACAATAACACGCAACGACCTCAACAACATCATCATCAACGAGAGGGCGGACTTGGGAGAAGCTTGCCACAAGTCCTCAATGGTGTTCTAAAAAAGAAGAGATATCGGCTATCAATAACTGTCGACATCTAACAAAAATCACACGATAACCCCTACGCAACATAATCATCCACTTCAGGTATGCTAATTGAATCGAATCATAGCATACTAGGACACCCATCATCCTCACTAAATTCCATCAATAGGGTGGACTAAGGGAATTTTTTCTACCCTAAGTCCTCAACAGCACAATTAATATACACGTATACCGGTCGTAATGACTACTGGCTTCCAATCATAACAACAAGAATTCAACAACACATCATCAACATGGCATGCTAATCGAAACAACAAATTACCATATCAGAACCGCGTTGTCATTGGCTTATGGCCGAAGTAATTCACAATCTCTAATCACAATGAGCTGCATCACCTAGTCAAATCATACCCTGCTCGTTAGTCATCATTCAACCTATACACACTCCTTATTCTATCCCTTCTCATTTTATCGTTTATAGCGTCTTACGACAGCTAGTTAATTCAATCTGATAACTGGATCCTTAACTTTGCCTTATTGGCACATTAGCAATAATCACTATCTCATTATTTAAATATATTAACACCATTCCTCACTTCCCACCATTGTGGATGCTTGATACCGCACGTTTCCAAAACTTTAGCTCCAATATGGCAAATTATCAAAATATCCCCTGATGGCCGCTACACCACCAACACCCAAAACTGCTTTGAAACTACTTTTTAGATGAACTACATCATGGGTAGCCTGAAAAGTCCCTCTAAAAATTTTAAAAGAAAAAATTACCAAATACCCCCTAGCGGTTCACTACCACCTCAACACCCCAAAATTAACTTCAAAACACCCTTTTAGGTGTTTTACAGCCCTTCCTTTGAATGACTTTACCAAGAAAATTACCAAAATGCCCATCTCTGATTGGCAAATTACCAAAATGCCCCCTGAGGGTCCCCGGCGTCATAAAAATCTCAAAAGTGCTTTAAAAATACTATTTTAAGCCTCCTGAATTCATTCTTGAGCTAACAAGTATTTTACAAAATTTTCTCTCAAAAATCCCAAATCGGTGGCCGGACCGAGCGCTTAAAAGCCCGTTCGGCCAAAAATAACTGACAACTTAAGAATGACCCAAAATCTTGGAAAATGGAACTTCCCAACATCCTAAGATTCTCATAAAATTTCCGCGTGAAACCGTGTTTGTTTGGTATTTCAAATTTCACTACAAAGTTTCAAAGTTCCTATATCGGTTAACCCCTTTCCAGCCTCCGAAAAAATCTGAACTTTTTCCACGATATAGGCCTTCTAAAAATAACTATGGTCTTTTTTTTGTACTTTGGCTAAATAAGACCCTAAGTATTTTTAAAAATTCGAATTAAAACCTGGTTATTAAGGTTTCATCTTAAGCGACAATTACAAGACAGTATTTAGATTCACACACACTTTATTACACGTTTAACGCACACACAAAGCTTCTTCTTCCCTGAACCAGCCATGTACCTGGGTTTTCTCTTCTTTAATTTTTGCATGGATTCCCGTTTTTCTCACATTTACACCTCCTAATTCCCTTGCCTTCCATACTTTCAAGCTCCAAATCAATTTGGTTTATGTAATTACATCCAATTAACCTCCAACAATTCAAATTAAATCTTCAAGGATGAAGAACAAACACTAAAACACTCACCCACGCGACTGAAATCAACCTTATTCAAACCCTAATTCGTTTTTCCCCTTTCTTTGTTGTTTTAGGTCTTATATGCATGATTCCAACAAGATTTCATCATCATTCATTCAGTCCAATCAGATTATTCAACCGAATTTGGAAATATATATACATGTATATATAACATATACACAAATAAAGTCATTCTATTTCCACGAATTTGGTTCAAATCGTACCCGTTAGGGTTTAGACTGCACTTTCTTTCTTTCCTTCCACTCCTTTTTCTTTTTTTTTCCCTCTTTTCCTTCTCTTTCTTCTCCATTTTTTCATCCTCTGCTGGCTGTGTTCTTCATGGGTACTGTTCACGCACTATTCATGTTTCCAACTTTCTTGTATTTTCATTTTTCCCCTAACACCTTCTTTCATTTTCTTTTTATTTCAATTTTATCCACTCCTTTCACTAATCTTTAGGTTTCATGAGTCATCTGAGACTCTAGCTGGATATGGCCACATCATGACCACTTCCTTCCAAACTTTGACACCTAAGTTCAACTTTACAAAATTGCACTTTAGCCCCAAAGTTTTCAAAATTGCATTTTGACCCCTCGACTTCAGGAAATTATACTTTTAACCCCAAAATCACCCTAACCCCTCCTTTAGCCCAATAACACCTCATTATCATTGAAATGATGCTACTTAATAAAAATATGCATCTCGTTCACCATGTTTTTCAAATTTACATTTTTGCCCTTTAACTTTCCAAAATTATATTTTAACCCCCAAGGCCCACACTAACCCCTTATTTAGCTCCCTAACACTTAGTTATCACCCACATAATGCTACTTATAAAATTAGCCCCCTTTAATTAGTCTAATTCATGACTAGATTATTTTTTTGGTATTTTCAGGGTATCACGGATGATAGTGCGTCAGAGATTGTTTCCCAGGTCTTTTTCCTTTCTACAAGGGTGTGATGTCCATAGACAAACCCTGACACCCATGAAGCACCACTAGCAAGTTAAAATTGCAAAAGTATGAGAATTTTATCATGATATAGAATAGAACCATCCAGCTCTTCCGTCCAACCCACCCAAAGGCCCCCTTTATACCAAAGACACCCTTAGGGTCAATAGCAATAGCGGATCTCAACCCAACTTCAGGAACTTTGAGGTAACAAACCCATTTTTTATTGTAAAAAAATACAATTAGGTTTATTAAACCCCCATCTTTAATGCTGCACGAACTGATAGGGCATGACCCAGCGCACGACAGTTCCAGCAAAGTTGTATCATTCATTGGTGGTGAATGGGTTGTTGTGGGACAACACCCGAAGTCTGTACAACATCTACATCAGGGATAGATTATAAAGGATTATCTCTAAGGTCCAAGACTTTTTCAAAAGTGATGATTTTGCCACAGGTGCATGCGGCTCTATATCCAAACAGTCAATTGATTCCTGGTTGACAAACAAAGAACAGCTAGCAAATTCCACCACATGAGATATGTCTGTGTCTCTTAAGCCGTAGAGAGAGGCTAAATTTATTTCAAGGCTCGGGGCCAAAAGGTCGACCCACCAAATCACTTACTAACTTGTAAAACCCGATTAGTCCATGTCAAAGTCAAATCACCAATCTTGCAACGTTTTGGTTATGGGTGATCTACAAATAGTTTAATTAAATTTGTGATCTCATGCAAATTTTATGTTTTACAACATTTCAATTGGTATGACACAACAGGCAGTAAACAATACGTAGGTAATGTAGGAAGGACTGATAACAGATAAAATTAGAGGTACTGAGAAGAATCTGGTGGTGGCAGACTAATATCCGAGGAATCAGGGTGTTTCATTAGAGTCATAGTCAAGGGCAGAAAATTGAGTCCCTTGTGCTGTCACCGGCTGTTTAGTATTATTATCTGCCTTTCCAATGCTCTATCAAAAGGATCCTTTATATGTAAAGCAGGTAAGTGTTGGTCAGTTCAAAAGTTTAATCGTGAGGGTTAAGTCCTGGCCGGTTTGTTCCATAGTGATGTTCAGTGCATGTAGCGATATTTCTAGGCCAATTTTGCTTGGGCAACCATTGTTATTCAGTATTGAGGAGACATTACTGTAGACACTCCATTTTTATAATTAATTATTTAAATTAATAGTAAGCTTTATTTTTAATTAGAGTTTATTACTAAGCTTAGCCTAGTAATGTGGCTTAATTAGTTAATTTGGTTCGGTCCAGTCCAGTTGTCAAATTCAATCCAGTCCAATAGCCCAGTTCAGTTCAGTGGTCTAGTCCAATTACGTCAGTTCAGTCCAAGTGTTGATTTGATTTTAATTTGTCTAGATAATTTAAGAATTTTGATTATCCCTGATGCAAGGATTAAATCAACAATTTATATGGTTAAAGATAATAAATCCATAATCTGGTACATCCCATCTGGAAAATAAGAGATAATTATCAAAATTAGAGTCAAATAATTACTCAAAATTTAGAAAAAAATTGGGTTAAAGGATGAACCGGCCAATCAGTTGACTTTTGTCAATCAACGATTTTTATCAAATATTCTGACTTATTGGCATACCCAATCTTATCAATTCTGCTCCCAAGAGCTCTATAAATAGGCCCTTTAGCCTTCATTTGAGGGGTCTCCAATTGAAAAGCTTATTCTTTTTAGAGCTTGTGTACCATTTCTCTGTAAAGTGATACATTATCTCTCTCTCTCTCTCTCTCTCTCTCTCTCATTTAGCCCTACATAGTCACTCCATAAGTCTTTTAAGTCCGTGCATCTTTGATTATTTGGAAAGTGTTCTCAAGTTCTCTAGACAAGTAACTTCTCGAGATAATTTTAATAGCTTTCTAGTTTAAAAATTATTTTAAAATTATCTCTCATTTACCGTAATCACGTTTCCATTATCAAAATCAAAAAGAGTGTTTTCATTCTCAGTTTAAGTTTTAAGGCTAAATGCAGATTACTTCCCATAGGGTCAAAGTCAAAATAAGGTGCTTTTGATTTCAGTTAGTTCGACATGATACGTACACATTTGACCTTGATGTCGAGTACAAGCAAAAAATATAAAAGTAGACTTTGGGTTAGTTTTATTGAATTTTACGTGTTACACATTTTTAAGGCCAAATATAAATAGAAATGAAGTAGTGACCAAAAGGGTGCAGCAAGTGCTTAACACCTTCTCGCTGCATAACTTAGTCCCAGGCCCGTTTCTCTGTTTTCGATAGGTTAGTTGTCTTTTGGACAATTTAGAGTCATTTTTTGGATTTTTCTTATTTTCCCTTTGTTTAATTAAATAAGATTTCCACTCCATAAATCCTTTAGGGAACTTTTTCGTGGCGGTTCGCTACAGTGGCAACTCCATTGGGGACACTCAAATTAAAATTTTTTTTATTGATCTTTGGCCTTGTTGTATTTTTTTTAGTTGTATAACACGTGCAATGTGATATGATTGTGATACTAAGACTTTTATTTCATGCCTCACACACGCACACGACTTACCCTAACCCACCTACTCGATGGCAAGGTTAAAGCCCAAGGCGATCTTTCGACTGTACCCTCAACTCCATGACCTCATACTAAAAGGACCTCTTAGTTTTCTTGGTATGTTAAACGGCTTGTACACATACTGGTGATCGCCTATTATTAACTACTTGAGTTAGGGGCAAATGTATATAGTAATATGAGCCGATGGAGTGACCTTACATCGATGTTGACAGAGAGACCACACGCCCGGACCATTCAGTGTTCTACCCTCTTTTGAGAGGATAAATGTATTGGCCTATGGTAGGGAAACCAGCCAATATTTTGTAAGCTGACTGGTAATCTCGCAAAGGAAGGGTGTCTCTGACTAACCAAGCGGTTCATCGCGCTTCTAAGCGGACAATTAGTTAGTAAGTGCATTACTTAAAAATTTTGAAACTGGTTGGTTTTTACCCTGGTCCATCCCACTGACCAAGCGGCCAGTTTATCCATCAGGATGACCGATTGGTTAGTCAGACACTATCTTCTCCAAGAAAATTCCCAAAAAAAAAAAGAGTAAACCCACAAATCTACCTAACGATTTATCCATCAAGATGATCGAACGGCTAGTCAGAACCTATCCTATCCGAAAATTCTCAGTAATAAACCCTAAACCTATTAACCAATCGACCGGTTTATCCATCAGGATGACCTGATAGTTAGTTAAAACGTATACTATCCCCAAAACAATTCCTAGAAATAAATCGTAAACCCACTAACTGACCGGCTGGTTTATCTATCAGGATGACCAGACAGTTACTCGAAACCTATGTTATCCCAAAAAACTCTGAGAGATAAACCCTAAAAGCACTGACCAACCAGCTAGTTTATCCACCTAGATGACCAGACAGTTAGCCAGAACCTGCCCTGTTCCCTAAAATTCAAAAAAGTAAACCCTAATCCCACTGATTAACCGGTCAGTTCTCCACTCTATATAATTGGACGGTTGGTTAGTCTTACCCACGACTTCTAGAAATCTAGGAAACACTTTGATGACCAGAAAAATTTCCCCCATCTCCCATTAGGGTATGAGCTAGCCAGCTTAATCTATGTGGTATGTATGATTAAATTTTTGAAAATTTTCTCAATACAGTAAAGACTAAGTATCTAGACTCATTCAAAAAGCTCTCACGATCCCCAATGGTAGAGGAATTCTCACAGATGGCTGACTTGGTTCGTATTATCAGTGAGTTACAAATGGACTTTTAGACTGGTTTAGTAGCCCTTATAGATTAGCAATTTAGGACAACCAAAAAAATCAAACATCTTAAGAGGAAGGGTAGGATAAATATGAGGATGAGGTTAGAATGGAGAAAAAGAAGGATAAAAAAAAAGGCCCAAGATTGATTGGCAGTATAAGTCTGAGGATGAGAAAGTGATACATGTAGTTCTGAAATGGAAGGATAAACTGGCTTCACTTGAATCACAAATTGCCTAATGAGGATAGCCGATGGCCCTTTAGACCTCAATACCCTGACCGTGCGATTAAAATATGCCATAATAAAGGAACCATCTCTCGAGTCAAAGCCAGGGGTATATCAAATAGGACCGAGGAATTCTAAATAGATCCAAGAAGAGATCCAAGAGTGTGTGTGGTCCTTTTGTAAAAACCTTCTTGTGTGATAAAATCCTCTTTAGACCAACTGTGCCTATAGTACACGTGTGAGTCACAAAGACTTAGGGAGCTCCATACCAAAGGGAGAGGTAATGAGTGTTAGTGAGGTGCTTGCCAATGGGACCTATAAGTTTTGGGGTGAAAGGCTAATTTAGGTGACCATCGGGTTGGTTTGTCTAAGTGTCGCATGGGTTAAGCGTGAGTTCCGGACCCACGACTCTCTCAGTATGTGGTACAACCAAAGCCAGTCACGACCAATAACATCAACAATGTGCAAGAACCCCAGATAATGCCATGGGAGGTTGCTTCAAAGCCTAGGAAGATGTTCACCCCATTGAATGCACTGTTGCCCAAGGTATTTAAACAGTTGTTGAGGAGAGGTATGATATCCAAGTTTTCACCTACCCCAAGCCAGCAATAATACTTGAAGGATACAACGTTCATGCTTTCTGTACTTATCATCAAGGGAAAGGACACCCTAGGGAGAAGTGCATAACACTCAGACATGCAATCCAAGACCTCATCGACAAGGAGAAGTCTCCCCTCCTGCCAAGCCTAATGTGTAGGAAGAACCCTTACCGCCTCTCAGGGTTAATTTCTTTGGTGATAGCCTATTAGTTATAAATCTGACCACCTTTTTGTTCCAGCCAACCAACAGGTTCAGCCAGTTTCAACGTGTGATTCTCTGCCGTAATTTTGTGATGTTGTTACATGGAAGGAGTTAATGGAAGGCGAGGCCTTCACTGCTGATAAAGAGTACGATGAAGAAACAAGCTTTCTGTTCAGTCCAAATGCCAACGTATCCTTCCTAACTAGATCAAACCAAGTTTACCAGACCGCCCCCAACCAGCCATATATGAGTCGCTGTTTGCTCAAAACCCTCCAGACAATGAAGTTTTGAGACAATTGAAGAAAACCCAAGCTAAGATCCAAGATTCATTCCACCGAATTCTTCAAAAATTTTTTTTTAAACCATTTTCTAATATTACAATAAGACCACCAACTTATTTATTTAGAGTAATAATTTAGCATAAGAAAAGAAAATTTTGTTTTGGGTATCCACCAGCGTCGAACACTGAGATATGTATTGATATCACCTTGTTATTGCCAAGTAAACCCTAACACTGAACTTAAATCGGTTGTTTGAAAATCTTGTCAATATTCGCCTTTTATCACAAGCTGAGCAAATTCGATAGCTGTGTGCATTCTTTCTTCTGAATCGTTGTGCCTAAATTAGATAAATGTTTGTATTTGTTCTTGCTATTTATTTGTTGTTATTCTAAATTTCAAGTGATGAACTAATATTAGTGTGCTTAATTGTCATTGAAACCTAATTAATATCGACTATTTGAATTAATGTTGATGCTCATTTTCATGTATGTCAAGCATTGAATTTCTTATTACTTCTATGATTATTGCTTTTTGTGTTGTCCTAGGAATCTGTTCTGTGGGGAGGTGTTATAAGAAAGGTATGAACCTGTATAATTATTCAGGGCTAGTTCCTTGATCTTTGGAAAGGGCTAGTTATTATACATCATGCATGTGTACTATGTGAGCATTCCCTCTGCCTATGGTCAATATCTTTTGAATTTGTTTACATTGCATCCTACAATGATTGTTTTGAAAATGAATGTCTTGATATCTGATTGAAGGGAACTGAATTGAAACTCTTGCCCGTATTGTGATTAAACTGTTTGTGATCATTTGAAACCCTTCCCCATAATATCTTTGAAGTATCAATGCTCATCTTGAAATCCTTTAGAAAAACATCATTGTATTTTAAAATGATGACTTTGAAAATGAAATTTAATTTATCATTTTGGTATCTGCTTATGATTGTTTTGGAAAATCATCAAACTGCTTATGATTGTTTTTTATCGTTCTGGTACCTATTTATGACTGTTTTGGAAAATCATCAAACTGATTATGATTGCTTATGATTGTTTTGGTACCTGTTTATGATTGTTTAGAATCATCTTGGAAAATCTCAAACTTCTTATGATTGCTTATGATCATTTTGAAAAATTATCATCGAATTGACTCTTGAATCGTTTTATAATTCTTTTCGTTGTTCCTTGAACGACCTTACTAAGCTCTCAAAACCTCACCCTTCGTTTGATTCCCTTCTATAGGTACTGATCAACTGTAGAATGCTCGGGAATTGATTTAGAGATTGTGTGAGATTCTGGAGTGCCCACCACTATTTTGAGTGATAGGACCCATGAGCGGGTCAACACTGTTAGCTAGTCGTTCTATTAAGAACCTAAGTTTTAATGTTTTAAGTTTAAGCAATTTTTTTGTAACCTTGTACTTTGGATAATTTAGGTTAATGCGTTGAAAGTTGTATGTGAGCAGAGATTGTATCTATCAGTGAGCAGGGTCTAATGTGATGTGTAGGTTAACACTGCAGGAGTTTAGGGCCTGGGCAACATTTTTGATAGCTTCCTTATGCTCCTTCTTAGATGGCTTATACTCTAACCCAAATTGGTCTTTCTTATTCTCGAGAGCTGGAAAACTAGGGAGTCCTTGACAATTCTGGCCTAAACCCTTTCCAGGCAAGTACTAAAACTTTCTCATCACAGAGAGCACTGTTGTGTTACTATAAGGGGTAAAAGGGAAGAAGCCTTCAATGAGACAAACTTCCTTGTACTCCAGGCACTATACCGGGATATCTATTCTAAACCCACTGAGCAGAACATCCAACGAGTAATGCGGAATCTCAACACTATCTTTGACCTTTTTGACCTTATAACATCCCAGAAATCCGGAGCTACGTCGTCCCAAACTCCTGGAATGTTAACCTACCGCACCACATCAAACCTGTCAAATCGTGTTTACTAACACATACTTCAAAGCATCTAATCCGACATCAACTAAAATTCTTTAAAATACGAGATTTCAATGCTTAAGCTTAAACTATTAAAACTTGGGTTCTTTACAAACTTAAGTCCTTATAGAACGAGTTAACAACATCGACCCACGTAGGGGTCTCATTACACAGTAGCGGTGGGCTCACCGAAATCTCATACAGACTCCAACCCCATTCCCGTGAATTCTACAACTGATCACCTATCGAAAGAAATCAAATGAAGGGTGCACTTTTGAAAGTTTAGTAAGTTCGTATAAGGAACAAACGAAAGAATTACAAAATGACTCAAGAATTTATCCGAGGACAACTTCTTAAAACATTTCAACCATCATGAACAGTTTGATAAATTCTAAAATGATCAGAATCTGTCATAGGCATATACTAAAAATGACTGGAGACATTCCTAGACAGACACCAAAACAACATTAACAATCATCCCAGTTTCTGAAACGAACATTAACAATCATAACCAAATACTAAAACAATCATCTAAAGATCATTTTCAGAGCCATCATTTAAAAAAAAGCGATGATGATTTTTCAAAGGGTTTCAAAAAGAAGACAGATACTTCAAGGGAAATAGGGGAAGGGTTTCACAAAATCACAAACAGTTTGACCACAATATGGCGAGCAATTTCACTCGATCCCATTCAATCAGATAACAAAACATTCATTTAACCATCTATCATAATATGGGGAGGAGTTTCACTCGATCTCTTTCAATCAGATAACAAGACATTTATTTAAACATTATTCTCAGATAATCATTATAAGATACAGTGTAAACAATTCAGAGATGTTGATCCTGGGCAGAAACAATGCCATTCAGGCAATGCACAGATGTACACATGCAAGATGTACGGTAATAACTAGCCCTTTTCATCAATCAAGGAACTAGCCTGCATTCCCTGTATGAAGCAGTAACAAATCCTTCGGAAATCAACAAGAAAGTCCAACAATCACAAAATATTAGGGTTTGCTTGGCTATAAGATTCTGATATAAATGTCTATCTCAATGTTTGACAATAGCTATAAACAAATCAAAAGCATACTTTTGAACATTAGTTATTGAAGTTAGGGTTCAAATAAGAATTCTTACCCGGGGTTTAGATAGAAATCCTTACCTGGATCCGAAGTTAAGCTAGTCTAACCGGAAAGTCTGTTACTTTAACTTAAACAGAACAATCAAACCATCAGAACATAGCCTACGCTATGATATTAAACTCAATACTGACTCATGCATACTCCCAAAATAAACTCCTTCACCGGATATGTAAAATTACTAAAATGAGTCTTGTGTAAAATTACCAAAAACACCCCACTCACATTTAAATCACCAAAACCGCCTTTTGTATATAGAATCACTAAAATATCCATTCTATATGTGAATTTATTCAAAATACCTCTTCTGGATAAAATTACCAAAATACCCCCTCTGGGTGGCAAATTACCAAAATACCCCCTGGGAGTTCCTGGCACCGAAAAATATCAAAAATACTTTAAAACACTATTTTAAATATCATGAAGTCATTTTTTGGGCTAAAAAGTATTTTAAGAAATTTATGTTCGAAAACTCTGAACTAGTGTCCGGACCGAGCGCTCAGAAGTCAATTTGGTTAAAAATATCTATCGGCCTCAGAGTGGCACAAAATTTTAGATAGTAAAACATCTCAGTAAAATAAATTTTTTATAAAAAATTTTAGATTAAAATAACTTAGTTTGGTATGCTAAATAAATCCCTAGTTCCTTTTAATCGATGCCCTAATTTAGTGTCCTTTGCGAATACTAAAAAATCCCGAAAAAAATCCACAGCATACGTCTTTTGACCTTAACTATTTATGAAAAGGCTTAATTTCACTGTAGACTCTGAGGTTTCCAAAGATTTGCAATCAAAACCCCAAACTCTAGAACTTGACATCCAAGACCTCAACGTTTGACACATGTTGCAATTTGTGAAATTTATTAACAGGAGTCATATATTCCATTATTTGTTAAGGGTAAAATCATCTTCTTAGGTCATTTTTAATAAATTTCCAGAAAAATTATAATCTTAACCAATCTGATGTCTAAGATGTAAACACGTGTAAAGGAAGTCCCCATATGGAAGTTCAAATTAGGCACCAAACCAATTTTGGTATGAACGGTCACCCCCATATTTTAGGGTTTTCAGAGCAAAATTATTGACAGATTGGAGAACGGCGGTGTGGTTGTTGGTCGACTCATTCCTAATTAGTGAAGATCGATGCCTCCAGAGTACAGACATGGTGGGAAGACTCCGAAGTATGGTATGTGCCCTAGTAGTGCACTTTAGAAATCACTTTATACATGGAACTCATTTTAGTTAAGTTATTGGGTTTATGTATGCTTGCAACATGAGGATTGTAATATGCTATTTAAATTTTCATTCCTACGAGATTAATATATGTTTACGCTTTTTTATGTGCATGAGATATGAGGAATTTTATTGAAATGGGAATGCATGATTTCGTTAGATTTTGACTAAGTTTTTTTTTTTTGCCGCACTTGTGATGTTTGTACAGATCTTGGTTTACCCTATTTTACCATTAAGTTTTACCATGGGGGCACACTTAGAGAATACCCTAAAGTTTTGTACATTGGGGGTAAGGTGGATTACATTAACTACGTAAGTACTGATACATTGTCATTATTTGAAATGGATAATCTAGGCATGATGTTGGGGTATGCTCCCCATGTTGGTTTCTACTATAAAATTCCTGGGAGGAATATACAGTGTGGGTTAGTACATATGGCAACTGATGAAGACTATTTTGACATGTATTGCACATTGCCAAAAAATAGAGTAGCTCAGGTTTATATTAGACATCCAATCCCATGTGGATATCTGCCACAGCCAGAGGTTGTCCAAGATAATGCACTCAATGTAGTTCCCAGGCCAGAACCTAAAGTAGTCACCATAACTGACACTGCTGATGAGAATGATGGTCAAGACCTAGGTTTAACACATGAGAATTTAGATAGTGGTAAGGATAATGAGCTAAGAGGTGATGTCAATGAGAATGATAATGACCTGAGTGGTGCCGTTAATGGTGAACAACCTGAAGTGAATGAGGTGAGAGGTGTTGTTAATGGTGAACAACCTGAGGTGAATGAGGTGAGAGGGGCTATGTTAATGAGGAAGTAGCTGATGTGAGATAGGCTGTTATTAATGAGGAAGCAGTTGAGGTTCTTGAGGCTGCTACAGTTAATGAGGTTCAACTTGAGGTGAATGAGGTGAGAGGGGCTGCTGTTAATGAGGAAGCAGCTGTTGTAAGAGATGCTGCTGTCAATGAGGAAGTAGCTGAGGTTCCTGAGGCTGCTACAGTTAATGAGGTTCAACCTGAGGTGAATGAGGGTCAGGTTTATGAGGAAAAATCTGAGGTTAGAGAGGCTGCTATGAATGAGGAAGAAGTTGAGGTGAGAATGACTGGTACTGAAGAGGAAGATAGTGGTGATGATGAAGATGGTGATCAAAATGAACATGATAGTAGTGGTGAGCAGAGTACTGAAGGAAGTGATGAACTAGATTCTAATTTCTGTGAGCAGAGTATTAAAGGCAGTGATGATGATAACCTATATGATGGCAATGTTGTCACTTCCAGTGAAGTAGCCTAAACAGATTATGGCAATTCTGATGAGCTACATAGTTTATCTAGTGAGGATGATGAGACATAACAGAGAACAAGAAACAAGATGAAAAAACCCAAGTACCCTGAGTTTGTGAAAGTCAATGAGAAAGATGATCCAGTTTTTAAGTTAGGGATGAAATTTGGCTCAATTGAGGATTTGAAGAAAGCAATTAGGCAACATGCTATATTAAATGGTAAGGATATCTTGTTTAAAAGGAGTGAGAGATATAGAGTTAGGGCATATTGCAGACCCCCTTGTGAGTGGATGATATATGGGGCTCTAATAAAAGGAGAGTTGACATGCCAGGTTAAGACATTTTGTTGGTAAACATACTTGTGGTAGGAAAAACAAAAACAAACTTGCACATGCTGGGTTCCTATCCAAGAGATATGTAGAGCATTTTAGAGCCAATCTTGACATGTCACTATCTGCGGGAGTTGATAAAAGATGACATACAAATACAAGTGACACCCTGGACATTGTATAGAGCTAAGGCTAGGGCTTTGAGACTGCTTCAGGGGACCACTGTTGAACAGTATGATAAGCTCAGGGACTACTGTGAAGAACTTAGGAGGGCAAATCCAGGGTCTACCATTGAGTTGAAGACTGAAGATGGTGATGTACCAAGGTTTCAGAGGCTTTATATCTGCTTTGGAGGATTAAAAAGAGGATTTTTAGCAGGATGTAGGCCTTTTGTTGGGTTAGATGGGTGTCATGTGAAAGGGCCTCATGAAAGTCAACTTTTAGCTGCTGTGGGTGTTGATGCAAACCAACAAATGTACCCTATTGCATATGCAATGGTTGAGATAGAAAATAGGGATACTTGGACTTGGTTTTTGCAATTGCTTATCACAGATTTGGGGATTAACAATCAGGGTGCATGGACTTTTATGTCAGATAAACAGAAAGGATTGGTTGCAGCACTAAGTGATGTTGTGCCAAATTCAGAACACAGGTTTTGTTTAAAGCATTTGTATGACAATTTCAAGGCAGAGTTCAGAGGTAAAGCTTATAAGGATGTGTTGATGGCTGTTGCTAAGGCAACATATGATCGTATGTATAGAAAAGCTATGGGTGATATGAAACACTTGAATCCAGATGACCTCAAGCGGTTTGATGTAAGCCACCTCATGAATGGTCAAAGTCTCATTTTGACACTTAGTGCAAGTGTGATGCATTGATGAACAATTGGTGTGAAGCATTTAATGGGGCTATTGTTCATGCTAAGGATAACCCCATTTTGACAATGCTAGAGATGATTAGGTCTTATCTTATGAACAAATTATCTGATAAGAGGGATTGGATTAAGAAGGCTGTAAGAGATGGGGGCTTGTGGCCCAAACTACAAGCAAAGCTTGAGGAAGTTAAATGTTATTGATCAAACTGCCTAGCTACATGGTCAGTTGATGAAAATTTTGAAGTAGTGCAACAAAACAACAGGTTTTCTGCGGATTTGTATGCAATGACCTGTAGTTGTAGGAAATGCGAGTTAAGGGGAATTCCATGTACACATGTAACGGCATGTATATTTTACAGAAGTGAATGCCATAAAAACTTTGTGAACCCGTGCTACAAAAAAGAAGCATACTTGAATGCATACCAAGAGATGATCAACCCAAAGACATGTGGGTGGAGACAAGACTGCCACCTGTGCAACCCCCTTTGCATAGGGCTCAGCCAGGTAGGCCAAAGAGGGCAAGGAAGAGACATATGGATGAACAACAGAGCAAGGGCATGTCGAAAGAAACAAAGTTGCTTAAAGGATTAAATTTAGTAATATGTGGCAATTGTGGTAAAATAGGCCATAACAGGAGAAGCTGAATTTTTAGGGAGGATGTAAGGGGCACATCACAGAGTAAGGGGAAGGAAAAGATAGGGCATACATCAAGTAGCAAGGGAAAGGGTATGAGGTAGGGCAACAACAAGTCAAGCCAAGGGCAAGACTCACATAGCATTGGAAAAAGGGAAAAGAGTGCAAGAAAAAGGGACAAACAAACGCCAAAAACTCCCTGTAAGTGACAATAGAACTTTAAACCTTGGAACTTTATTTAGTAGTAATTCATAGATATGTTAGCACTAACTATTCAAACTAAACAAAACTTAAATGCAGGTTAGAAGGTTTCAAGCTACTCAACAACAGTCTTCATTGCCCCAAGCTACTGAACAACAAACTTCATTGCCTCAACAACACACTTCAGTCAATCAGCAACCCATGCCAGTGCCTCAACAACAGCCTGTAAGAAAAAGTAGTTGCATGCCTTTTAATGTCTAAGTCCTATTTTTCTTCACAGTTACTGACATACAGTGTTGCCATGACTGAGTTTATGTGGCAGCTAAACCAATCAAGTAACAGGCCAGGTCAAGTTCATGTAGCTATAGCAGAAGAAGTGGTCCAGCCAAGAATGACAACTGGAAGGGTTTCCATTAGGCCACCATTATTCACATTTCAAGGTAGAAGATATATGACAAGGGAGGTAGTAGAGGCAGCTGTAAGGAGAGTAAGAACATTGAGAAATAGAGGTAGAGATGCAGCTAAGAAGCCATGGAAGTAGCTGCATATTTTATAGATGTGGTGTGGAGTTTGGCATGAACATATGTTGTTGTAATGCACAGATGAGGTGCATATTTTGTAGACTATTAGAAGACATGTGTTGTAATAACATTGGATGTCATTGTGTTTGTACTTTTTCTCATGTTGTAATGCACATATAAGGTGCAACTTTTGTATGTAGACTGTTGGACATATTGTAGGGTGTAATATAGATTTTGTGCACAGATGATGTGAATATTTGGCAGTTGTTCAATTTTTATGATTTGGTTTACTAATTTGATATGGTGTACTAAATTTGGATACATTGGGCAATGTGTGTGAAGTGAAGCAACAAGCTCATGGTTGTTGCAAAACTTTCATTCATTTTAACAACTATTAGTTCAATCAGGAGGAACATATTTAACAAGCCAACATTTTAAACAAGAATACAGTGAGGATTCACATTTTTTCATTACAACAAGACAATATTTTTAACAAAATGTTCTTGCTCATTACAACAACATAATTTACATATGGTCACAGTCACCTCTAATTATAATTTCTACCTAAATTACATCTATCCAAAGAATACCCATTTCATAAGAAAAAACAGCCAATTGAAGACCAAAGCCATCCATAAACGTTTCTCCAACTGACGAGCTACCACCCCTTTTCTTCCAACCCATGAATCCTTGCCAACAGCCCAGATATGACCTCCACTGCTCTTGCACACATTGGTGGGTCTATCCATTGAAAATAACGGCATCCACCATTCATCTGTGTAATAAACATTTAACTTAGTCAATATAACCAAAAAAATTGACCCAACATCGTGAAATCTTACCACATAATTACGGCAGCCTAAGAACCTTCTTCCTGGGTTCATCTTCGTCCAAGAAGTTGTGTGTTTAAGGGGCTCCCCACAAAAGCAGAGATCCTCATTCATGGTTTCCGAGTTTTCAACTGGATTATAGAACAAATCTGACGTGTGTGTGTGGGTGGGTGGGCGCGTCGATGATAAAGGGTGCAATTCTGTGTGTGTGTGGATGTTTGTGTATATATAACCATGTAACATATTTGGCGCCAAAGGGAACAATGAAAGTGGGGTTTTCCCTCCATTGGAAAATACAAGAGAGAAGGACATAAATACCCCCGCAGTTAGGATTTTACTAACGAAATATGTGACTCCTGTTAATAAATTCCACGGATTGCAACATGTGTCAAACATTGGGGTCTTGGATGTCAAGTTCTAAAGTTTCGGGTTCTGATTGCAAATATTTGGAAACCTCAGGGTCTACAGTGCAATTAAGCCTTATAAAAATTCAGGGAAAAACTGTTAACCCTGTCTCCCCCATCCTCCCCCCAAGCAACAATAACACTTACTATTCAAATCAAACACACACTAAAACACCTTATGCACACACAGTCTTCCTTCTTCCTCAACTGAAACACGCACACCCGCACCGACACACTCGCATAGTTACACCCACACACTTTACCACTTTTCTAGCACATACATCTATCCTAAATCCACTCTAACACACATAAATTACACATATGTGTCCTATTATCCATAATCACACACACAGCCACACCAAGAACACACACACACACACACACACACACACACAGTCACACAAATGCATACACACCCCTCGATAATCCACCGAAACACACACCATTCTGCCCTACTACTTCCCAAACACATTTACACACACTACATAACACAATTACACCACAACTCACGCACCCGAACTCATACACACACAGTAAAACACACACAACATACACTGCGCACACAAGCACACACTGTACGGCAGTTCAAAAACACATACATATACTAAACACATACTAAAAACACGTACACATGTTAAAAACACACAACCTACACTCACCACCCCCTATAATCCCACTGCCCCCCGTAGCTTATTCGCACGAAAAATGCACAATAACACAGTCACACCCCCACTAATACACATACAGAACTTCATACCAAATGAGAAAATACCTTGAGAAAATTTTCTCCACTTCCTTCTTTTTCTTCCCCCGTGTCTCGCTCTCGCTCTCTCTCTCTCTCTCCCCCCTTCTTCCTTCCCTTCCCCGAGCTCCCTTTTTTTTTCTGCTTTGCTTTTTTTGTTTCTCAGTACTGTTCATTTGTTTTTGCTTAATCCTATTTTCCTTCCCCAACTTCCTTTCTATTCCTTTATTTTGTTGAACTTATCCCCTTATTTCTTTATAATATAATTACATTAGTCATTACCTAGGAATAGGAGGTGGCCACATTATGATCAATGTCTCTAAAACTTTGACACCTAAGTGCCTACTTTTCAAAATTATAAAATAGCCCCCAAACTTTATGCAATTACATTTAGGCCCCAAATTAATTCTAATCTCTATTAATTTATCCAGATGCCACTAATATATGAACTATCACCCACTTTATTAATTTTTATCACCAAAAACATAATTTACATTTATGTTCCAAAGTTTTTAAAAATTACAAAATGACCCCAAAAATTTTTGAATTATATTTTTATCCCAAAATATTTTTAAGCTTCCATTATTTACTACTACCCCAACAGTGCTCCATTATTTACTACTACCCCAGCATTGCTCAAAATTATCGCCAGTTTAATTTTTGGAGTGCGGATAGTTATTTTAACCCTCTCAAAAAAGTGCTGGATATTAAGACCTGCCCAATCCGAGGTAGCTGTAAATCACCTATGATCGTGAAGAGAGCCTTATCCAAAACAAATTTAAGTTTTTGGTGCAATTTAGAGGAAATTCACCTACAAAGTGTATCCATGGACTCCCTAGTAGAATATTGAACGCGACAAGTATATCAAAAACTTGACACTCGACTTCAAAATCAACAGTTCAAACAGTCATCGAGAGCTTGACTATACCAATCACTTCTCTTCAGGTATTGTCATAGGCTTAGACAGCTTAGTTGGAAGGGAAACTCCAAGGGGTCAATGTCGAGATTGTAGGGGGCAAACATTCAGGATAAGACCATTGTCTATGAGGATTATGGGAACCCTCTTATCAAATGCTCGCGTTGTGATATGGAGTGGGTTGGCTCCTGACTTGGGAAAATTTGATTTAAAAAAGGTGAAGGCGTTTCTATAGTGTACAACCCCTAGCACTTCGGATAGGTCTTCAGCGGGCTTTGGATAGGCATCTGGACTTGCTAAGTAGTTTGATGAGGGCTTGTCCGTAAGAATATGAGGCGGATTCAGCCGAATTAATTTGGAATAACAGTGATGTCTGGGAGCGACTGAAGGATTCAGCCGAATGAATAGTATTTACTTTGAATGAATAGTGTTTACTTCGGACGAATAGTGTTTGCTTCGAATGAATAGTATTTTAAATAGAAAATAAAGTAAGGACTGAAGGATTCAGTCAAATAGAAGTCTTTTCGATCGAATGGAAAAACAAGTTTGTGGGAGGACGATTTCACGGCTGAAGAATTCAGTCGAAAGAAACACCTTTTTCCTTTCAATGGAAGTTTAATTTTTGTTTTCATATAAATAGTCTTTTTATTTCTTTCCAGTCCTTAGAGAGAGAGAGAGAGAGAGAGAGAGAGAGGGAAAGAGAGAGAGAAGAGAAGGCTTGGAAAGCTCTTTGAGTTCTAAGGTGGTGCTTGAGGATTTTCATTCTTAAAAGCTTGATTAAGGTAAGGGATTTTATCACTTTTTTATGTGAAAAAAGTACTTCAAATTTTGAAAACTCATGCTTTGTCAATCCTGTTCATCTTTATTTGTTTATTTTGGTTTTGTTCAATCTTTGTCTTCGTTTAGAACATTGGTTATCCTTCTCCAAATATGCCCTGATGAGCATACTTTGAATCTGTACATTTGTGACTGTCAAATTAAGATTGACATAGACTATGTTGAACAACTCTCAAATTGAGAGGGTCTTTTGGACACATATTTGTTATGCTAGCGAGCAATTGAATCCTTGCACACTACCGGTAGGACGTTTGATGTTTGTATGTTTGGTTCGACATTTGGGTCTTATGACCAATATAGTCATCGTATGTCTACAGCGTACCCGGCATAGAATAGACATGTGTTTTAGGTTAAATGCTTAATTTTGTTGCTTCGATATTTGATAGTAAGATATGGTTTACTCATTTCATCTAGTATTGTCATCCAATTCTGTTAGTTTTTGCTTTGATATCTTATCATTTTGATACCTTACTGCGCTATTCGAGCTCACCCTTTTACTCGGGCCTTTGCTACAGGTGAAGGAAGTGACTTATGATCCTTATGGCAGTAATGGAGTTTTGAGACTTTTGGTTTAGTTCATTAAAAATTTGTAGTTTTAAGTTTGAGAACTTTACCCAGACATGGGTAATTGGATAGAATTGATTTGTGTAAATCGTTTAGCTGCTGCTTTTGGTAATTATTTTGTAAAGGAGTATTCAGTGGAAGGATTGTACTGGAATGCTTTTGTCTTGTTGATATTTTTTTGTAAAGGATTATTTGCTCTGTTTATAACCAATGTAACCAAATTTATAGCGGTATATCAGGAAATTTGATCGCAGTCACGACTCCCTTTAGGGATGGGTGTGACAAGGTTGGTATCAGAGCTTAGGTTGGTGATTCTGTAAACTCGAGTAAGCCTAATTTTGAAGCATTGCGAACTAAATATACGATTAGATTGGTCTCTTTTGCAACCACAATCTTTAGTGTGTATCATTTGTACATTTGTAGGCTTAATTACACGGTATCATTTAGTGTGTTAGGATTACTATGCTTCCTAGACGCTCTAGTCATAGCACCAACAATCTTCACGATCCACCAATAAATGATGGAGTTTGTTGACGCCATTGTACAAGGATTTCAGAACTTGGCAAACCTAATAGCCAGAGGTAACGGGATGCCGCTGAATCAAAATTAAACAATGGGCATAATAATTTAAAATTGTAGGTGTAGAAAATTTTAAAAAGTTAGTGCCTGCCTTTAAGGGAGAACCCGATCCAGAGAAGGCTGAAGCGTGGGTGAACCACAATGTGAAGTTGTTTGTCCTTTGGAATAGTATTGATGAACAAAAGGTGGCATGTGCTGTTTTCATATTAGAGGATGAAGCTGACCATTGGTGAAAAATGATCAAGCGCACGCAGTGAATGGGCGCTAATCATCCCATGACTTGGGAGTGATTTAAAGGTATTTTCTTCGAGAAATACTTTCCTTAAAATGTAAAAGACAGGAAGGAGGAAGAATTCTTGAAGCTGGTATAGAATGATATGACAGTAGAGCACAATATGAGGCAAAGTTCACCTTATTGTCAAGACATGCCCCGCATCTGGTTGACACTGAGAATCGTAAACCAAGAAGGTTTGAGAAAGGATTAAAGGGCGGCATTAAGAACAGGTTGTTGGCTCTGAAGGTTTCGACTTATGCCAAGGTGGTTGAACAGGCCGAAATTCTAGAGACAGACTATGAGGGGTTTCTAAAAGAGTAGGAGGAACAGAGGTATAAGAGAGACTGTGTAGAAACTTCAGACAAGAATAAGGGTGGGGGTCAGAATAAGAAGAAAACAACTTTACAAGAAAGTATACAATCGACTCGAAGGGTTACAAAGGTTTGTGATACCTGCGGTAAGAATCATTGGGATAAGCCCTGCCATCGTATGACAAACTGTTGCTTTAACAGTGGGAAGGTGGGGCATATGCTATGGAGTGCCCGTATTCGAAGAAAGAGAGACCCGGGGAGAATACTTATAACACTCAGGCTCGGGGTGGAGCCAAGCCATCCACGGGGGATCAGAGGCCGGGGGTACAAGGCCGTGCTTATGCTTTGACTGCCAAAGATGCCACAGCTTCAAGTGACGTTGTGGCAGATACAATTCAAATTTGTTCTTATTCATTTAATGCATAATTTGACCCTAGATCCACACATTCTTTTATAACCTCTTCTCTTGCGTATAAGTTGGGTTCGGAACCAAAACTCTTAGAATTTGATTTGATGATTGATACCCCGGTGGGGAAATCTATATTAGTATCTACAGTGTACAAGCCTTGTTTGGTGCCCATTGAGGGTAGAGAATTACCTGCCGACCTTAAAACTACAGATATTCGAGATTTTAACGTCATACTTGGTATGGACTGGTTGTCTTCTTATCACGCCTCATTGGATTGTTATGCCAAAGAAGTACATTTCTAGATTCCCAGTCAATCTAAATTTAATTTTAAAGGTTCTACTTCTGTTACTTCTTCTTGTCTTATTTCTGCCCTATGGGCTAGATGTTTTGCTTCGGAAGGGGTGTCAGGGATATTTGGCTCACATTGTGGATACTTGTATAACTGTTCAGAACTCAGACATGTTTTCGGAAGAACTCTCTGGTCTTCCTTCGAATCATGAAATCGAGTTTATTATAGATCTTATACCAAGAGCTGCTCTAATTTCTAAGGTTCCCTACCATATAGCTCCGGCCGAGCTCAAAGAACTTAAAGTGCAACTCCAAGAATTGCTTGAGAAGGGCTTCGTTCGCCCGATCGTCTCTCCTTGGGGTGCTCCTGTTTTATTTGTAAAGAAGAAGGATGGAACAATGGGATTGTACATTGACTATAGGGAGTTGAACTGTATCACAATTTGTAATAAGTACCCTTTGCCACGAATTAACAACTTGTTTGACCAACTTCAGGGAGCTGAATACTTCTCCAAAATTGATTTGAGGTTAGGTTACCACCAACTGAAGATTAGGAGGGAAGATATATCTTGGGTTGGCTAATGCACCTGCAGCATTTATGGACTTAATGAATAGGGTTTTTAAACAATACTTGGACCAATTCGTCAGAGTCTTTATTAATGACATACTGATTTACTCCAAAAGCAAGGAAGAACATGAAGAACATTTACGTATGGTGCTACAGATTTTTAGGAAAGAGAAGCTTTATGCCAAGTTAGAGATATGTGAGGTTTGGCTTGAAAATGTTGCGTTTTTAGGGCATGTGGTATCTAAAGATGGGATGTCAGTGGATCCATCTAAGGTAGAGATAGTGTGGAATTGGGAAAAACCAAGGACAGTCAGAGAAGTTCGTAGTTTCCTTGGTTTGGCTGGCTATTATCACAAGTTTATAGAGGGATTTTCAAAGCTTGCTATCCCATTGACTCGGTTGACTCAAAAAAAGGTTAAGTTTGAGTGGTCTGAGGAGTATGATTGTAGCTTTCTGGAGTTAAAGAAAATATTGGTTTCAGCTCCAGTTCTTTCCCCGCCTTCAGGGACTGGAGAATTTGTGATATATAGCGATGATTCACCGAAAGGTCTGGGATGTGTATTAATGCAGCATGGGCGAGCTATTGCTTATGGCTCGCGGCAACTCAAGACGTATCAAATGAACTACCCAACACATGACTTGGAGTTAGCTGCTGTGATTTTTGCCTTGAAAACCTGGAGGCACTATCTCTATGGTGAGACGTGTGAGATATACACTGATCACAAAAGTCTCAAGTTTTTGTTCACTGGAAAGAAGTTGAATATGCTGCAACGTTGATGGTTAGAATTGCTTAAGGACTATGATTGCAAGATTTTATATCATCCAGGGAAGGCAAAAGTGTTTGCAGATGCTCCTAGACAAAAGAATAAATGTACATTTGTAGCTCTTTTGACTTTACAAAAAAGAAATTACTGCAGATCTTGAAAGTTTGGGTATAGATGTTTCGGTCTCCGAGTCTAGGAACTATTTTGGTAATTTAATGGTGTAACCTACCTTGATCGGGGTAAGCAGGCTCAGACTGTAGATTCAAAATTTTTTAAGATCAGATATCAAGTTAGAAAAGGTCAATAGCCAGAATTCAGAATTGATGCCTAGGGGGCATTACGTTTTGGAACCAGACTGTGTGTTCCTTTTGATGTAGGGTTAAAGGAAGAAATAATGCATGATGCGCATAGTTCAGGCTTCACGGTTAAAGGATTTGTCGCTCTGTTTATAACCAGTGTAACCAAGTTTATAACGGGATATCAGGAAATTTGATCGTAGTAACGGCTCCCTTTGGGGGGGGGGGGGGGTTGTGTGACAGCTGGCCATAAGTAAATTGAAGGAACACTTACAAACACAAGTTATTAAATTAGGATTCGGACAGAAGTCCTTGCCCAGGGTTCCGATATAAACTTTTATCTAGATCAGAAACTAAATTTTCCTAACAGAAAAGTCTTCGCTCTAACCTAAACGAAACAATCAAATGATTAGAATACAGTCTACACCAGGATATTATAAACTTAATATTGATTCATGCATACTTTCAAAATAAACCCCCTCAGCGGGTAGGTAAAATTATCAAAATGCCCCTTATGTGTAAAGTTACCAAAAGCCACCCTCTCATGCTTAAATGTTCAAATTGTCCTTTTCGTAAGTAAAATCACTAAAATATCTCTACTGTATGTAAATTTACCAAAAGTACCTTTTATAAGTAAAATTATCAAAATGCCCCTCTTAGTGGCAATTTACCAAAATACCCTTTGGGGATTCCCGCAACGAAAAAATCTCAAAACATTAAAATACTATTTTAAGCATTCTGAAGTTATTTTTTGGACAAAAGGTATTTTAAGAAATTTTAACTCAAAAATTCTGAACCGGTGTCCAGACCGAGAGCTTAGAAGTGAGTTTCGCCAGCCTTGGAATGGCACCAAATTTCAGTGAAATGAAATATATCAGTAACATAATATTTTTCTAAGATTTTCAGATAAAATAACTTAATTTGATATATCAAATAATTCAAGAATTCCTTTTAATCAATACCCCATTTTAGCATCCTTTGTAAACACAGAAAAGTTTAAAAAAAATTCATATCGTACGTCTCGTAAAATTATTGGGTTTCTATTTTATATTTGGTCAAAATCTAAACGAAACTATTTTTAGAAATTCTTCGAATAAACTACCTAAAGATTCCCTATCTTTAGTGACAATTACAGTCATTATTCTCCTTAATCCAATCAATGACAAACACTTTAAAACTATGCACTTCATCTTTTCCCTCCTTTCCCCCTCAGTTGTGTAGGTCCCTAAACACACCTAGAGGGGTGAATAGGTGTTTATAACTTTATAAACGGAAATTTAAAAAATTAGCTGACAAGACAATAACAATCACGCATTCACACAAAGAATTATACCGGTTCGACCCCACCTGCCTACATCTAGTCCCTGAGCACTCGACACAAGGCCGACCTACTCGAGCCTTACACTAATCAGCTAGCTTCGATTGGTAGCTCAAACCTCAGTAGAGATCTGAAACCTCTTCAATGTTTCCACCTATTACAAGTGAAATAAATATTACAATTGAAATACAATTTACACTCCTCAAAGTGTAGATATTACAATAAAAACATATGAGCTAAGCTTTTTTAGGTAGGAAGATCTGAATCTTAAGGAACTTAACCACGAAGCTTGCTTTCAAGATCTCAAATATAGAACTCACTCATAAGATTGTGTAGAGATGTACATATATGTTGAGAGAGACTTCTTGAGAGAAATAAGATAGATGTTTTGAAGAACAAGGGTCCCTTTTATACAGAAAAGAATATGACTGTTGTAGAGCACTTAAAGGGATAAGACAGATAATATTTTTAAAGAAATAATTCAAATGAATATTTAAAATCGTTCAGAGGAATTTCATTCAAGAAGGGATAAGTCACTTCTGAAGAATTCAACCGACTGAATACAAGATTCATTTGAAAGAAATTGAAGAGCGGAAATAACTTAAAGCCACTGAAGTATTTAGTCGAACGAAAGCATAGGCTTCAAATGAAACGTAGGCTTTGAATAAAAACATAGGCTTCAAGTAAAAACTTAGACTTCAAATGAAAACGTAGGCTTTGATTGAAAACTTTTACTTTCTGAAAACTTATTTAAATCCAAATCTATGCGATCTGATGGGTTCCTTCGATCGAAAAATATTTCTTTCAAATGAGAAGATATCTTTGAATGAAAGTTGTGCTCTTTTGAATATAAATCTTTTAAGTTACGTCAACGAAATTTCTGATGAATTTAATTTAAGGTTTTGAGAAAACTTTGAATTAAAATCTTTCCCAGCCAACAACTTCTTAGTTTTGTCTTTTTGGGCTTTCTGATAGATCTTTAAGAAGGCTTAACTTAAGAAATTACAAACAATGGAAATAAATCTAGTCTAAGTCCAAAGTCTTCCTCCGAAGATTTTTCCACACTATGAATAGTCCTGAAATTATACTCAATAACATAGTTAGATTAATTTCAAAGCATTAAACAATAATCTTGGGATCATCAAAATAACAAATCAACAATCTCTCCCTTTTTGCTGATGACAATACATTAATCTAACATGTCATAACATACTCCCCCTAGAAAAAGCTGGAAAAAAATTAATAGCAACTAAACGTAAGATCATGAATTGTTCAATATTCCCAAGAAAAATACTACAAAAGTCAGTTCATAGTTCATGTACAATAAATACCATACACTGTTTTCCCCCTTTGTCAACTCAAAAAGCGGGGAAAGCCCCAAAGACAGAAAACATGAAGGCCTAAATAAAATTCTAGCAACGATGGCATCCACCCTGGGCAAAAGTGGAAGGATCCGGAGGCGGTGGAAGATCAGAGGTAGGTACTTCAACAATTTTGACCACATGAGGCGATCGCACTGGCGGTGGTGCATAACGAATGTTCGGATTAAAAACCACTGCTCGCCATTGGTTCTTACATGTTGGAAAGGAAAAATGGTTTGCGAGTAATGCGAGAGCCATGAGATATGTCAAAGATCTGATGCGCCAAGAACTGATTCTGCTCAGTGAGGATGCATAAAGATAATTCAGTTTGGCAAAATTTTCTTGAAGAACAGCCTCATGTTGATGCTGAAGATCATGTTGCATGTGAGTTAATAGGTCCATGGTGGAAGAGTGGTTGAGGGGAAGGGTGGAAATGTTGGAGACTAGATCATTCAAAAGTCCGTGGAGGTCAATTTGGTTTGACAAAAGTTGGTTTGAGGAGTTTTGGAGGTTAGACAGATAGTGTAGGAGAGTAGTCTAGTTAGCTAATACGATAGCGGTAAGGTTAGTTTGTGACTCGATGAGAAGTTGAATGGAGTTAGACATACGAGGAGCTGGTCAGAGATAAAGAGGAGCTGTCAAAATGTAGAAACTCATCAAAGTTGAAGTTTGAAAAGTCATTTAGTGGACTTGGAAAGTTGTCAAAGGACAGAGGCAACATAGAAGGACCGGAGTTGGAGGATTGAGGTGGTGTGATAGAAGGACTAGGGTCGGAGGATTGAGGTGGTGCCAAAGAGGTGCATGAGATGCAGGGGGAGGTGACTGTGGTTGTGTTGCCCTCTCAAGAGACAAGGCATATGTTGTGAGGTCTGATCTAATGATGAAGCTAGTACAATGAAGAGTGGCAAGGTTATGGCAATAGGAGGGGAAATAGGTACACACTCAGAGATAGAGGTTGAAAGGGGAACGTTTTTTAAAACTTTAGAGAGAAGAAGGCCATAGGGAAGATGTGCAATTTGCTTATCTCTACGGTTAGCCATGTTCATCATCATAATATCCGCAAGATTTAAAGGAAAGCCTCGAATGAAATGGGCGAGAATAATGATATCAAGATAAGTAAAGGAAACGTAAGAGCCAGTGCAGTCTGCAAGGTTGTATGTTAGAATTAAGTGCAAGACACGGTGTAGAGGGGAAGCTCGATAAGGACAGGTTTTTGGCAGAAGAGAGAGTGGGGTCATTATTTAACATTTGAACTTGTTTGAGGATGGAGAACAGTCTACTGGTAGCCCATGAATTTCCTAGATACACAAAAAGGGACGATTGGTTGTAAACTTGAGAATTGCGGTTAGAGAAGTGGCGGTGAGGCGAATATACACACCATTGAAAAATGTGTGGAGAGAGATGGAAGTGGTTGAGTTTTATGTCATGTCGGAATAAAACATTCAAACTAAATGTGGGTAGCATTCAATACGTGTGGTAAGAAGAGATGTGTACCCATGCGGACAAAAAAAGGAGTAACACCAAGTTGTGTAATGAGATCAAGGTCATATGGTCGACCTTGGATGAAATTGCGACCAGCAAAATGTGTATAGTAGTTTACTTGGTCTTCAATGGTTTAAAAAAAATGAGAAATTTATGGATGACTTAGATGAGGTGTAAGGACAGCTGGGTGGTGGACTGGTAAGGGAGAAAGAGGAGGATGAACTAGCAGAAGAGGACGAGCGAACATTGGTACCTGAAGTGTTGTGGGCAAAGGTGGAAGAAGAGGAATCGGCATGAGCGACTGCATGGGCAGGTGCAGCAAGAGCAGTCAGTTAAAAGGAGGAATGAGTGCTGGGACCAGTCAGGACTAGGATAACTTTAGGTTCACTATCAGTATCTTCATAAAGTCTGAAATGACGTCTGGAACAAGGTCGGCGAGTGGATGATCCGTCCATGGCAGATGAAGACAAGAAACAAAGAGAAGGAAGATGAAAAGATATAAAAGTTTTATGATAATGACATAGAGACTGTGAAAAGTAAACAGTGAAAAGTGAAAGAATTTATAGAGAAAGATATTTCATTCGAATGAAAGGACATTTGATCGAATGAAATGACCAAAATATTTTTCATTCGAAGGGAAAGATGTTTTCCTTCGACTGATAAAAATCAGAGAAGTGAGATTTCATACAATTGAAAATGACTATTCAGTCAATCAAAAGAGATATTTACTTGAAAAGTTTCATTCGAATAAATCCACATTCGTCGAATGAAAGGAGCAAAAAAATAAAAGTTAAAAACAAAAGAAAGTGTTCATTCGAGGATGAAAAAGAAAATACAAAGAGAGAAAAAAATAAGAATGAAAACAAATAAGATGACATATAGCTGAGACTGCACATTCCTAAGCGGCAGCGGAGAGAACAAAAGTTAGCTTCAATTAAGGGTTTGTAAAGATGTCTACAAGCTGATCTCCTGAACCTACTTTCTTGAGTTCTATCAATCCTTTCTAAATGTTGTCTCTAAGAAAGTGGTGACGGATATCGATGTGCTTTGTGCGAGAGTGTTGAACAGGATTTTTACGAATATCAATAGCACTACTACTATGGCATATGATAGGAATATTATCTAAGGAAATACCAAAATCTCGTAAAGTTTGACGCACCCAAAGAGCTTGAGCACAACAACTACTGGCTACAACATATTCCACCTCGGTGGTAGACAGTACCATAGATGTTTGGTTCTTACTATGCCAGGATAAAGTGATTCACCAAGGAATTGACAAGTACCATTGATGCTTTTACGATCAACTAGACATCCACTATAATCGGAATAAAAAAAACCCGAATAAATCAAAAGAAGAATTTTGCGGGTACCAAAGTCCCAAATTTGCATTCCCAGATAAATACTTAACTTTGCGTTTGATTGTTGTAAGGTGGGATTCTTTGGGGCAAGCTTGAAAACGGGGCACAAATACATACGCTAAACATGATATCAGGCCTTGAAGTCGTAAGATATAATAGACTACCAATCATGCCACGATAGAGTTTGTGATCGACATCTTTACCATATTCATCTTTAACAAGATTGTTGCTAGGAGAGATAGGAGTAGCTCTAGGTTTAGCATTATCCATACCAAACCTTTTTAAAAGCTCGTGTATGTACTTCGATTAATTGATGAACATTCCTTCCTTTGATTGCTTAATTTGAAGGCCGAGGAAGAAAGTGAGTTCTCCCATCATACCCATCTTGAATTCCCTGTGCATATTCTCAACAAAATCTTGGCAAAAATCATCGTTAGTGGCTCCAAATATGACATCACAAACATAGATTTGGACAATAAGAGTATATGAACTTCTAGATTTGGTGAAGAGGGTAGTATCAACTTTGCCATGAGAGAATGCATGATCAATAAGAAAGCTACCGAGCCGATCGTACTAAGCTCGAGGACACGCTTAAGATGATACAGAGCTTTTTTCAGTTCAAAAACATGATTGGGGTATTTTTTGTTTTCAAAACCGGGAGGTTGTTTAACAAAACTTCCTCCTGAATGACCCAATTTAAGAAGGCACTTTTCACATCCACAGAACATGAAAATGCCAAAAGTAGTTGGATAGCCTCAAGTCAACCAACATGGCAAAGGTTTTGTCAAAATCAACCCCTTCAACTTGATTATATCATTGGACTACTAATCTAGCCTTGTTTCGAACAATATGGCCATCTTCATCAAGTTTGTTTCTAAAAACCCACTTGGTGCCAATAACCTTTTGTTGAACCGAAGGGGAAAGTAGAGTCCAAACATTGTTTCTTTTAAATTGATTCAATTCTTCTTGCATGGTGAGGATCTAACCAGCATCTTTGAAAGCCTTATGAATATTTTTAGGCTCAATTTGTGAGAGAAGAAAAATCAGCACAATTTTTTTTTACAGAAGATCGAGTAGTTATTCCTCGTTCAACATCGCCAATTACTTGCTCCTTTGGGTGGTTAGAGGAGTATCTCCAGCTCTTAGGAAGTGGTTGAGTTTCATCATTTGTTTTTCAGATGAATTTGTACTGCTTCCTTCATTTGTTGAAATATCTAATTATTGAAGCTAAGAGGAAACTCTCAATGTCGTCATCTGCATGCTTACTTGAATTTACAACATTACATTCTCAAATACAACATGCATTGATTCTTCAATAGTAAGAGTCCTACGATTATAAACTCTTTATGTTCTACTCTTCACAGAATAGCCAAGAAAGTTACCCTCGTCATATTTTGCATCAAACTTACCCAAGTTTCCACAATTATTTAAAATAAAACGTTTGCAACTGAAAACCTTGACGTAATCAATTTTTGGTTTTCGATTAGAGAAAAGTTCGTAAGGAGTTTTGTCAAGAATGGGTCTAATGAGAACTCTGTTCAAAGGTAACGAGAAGTGTTGAGGGCTTTGGCCCAAAAATATTTTGGCAAAGAGTTTTCATGAAGCATTGTTCTAGCCATCTCTGGATGAGTACGATTCTTTCTCTCTACTAACCTATTTTGTTATGGAGTCCGAGGAGCTGAAAATTTGTGAGCAATGTCATTCTCATCACAAAAGCAAATAAAATCTTTTTCAAACTCACTGCCATGATCACTTCGGTTTTTTACGAGTTTCAACTCCTTCTCATTTTCGAGAAGCTTTACAAGGTTAAAGAAATTTTCAAAAGCTTCATCCTTATGCATAAAAAATAACACCCTGGTGTATCTAGAAAAATCGTTAACAATGACAAAAGCATACAAGTTTCCACCAAGGCTAACGTGTCTTGTAGGGCCAAAAAGATCTAAATGAAGGAGTTGAAGAGGACGGGAGGTAGAAACAATATTTTTGGCGTGAAAAGAGGTTTTTGATTGTTTGCCGTATTGACAGGCTTCATAGACCTTAATCCTTGACAAATTTCAACTTTAGAGCCTCTAATAAGTATGCACATGACCTAATCTATGATGCCACAACCAAGTATCATTTTGTTGAATAGATAGGCAAATTTCTCAAGAAGAATCAAAGCCATCAATGAAAGAGTATAGATGTTACCGTCTTTCTTACCAACCAAAGTACCTCCATTTGAGGCATGACGAATTAGACAGTGATCGCCTTTAAAATGTACTTTATGTCCACTATCAATTAGTTGACTAATACTAACCAAATTAAACTTCAAGCCATCAACTAAGGATACATTATCAATATAGATCAAATCGTTACCAATTTTACATTTACCTATGATTTTTTCATTTGAATTGTCGCTGAAGGTAACCAGACCACCATCCTTTGGAATGAGATATGTGAACAGCGAATGATCACCTGGCATGTGCCTTGAGCATCCACTTTCAAGTATCCACTTGTATGGATCTACCTTTACTTTCAGGCATACCTGCAATAGATTCTAGTTTTGATGCTTTAGGTACCCACACTTTCTTGGGTCTTGGAAGATTAGATATACGAGATTTTAGTTCCCGAACTTGCTTCATTCTACTATTATTGACAGAAAAAGATTGTTGAATTCTAACTACATTATGCAGATAGTTTTTCACTAAGTGCCCCTTCTTATTACAAGCTGTGCAAAGTGGAAATCGTGAGCAGGAAGCTAGATTCTTGTCAAAGAAATTTTTGTAATCCTTTTGCTTCTTAGAAGGATCATAGCCAATTCCACTTTTTTCAGAAACACACCTTTGTCTTCCCATAATTATATCCAAGTTCTCTCTTCCTTGTGTAAATTTTGAAAGACTAAATTCAGATCTTCAATCTCCTTTTCTAATTTCCCCTTTTGAATAGAAAATTTTTCCAATTGAGATTTTAAACACTCATGTTCTACAGGGTTTTTACACATTTAAGAGACTGAATTTCGGAAGACAAATCAGACTTTTTCTTTTTAGAAGCAATTAGATCATTTTTCAAAGAAGTGTTTTCGTTGATATAAAACTCAACCATTTCATCTAACTCTTCCTTGTCACTAGCCAACTCTTTAACAATGTTGATCAAAGAAAGGGCCTTTTTTTATAGCAACATTTTTAAGTTTTAATTTTTCATTGTTTTCTCTTAATTCAAGGAAGGCAACTTCAAGTTTATCATAATCAAGATAAACTGAAGGGATTACCTTATCAGAATGACCATCCTTAGCCATAAAGCACAATTAAGCTACATCATCATTTTCCCTTTTCTCTTCATCACTTTCGCCGGAGTCATCCCAAGTAAGCAGAGCTTTTTTGGATTTGAACTTCTTCTATTTGTTTCTCTACTACTGCCACTTGTCGACTTATTCTTGAGCTACAGGCAGTATTTCTTAATGTGTCTAGGTCTACCGCATTCATAATAAGTATCAAAATTTTCTCTTGGGCTCCAATCACTGTTGTTTCTTTGTTATTGTTGTGATTGGGTTAATTGACCCATTTTAATCTTTCCATCTCCCCGTTTGCTAGGAACTTTTTGAAGTTTTTAGTGATGAAAGCCATGTCTTTGTCAGAATCATTGTTATTCTGTACAAGTTCGTGAAAGGCTTCAACTTTGAGAGCTAGATTCTTTTTCTTCGAGGTGGTCTCTTACTCATCATGAATCTTCATCGTGATTTCATGACTCATTAGAGATTCCACCAACTCTTCCAACTTAAGCACATTAAAGTCTTTAGCTTCTAGAATGGCTATAACTTCAACTTCTCATCTCTTGAAAAGAGATCTGAGAACTTTTCTAACCATCTCCTTTTTGGGGTACACTTTCCCCAAAAGCTTGAGTCCATTTATAATGAGAATAAATCTAAAATACATCTAATTAATGACTCATTTTCCTTCATCTTGAAGGCCTCATACTGGTGGACTAACATCTTAATATTAGTCTCCTTTACTTGATTTGTACCTTCATGAGTAACCTCCAGCAGCCTCCATATCTCTTGCCCAGTTTCACACGCTGAGACTCGATTATACTCCTTTTTGTCAAGACCACAACTGATAGTATTTTTTGTTTTATTGTCTATAGAGAAGAGACGTGCCTCCTGAGCATCCATCTCAAGAATTCCCTTGGGAACCTTGGTTCCTTCTGGGCCATCCTTCATAGGAATGATCGAGCCATTTTCTACGACATACCATACATAGATTTCTTGCTTCAAGAAGCTTCTCATTCGATTCTTCCAATAGTTGTAATTATTATTCTTCAGCAATGTTGTTCAAGTAGTCGCGGAACCTTCTTCCATACTTTGATCTTTCTCTCTTAACGGTTAGGTCAAAGAAGAAATAATAGAGCACACGACTCTGATATTACTTGTAGGTTCCTAAACACACTTAGAGGGGAGGCGAATATGTGTTTACAGCTTTAAACAGAAATATAAAAAATTAGCTAACAAGATAATGACAATCACAGATCGACACAAAGATTTATACTGGTTCGGACCCACCTGCTTATATCCAGTCCCCGAGCACTCCACGCAAGGGAGACCTACTCGAGCCTTACGCTAATCAGCTAGCTTCATATGCTAGCTCAAAACTCAGTAGAGATTTGAAACCTCTTCAACATTTTCAACTATTACAAGTGAAATGAAGATTACAATTGAAATACAATCCGCACACTTCAAAGAGTAGATATTACAATCAAAATATATGAGCTAAGCTTTCTTAGGTAGGAAGATTTGAATCTTAAAGAACTTAACCACGAAGCTTGCTTTTCAAGATCTCAAACAAAGAACTCACTTACAGATTGTGTAGAGATGTATATGTATGTTGAGAGAGACTTCTTGAGAGAAATAAGAAAGATTTTTCAGAGATCAAAAAAGTTAAAAATAAACTCTCTAGAGTCCCTTTTAGTCTGAAAAGAATATGACCATTGAAGAGCATTGAAAGGGATAAGATAGAGAATATTTTAAAAGAAATAATTTGAATGAATATTTAAAATTGTTCGGAGGAATTTCATTCAAGAAGTGATAAGTCACTTCTAAAGAATTGGGTCAAAAGAATGCAAGATTCATTCGAAAGAAATTGAAGAGTCGAAATAACTTAGAGCAACTGAAGTATTTAGTTGAATGAAAGTATAGGCTACAAATGAAAACATAGGCTTCAAATAAAAACTTAGGCTTCGAATGAAAACTTATTTAAATCTTGATCTATGCGGACTGATGGATTCCCTCGATCGAAAAAGATTTCCTTCGAATGAAAATTGTCTTCTTTCGAATAGAAATCTTTTAATTTACAACAATGAAGTTTCTGATGAATTTGATTGAAGGTTTTGAGAAAACTTCGAATGAAAATCTTTTCCAGCCAACAACTTCTTTTTGTCCTTTTGGATTTTCTAGTAGATTTTTAAGAAGGCTTAGCTTAATAATTACAAGGAAAAATCTAGTCCAAGTCCAAAGTCTTCGTCCAAAGATTTTTCCACGCTATGAGTAGTCTTGAAATCATACTTAATAACATAGTTAGATTAATTTCAGAACATTAAACAATAATCTTGAAATCATCAAAATAACAAATCAATGTGCTGAACACACAGACACACACACACACACACATAACACACACTCTAACACACAATTACACAAAACAAAACATATATACACACACTACATCACTGCACAACACATACCTCACTCACTGAACACACACACATCTACTACATGCAAACACACACTCTCTGCAATAAACACACTACATTGCAATTTAACACGCACACACTAACCTACTATCCTCTACACACACTTTACACCCTTATTTCATGAACACACACAGTCTCTAAAATACACACACACACCCCACCCCCCGTACAACTACAACACACTCATGGCCCTCTCCATTACCACTATACGCACATTAAACACATGCTACACCACTCAATACACACAGACATACACTGAAAACACACATATAATCACCCACTTGAAATTACAATCACTAGAACACATGCCTGTACACACAATAATACACATACTCATTGCACCACGGCCAAACACACGAATATTCCAAATTCACACACTAAATATAAAAGGAATTACCTATTGAGAACAATCCCTCAGTTTTTTCTCCAATTTCCCTCTCCTTTCTCTCTGCCTCTCTCCTTTTATCATGTTTTCCTTTGTTTTTTTTGCAGAGCCATTATGCTCTTGTAACGCCCCCAAAAATCTGAAGCTCTACCGCTCCGAACTCTTGAATCGTTAATCTACCAGATCACATCAAATCTATCAAATCCTATTCACTAACACATACATCAAAACATTTAATCCGATACCATCTCAATTTCTTCAAATGCAAGCTTACAAAACTGCTTAACTTGGTCTATTAAAGCCTAGGTTCTTTACAAACTCGAGTCCTTATAAAACAAGGTGACAGTACCGACCCATGCAGAGGTCTCACATCACTGTAGTAGCGGGCTTATCGGAACCTCACATAGACTCTAACTCATTCCCGAACTTGCTACAGCTTATCATCACCTGCAAAAGGAAATCAAATAAAGGGTGAGCTTTCAAGAGCTCAGTAAGGTCGTACAAGGATCAACAAAAGAATTACAAACGATTCAAAGGAATTCAACCGACGAAAATTTGCAGGATACTTCAAACGGTCAAAACTCAATGATTTTCAAAAGGATCAAAATTCATCATAAATAAATACCAAAATAGACAAATACAATCACGACGGGTTCTAAAACGATCAATAAAAGATCATTTCCAAAGTCATCATTTTCAAAATACAACGAAGACTTGTCAAGGGATTTCAACCCAAGCACAAATCATTTCAAATAATATGATAAAGACTTGTCAAGGAATTTTAATCCAAGCACAAATCATTTCAAATAATACGATGAACACTTGTCAAGGGATTTCAACCCAAGCACAAATGATGGTACATATGGTGCAAATAAAATAAAAAATCAACGTTGATCCTAGGCGGCTACAATGCCACTCAGGCAAAGTTGGTAGTATACACAAGCATGATGTTCCATAATATAAGTCTCATTGGGTACTAGCATGTGTTTCATGTAGGATTCAAACATGCCTTATACTGCCTCCCTACATAACGGATACCCTGGTCAACAAAAAAACAACAATATCAATGAGCATTAACATAAGCTCAAATCTGAAATCAATTCGGGTTCCAATAACAATAACATACATCAGGAAGCCATCATTCAAAATTCCAGAAGAAAAATCACAAATAAAAAGCAAAAACAATTACGAATAATTATCAAATTTAGGCACAACATTTTAGAGGAACAGACACAAATAATTATCAAATTTGCTCAGCACGCAATAGCAGGCGAGCATCACATGATCTCCAAATAATCAATTCAGGTTCAATATTGGGGTTTTCTTGGCAATAACATGCTAATATCAATACATGATTCAAAATTCGGCATTAGCCATAAGTAGATCAAATGAGTACTTACGAGTATGAGTTATCAAAATAAGGGTTCAGACGAAAATCCTTACTCAGGGTTCTGATAGAATCCCTTACCTGGATCTGCAACTAAACTATCTAACCGAAAGTCTTCAACTCTGACCTAAACGGAATAATCAAATCATTATAACACATCCTACAGTGCAATATTATAGCTTAATATGACTCACACATGCTCCCAAAAATGAACCTCCCTCACCGGGGATGTAAAACTACCAAAATGCCCCTAAGTTGTAAAATTATCAAAATGCCCCTCTCGGACTCAAATCACCAAAACGGGCTTTCCATGAGTAGAATCACTATAATAACCTTATTGTACAAAATGTTACCAAAAATACATTTCTTAGGTCAAATTACCAAAATACACATTTTCACACTTGAATCACAAAAACAGCCTCCCGCAAGTAAAATCACTCAAATATCACAAAAACCGTCTTCCTGCAAGTAAAATCACTCAAAAAATCTTACTATATGTGTATTTACCTCAAAATACCTCTTATAGGTAAAATAACCAAAAGAACCCTTCGGGGGTGGTAAATTACCAAAATACTCCTAGGGGTTTTCGGCACGGAAAAAAATTCAAAAATATCTTAAAATGCTATTTTAAACATTCCAAAGTTATTTTTGGACTAAAATGTATTTTAAAAAATTTTGTCCGAAAATCCCGAACCGGTATCCGCACTGAGTGCTAAAATTTTAGTTTCGCGAAAAATACCTATCGGCCTCAGAATGACCCAAATTTTAAGATACAAAACATATCAGTAAATAATTTTTGCCTAAAATTTTTAGATCAAAATAGCTTGGTTTGATATGCTAAGTAATTCAAAAAATCTCTTTTATCGGTACCCCAATTTAGCACCCTTCACGGACACAAAAAATTCTTGAAACATTTCAGAGCGTACGTCTTGTAAAAATATTAGGGGCTATTACAGTGGACTTTGTCCAATTTTGAACCTAATTATTTATTGAAATTCGTAAAAGAACTGACTAAATAATACTCATTTTTTAGTTACAAAAACAAACACTATTCACATCAGCCCACACACAACTTCACCTTAATCACACACAGTCTCTTTCTTCCTCCTCACCCTCTGCCGAAGCTCACAGAGCTCACACTCCTCACACATACCCTCTTCTACACCTCTAAACACTTTCCAAACATCTACATAACTCTCATTCCACCTAAAACACACCCATTACACACTTCATGTACACAATATATACCCACTGAGTATACACAATCAAGAACACACTGTGAATCCCCCCCCCCCAATACACACACACACTGTCACACTTAGTTACATATATCAGTCCTAAAACACACACTTTAAACAATCCTAAACCACCTTATTACACTCAAAACCCACACATTAACACATTTTACTAATAAAATTACACACCTACACACATGATTCACACATACCTGAAACACACATGAACACACACACACACACACGTTGAAGCACACTCATTGAAACATACTCTACACACACTAAACCCGCACAAACCTCACGAATGGCACCCTTACACTCACTGCTAACTCACTCGTAGTCTTCCAACCCACACAACTACACTTTACACAATAATCCACACCTGAACTCACGCGCACACCTATTGCAGCAGTGAATAACCCAACAAACACACACACTGCAACTGCAAAAAACACACACCACATGGTGTTAAACACACACTCGTGCACTAGAGAGAGATTATCTTCAAGAAAATCCTTCCATCTTCCCCATCTCCCTCTGATTTCAGCCCGCGAACCCCCTTCCTTTGCTCTGCTCTGTTTTTTCTTCTTCTTCTTTTTTGTTTTCGCTTACTGTTCACCGAATTCCCCCCCCCCCCCCCCCCGCCTTTTTTTTTTGTTTTCTTTCCATTTAGGACAGAACTAAATAAAAATAAAAAAACAACATCAGATTAGTCACCACATAGGAGGTAGTATCTCCTTACACCAAATTTTTTGAAAAATTGACACATAAGGCATAATTTTCAAAAATTGCAAAATAACCCCTCAAGTTTCCAAATTTTATAAAATGTCCCCCAAAAATCGCAAAATTTACATTTTTGCCCCAAAACTCTACTAATTTTTATTAGTTAAATTAAATTCCACTAAAACATACAATATCACTTATGTCGTTAATTTCCCTCACTAAAAACATTAATTACGTTCATGCCCCCAAAGTTTTTCAAAGTTACAAAAAATGTCCCCACCCCCCAAATTCTAAAATTACATTCTCGCCCTAAAATTCTTTTAAGCTTCCATTCTCTACTACTATCCGATCATTGCTCAAAATTAACGCCCGTCTATTTTTCGGAGACTAGATGATATTTTTAACTAGCTCCCGAAGTTCGGGTTCTTCCCCCTTATAAAAATTTTGTCATCAAAATTTGCTTTCGGATATCCTAGCACTTATCACATCTACGTATCACGCTTCGTTGCAGAACTCTGATAACTATCTCATAGTAGCTAAGCTACCTCTGATTTCCGCACCCAGATTCTTGTCCCATGAATACCCAAACGTAACTGTTTAAATTCAAATCATAATACTAAACTGAAACCCTGTCAGGAAATCACCTCACTCTAACTATTCTAGAACTTCACGAACAATGACTTAAAGGGTACAGAACTCACTGCGTAGAACCTACACTGCTCTGAATATCGCGCATATCAAACAGATTAAGTCAAGCTCTAATACAATAGACTTTTCCTATCTTATGTTGATACTACACAAGAGATCCCACCAATTGCATAATTTACTTATGACTGTAAGCTCAACTTTAAAATCAAGGTATATTGAAATACTAAACGATGGTCACACAAGACCTGCGATTTATCAAGGCTAACATGGGTAGGGTAACCAATTCATATAATCATTTACACCTCACAATAGACAACAAAACTTGTAGCCACTAGGCTTTCACTGCACACTTTAATACCTCAAAATAACATGTCCAAACTATTACCGAATTTGTCACCGAGAGACGTGTTATCTTAACATAACAATGTACTGCATACTTACGATTCTGCGTACACTTCACAAAACGACAGAAAACTATAATCACTATGGTTTCGCTGCGCACTCTGGTGTCTTAAATCAAATAGGTCCAAACTGTTACCGGAGTCATTACCGAGGGATATGTTATCTTAACACAACGTGAAATATGATTTTGAGCTCACATGTCTTGAACTTCCACTAAAGTTTAAAGCTTTAAATTTTCACATCACTTCTGATTCACAATCAGATTATTTACAAAAATCTTATAGCTTAATCCTTCAATCATCTATTTCAGTTAAACCGTTAAAATCTTCATGTTCCAAAAGCAAATAACCAGCATTCTATTATCGCGGGTTCAGTGAAATTTCTATCTTATACCGAATCATCGAATAGCTTATCCAAACATAATCCACATTCCCAGAGTCTATTCTCTCTCACAGATTATATGAGGCTTAGGAATCTACCTAACCTCATATCCAGGTAGGGAAAACTATACCAATAACAATAACAACAATAATTGTAATCAGGCAATCAAAACACAAAAAACATACATATTGGCTCTCGTGGTCAACAAAATTCCATAACATTCCAGAAGAACTGACGGACACAAAAATGATGATATAGGTCTTATGAAGCAAAGTCAACCCAACGACTCGGAACAATCAAAATTAAAAGGAGCTATTGGTCCTTAATAAGATTCATAGCTTTCCCATGGCCACTGGGTCAGATACTACCCCATCAAGTCCAAATAGATTCGAAAGGACAGATAAATATCCCGGAAAGGAATAAGATGACTCAACATGAATGACATCTTCTCTGACATCTCAGCGTAAGCTGACATTCAATTAAGTCGTCCTTGAATTCAACAGACAAAAGAAAGAACAACTGACACGATGGAATTTCAAATTTCCCACCGTATTCCCAAATCAATTTTTAGTCTTAACAATAATCATTTCCAGAGAACTTCATTCTCACACACCAACCAAATCACTAACTTAACCATTATTCATACCTTATGAACTTCCAAACACCACTAGGTCTTCCCCTAAAAACTTACAGATACGTGATTAGAGTGTAACCAATTCATGCCTTAGATGATATCAACCCTCAAACAGCAAATAAGATGAGATCCACAGGAAGATCTCTATCCGCAACATAGACAGTATAGCCACCAAAAATTGTAGAGGCAGTCAAAGATTTTCCCGACGGGATGCCTATCCCAAGATCAGTTCCTAAGGACAAGCCTCCACCCTTAATCACTGTGTCAAAGTAACAGATGCAAAAAGTATGACGCTCCAAAATTAAGCACTATACAAACATCTATTGGGTTAACCTCTAGGATACTTGATACCATGTCATCAGGTGACAACATCCTAAGTAGACATTAAACAAACTCTAGCTTGCCCTCTTCCCGCTGAGGAACACCGCTCGCTGTTGTACTAGCTATAGGTGCATGACACAAGGTTGACTGATTATTTCTCGCAAACAGACAGTTCCAAACTTAATGTTTCACACTACCACTCTTGAAACATCATCCGGTCAATTTTTAGCATAACTCAATACTTTGATTTCTTTCACACATGACAAATGGGGTGGCCGGAATAACCTGCCACCCTGACTAGCACTCTGTGTAAGTCAAACTTAAGAACTTTGTGATGGTCCAACTCTAAAATTATACAATGGTTTAACTGTAGTGCCTTGAACTGATCGAGTGCCTTCACCCTGCGCTCCGGTAAATCCCATATCATGCTTCGATTGAATTTCAGAACTCTATCCAGATCTCAGAATCAATTAACCGAAGTGGCCCTGAATCCCTGATTCTGCCCAACCTTTAACCTTGGGCACAGTGTTGTGCCGACTGTAAAAACTTTTTTGCTGACAATTGTCAGTTCCTACAAATCTATTCTGAAAAAATTTTACTTATGTCTCTTTTATCCGCCCTGTGTTTACTCATGCCTTCCTCCATTATCAGACTTAGACTGTTCTAAAACACATGCCAAATAAAGACATTCCACATAGCGTCAATCGAGCCGAGATCACCACAACTCTCAGTCCAGTTTAAGCCCCCACTTAGACTTTCGATAGCTATCTACCTCCATCAATAACATTCTTACTACAAATCTGGGAAAAAGAAATTTTATCTCAACCGTGTCTATCGACTCTTAATCCGTTTGCTTTACATTAACAAACTCCCTTAATATCTGTTCATAAAATCTCATACAAATACCGATCAAATATAATTCCCTAAACTATTCCCAAGGGATATGAATCAATTATTGATGAGTCGGACTCTTCGTTACCATTTTTCACCACTAATTGACCTCCTCTTTCAGTTTATACACAACAAATTTAATCCTTTGTCGCTTCACTTACATTTTCTCAAAATTTATACAATCTATTACTCAAAATTTTCCTCAATTTTGCTAATCCAGTTTACTGCCTATATAGGGTCCAATAACCCTTAAAACTAATCGCATCTCAGTTGTTAAGTCCTCCCAAGATACTCTCATCTCGAGGTTGTGGTTATGGTTGAACTGAATTCAGTACTCCTTGCTACTGGTTAGCCCAATTCTATGTCATCAAAGTTGGAATCGGGTTCATAGTGTTCAGAATCGTAACCATCAGTTATGGGTTCTTCTATTTTCCCCTATTAGGTAGAGGTGCCTCTCTACAATCATAAAACCTCCATACAATACCTTTTCCAATCTAAAGATTGTCTGGTCAAGTCTTTCCAATACCAGGAGAATCCCTGATCCATCTTATACAACCTGTTGGAACCTCATCTATCGAGGACCACTAGGCCCTCCATACTATCTCCACTACCAGTGCTCCGATGCAGACCATACTAATTAAATGTACACTTATCAGGGTTATTCTGACATGTGTCTAAAGAACAACACCATGACCAGTCAAAGGCAGACTTCTTAACTCTACCATCATTCTACCCACTCTCGTTTACCGGAATACCATTCTAAAAAATTGTGTTATCACTGATCAGTGGTACCGCGCCTACAGAATCATATACATGTACAAGACCACCGGACCGAACTGCACTGATACCAACTGTAAGTAGAACAAATGAGTACTTACGAGTACGAGTTATCAAAATAAGGGTTTGGACGAAAGTCCTTACCATGGTACAACTAGAATCTCTTACCTGGATCCGCAACTAAACTATCTAATCGAAAGTCTTTAACTCTAACCAAAATGGAATAATCTAATCATTAGAACACAACCTACAATGAAATATTATAACTTAATACGAACTCACACATGCTCCCAAAATGAATCTCCCTCACCGGAGATGTAAAACTACCAAAATGCTCCTAGGTTGTAAAATTACCGAAATGCCCTTCTAGAACTCAAATCACCGAAATGACATTTCGTGAGTAGACACTATAATTATCTTATTGTACACAATTTTACCCAAAATACCTTCCTTAGGTGAAATTATCAAAATACCCCCACAGGGTGACGAATAACCAAAATACCCCTTTTCACACTTGAATCACAAAAACAGCCTTCCCGCAACTAAAATCACTCAAACAATCTTATTGTGCGTGAATTTACCTAAAAAGAGGAGACCTATTTCTCAATCATTACAGAGCAAGAATCTTTTTTGTGCATAACTCGAAATTGTATAGTCCAGATTGAGCCTTTAAGTACCTATAGGTACCTCTTATAGGTAAAATTACCAAAATACCCCTTCAGGGTGATAAATTATCAAAATACCCTTGGGGGTTTTCGACACCGAAATTTTAAAAAAAATAATCTTAAAATGCTATGTCAAACATCCTGAAGTCATTTTTGGGCTAAAAGTATTTTAAAAAAATTTTGTCCGAAAATCCTGAACCAGTGTCTGCACCGAGCATTAAAATGCCAGTTTTGTGAAAAATACCTATCGGCTTCAGAATGTCCGAAATTTCAGAGTACGAAACATATCGGTGAAATAAGATTTGCCTAAAATTTTTAGATCAAAATAGCTTGGTTTGCTATGTAAAATAATTCGATAAATCTCTTTAATCGGTACCTCAATTTACCGGCCTTTACAGATATAAAAAATTTCTGAAAAATTTCAGAGCGTACATCGTAAAAATATTAGGGATTACTATTTTGGACTTTGTCCGGTTTTGAACCTAATTGTTTATAGAAATTTGTAAAAGAACTAACTAAATAATACTCCCTTTTTAGCAACAAACAAACACTATTCAGATCAGCCCACACACTACTTCACATTCATCACACACAGTCTCCTTCTTCCTCCTTACCCTCTACCGAAGCTCACAGAGCTCACACTCCTCACACGCACCCACGTCTATACCTCTAAACACTCCCCAAACATCTACATAACTCTCATTTCACCTAAAACACCCTCATTACACACTCCATGTACACAATTACACATGCATATACCGAGTACACAAAATCAAGAACACACTGTGAACCCCAAACACACACACACACACACAGAGACACACTTAGTTACATATATCTATCCTAAAACACAAACTTTAAACAATCCTAAACCACCTTATTACACCGAAACCCACACATTAACACATTTTACCAATAAAATTACTCACCCACACACATGAATCACACACCCACACACACCCGAAACACACATCTTGAAACACACTCACTGAAACATACTCGACACACACTAACACCCGTACAAACCTCACGAATGGCCCCCTTACACTCACTACTAACTCACCCGTAGTCTTCCAACCCACACAACTATACTTTACACAATAATCCACACTTGAACTCACGTGTACACCCATGGCAGCCGTGAATAACCATACAAACACACACACACACACACACACTGCAACTGCAGAAAACACACACCACATGGTGTTAAACACACCAAAGAAAGATTACCTTGAAGAAAATTCTTCTATCTTCCCCCTTCTCCCCTCCTTCCTTTGCTCTGCTCTATTTTTTTCTTCTTCTTTGTTTTTGTTTACTGTTCACTAAATTCCACCCCCCTCTTGTTTTCTTTCCATTAAGGATAGAACCAAATAAAAATAAAAAAAAACAACAACATCAGATTAGTCACCACATAGAAGGTGGCATCTCCTTACACCAAATTTTCTAAAAAAATTGACACATAAGGCATAATTTTAAAAAATTGCAAAATAGCCCCTCAACTTTTCAAATTTTACAAAATGGCCCCCAAAATCGCAAAATTTACATTTTTGCCCCAAAGTCTCCTAATCTTTATTAATTAAATTAAATGCCACTAAAACATACAATATCACTCATTTTATTATTTTTCCTCACTAAAAACATTAATTACATTCATGCCCCCAAAGTTTTCCCCCTCCCAAATTCTAAAATTACATTCTCGCCCCAAAATTCTTTTGAGCTTCCATTTTCTACTACTATCCGAGCATTGCTCAAAATTAAAGCATGTCTATCTTTCGGAGCCCAGATGATTATTTTAACTGGCTCCCAAAGTTCGGGATATTACAGTTCTTCTCTATTTTTTTTATTTCATATTTAATAGTAACCTCAGATTAGTCACTATAGAAAGAAAAAAAACAAGAGGTGGCATCATGTCATGATCAACTTTCCCAAAATTTGACATAAACATGCCATTTTTCCAAAATTTGCAAAATACCCCCAAAGTTTTTCCAACATTATAAAATGACCCCAAAAGTTTTCAAAATTACATTTTAACCCAAAATCATTTTTAAGCTTTCATAGTCAACTAATACCCAAGCATTGTTCAAATCATCGCCCGTTTCTTTTTCAGGGCACGAATGATTATTTTCAACCGCTTAAAAAGTTTCGAATATTACACCCCCACCCCACAGCCATGAAACTTCCCCCTACCCCGCGCTCACACACACACACAGAGAACATTGTCACACACATCCACACCCACCATCATAAACCTACTAACCCCATCCCCTCAAACAGTCATGGCACCTCTTCTCCCCTTCAACACACATAGCACACTGTCCTGACAGTTTATTTTGTGTGTGTGTATATTTTACATGTGTGGGTGGAGGAGTGTGTGTAGATATGTGCGCGTCGGCGAGCGTTTGTGTGTGTGTGTGTGTGACTATGGGTGGGTGGGTGTGTTTGTGTATTTTGTGGGTATTTATGTGTGACTGCATCATATGCGTGTATGTGTGTGTGACGGTGAAAATGCGTGTGGGGTGGGGGTGAGTTGGAGGAGTTTGGATGTTAGACGAATAGGGAAAGAAGAGGAAGAGTAGAGGGGAAAGAGAGAAAGAAGAGGGAAATTGAGAAAAAGTAGCATAAAAAGACCAATATACCCTTGAGTGACCTAACGGGGTCAAGCTTAATATGATGGAGTGGCCTAATGGAAACAAATTTCAAAGTTTAGTGGTAATTTTAACACAAATCGATTTTCAGTTATCAAAGTTGAATTTGCCTAATAGTACACTAGTCAACCGAGTAGTTACTCTATTTGTTCTACATACATATGTTCGTTGAATGCAAGAAATTGAAGTTAACAATCTTATCCCTCACCTTTTGCTAAAGCACAACTCAAATGTACAAACTCCCCAAATTAGTCCCATTAGTGCTCGTGATTTTTAAGTACCTTGACTTCTCTCTTTTTTGGTTCGTCAAGCATTATCCAACTATCCAGTCTTGTTTTCCCTCTGTAGCACAACGATATAGTGGTGCAAAAAAACACCATCTTCTCAACGTCTCACATCTTGCATGTTCAAGCAAACTTGCCATCAATTTTTTGTGGTGAATGCATCATCACTACTTCATGCTTGATTAATCCCTTATGTACTTGTGTCCCCAGAAACTTTGTTTTCAGAAGTAACCAAATCTCACTTGTGTAGCATCATTTTCATTTTTTATTTTGCCAACACGATAAAAAAGATTCTTTTAATGTCTCACTACACAACATGCAAAGTAAATTTCATAAGTGTGCCTTCAACGGTTTATCCATTGGTTATCCCTGTGGTCAATAATATGATACAGTTTTTGGTCTCTGTACAAGTAAAATTTATGCACGCCGAATGTCATCTTTCATGAGCATATCTTTCCACACACCACATCACGTGTATTTGCCTCTTCACATTGGTCATGATTCGTCATATTTTCCATCTTCTGCACACAGCTTAGAAATGACTGCATCTGATACAAAAATGTTGGCATCAAATGCATAACCGTCTACACTTGAAACTACGTCCTTTTAGAGAGAGAAAAGGGAATTTTCTCTCCCTTCTCTCTAAAAATTCAGGGTTTTCAATTAAGGTGAGATGGCAACTCAACGGAAATCTAGGAGTGCAAGGTCCCCCTAAGGATGCATTTACAGAAGACTTCATTGGGAAGCAATGGTCGCACACGCATAATGCAAAAGGAGTGTTGCGTACCACAATTTCACCGAAGCATGCGACGATGGAATTAGGAACGGATGTGTGCAGCGTCCGAGATGTTCTGTAATGCCCCGAACCTAGAGTTAGCTGGTTAATATTACTTTAGCGACAATATTTATGATTTATATTCTTTTGAGTTCTAAGCTACATTTGGCTTCAACAATATTATCAGCGACAATTTATAATACTAATGGCTACAGATAAAAAATGGGTACAATAGAGAAATAAATAAAGTGTAGCCAATTACTCAGGAGAGATTATAATTAATTAGGGTTTATTATATAAATATCGGATCTCTCATCTTAATTATTTTAAATATTATAAAGAGACTTATTTATGAAGAAAGTGTGGCATTTTGAAATATGACCGAGATAGATTGGAAAAAAAAAAAAGAAAGGAGAGATTAGAGAGAACTAGAACTATATATATATATATAGAATAAGATAAAAGGAGTCAAAAAAAGAGAAAAGAGAAAAGAGAAAGAGAAGACAGGCAGAGAGGAAGAGAACATCAGCCGGTCCTAGAGCGGCGGCGCCACTCCCACCTTTGGGTAACCCCACTACCGACGATGCCTCCGGCCACCGGTGATTAACTCCGATTAGAGTCTCCACCCAGCACCATCACCCGGCGCCTCCATCAATCGTTACCAGATATCTTCACCGGAATCAACGCGTCGTTGCCAGCATCAATTGATACTCAGACAACAAATCTGGATCGACTCTGAAGGATGGCCACCGGTCAAATGCCGGTGCAATGATGGCCACTGGTCAACGACCATCACCAAACAGCCATAACCAGTCGTGGATCACCTCTGTGCCGCTACTGTCATGGAGTCGTAGCCACAACGACGGCCAACGAAAGCAACTCCGATGATGGGATGCTAGCAAGGCCCATTGGCCAGTGACGGTGACGTCGAAGACAAAAAATAGGGTTAATTACTCACGACCCCTGAGGTTTACCCTAAATTACACACGGACCCCCCTATCTTTTGAAAATTATACTCCGTTCCCCTAGGTTTGTACCCGTATTTCACGGAGCACCACAAAATTGACGGGGACCTTAACTCCGTCAAAAGATTCTCTGACACCTTACTTTTTAGATTTTTCATCCCCAAACTACCCTCCCTTTCTTGAATAAATACCCCCTTGCCCTTTAAGATTTTTCTTCTTCTTCTTCATTATCTTTCCCCTTTGCAGACCCATTTGGGTTTATAATTGATTCAATTTCTCCAAAACACATGGCTAACTCACACCAAGGATAGTCTAGGAAGGGGGACATTCTTTACACTTTACAGGTGTGATTTTTGTGGTGCAGGGTTGGTTGCTGCGTTTGGGAGGCATTTGTTGGACGGTGATGGTCCATGAGATGGCGACAGAGATGAGATTAGGATCGGCCGGCGTTTGTACAGTGTTGGTTACGGTGTTTGGGTGGCTATTTTCCGGTCGATATTAGTGGACGGCATGTGGGGTTGGTTACAGCTGCGATTGGGGAAATCGAGATCGGTAAAGGAAAAGGAAAGGATCTCCTCAACGTCAGTGAAGAGGGAGGTGTGAAGGCGAAGATGGTCTGCAGCGTTCGCTCCATCCCTGCTACAGAGAAGAAGGTGTGGCAGTTGGTGATAGAACTTGACAGTGTGGATGGTGGCTGCCTCGACATAGCTGAAATTTCATTGGTTGGGCATCCCGTAGCCAAAATTTTTGCCAGCGACGGTCAAGGGTTCTTCATGTCGTTTACTTACTGGTGGCACCTACTGGAATCGGCCATCGAAGGTCGAATACAATGCCGACAGCAGCGATCGTATGCGGCTTGAAGGTGGCGATGGGCTGTGCTCTGGTCATGGCAAGGTGGTCGTGGATGTGCGGCGCGATGCTGCTCGGTGAAAGGTGCGGCTGGATTTGGTTTCCGGTGACGGTGTGTGGTCGGCGGGGTGAAGGTGCGGAGTTTGATGGTCGTAGCAACGAAAAGGATTATGGCAGCGCTGCGCTGTTAGTAGTAGCAGTGCATTCGTTGCGGCGCGGTGGTCGCGGAGGTGTGGCGTGATGGAGTTCAGTAAAGGAACGACATGAGATGTCGTCGGTGGCTGGGTGTAACCCAAGAGCCAGACTTTTTGATTTTCCTCCAAAACCCAAGAGGCACTGTGTACTTATATACAAGGGCAGAATTTTATGACTAGCCGTTAACCCCGTCAATGAAATCTAGATTTTTGGAGCGGAGGGTAATTTTCAAAGATAGGGGGCCATGTGTAATTTAGGGTAAACCTCAGGGGTGCCGTGAGTAATTAACCCAAAACAATATTGGGTTTGGTGGTATATATTATACAACGGAGTTTTTTGGTCTGATGTGATATTGGTACATTGTGTAGTGGTGGTTAACCAGTGGTGTTTGTGGTAGCTAGAACTGATTGAAGTGAGTGGTGAATGTGTGACTTTTTGGCTAGTGTGTGCTATTTTGGTGCTGAGCAAATGTGTCTGTATGCTAGGTGTCATGGTTTACGTGTGTGTGATTTGTTCTGTGCATGATGTGGGTGTGTGTATGTATAGTTTGGCTACCTATGTAGCCATAGTCGTGAAGTGGGTTGGTGTGCGCTTGTGTGACTAAGCAAAAAAAAAGGAATAGGAAAAAACACCATTTTCATGAGGTAGTAGGTGTAATAAGTGTGCTTTTGTGTGAGTTGGGCAAGAAGAGAATGCGGGTGTAATGGGTTGTGAATTTCGTGTGTGATTGTATGTTGTGAGCGTATGAGTGCAAGTGTACATTTAATGTGTATAGGTGTGTGTTAATGGAGTGGAATGTGGGTAGACGGGTGTGTGTTAATGGAGTGGAATGTGGGTAGACGGGTGCGTGTAGTGTGGGGGTGTGCACGTTTGAATGTGTGTGAGTCTGTGGTGCGGGTATAAATAGTGTGCTTATATACAGGGTGGTATGTGCGTGAGTAATGTGTGCATACTGGGTTGGACTGCGGGGGAGTGATGTTGTGCGGTGATATATTTCTGTGAGTGTATGCAGTGGGTATGTGTGAGTATGTTGAGCAACGGGTGGGCACTAGGCCTGTAACAGTGTGCAATATGTTGTGTGCATAATGTGGGATGCGCTATGGAGTTTGTTTTTTGCTATAAGGCAGTAACGATAGTGGTGGACTACTTGTGGGGTTATTAAAAGGCAACACTTGTAGTGGTACGTTGGTTGTGGAAATTAGCAAACCTTGTGTTAGGTTTCTGGTAATATGAACAATGAAATGGAGTTTGGTGGTACGATTGTGATATTGTTGAGCTTGAAGGTGGTGGTTGGGTGATGGATGTAACAAGGGTGCATGTGGGACATTGTTGTGTGAGTGTATATTGCGTGAGGAGTGCGGTTGTGCATATTTTAGCAGTAGGGCGTGCCTGGTGGGTTAGAGACATCGAGTTAGTTGAGAGAAGCTCGACAACTGTCGATGAAATGCCCGAGAAAGACATGGTAAGTTGGACATGAGATTGGACGTGCGTGTAAAGGTCGGGAAGTTGACTGCGACATTGAGTTGCTTGAAGACATGTTCAACGGGGATGTTGTGTCTTGATCGACGATGCCTTGGGCTATAGTAAGCTGGGAACATGGAGATAAAAATAATGGCCTTTGACCGTTCTTTTAACCAGATGTAGCAGCAAGATTGTCGTTCCAAAGACTTTGATGTCGGAAATGCGTAGTGTCATGTAAGTGACCCTTTGATTCAACTAGTGTTTTTCTATAAAATGTATATGTTTACCTACTGTTAAAAAGTGGCGTTTATCAGCACTAACTGTTTTAATTACGTTTAGCTGCTCTGAGTTTATTGCCAAAAAGCTTTTAGTCATTTATTTCTCATAAAAATCGGACCAGCATGTAAGTGATATTGTGTTAGAAATCGTAATGGAACTGAGATTTGAAATGTTTGGTACAATTGAGATGTTTTGGTATTTGACGTTATTGTGAGTAATGAACAACTTGAAAACTATTAAAAGGGGGTGTGAGGATGGTTTGACCATCAATTGATGAGTGGTTGTGTTTACGACGAACCAAAAAAGTGATTTTTTTATTCGATTGCAGTGCCCCATATCCGACGGGAAAAAGTTGAATTTCGGGTCGTGGTCAACGAGGCTTGTACGTTGCTGTATAGTACTGTTACTCTTGGTTCGCTCTTGCATCCACAGAATTATTTATCCCGGATGGAGGAGGGATTTCGAGCCCTAGTCAGAGGGGCTCGTACGCTGACCGCAGCATATCGTTTGAGCTGATGTTGGGATGGAACTGTTTATCATGACATTTTGTGCAAACAATTTTATTCCTCAGTTTTGTTTTATGTATTCTATTTCATTTTACCCGATGATTACCAACTCTACGATTTTAGATTTCTTAATGTGGCTATAATATAAAGTGAGTTATTTTCTGCATGCTATGGTCCACTCAGTTGAATTATTCGTTACTTACTAAGCATGTGGAAGCTCTTCCCTTATTTATCATTTCAGGTTTGAAAGTAAGGTGACGGTGAGGAGCATAGGAAGGGACAATTTGGTGCGGAGCTTCGGAAAATGCATTAGATGAGTCGCTAAATATTTAGATTGTTGGTTTAGTTTTTGTTGCTGACAAATCGGAATTTTAAAGAGTTTTAGCATAATTGTTGTATTCAAATAAAAATATGAAAATATAATCAAAGTTTGTAGAAGTTTTAATTTCCGTTGCAGCATATATTGGTTTTAGCGAGCAAGGCCTGGCAGAGCCCTTGGTTGGAGTCCAGTGGGCCTGCGGTCGGTCACGAACATAGTTCACGAGTCCAGCTGTGGGTTCAGGTCATGACATGTTCAACCTGGAAAGATCCCAATCTCAAGCTCAGATTCTAATGAGGAAAAAGAGCTAAGAGAAATTGTTAAGGAGTTACAGACAAAATTAATGGAGATATCAATGGAGAATTTGGAATTGAAAGCGGCATTAAATGCATTGAATCAGCAGCAAGTCTTTAATATGTCGCCTACTCAGAAAAAAATTATAACAAAAACTACAAGTGTATTGAATCAAAAGAAGCACTTCAATATGTCATCAACTCAGTCAAAATCCCCATGGAATGCCAATCGATCATGAAAGAAGCGCGTGTGGCAGACGCGAATGATCTTCCTCACGCGCTAACCGATTTGGGTGCCCAATTGGAATCGGAATTTCCTACCTTAAAGAGTAAGTCCTTGGGTGAGGGAAGCAAGGACCAGAACACAATTGCATTGCAATTGAAGGAGAAACCTATGGAAGTAGAAGGTAAAACACCATATCAAACCCTAATTGCAAAATCATATGCGAATGCGGTGAAACCTAACAGAGAATACTTAGAAGAAAATCAATTAAACTACATTGAACCACAAAACATTAAGGGCACAATAGGAGTTCATTGGAGGATATATGTGGAAACATTTACTGGAAGTATATGTTCTTGGTGCTATACCCCTAATTCAGGCTATGCAAAGATTTCTAGACAGAAAATGGGGAAGCTATGGAAAATTTTTAGTCAATTTGCTCAAATTGGGCATTTACCTGGTGCAAATTGATAGTGCTGATATTCAAATGTTGATAATGGAAAGAGGACCTTGGTCCTTTGACAGTAAGCCTTTGATTATTAGGCCCTGGAGTAAGGATATGGCAATGGAACGAGAAGGGATTCAAACTGTCCCCGTGTGGATCAAACTCTCTTAATTACCTTTACAATTTTAGACAAATGGAATGTTGAGCAAAATATGCAGTACTGTAGGTAAGCCGCTCTTCACTGACAGAACGACAGGCTCCAAAGAGAGATTGATGTATGCAAGGCTGTGTGTGGAACTGGAAAGCAATTGTCTATTCCCTGAAGAAATCCCTATCATGGGCCCTCATGAATGCTGTCATAAGCAAAGGATAGCGTATGAATGGAAACCTGCTAGTTGTAACCACTGCAAGGTGTTTGGACACTAAGAGTCCTATTGCAAATTGAAGCCAAAGGTCTAACAAGTGTGGAAAGAGAAGGAACCATCAGGTGGAGAAAAAATTAATGACATACCAAATACTAGCCAAATAGGTACAGGAAATGAGGGAAGAAGTACAGTGCTTAAGGCTAATTCCCTAGAGTTGCATAATATGTTCCAACATCTAGATCGAAGCAGTATGGCAGGGTCAGAGGCACACAATGAAGATGAGAACCATAATTGTCACAATCCGAACCCACGGGTAGGCCCGTGAGCTAGATCCGTGACCGGCTACAGACCCACTCGGACATCAATTCAGGAATCTACCAAGCCTTATTAAAAGCTGTATACAAATCTAGAGTCATGCATTAACTGACACCTTAATATGACTTTTAAAGAGGTACTAGATCTTTCCAAAATTGTCTCTACTATATCCCTCTATAAATGACTAATGTACTTTATCAATAAGAAACCTCATGGAGATTTAAGCTCCAAACAATTCTAAGAAAAAAAACATAAACAAGTAGTACTACGATTTCTCAGGAGACTTAGATTAACTTCCTAACGAGCATCTCTTGCGACTCCATCCTCGTTACCCTCATAGTACTCGGGTTCATATAAGTGATCACTTGAAAACATTTATAAAAGGGGTGAGCTGGGGCCCAGTAAATACACATACCATATCCCTAAAATATGTTTTTAAGTTTCAAGCATGCCCTGGTTTTCCTTTTCAAATCAGGAATTTAATATTACTAAAATAGAATTTTGGTCAACATATCTACATTCATATATGTACTTGCAGCATAAGAAATCTTGGAATGGAACATAATTAACAAGAAGATTCATCAAGAACTGTCACAGTTATTCATAACTTGGTATACTGCGGTCAACGTATTGTCCCACTGACTAGGACCCAAAATTCCTCCTCCACCCGGAATAGTACAAATGTCGACGCAAGGGCGAACCATGGTGCAGCAGTACTGTGCGTCAACGTATGGTCCCATTGACCAGGACCTGGAATCTACTTTCCCCGGTGGATATAAGGCACAGTAACCCGGTCAAATTTTCATCTCATTTAACATGTACCGAACATAGTTCATTTACTCACAGAAAAATTTCATGGCATTCAATTTCAAATTCTCATTACACGATTCATCATGAACACAGATGCAGTAAAAGTACTTCAAAACTTTCATTTGACTGAAAACATGTATACAATATATATAATTTCTCGAATAGGGTATAAGGAGGAATATGGTAGGGTACTTACCTCGCTCGATAACTGGTTTTTACTCTTGTTCCAGTGTCGGTCCTACCCTCTTTTATCGGAACCTAAAATGATAAATCACAAGATATCAATTCTCAATGCTCAATTATGCATGTCCATTAAATCCCCCCCCCCCCCCCCGAGTAAGAAAATTTCCCAAAACACCCCAGACTTACGTAAAATTACTAAAACACCCCTAACAACTAGTGTACTGTCACACATCCCAATTTAACTCAAAACATGTGTTTTAAGTGATTAAATGGGTTTCCGGACTAAAAAGTCATTCAGAGATTTTTCGCTCAAAAATCCTTATCCATTATTTTAATCGAGTGCTAATTGGCCACCTTTCAAAAACATAGTAATCAATATCGAAATACCAAGAAATTTTAGACATTTAAGTGCCATAATAAAACAAGGTTACTGTAAAATTTTGGCAAATTAAATAATTTAAATAGTCTTTTTAAAAATAGAATTATTTGATGCCCTTCGCGTAACCAGAAAAATCTCAAAAAATTCTATGATGTAGATTTCGTAAAAATAAGAGCGGTTTAAGTTTTGCACTAAGCCAAAATATGCTTCAAAACAGCCTTAAAAAATTGGGCAACGAACTACTGGAACAGAAATAGGTTTTAGAGACAAATTCCATGTTCATTTTATTCCCAAGTCCTAATTCTACCCACTGTACATGCCTTCCCTCTCTCTCTGTGTAATAATTACATCTCCACTTGCGCACACCACTTTCCACACACACAATACATGCACACCAAACCTAATAATACCTACACAATTTGCACCCACTCTACCACCATGGGCGGAACCATGTGGGAACTAGGGGGGCTAGTGCACCCCCTGATAAGCTTGGGAGGTTGATTTTGAGCTTGTATAATTTTACTTATAAAAATTATATTGTTATTTTAATTATTTTACTTAATTAAAAATTATATTAAATTAGATATATTTTTGGCACCCCCTGAAAAGAAATCCTGGTTCCGCCCCTGCATGGCAGTCCATGGCTGCCTACGGTCCTCCTTTTCTCTCGGCAGTCATGGCTATCGCGGTGACCCTTCCTCTTATTTCTTTAATAGCGCGAACTACAGCCCACCTGCAAACCCCCGCATTATATACACACCCACGCATTAACTCACATTACACACACATAGCTGTCTCGATAGCTCCATGCACTACCCGAACCCATCACTCTCTCGCTCATGCCATTTTTCCATGGCAATCACCAACCTTTCGTGGCCTTCCTTTGTCGCTTATTCACCCATACCAGCATACGATCACAGCCACAATAGCTGCGACCTATTTTGATCTCTCCGTTCCATCATCAAAGCACAAAAACACGGTCACCATGGTGGTGATATGAAATGCGTTACAGCCCCTTCCCTCACGAACTCCTTCAGCCTTTAACTAGATAAGCGGGAAAACAGAACTTACCGACTTGCCAAAAAATCTTTGGGTCCTTTCTCCTTGCCTCCTTTTTAAGCCCTTATTCCCTTTGTCGTTTGCCACAAAACTGGAGAGTGTATATTAGGGTCGGTTGGTATTGTAACCACACACACACACACACACACACACACACACACATATATATATATATATATATATGTGTGTGTGTGTGTGTGTGTGTGTATAATGAACCCTAGACTGAATTACCGAAAGCCCCTTACTCTCTTATTAATCGTCTAAATTTTTATCCAATGCTTTTTATGATTGCAAAAAATTTCCAAAAATCATCATTTACGGTAATTTAAGATACTAGCATAATTTAATGGAGTGTTATGTCCCCCGCTCCACTAATTTGTCGCTAAAGATTGTTCTCATAAAATAACGCTGCAAAAATACAGAAATTGTTGCTAATAGTTTCTAAAAAATATCATTAACGCTAATCGTCACTAAAAACCTCAATTAATATTAGTTATAACTGCTATCGTAAATTATAACTTATGATTCTACAATTGTCACTGAAGGTTCGATGAAAATTTCTCAACCCAATCAAAGCTAAATATTACGTATAATTATTGTCGCTAACAAAATAAATTAACCGCATTGAGTTGACAATCTTTTAGTTCACGCAAATCACTGCAAAAGAACTCAAATAATTACTTATAAACTTTTCGCTATAAGTTGCTCTAATAAAAGTAACAATGCTAAGTAAGGTTTATTGCTAAAAAAGAAAATTTTATTTTGGTCCGAAAATTTTAATAATAATAAAAAAATGCTCTGGCATTACATTCTCCCCTCCTTTAAAAGACTTTGGTCCTCCAAATTTACGTACCTCAGGTTTGAAACAGGTGAGGGTATTTGCTTCTGACTTTGTCTTCGCGCTTCTACGTGGCCTCCTCAACGGCATGATTTTTCCACAGGACCTTTACCAAAGGAATCTTCTTAATTTGGAGTGTCTGCTTCTTGTGATCCAGGATCCGGATCGGGTGTTTGATGTAGGTAAAGTTTTTTTTTTTAATTTGTAAGGTCTCTGATTGTAATAGATCTATAGGTCCGGGATGTACTTCCTTAGCATGGATACGTAAAACACATTATGGACACTTGCTAATTCCTGCGGCAATGCTACACGGTAGGTGAGAGAACCAATTATGTCATGTATCTCATAGGGTCCCACATACATAGGGTTCAATTTCCCCTTCTTCCCAAATCGTATTATTCCTTTCAATGGTGACACCCTTAAGAATACCCGGTCACCCACTTGGAATTCCCACTCCCGTCTGGGTATGTCCGTGTAACTCATCTGACTGCTTTGAGCACCCTATAATTTCTCCTTAACAATCTTGACTTTCTCCGAAGTCAATTGCACTAGCTCTGGTCCCAACATTTTCCTTTCCCCTACCTCGTCCAAAAATAGTGGCGATCTACACTTCCTACAATATAGGATTCGAAAGGAGCCATTCCAATGCTACTCTGATAACTGTTGTTGTAAGAAAACTCAATCAATGGTAAATGGTCATCCCAACTACCCTTGAAATCTAGCATGCAAGCCTGCAATAGATCTTCTAGTGTCTGGATAGTCCTTTCCAACTAACCATTTGTTTGGGGGTGGAAGGCTGTGATGAACTATAGTCTAGTACCGAATGCATGTTGTAAGCTTGCCTAAAATTTAGACACAAATGAGGGTCTCTATCCGAAACGATTAAGATTGGAATGCCATGCAAGCGTACTATCTGCTCTACATAGGTGGTAGCCAACTTGTCCATCGAATAGGTCATCCGGACAGGCAAGAAGTGCACACACTTCATCAGGTTGTCTACTACTACCCAAATAGCATCATATCCAGAATGGGTCTTTGGTAATCTAGAAACAAAATCCATAGTTATGTGTTCCCACTTCTATTCCGGTATTGGTAAGGGCTGTGATTACCCGGTGGGTCTTTGGTGTTCTGCTTTCACCTACTGGCATACTGGGCATCTGGATATAAACTCTGCAGTTTCCTTTTTCATGTTACCTCACCAAAAAGTCTATTGAAGATCCCTATACATTTTTGTGCCTCCGGGATGAATCGAGTAAGTTGATCTATGAGCTTCTTCTAAAATCTCCCTTTTTAAACTAGGGTTACCCGGTACGCAGATCCTATTGCCAAAAACGAAATGTTCCATCTTGCAACTTGTAATTAGATTTATCTCCTTTCTTTTTCTCTTCTATTATCTTAAGTAGATCTTCATCGGTCTCCTGAGCTATTTTAATTCTATCGATTAAAGTGGGTCGTACCAATAGGTTGCTAAGTGAACTATCCTTGTTCGAGTCTCGAATCCTGACATCCAAGTCCAATTTCCTCATATCTTCTAATAAATGCCTCTGTCTTGTGATTAGGGCGGCCATTGACAAAGATGACTCCCTGCTAAGTGCATTGGAAACTACATTTGCCTTTCCTGGGTTGTACTGGATGTTAAGGTCGTAATCCTTAAGTAGTTCTAACCATTGCCTCTATCTCAGGTTTAATTCCTTCTGGGTGAATATGTACTTCAGCCTTTTATCACAGGGTTCTCCATACAGGTAGTGTCTCCAGATCTTTAAGGCAAAGATCACCACCGCCAGCTCCAGGTCATGGGTTGGGTAATTCTTCTCATATGGTTTCAACTGTCTAGAGGTGTAGACAATCACCGTTCCATTCTGCATGAGTATGCACCCAATACCCTTGTGGGAGGCATCACTATAAATTCTGAAACCTCCAGGACCACTTGGAAGTGTAAGTATAGGGACTGTGACCAACCTCTTCTTTAATTCTTGGAAACTATTCTCACAGTCTTCATTCCACAAATCTTCTGTAACATCGAGCTAACCTTAAAAAGCTCCGGACCTCCGTCACCGTAGTCGGTCTATTCTAATCGACAACTGCCTCTATCTTTGTAGGGTCAACCGATATCCCTTCCTCCGACACCACATGCCCCAAGAATACAACCCTATCCAACCAAAACTCACATTTCCTAAGTTTGGCATACAGCTTCTTTTCTCTTAGGATCTTTAATACCGTTCTTAAGTGTTGCTCTTGTTCTTCCCTTGTCTTAGAATATATCAGTATATCATTGATGCACACCACCACAAATTGATCCAAGAAAGGTTTGAATACTCGAATCATTAAGTCCATAAAAGCTGCTGGAACATTAGTTAACCCAAAAGCCATGACCAAAAATCCGTAGTGCGAAAGGCGGTCTTAGTCACATCTTCTGCCTTAATCTTTAGTTGGTGATGCCCCAAACGAAGGTCAATCTTTGGAAACCATTTCACCCCCCGTAACTGATCAATCAGGTCGTCTATGCGATGCAAATGGTAGTGATTTTTTATCGTCACCTTGTTTAACTCTAGATAGTCAATGTACAATCTCATCGTTCCATCCTTCTTCTTAACAAATAATACGAGTGCACCACAGGGCGACGCACTAGGGTGAATAAATCCTTTGTCTAGAAGGTCCTACAGTTGTGTCTTTAGTTCTCTTAACTCCACGGGTGTCATACGATATGGTGCTTTAGAGATAGGGGTAGTCCCCAAAATTAATTCAATATTACATTCAACTTTTCTATCAGGTGGCGTCCCCAGTAAATCTTCTGAAAACACCTTAGGAAATTCTATCACCACCGAAATGTCATGTAGCTTCAACTTCTTTTGCTAGGTGTCTATAACATAAGGCAAGTACCCTCGACAACTCTTCCTAAGGAGTCAGTTTGCCTATAAGGCAAAAACCATAGATGGCAAAGGTGCGATGCTAGATCCTTGGAAGAACAAGTGGTCTTGACCTGGGATGTTAAAAGTCACTCTCTTATGGAAGCAATCTACAGAAGCATGATATGCTACCAACCTATCCATCCCAAGTATAACATCAAACTCTAACATATGTAAACAAATTAAGTTCGCTGCTAGTTCTCTTCCCTTAATTTTACTAAACAGTTTTTGACCACTTGGTCGGGCAACAACCGAGTCCCACATTGGGGTAGCAATGCATAGCGGCACCTCTAAGAGTTCTAGATGCTTGTCCAAACATTTAATAAAAGTACGTGATGCAAAAGAATGAGTAGCACCAGAATCAAAAAATACTTTTACAAATGTGGACGAAATAGGGAGTGTACCAGTAACCACCGAGTCCAAAGCCTCTACATCCTGCTGACTCATAGCAAACACTCTCGACGTTCCCCTGGGCTTCGCTGCATCATTCTTCACTTGTTTCTGAGGTCCCGCCCTAGGGAAATTTGGGGCTAGAAGGCCCTCTTCACCACATATAAAGTACGTCCCCGTTCCCCATTGGCATGGTAAGCCTAGATGGAAGTAGTTGCACCTACGGCATGTATGTGGGCTATTATGTCTCCCCTCCTATTTGCAGAATGCTCATGACAGGTTAATGGTAATTCATTCCTCTGTTGAGGTGTGGCTCTACTTCTAGACCCCTGTCTTTGTTCATTTCACCGCTAAGGCTGAACTCCTCTATTTACTTCCTGAAGTTTCGAGCGCTTGGAGATATCGCCAGACATACTGTTCTTGTGAGGCTCGTTATTTCTTACTCTCTTCCTTTGTTGGTCCTTCATCCTGTACAAGTCTTCACTGTCTCTTTCTAAGATTAAGGCTCTGTCTACCACCTCAGCATAAGTCCCTAGCCTCAATGTAGAGATGTGAGACTGGATATCAAGCCTTAGTCCATTCTTAAATTTTCTTGCTCGCTTCGATTTGGTATCCACCAAGTGAGTGGCATATCGAGACAACTGAGTGAATATGTCCTCGTATTCTTTGACCAAATGGTTCCCCTGGGCCAACTGGATAAAGTCAATCTCCATTTGCTCCTTTACAATTTGGGGAAAGTATTTCTCAAGGAATAACTTCTTAAAGCCTTCCCACTCCATATTCGCCACCTCATCAGCATTTACCCTTTTTGTAGCCTTCCACCATTGATTAGTCTCGTCCTTGAGCATGAACGCTGCAAATGTTACCTTCTGTCACTTGGTACAACCCAGAACCTCATAAATGTCCTCTAGGTCTGATAGCCAGGACTCAGCCTTGAAGGGGTCAGTGGCACCAAAGAAGGATGGCGGGTCCATCCTTTTGAACTTCTCAATCGAAGATCCCCCAGTTGCAGTCACCTGGTGCTCCACGACTCTAGTGAGGTTCTCCACCATCCTAAACATGTCATCCCCTTGAGCTTCGTTTCTTCGTGTCATTTCTTTTCAACTTATAAGGGAACTCTCGTAAAAATCCTTTCCAATCATATTCAATTTATCACTATAATAATAAATTTTTTTTGTGTGTACAAAATCAATTTCGATGTAATTTGTTATACATCATTCTCTTCCCTTAACTCAGAAGTATGTAAGTGTTTCAATAATTTTCCTTCATACTTTCCAATTGGGTCTCTAGTACCCGAATCTCTTCCTTCAACCATTTTATCTCTTTCTCTGGTGGAATCATACTCTTTCCAGAATCTACCACCTCCTCTCTGGGATGCTTTCCCAGTTTCTTGTTTCCATTGCAGGATGCCTGGTTGGAATCTCCGAATCCTTCAGAAGGCATCTGACTAACCTCAATCGACAGACTATCTAGGCTCCAGTTTGCCATATTCCTATCACAACACAAATACTATAGATAAGTTCCATTAACGTAGTATTTCTCTAGCTGCAATTCAGGGACTTAATAATCACCAAAAAAAAATGGCAAGAAAGCACATCAAAAATCCGATCTTCTCTTAGATAAAATCCTTTTTCCTTCCTACCCCACTAGCTCTGTCACCTGGTTACTAATTCTATAGAATCATATAACCTAACCAGCGGGATCATTACTTAAACTCTAATACCCCAAAACCGTAATGCTCTGATACCATTTATGTCACGACCCGAACCCACGGGTAGGCCCGTGAGCTAGATCTGTGACCGACGCAGACCCACTCGGACATCCATTTAGGACTCTGCGAGGCCTTATTAAAACCTCTATACAAATCTAGAGTCATGCATTAACTGACACCTTAATACGACTTCTAAAAAGGTACTTATAGATCTTTCCAAATTTGTCTCTACTAAATCCCTCCATAGATGACTAATATAATTTATCAAAAAGAAACCTCATGGAGATTTAAGCCACAAACAATTCTAAGAAAAAAATACTAAACAAGTAGTACTACGATTTCTCAAGAGACTTAGATTAACTTCCTAACGAGCATCTCCTGCGACTCCAGCCTCATTACCCTCATAGTACTCGGGTTCATCTAAGTGATCACCACATTTATAAAAGGGGTGAGTTGGGCCCAATAAATACAATGTCATATCCCTAAAATTGGATTTTTAAGTTTCAAGATGCCATGATTTTCCTTTTCAAATCAAGAATTTAATATTACTAAAATAAAATTTGGTCAACATATCTACATACATATATGCAGTTGCAGTAAAAGAAATCTCGAAATGGAATATAATCAACAAGAAGATTCATCAAGAATTGTCACAGTTATTCATAACTTGGTATACTGCGGTCAGCGTATGGTCCCACTGACTAGGACCCAGAATCTCTCCTCTACTCGGGATAATAAAAATGTGGACACAAGGGCGAACCACGGTGCAACAGTACTGTGCGTCAACATATGGTCCTGTTGACCAGGTTCCGGAATCCACTTTCCCTCGTAGATATGGGGCACAGTAACCCAGTCAAATTTTCATCTCATTCAACATGTACCGAACATAATTCATTTACTCACACAACAATTCCGTGGCATTCAATTTCAAATTCTCATTACACGATTCATCACGAACACAAATACAGTAAAAGTACTTCAAAACTTTCATTTGACTGAAAAAATGTATACAATATATATAATTCCTCAAATAGGGTAAAAGGAGGAATATGGTAGGGTACTTACCTCGCTCGATAACTAGTTCTTACTCTTGTTCGAGTGTCGGTCCTACCCTCGTTTATCGAAACCTAAAATGATAAATCGCAAGATATCAATTCTCAATGCTCAATTATGCAAGTCCACAAAATTCGCCCCCGAGTAAGAAAATTTTCCAAAACATGCCCAGACTTACGTAAATTTACTAAAACACCCCTGACGACTAGTGTACTATCACATATCTCAATTTAACTCAAAACATCTTTTTAAGAGACTAAATGGGTTTTTCGGACTAAAAAGTCCTTCAGAAGATTTTTCGCTCAAAAATCCTTATCTTTTATTTTAATCGAGCGCTAATTGGCCACCTTTCAAAAACATAGTAATTAATATCGAAATACCAAGAAATTTTAGTTAAGTGCCATTATAAAACAAGGTTACTGTAAAAACTTCAGCCAATTAAATAAATTAAACAGTCTTTTTCAAAATAAAATTATTTAATACTCTTCGCGTAACCAGAAAAATCCCAAAAAAATTATATGATGTAGCTTTCGTAAAAATAAGAGGGTTTTAGTTTTGCACTAAGCTAAAATATGCTTCGAAACAGCCATAAAAAAATTGGGTAATGGACATGCTTGAACATAAATAGGTTTTAGCAACAAATTCCATGTTCATCTTCTACCCAAGTCCTAATTTTACCCACAGTACATGCCTTCCCTCTCTCTCTCTCTGTAATACTTACATCCCCACTTGCGCACACCACTTTCTACACACACAATACATGCACACCCAACCTAATAATACCTACACAATTTGCCCCCACTCTACCACCACATTCATTCACACCAACACGCCTATACACTTGCACATAACTCACGCACACACACATATGTACACACATTGTTTCACATCACACTCCCATTGTATACACACCACACAACTAATGCCCCATCATCTAACACGAACTCACAGGAACATTCATACCCACCCACTCTCTCGCAGTTATGCCGAAACAATACACGCATTCAGCTGGTTTTTTTTTTTTTTAAAACATACAAAACACACATGCACTGCAATTTCTCACAGCCCACTCTCCCTCTCACATGGCAGTCAATGGCTGCCCACGGTCCTCCCTTTCTCTCGGCAGTCGTGGCTGCCGCGGTGACCCTTCCTCTTGTTTCTTCTATCGCGTGAACTACAACCCACCTACAAACACCCGCATTATATACGCACCCACGCACTAACTCATAGTACACACACACACACACACACACACACACACATATATATATATATATATATATATATATATATATATATATAGCTAAAACCCCGTGCTATGCACTGGTTTTTTTTGTTGGAGAATCAGAATTACAATTTATATTGCCCGTCGGGATGAAAAATTGAACTTGGGACCTTGATGTTATTCCCCAATGCCCTTCCTACTTCACTCACCCTTTGACTAATTCATGAGTCATTCATGTCCTCCATTTTATAAGGTAACATTTTAATAGGATTCAAAATTTTAAGGTGGAAGCATAAAATCTCAACAACACGTTTAGCTAAAATCCCGAGTTATGCAATCGTTTGTCAAAGTTCAGAAATTAACAAAATTTGCAAAGACTATTTATTTAGAATGTAAGGGGTATAAATGACAACACGATAATTATTTCTTTCTGAGCGAGACTAACTGACATTTTATTTAACCAAACGCATACTCATTAGTTTGCTGAAAGAAGCATCAGTGACGCATTGATCTTTAAAATTGACTTGAAATAGTACTTTATTACTTTGTTGTGAAGTTTCAGGGCTTTCACGATAACTTCTTTCAGATTTTTAGTTCGAGGATATTAAGGTTGTTATATTAATATCAAGTTTCTTGAAGACCTCTTTCCCTAAAACTCTATGCTAGGAATCAGATAATCAAACCTTAAAAGTAAGTTAACAAAATGTCAAAAAGAGAACATTTTTATCGAAATTATGGCTAGTTCAAAGACATTGGTCACATGAGATGCTTTTGTTTTTTTATTTTTAGTGAAAAATAGGTAAAGATTTAGCCTCCACTGCCTTTTTATCATAATTTCTTGTATCGTATGAGATGAAATTTTTTATATTTTGGTCATCAGAGATGAGATGTTCGAATGGACTATTAGACAGAGTTTAAAGGGTCTTGGGCCATTCTAAAATAACAAATGGTTATAAAAATTTAACTAAAGAATTCTTCACAACTTTGTCGTCAAGTTTTTAAGCTTTGAAAATGAGCACTTTTGGAACCTGACTTTCACAATGTAAAGGTTCTTATCTCAATCCCTCATTACATAAATAAAAGTTTTTTTAATAAAGTTGCACAATACCTTGTCGGCTAGTAGCCATATATTTCTTGAAGATTCCCTTAGAAAACACAAAATACTATGAAATGCAGTGAGATTAGCGATAAACAACATGCCTGACAACCTCGTGAGAAAATGTCACTAATATTAGTGATAGAAGAATGGGGCTCAATATCCTATCCTAATGACAAAAAATATGTTTAGGATCGGTTGTCAAAAAATCTTTAGTAGTGAATTTTGAGACATTGCTCAAATATTTGCTAAATACTTTTACAAATGTTGCTAACCATAAGATCCTTTCTTATGGTTTTACTAAGCGTTGTTATATTTTTATTCCTATAATATAAATAGCAAAAAGAATGACCGCTCCAAACTAAAGTCCACATTGAAGTAATACATACATATTTAAAATAACTATTGGCAAATCATGGGTGGAAGAAAATCATTAGTTTGTAATATCATTCATGAAGAAGACGTAGACGTAAGCCTTATCATAGCCATAGTAAAAGAATTAAAAGGGGGGGGGGGGGGGGGGGGTTGTACACATATAGCACTTACTAAAGAAATATTGTCGTGTAACTGATGTTTTTAATAGTAATTAATGAAAATGCCACCAAATGCAACCAATGTACCTTGTAAGAATCTACAAATTTTGTCAACGGAAAACTAAAATTATGGAGATAACAGGATTTCACAACGTAGGATATGTTACTTAAATCGAAGGAGCACTTAACTTGTAACAATTCATAAATAGGTACAAAGTGTATTTAGGAGAGAAAGCAAATAAACACAATAAAATATAGGAGACAAAATGGATCGGGATCGGAAAGGACAATATAACTCAGTATATTTGTAAAATACGTCAAAGAAAAAAATTAGAACAAAAGCTCCACTTGCTTTCTTCATTCAGTGGTATAATCAGGGCATGCATGGCTCCATTCAGTCCATTGGCGGCAAGACAAAGAACAGGGATGCACCGGCATTTAAACAAAAGCAAGGGAAAACCGGATTGGTTACAAATGAGATGGGCTTTCATGACAGACCGCCCCATCCCACACGGACACAGTCGACATACAAACCAATTCAGGACACACACAGTACACCAACATGCACACATGCCCACCCTACATCCCACAGGCCATACACACACACACACACACACCACGACACAGACGGAAAAATGACATCAACCCACCCACCCAAACAGATAAACAGTCATTCAGACACCAACACACATATTTACATCCACACAGACGACACCCACCAACTAACCTACAAAGAGACACACACATTCACGCATGACATACACAGATCTCTTCACCCCCCCCCCCCCCCCCCCCCGCAAACACCTACACAGAGACACGGTTTTAATTACACCCCACCCCTCCGCCCCCTAGTTCCCCCAAAATCCCGCATCCTCTGGCTATACGGCTACCGTTGTTCGGCATTCAATATATGAAGACACGGCAACACCTACTCCTTAACACCTTTCCTCACCCCAGCCCTGTACCCCACCTCCCACCCCACACCACCAGAAATCTGGTCTGCTCCAGTTCGACGGCGACCAATCCATCGACATCGGCGAGTGGCGACAAACTGTTCACACCCTTCCACACAAACCGCCCCTTAACCACCCCCCAAAATCCCTACCCAACACCTTTTAACGCTTCCACCACAGCTCCAAGTACTACAGGGTTGTCACATACGGCAACCTGCAGTCGGATGGCAACCGATCCCTCCCTACACTCTGCTAAGAATAGAAAGGATATGTAACTGCTCAGGATTATTGGTAGCAAATGGTTGGTGGATTAAGAAAATGGAAACAAAATTAGAATTACAACATTATACCTGATGACAATTGCTCAATTATTAGTCGTATGCAATCCTTCAAATGCCAGGGCAGGATGAATTGAGACCATTTTAAGAAGGAATCGTGGTTGAAAGCAATTTGAGAGAGGAGGCAGTTATTGAGAAGGAATGGAAAACATCAAATGTTGTTTCTGCCGAAAGAAAGGAGGTCATGGACTCATGGGGCTAAAACTTAGGGTAGAGCGGTTTATTCTTATTCTTCTAGCCAATAAAGTTTTTACACCTAATTATAGTTAGCAAGGAAAATTCAAAAATTCTAAAAAAATGGATTTGTAGTTTGGTAGACAAAGAGCATACCAATTGAATCCAAATATATATATATGATAGATACCTAGAAGATTATATAGAGACAAATCAGCAAACATCTGTTACACTTTAAATTGCTCCAACCTGAGTTCTTGCAGCCACGATTTTTTGCTGGGTGGCAGAGGCCCTCTGCCGCTTGCTCTAAGACACCTTCGTCTCTTCCCACCCGGATCTCTGCTTCGTCGTCCTCTCCTCCCTCTACCTCTCCCGCACTTTTTCCTCCCCTCTCTCGCTGGCTTCAAGGTCGTCTTCCTCTCTCTCCTGCCGCTAGACCAAGCTAGCTACCGGCAAGGAAGATTGTCCACCCATGTATTTGATCTGGCCCATGATTTCGATTGTGAATTGGGATTTTAGAACCGTGTGTAAATGGAGAGAAAAAGGGAGGAGCATAGGAAGATAAGAAAACTGTATTTAGGCGTGGGGATAGAGGGTTTTTAGGAAGACGTGAGGATAGAGGGTTTTTAGGAAGATAAGAAAACTGTATTTAGACGTGGGGATAGAGGTTTTTAGGAAGATGTGGGGAAACTGGAAAGAGGATTTTTAGGAATAGTGGGCACAGGAAGTTTTCAAGAGGTGAGTATCTAATCAGAGGTTGACACATTATTTTCTTTTCTTAATAAAATTGAAAATTTTGAGAAAATAGGATTGAGAGTTTACTACTCATTCAAGCTATCAATCGAATCCTATTATATATAGTATAGATATATCATCACACTCTGTCTCATGCTATTTTCCCACGGCAATCACCAACCTTTCACTGCCCTCCTTTGTCCCTTTATTCACCCATACCAGCATATGGTCACAGCCACAATGGTTGTGACCTGTTTTGATCTCTCTGTAACCTCATCAAAGCACAAAAACACGGTCACCATGGTGGTGACATGAAATGCGTTACAGCCCCTTCCCTCACAAACTCCTTCAGCCTTTATCTAGATAAGATGGAAAACAAAACTTACCAACTTGCCGGAAAATCTTTGGGTCCTTTCTCCTTGCCTCCTTTTCAAGCCCTTCTTCCCTTTGCCGTTTGACGCAGTACTAGATAGTGTATATTAGGGTCGGTTGGTATTATAACCACACACACATATATATATACACACATACACACACACACACACACACATATATATATATATATATATATATATGATAAACCCTAGACTAAGGAATTACCAAAAGCCCCCTACTCATTCATTAATCGTTTAAATTTTTATCCGAAGCTTTTTATGATTGTGAAAAATTCCAAAAATCACCATTTGTGGTAATTTAAGATACTAGCATAATTTAACGGACTGCAAATATATAGAAATTGTTGCTAATAGTTTCTAAAAAATATCATTAACGCTAATCGTCACTAAAGACCTCAATTAATATCAGTTATAACTGCTATCGTAAATTGTAACTTATGATTCTATAAATGTCGCTAAAGGTTCAATGAAAATTGCTCAAGCCAATCGACGATAAATATTACGTATAATTATTGTCGCTAACAAAATAAATTAACCGCCCGAGTTGCCAATCTTTTAGTTCACACAAATCCTCGCAAAAGAACTCAAATAATTACTTATAAACTTTTTGCTATAAGTCGCTCTAATAAAAGTAACAATGCTAAGTAAGGTTTATTGCTAAAAAAAATAATAATTTATTTTGGCCCTGAAATTTTAATAACAATAAAAAATTTCTCCGGGCATTACAATGATAGTCCGGATCATAAATAGAGTGGTGGCAATCCCAGCAAATCTGTCCACAAGAAGCATGGTGACAGCTCAACTGGATGGAAAGGAGGAGGTAACCACAAACTTAATTCATGATTGCAAGCTAGAATATTAGGGGTCTTAATAACTAAACTAAGCAGTACGAGATAAAGAAAATAATAAAAAGTCAGAATATTGATTTTATTGGATTGCTAGAAACTGAAGTACAGTTAGAACAAATACCTCCCATAGTAAGAAAATGGAATAAAGGATGGCAATTTGTGAATAATGCCAATAATAAGGGTTTGTCCAGAATATGGGTGGGGTGGGACAACCATGTATTCCAATTCCTAAAGTTGGTACGTGAAACTCAAGTGATCACAGATAGAGAGCCCTAAGGAAGGACAACAATGAGTTGTTCTATACATCATGTGTTTATAGAGATAATAAGGGAGTAAAAAGAAAGATATTGTGGGATCAGCTACACCAATGTGGGGAAATGATTGGGAAGGACCCTTGGCTTGTCATGGTCACTCTAATGTAGTAGGGAATTCAGAAGAAAAGAGTGGAGGTGCCAACATTACTCGTGGTGAGGTAGCAGAGTTCAACCAATGCCTCAACAATTTGCAGTAGGAAGATATCTCTACAGTTGGACTGTTTTACACTTGGAGTAACAAGAGGGATGATGATATGATCAGATGTAGGTTGGATAGGATGTTACAAAATGAGGGATGGATGGATAAATATCCTTTCTCACAAGCTACATCACATGAACCTGCAATATCTGATCACTCTATGCTTACATTGAAAATCCTTCAAGAGCAGGCCAAAGGCAACAGATCCTTTAAGTTTCATAACTTTTGGATGCTACACAGATCCTTTAAAGATATTGTGAAAGATAGCTGGGAAAAGAATTACCACGATACCAAATGTACCATCTTGAGTAAAAAATTGAAGTGTCTAAAGCCTGAGCTGAAGAACTTGAATAAGGCCCAATACAATCACATCTTTCAAAGAACTGCTGAAACATGCGCTCAACTACTGGAAATACAAAGGAAAGTATTAAAAGATGGGGAGTCTAGCCTAGCTCAACAGGAAAAGGAGTTACAAGCATCCTATCACCACCTACTCAAAGCTGAGGAAAATTTCTACTATCAAAGATCAAGGGTCAAGGATATCAAATTAGGGGACTTCAATATTGCCTATTTTTTCATAGAAAAGTGAAGGTACATAGAGCTCATAATCAGGTATTGTCCATTTTTACTGGAAATGGAGAACAAGTGCATGGAGCTAAGGCTGTCCATCAAGAGGCCATTCAGCATTTCTCTACCTTCCTTGGTAAACCACTGGAAAGACACCACCACTAAGGCAAGGCTGAATGATGTACTAAGGAAGTGAATATCTACAATGGACAAGAATATGCTGATAGCACCAGTCACAATACAAGACATCAAGGAGGCAGTGTTTTCACTAAATACAAATAAGGCACCAGGGCCTGATGGTTGCACAGCAGAATTCTTTCAACAAAATTGGGCTATGGTTGGAAGGGATGTAGTAAATGTTGTAATGAAGTTCTTTTCAAAAGGAACATGTATACATCTTTTTAACAACATTGGTCTTACATTGATCCCAAAAGTCTCTTGCCCTAACACAATGAAGGATTTTAGACCTATTGCTTGTTGCAATGTGGTCTATAAGGTCATATCTAAGATATTATGCAAGAGAATCAAGGAAGTATTGCCTAAAATAATCAGTAACAGACAGTCAACCTTTGTCAATAACAGGCACATAGCTGATAACATATTGTTGATGCAAGAAATAGTTAAAAAATATCACATGAATGGGGGCAGGCCTAGATGTGTTCTGAAGGGTGGATATTCAAAAAGCCTATGATTCAATTGGGGTGGGATTTCTTGCAAAAGACTTTGGAAACCTTTGATTTTCCTCTAGTGTACATACAATGGATCATGAGGTGTGTGACTACAGCTAAATTCATCAATTTGAATGGTGGCAAGAAGGGTTACTTTGCAAGTGCTAAAGGTGTGAGACAAGGTGATCCCTTTTCACCTCATCTATTCCTGCTAGTTATGGAAGCCTTCTCAGGATTATTGGATGATTATTCTTCTAGACCTGGATTTAAATATCATCCCAAATGTCAAGATCTCCAAGTTAACCACATAAGTATTGCTGATGATCTCTTCATCGTGACCTCAGCTGATCACACATCCTTAAACTACATCAAAATGGCTTTAGATAAATTTGGCAAGTTGCCAGGTCTCTATCTTAATCTGGCTAAGAGCTCCATATTTATAGCAGGGGGGAATGAAGAAATGAACACACAGCTATCCCAAATTATTGGTATGACAATTGCTTAACAGCATGCTACCTATCTTGGGGTGCCTCTTATATCTACTAAACTGTACAGTAAGACTGTCTAGTACTATTGCACAAACTAACCAAGAAGATTAACAGTTGGACCACTAAATGCCTCTTATGTGCTAGAAGAATACAGTTGGCTATAACTGTAGTAAATCAGCATGCAGGTGTATTGGTGCTCAATCTTCATCTTACCACAGAAGATCATCGAGCAAATTGAGGCTAAAATCAGGGCATTTATTTGGCATGGATACAAAATGCATAAGGGCTAAGGTTGCATGTAAGGACATTTGTGTGCCTAAACAACAAGGAGGCCTGAGATTAACAGATTAGCTGAGTGGGACAGAGCTGCAATCTACAAGCATATTTGGGATCTAGCTCATAAAAAGGGTTCTTTATGGGTGAAATGGTGCCATATATACATTATTAAAAATCAAAACCTATGGAGTTTTGAACCTCATGTATACTGTCTTGGACCAGGAGTAATATTGTGAAATACAAAGGTATAGTACAGCAGCTTGTATAGCATATTATAGGGAATGGCCAAAAGACCTGGTTGTGGTATGACAATTGGATGCCTTATGGAAACCTCAATGCAAAGTTTGGAAGTAGAATCATATATGACTCCGGTTTAAGGAAAGAGAGCAAGGTCAGTGAAATCATAAATGGAAACAGTTGGAAACTCCCTTAAGCTAAATCTCTTGCACTCAGAACATGGCAGGATGACCTTACCGATTCGCATCCTCAGGTGGACAAAGAGGACCAAGTGATATGGACACTAACACAAAAGAAAAAGTTCTCTATGAAATCTGCATGGCATCGAGAATAAAGAAAACTATAATGCCTTGGTGGAAGCTGATTTGGTTCAATGGAAATATACCTAAATGTGTAGTTATTTTGTGGATGATGTGAAAAGGTGGATTGAGGACAAAAGATAAACCGATGAAGTGGAATGCTATAGCAAATGATAAATGTGTTTTCTGTGATCGGAAGGAAACTGAAAAACATCTATTTTGGGAATGCTCTTATACCAAAATCCTGGAGAAGCTGCTATCACAAATGCAATGGCAATCATGCTCCCAAATTTTGAGCCATGCCTCTAAGAAATTCAGAGGCAAGAGTTTTCATGCAAAGCTAGGCAAATTAAGGACTGCTGTGACTATATATGATATGGTCTAAGAGAAACCGGAGGATATTTGAACAACAACAAAGATCCACTGAAGATGTGATCCTGCAGATCAAGCAATGGATGCAATGGTGTGTCCATAGCTGGAAGAAAGTCCCTGAACATAGTACTAATAAAAGGCTATGCACTGGGTTGGGCATTCATAAAGGAATCCCACTGTCTTGATTTACTCCTTATGACGTTAGTATAAGGACATGATGATTTAAAGTAATGGTTGCACTTATCGTTGTAAACTCATTGTTAAAGCAATAAAATTGATCTTTCACCCAAAAAGAACCGTCTACTCCTGCTGCAGAATCGCTTGTGCCTCATGTAGATGCTTGCACCTTGCATGTCCCAACCCACTTGACCGCCCTCGGAAGAAATGACATTTTCATTACATCCAAGCCAAACAATAAAGCCCAACAAGTGCAACAAACAACTAAGGCTGGTCATCCTGCAGCCAAGGAGTACTATCGTAGCACAACGGTGGTTCATCATTTAGAAACATCAACAAATATTTCTACGAAGTCAATATCATCCACAGAAGAGGAACCCAATCTGCACCAAAAATGGTAATACTTTACATGTCTTTTCTTTTGCACGTCCACAATTCACCCCAGCAAAGTCAACATAAATAATCTGTTAATCATTAGCACTTTTTGATCCACGGCAGCAGGTCATCAGGAAAAACTCCTTCGCAAACGACCAAGAAGCTAAAATTGCAAGAATATTAAGTGGGGTTATGGCCCTCATATTTAAGAGGAAAAAAGAAAAAGAAAATCAGACATTCTCAGTCTGCAATGCAGTAAAATATCATGTAAAAGTTTCTCTGATTACGTTCAGATACAAGTACACTGGCTAAAATTTTCTGACCAGGCAAAATTAGCAGAGACCGCATGTCTATAGAGATCGACGTGATGTTCTCTTTTTCTTTTTAATTTTTGGGAAAATAGGCAAAGTAAACAACATCACGCAACAGTAAGGCTCTGCTGGTGTTGATGAGCAGCTCTGACAATAGTGTTGAGAGATCCAAAGGCCTGACCTTAATGCGTAGCGAATCATGGTGGTTATTCCAGAGATGTGGTGGCGATTGAAATTGCAGGTTAGGTGCAGTGGTGGTGACGAACAATATTCTTAATCATAGTCCGTGGAACAGGGTCGATATCATTTATGTGAAAAATGTTAGTTGCATTGGCACTGTAGACCAGGTTATCGTGTTTAGGTTCTTATTTCTGTACATCATGCTCTGTTTTATCCTAGTAGATCAAAAATTCAAGTCCTTTTAAAGCGGCAAAAGAGAGGAAAAAAGAACAAAACCAAACAGAATTGGATATTTACCTATTTTTGGGAGCGGGACGGGGGGACAACTCATTCGCTGGGATCTCCACTAATTCAGAAAATGATATGAGCACGAAAAGCAAAAAGCCAGAGCATAACTTACCATGGAAGGATACTGTAAAATCCATCCAAATACTGGAATCTGATAAAGGAACACCTTGACAGATGGCCAAAACCCACTGCAAGCCACACATCGCAGTAAGGTACTAAGAACCAAAATGCTAAAGCTCAAGAAGTTGAGAAGAAGACTTTCATACCCAAAGAGAACAACACATGCGTATATTTCCAAGATGATACCAAGTATCGGCCACCGAACAAATATGAAGAACAGCCCAAGAAGGAAAGAAAATGAACCCTGCAATGAACAGAATATACCACGATTTGGATCTTTTGATATCGCAATTGCGTTGTGTTCTATATTCAGGAAGGCATTCAACTGGACCAAAGTGTACACTAAGAGAAACTTGTTTATAAATTTTGATGCATACGCAGATAAACCATTTTATAAATTTTGAATCTTTTCATCCTTTTTCTTTGCCTTCTTACAAGAAACAAGCTAGCTAAACAACTCCCAGAACTTCCCAGAAAGGACAATAGTATTAGTGGAACCTAAACACTTCTGATTCGCGCTTTAAAGGAGACCTCAAAACATACGCCTTAAGCTTTGCCAACGTAGCTCCACTCAAGTGAATGCCCTGTTTTTTCCCTTGCAAAGAAGGGTCACATCCCACCCAGAGAATTGACTGTGCTGCTTTCTCTTGTAGAGAGACCACAATCAAGGCAGACAAATAACAGACTTGGGCATGACACAACAAATAATGAAAAGAGTGTCCCAGTTACCAAACAATGTCCAATTTGCAGACAAGAAGCACCAAACAATTACCAAATCAGAAGTACACCAAATTGAAATCAAGTGGCTCCTTGACCAAGATCAGCCTACTGAAGGACTTCATGCAATTACATTGCCAGTGGAAATCAAAGAATCGCAAAGGTGGAAGTAGTAGCAACAGCATTATCTCTAAAACCGAAAAGGGTTACCAAGCATTATGCCAGAAACGTAACCAGGTGCCGATGTCTTTACAAAGTTGTCTAAGTTCCCAAGCAAAGCACTACAACATAAACCCTCTGCCACCATAGGCATACCAATCGAGCTCCCCTACATCAAATTTACCCACGACTACCCCCTTCTTCCACCCTGAACCTTTTCCAATGTAATCTATACACTTCTTAAGGTTCTTCTTAAGGTTCCTAACCAAGTGGTGATTATTGACCACTTTAGAATGTAATATATTCTAGCCAGGTGGTAATTCTGGTTTACTTTAGTTGTTATATTTCAACTATAGACCGCTTCTAGCAAATGTCATTGTCGGTCGTCTATTCAGCACACGCGCATCTGGTCCATTTCCACTAGTTTCTGACTTTCAACACGCCTAAGGACCCTTTGTTTATCTATCCAGTTCTCATATTTTCAAATTCGTTTGCATATTTTGTCTTTGCTTCTTACATAAGTACTTGAAAGCATGTACTATTCCTATTGTTTCGAGGTTCTTCCCAACCCTTAATCGCACATGGTTACATGCCCGTCAGAAACACCATGTAGGTTCATTCTCATCTACTAAACAGCTGCACGCAGAGATCTGTCTATACAAGCTCAAGTCGCGAGCTCGATCCTAAGGTGCCGGGTTTCGATCAGAGACTCCAAGGATAAGAACTAAAATATTAAATCGCCAGCATATATGCTAGGACGAGGCAATGAGGAATATAAATTCATCCGCCTGGGTAACCACACCCGGTACCGACCCGTCCTTTATTATGTATGACCAGCTACTTAACCATTTATTCCCAGCTCCATTGCCTGTCTCCTCATTTTTAGCTTAGATTTCTCTAATTAAAAAGCATTGGGAAAACTGGCTGAGATTGCTCTCAAAATCTTCCAAAGCTTGCTACACTGAAAAACCAAAAGCAACGATAAAAAAGGCAGAGAAGAGTTAGCATGAAAGGAAACGGTTTTTGGCACAAAAGGAAGTACGAAAAAACTAAAGACATAAAAGGAAAAGCAAAAAGGCCTTGTATGTATCCCTTTTTGGTAAGAGAGTTTCTTTACGACCATAAAAATTTTCTTTGCCCCGAAACTTTGCGATTGTTACGCATGTTATACATTAGTGGGTATATTCTATAACAGCTTAAGCTACTAGAGCAACTGGTAACTTTACATGGTATCAGGGCTGCGTTTTGGCAAGCTTGCATTATTTGGTCCCGAGGTGTCTTTATTGTGCACTTGGTGGCTCGCACCTTCATTGTTTCTTATTGAGCTGATCTCTCCGCATGCAATCAAGGATACTCACTAACGGGTAGTGTTAAACATGACATACAATCTTGGGCATATTCTCTTCAGAAATATAAAAGTTTCAAGAGTTTTAACAAGTCCTTGATCATTTCTCACTATCGAACAAATTGAGCTTTACAAAGGATCTTAAGCAGTTGTGATTTCATTCCTAAAGTCAATTCACAACTTTGGGAGGATTGATATTACCTCCAAACAACTTTTTTTAAGAAAAAAAAAGTTCGTAACTTTATACCGTGACCCAAGATTTTTAACATTGGAAGCTGAAACTCAGGAAACAATACTTCAATTTGACAAACCGAAACTCACATAAAATGTTCATTTCTGTATGATTCTTCGAGCTAATAACAATGTTCAGCTAATATGTTAGGAAAATCTATCCACTGCAAATTTAAACATATTTTCATCTTAATCGCAAACATTTCACACTTCATGTTCTTTTGTAACTAAATAAATCATGTTTTTACATTTCCCTCCTTAAAGAACCTGTTTTCTTTATTTGCGAGGATTTTGTGTTGCAAAAACTTATTTTCACTTGGAAATTAGTTCATTACTTTCACCAAAATATGTTCAATAAGGACATTCCATATTTGACTACATTTGTAGCTGAATGTCCTGGTGGATTCTCATCCAAATTTAACTTTTCCCAAGACTCTTAGCAGATAGTTGCAATCTAAATCAGTGGGAGATTGGTGATATCTGGGGAGGTGGGACTGTGGGCAACAATTTGTCCCTGGCAATGGCTGGCTGGGATTGGTAATGGCAACCATCTGTGACTAATTCTAGAGAAGTACAGAAGTAGGAAGATCATGAGTTATGACCAAATCTCATTCTTGGGGTCGATCATCCATCAAGAAGCAGAAACGAGGGATACTTTTACGCAAAGAAGTAGGTTCAGTGGATTAGTGCATGCAACTACACGTAAATTGGGTGTACCAATGAATGTTAAAGGAATAGTTTAATACATGGGCTACCACCAACGCGTTCATGGGATGAGATGTTGTGCAACTAAGAAAACAGCAATAAGTGCAAAGAGGGGCAAATGTTAAAGTGGACATGCAGTAAAACAAGAAGAGATAGAAAAGAACTGAAAAGGAAGTTTTAAGCATCACCCACTGAAGATGAACTGAAGAAACCTTACATGATTCGGGCATATAAATGAAGATCCAAATGAGTGATGGAAAATGAAAGACATCATAACTTATGGTCGAACATAAACATAGCTTCAAGCTTAGTTGCATGAAGCAGGAGGGACAATGTGTAGAGTCTAACATTAGGAGCGGCTTCAATTTTAACCTCCCATCTCAGCTTGAGCGGGCTCCCAAAGAACACATTAGTGATGTGTGCAGATTCAAATATCTCAAGATATTCGAGGCCCTAACAAAAGAATTTTTGCAACTACAGCTCCAGAAAAAAGAACCGTGTAACAGACATCAAGTAGTTGAGTTATGTTGAGCGACTAATATAGTGTAAATACCTTGGGCAGGGGACAAAATGCATAACATAGCTCGGCTTGTGAAAGGATGTAACACAATGCTCGGGATGTTATCTTCAGTTCGGAAAAATTTAATTATAAAACTGCTTCCCACAAGTCACGAGCAAGGCTGGCAGCTTCTAAAGATACAATGTATATTTCTTTTCATGGATTTTATTGGCTGTTCTCAAATTTCTTTTTATGTCACGACATCAATAAACCAACCAGAAAATGTATGAAGTGGTGAGGAGCAAAGACAGCAAAAGAAAAGGAGAAAAAGGATATACTTTACTGGGGCCTAAACAACGCTCTTTTAGTAAATGCACAGTATCAGACGATAAACTGTTCTTCTGAAATAGATACATGTTAGAAAAAAAAAATTGTAAAGAAATGCAGAACAACACCCAGAGCTATCTAGTTCACAACTGAAAACCCTAATGTAACATAAACAGTTTTTGTATTTTGTACCTTGTAGTTTGCTCTGTTAGTGAAGATTCGCAACGTAGAATGCCAACCAAGTAAAAGGGCAACCCCGGCCAAGCAAAATATCTAGTAAGAAACCACAAACACCAGATTCAGTCATGGTCTTTGATCAAAAAGGTTTACGCAAAGAGAAAAAGGTTGTACAAATTCCTTACATTTGATAGAGCAAGCAAACCCCTGTCAAAGAAAAGTACCACACCAAGAAAAGAGAAAAACACACCGAAGCCAATGAGGCCTAACCCAATCTCTGCATGTTTAGGCAAAGTACCTGATGTTAAAAGTCAAACTTGGAGTTGAATAAAAATGAGATAAAAACCTCAAAGCAAATCATTAAGCGACATGGATTCAAAGACAACTACAGGACAACTCCAAATAAATTACGACTTCACTTTGTCGCAATTATACTACAGGAACCATATACAACAAACACAGATTTGGAAGTATCCGAAAGCAGTCAATACTGTCATAAGTTATTTACCATTAGAAGTTTCAAAGAGACCTAGCATAGTAAAATTAGCCCCAAATAGCAAAGTCGAGAGCAGCAGATTTAAAGCCACAATTCTTCATTTACAAAGCAATGCTAGTACTATTATCCTGCTAATATGTAGAGTTTTATTAGGTAACTCTGAAGCTTCTCTCACACCTATCGGAAGATAATTGAAATCAAACCTACAATACCTCATAAAATGAGGTAATCTGGATGCCCCAGGTGATGTAAGATAACTTTATGTGCCTGCATTTATACGCTAAAATTTGATTGTAGTTGCAGTTCTTGCATTAGGGGCACAAATCTCTACAAAATTCTTAACTACACTCGTCAATTAAGAGCTCATTTCAAGCTATGGTTTGAGCTCATCTCAAGCTTAAGAGGGGAGCTTGATTTTAAACTGCAGTCATTGAAGAAGAAGGGAAGAAGTAGAGACATCGTAGACTCCACTCACAAACTTTCTAACGTCATTTAACCTCCAAGTTTTAAACCATCTGTTGAACCCCCTATGTGAAAGATGAGAATGGTATTTGAGGTTCCTCAGGGAAAAGTACAGGAAAGCATAAAGGAAACAAGAAATATCTGACCTCTTTACAGCGTTTAATGCCATTCGATAATTTCATGTTGTCAGTCCATCTAAGGAGGAGACTCAACAGCAAATCAATACACAAGTTCGAAACTCAACTTGTCAACTATGAAATTGGGAAAATCTTTAAACTAAACTCTGATGGAATAGACTTAATAGAATCTCTAGCCCACTAATACATAGAGAGAAACTAAACGTATGTAGGTGTGTATAATCTTTTTGATAATCAACTGTTTTACAGGAAACTGATAGTATTCTCGATGGAAGTCAGGCAGGTGATCGTTTACCTTATGATGGCATGTCTTGCCAATTATAAAGATAATAGTAATGAGCTTCTAGCCAACTCAAAATTAATTGGGCAAATTACACAAAACTCCCCCGAGGTTTGCCATAATTACACTCAGCTCCTACTGACTTTGATAATTACACTAAACTATACTTTTTTTATTTTTCTGTTAACAGCTCTAACAGAATCGATGAAAAGACGATAATATCCCTCATAAACAAAAAAATTACCCAGTCATTTCCTTTTTCCACTGCCCATCTCTCTCTCTCTCTCTCTCTCTCTCTCTCACACACACACACACACACAGACGCGCACACACGCACACGTGCGCACACAACTCACCCAGCAGACACACACAACTCACAACATCAGCTACTGATGGCCCACGAGACGCCCCGCCAATCGCCGAACCGTCGGATACCCACGGCCCCCGAGATGCCACCGCCAATCTCCCAACTGCCGGCAATCAATAGCCCATAGGAAACTCCTGCTCGCCGTCGTACACCATCTCCAGTGAGGGCTAAGGGCCACCATCAATCTGCCCATCGACGACCGCTGCGCCTCTTCGGCAGTCACGACAGGCCAGCACATTAGTGAAATCTCGGGCTGTCTTTACTAGCGTTCGTATTCTTATTGTTCATCTCAGATGCAAATAGTGACTTTCTGGTTTTGACGGCACGGTGAAAGCTTCTTAAGGTAGGCATATAGATAGAAAACGGTAGTTAAATCGGACCCCTTGAGAATAATATAATAAAGATTCTACTTTTCATTTACCAAGATGACTCAAGAAAGAAGAAACTTTTCCCTTATGTAACTCGGGAATGGGCCTTGACCTTCGCCGAGGCGCCCCCAAAGCCTGACTGACTCTGCAGGAACAATTTGTACAACCGCCACCAATCGCAATCGCACAATCCACCACCGCAGGATCTACACGGCACCACTGCAGGACCTACAATGCAACGAATGGGTCTTGTGCTTCTTGATCTAGACCGCCAGATCTATACCGGTGAAAAAGAACCCGCCGCCGCCACCACCGTGAAGCTCGATCCTGTGCTTCTTGATTGATGATGTTTCGGCACCGCTGCGAGCCAAATCCCTTTGGTTTTCTCTGTTTATTGAGTAGTTGCTTCTCTTGTTTTGCCATTTTTCTTTGATTCAGTGATTTGGGTGTAATCCAGTGATGGGTTTTTGTGCTTGAGTTGGTGGTTCCTGGTGGATTTTGGCGTGAGTTACGGGTATGATGGCGGTTGGAGTGTGTGTTCCTGTCTGTGTGTGTGTGTGTGTGTGAGAGAGACAGAGAGAGGGAGAGAGAGAGAGAGCGAGTGTGTGTGTGTGTGAGAGAGAGAGAGAGAGAGAGGCAGTGGTGTTTGGGGGTGCAAATGGTGTTTGGTGGTGGTTTGCTGCGTCGGTGGTGGTGGCTGAAGAAGAGAAAGACAGCTTAAGGGCCAGTTCGGTAGACCGCGAAAGGTTATGTGGTGCCCTAATTTTTATTGACGGACGCTTCACGGAATGAAGTTTTGTGTAAACGTATTACAAACCACAGGGAGCTTAGTGTAATTATCAAAGTTAGTAGGAGTTGAGTGTAATTAAGGCAAACCTCAGGGGAGTTCTCTGTAATTTGCCCAAATTAATTTCAAGATGATGAAATGCTAGGTGTAGTTTATTTAAATGCTGACTGCATAATCAATATATTGAATGTGACTGCATAATCTATATATTGAATGTTTATCGTACGCATAGGGATGCTCAAAAAAGGTCCTACATATGTCTGCAAGTGCAATCAGAATACATGAGTTCCTCAAAACAAAGCCTAGTATAATTACCTTGCAAAGCATAGTATAGTTATGCATCGTAGGTGTGAAAGGGTTAAAAGCAGACAAGGAAGGAAATGCACCCATGAAATAGGATGATAGATTTTAAGAAAGTTCTCGATTAAGCTCTGATGCTGCAAGCTTGACAAAAAAGGAGAATAAGGAGAATACTGTATGGCACATGGAATGACTTGAACAAATGCAAAGATGCATTGCACGTGCGTGTTTGCCGCACACCTCGGAAAGTGATTCTCACTTTTTTGCTCAGTCATTTCATAGGCCATCTGTCGAGATTGTAAGTGATTCCTTGATAAAGCAATTCAGAAGCCCCTTCAACAGACAGCAATGAATTAACGATATACAGAATATATTATAGACAAGATCAAAAACAAAATAAAGAGCTAGAAGAAACTTTAAAGTAAACAAGTCAATATCAATTTGGAACTAAGACTATGAAACAAAATGCGAAAAAAAAGAAGAAGGACAGAACTGTCATGTGTGTAAGCATAGGGAAATAACAAGGTGACTTTACAACAAATGACACGGTATATGGAGGATATGACAATACACTTATGTACACAAGTGTCACATAGAGTGGAATAAGTAAGGAACCAACTGCAAAATGAGATGGTGATACACCAAGCACAAAAGTTCTTAGAATCGCATTAAATGTCAATCTTTTTCATTCATGTTTGCAACAGTTTTCTGAAAAAGATAAAAGGTAACGTGATTTCTTATTAGAACCCATCTCAAACATTAACAAAAGCTAGATGTTTCCGTATTAAGGAGGCAGAATTTTCCTATTATCTCACGAAAACAGAGTATCGCATCATAATCTTTAAGTGATAATTGCATTGCCTAAGATCTCACTTTAGTACCACCGTGAAAGTTGACTTAACACTTTGGAGTAAATCCAAGGCCATGAAACTGTAAGAGGACAACTTTAAGGAAAATATTGCTAATATTTGTCAGTAGAAGGCATTAACTAATACTCGTCGGTAGAAGGCATTAACCTTAGAGTACTAACTCTGGGGAAATATCACTAAAAATGACACTACATGCCAGTAAATGAAAGTAAACCCAACAAGTGGGGGCTAACCTCCAGGAGCCTTTGAAGGTCTCTTATCACTAATTTATCCAGATGCTCCTTGACCAAACCCTTGATGTCTAAAGAATATTGACTAGTGAACCATTTCGTGTACAGACTATATATTGAACATGTTTCAATAAGTTTTATGAAGAATAGCTAAGGTTTCCGTTTCAAATATAAGGTATAGAACTTTTGTAGCATAACTTTATCTTGCACATTTTTACATTCCCTTCCAAATGAAGTCAATACGAGATAATCAGTTAGGTATTCTGCATTAGTACAATTCTACTTGGGTGGGAACTTGCTTAACCAAACTCATTTTTCAAGCATTGAACACAATTTATCGCACAAGCTACGCATCGCGAAGAGGGCTGCTATCAGCTGAAGTTATTAAAGCTAGCAATCATGGTAACACGGCAAGACCAAGCAGCTCAAGACAACATTATTTTATATCTCGTACGTGTGTACTTCCAAGGGCTATGGAGCATTTGGTGGAACCCTTTACAGTTCTCTTCCTAAGAGATTTGTAACTAAAGTGCAACGTCTATGATTAAGTTAACCTCATAAACAAACTTCAACTAAAACTGTTACAGCGCCTGGCAGTACATCACATAATCCGGATACCTGAACGTACTAGTTCTAACCTACTTAGGTCTGGCAAAATCTTGTTTTCCATGTATCCAACTGTGAACTAGTAAACAAACAAATCAAACATATTTTTCGTAGGCTGTGTTCATTACAGGTAAAATCATCAAAAATTACTTGGGCTAATGATTCACCAATCGAATTGAGCTACAGAATCTTGTTTCTCCTTGATGCTGTCTAATGAACCAATCGAGCCCAATACTTCTGTTTTCAAGAGTAATCAATCGCATAGAACTGCCATTTAGCAGTCGTAATTTCATCAAGAAAGGAGAGAAATGATAGAGTCGAACAGATTAACATCCAGATGAGAAGAATTGGAGAACAGAATTCAGTTAGATTTCAATACCAGCTAAGATTATTTGCTTGGGCACGTATCAAAGACGGACTAATCCTTTTCCACTTCACGAAAATCGATCGGGTCGTCAGGTACGGGTTGGGTAATTCATACTTAATTATTTTCCGGTCGTTTTTGTACCAAAAAACAGTATACTTGTCACCATACGTGATTGTATATGATTATGTGAACTGCACTTTGTCCCCTGTCCTTTCTCTTATTTGCGATTAGGATTGTAACTTGGGCTCCATGCGGATAAACTGTGTCGGTCTATAGAATATTTGCGTAAACTTAACTTTATACCAACCGTGGTAGATGGAAATATAAAATTTTGAACCAGTAAAAAATATGAATTGGACATGAACAAAACAATTTAAAAGTCCACCCATGCCATGGAAACCAGCCCCTCCTCGAATATAATATGACTATTACATAAATTTTACATATACAAGATATATATATATATATTTCCTGCAGTCCTCTAATCATATAGATTTAGAGAGTTTAGAAATTTTCTTTTTCTCCGTTTTGTTTCTTATTATAGAAATAGACTTTATAAGATTGTTTCGAGAATCTTGCTTTTTTCATTTTTTTTTTGTCTTAAAACTTTGTTTTCATGCTTATATATAAACCCATCTTGAGATTTCACTATACTTTTCTTCAATATCATGATTAATTAGTAGACTTAGATGGTAATTAATATACTCAAAAATGAAGTAGACGATAAAGAATTAAGTAAACAAAAACTAACTTGTAATCATGGAGACCCGTATTTAGCTCGTGTCCAGCCCGTGACTACCAAAACTTTCACGGGCTGGACATGGACAGATATTATTCAGCCTGTAAATGAACTCGACTGGGCTCCGGCATGAGTTTTTGAAAGTGGAGTAGGCACGGTCCGACCCTTGGGCTCGTTAGCCCGGCCAAGTTGCAACTATAATTGTGATATGACCCTCACTAGTTCAAATATTTGTACTAAACCTACTCACTCCCAAAAATTGTGCACATCAATCACAACCATTATGGGATTAATGAAAATATGTAACTACCCTCACATTTTGTTAGGGGTGACAATTTGATTTGCAACCGGCGGATATTCGAACCGCTCCGATCTGATAGGGGCGGATTGTCACGACCCGAACCCACGGGCAAGCCCGTGTACTAGGCACGTGACCGGCCGCAGACCCATTCATACAACTAATTAGGGTTCTGTCAGATCTTATTTTAAACCTGTACATAATTCTAAAATTATACATTAACTAACATCATAACGTGAATATCTAAAGATTTCATACAGCCTTTCCAAAATTATCTCCACTGAATTCCTCCATAAAAGCTGCTAGTATTTCTTTAAAAGAAAGCTTCCTGGAACTACACTACGAACAATTCAAATAGTAACTGGTGGTTCCACAATTTCTCAAAAGCTTAAACAAACTTCCTAATGAGCATCTCCTGCGGCTTCATTTTCATTACCCTCATAGTACTGAGGTTCATCTAGGTGTTCACCTGAAACATTTATGAAAAGGGGTGAGCTGGGGGGCCCAGTAAATACACATGCCATATCCCAAAAATAAATTTGAGGGTTTCAAATATGTCATGATTTTCTTTTTCACAATAAAATTTCAATGTTACCAAAATAACTACGCTCAACATATCCACGTATATATATGTACTTGCATCAAAAGATTCTCAAATTAGAATAAGATCAACCAAGAGTTTCATCAAGCACTGTTATAATTAACCATAACATGTATACTACGGTCAGCGTATGGTCCCACTGACTAAGACCCAAAATCCCTCCTCCACCTGGGATAACAAAGTGTGGACGCAATGGCGAACCACTGTGCAACAGTACTGTGCGTCAACGTATGGTCCCGTTGACTAGGACCTGGAATCCACTTTTCCCCGTGGATATGGAGCGCAGTAACACAGTATACTGCAGTCAGCGTATGGTCCCACTGACTAGGACCCAAAATCCCTCCTCCACCCGGGATAACAAAAATGTGGACGCAATGGCGAACCACGGCGCAACAGTACTGTGCGTCAACGTATGGTCCCGTTGACCAGGACCCGAAATCCACTTTTCCCCGTGGATATGGGGCACAGTAACACAATCAAACTATTATCTCATTCCACATATACCGATCATGATTCAATTACTCACACAACAATTTCATGGCATTTCATTTCATTTCAGTTTTCATTAACAATTTACCACTAACATAGAGCAATAAAAGTATTTCAAAGCTTTCATTATTACTGAGGACATGTATACAATATATAAGTTTTCAAGTAAGGTATAGGGAGGAATATGGTAGGGTACTTACCTCGCTCGAAATCTGCTTCTGGTATTTGCCCAAATACCAGTCCTAGGTCTTGATTATCAAAACCTAAATAACAAACGACTTTAAAAATTTTTGAAACTTTAGAAACTACCTTATATTAGTTATAGAAGATTATTGTGGGAGTTTTAGAATTTAATAACTTAATTTACTATTCTTAAGTACACTGAAGTCTCTATCACGAATAAAATTATTTAGCATTCTTCCCGAGCTCCAAAAAATCTAGAATTGTTACTGTGTGTAGGTATTGAAAAATAAACCTAAGTTACTTCTTTGAGTTTTGTCCAAGAATTTTCTAGATATATTTTACAATTCGGAAAGAGACTGCTGGAATAGCTTTTTAGCAACACTTTTGAGTCCAACTTTAAAACATGGACTTTCCCTCTCTCTAAGCAGTTCTTCTTCTTCACGCCTAACCAGTACTGCTCTTACATAAACTCATTTCAGCCATAAAACCCATTAGCTTGCCTTTACACCCAAATCCTCATCAACCATTACCTTAACTTTTCATCACCATTTACAAGCTTCTCCACCTTCCCTTTTTTCACCACCTTTCATGTATATGCAACTTCCATAACCTGTACACACACATACAGGTTACATGAACACACAGCAACACTCACGCACACTACTCACATACACATACTTTTTCACCTTCTCTCATCCGTTTTTTATAAATCCACACGCTCCCAAAATAAACTCACCGGTGCACACACCATTTTCTGCATACACACAGGTTCACTCGCATGAGTTTGCACACTTAACAATCACACTTGTACACACATCCACTGAATACCACTCAGCTCACTCTCTCTCTCATACTTGCTTCTTATACCCACCAAAACATACACTATATACAAAACATACTACACAGCATATGTTAACTCTTCCCACACCCACTGTTGTCGTTTTTTTTTTCCTTTTCTCTTTTAGTTGGTTTTCCTCTCCACTTGACTAACACCACAAATACACATTCTTTTTACCCATTACACTCACGGTTCACACATAATGCTGTTCAAGAAACCATTTTCACCCTTAAAACACTACATACACCACACTTTCACCCACCAAGAACACCTACATATATTCCTATACACAAATATATTGCACCCACACAGCATCTCTCTCTCTCTCTCTCTCTCTCTCTCTCTCTCTCTCTCTATACTCACAGCTTTTGAGGCAGCGATGGCTGCCTACCCACGAAACCACCACCACGGCAACCCAGCAACTTCTCTCACCCACGTATGACTGCCCAGCAGCCTACACATCCGCACCGCGTAACCCATACGCATATATATATATATATATATATATATATATATATATATATATATAGAGAGAGAGAGAGAGAGATTAATTTAGGACAAAGGAAGGTAGAAGTCTTACCGGAATCTTGACTCTTCACCGGACTTCGACACAGCTCCTTCTCTTTTTCCTCCCTCGGTATTTCTCTTCCTCTCTCCGCCGTTTGCAGAAAGTATGGGATATTTTAGGGTCGGCTGCCAAAGAATATCATGCTTATATATAACCCGAATCCCTAATTGGGCAAAGACAAGAAAAACCCTCTCACCCTTTGGTCGCTAAAACTTCTTAACCGAATTTAATAACTCAAAAATGGTCCAACAATAAATCTTTATGATAATTTATGTGTTAAGAAAATTATCAACTAGTTATTACGCTATCATGTTTGTCAAAACGTCGCTAATATTAAAAGTATCGATATTTTAAATAACTTGTCGCTAATATATACCGACGTTAGTAAATTGTCACTAAGATTTTCTAAAATACTGTTAATGTTACTTGTCGCTAAATACATCAGTCAATATCCATAATATCTGCTATCGCTAAATCATAACTTGTGATTCAAATTTTGACATTAAGATCATGCTTGTAGCGTTTTCCTAAATTTGTCGCTATAAATTGCTCAAAAATAATATACCAACATTATTTTGGCCCGAAAAAATAATTATAATATAGGAAATGTCCCGGGTATTACACGGATATTTTAATTTTTTTTTTACTTTGATCGGGTATGGGGTGGTATTTAAATTTTCAACCCGCAGCGGGTATAAGTCGGGTTTGGTATATAATTTAATTCGTCCCAGTAGTCGGCCCGCACCACTCTCGTATATAGGTCTATCATAACGCTAAACCTAATACATAGTCGTCCATCGCCTAATATAAATAGTCACCACAAAGAACCAAACTGTTAGCCTCTTATTTCTCATTCTCTTCTTCTATTTCTTATCTCTTCTGTGGTGGCGTCAACCCTTGGCCTCTTCTCTGAGTCTCCCACGACTTGTCATTCCCATGTCAATACACCAGCCACTCTCGCCCCCTTCGAATGTTGAAAAGCTTCTACCGTTTATCTTCAATAAGGCCAACCGAATGAAGAAGTCAGATAATAGACCACCTAAGCACCAAATGTCGTCCACCTTGATGCTTTCACTTGCAGCTCTAGTAGTGGAGGGATCTACTCACCAGGTAATGTGATTGTGATGCGACGAATCACCAGATCGGTAGCACAGGCATCAAGGCAGAAACGTCCAAAGGTCATCCAGTCCATACAAGAAAGTCAAAGCAAAAGGCTGAGTTCTTAGTCTGAAGATTTGCAATTTTTGATAAGTTTGGATAGTTTGCAGATTTGATATATTTGAAATGTTTGATAAGTTTCTTTTGTTTTAATATATTTTGGTCTTTATTGTTTTTCACTACCAGGCGGAATTGCTTCAAAACATTGCTAAAAATGAGAAAAATCAAGTTATTGTAGCTAACTAAAACATTTTTCTGTCTTATGTTGGTTTACATTCTAAGTAATGTAAAAGAAAATGGTTGCCACTGCAAGACCCTCCCATACTTACAAAAAGATGATACTACGATGATGGAAATGAAGAATCCCATGCTAACAATGGAGATAAAATGTAAAAATCTAGAGCAAAAAATCTAAAGTTCAGGGCAGATCGGGGGCAGCAACGGATTTTGTAATAGTCCATCGAATCAAGGATGGTATTCCCATCCTTTAACCCGAAGGCGGGGCGGGGTATTAAGGACTACTAGGTGGGATACGGCTTTGGGCGGGTACGGATTCTACAAAATCCGTATCCGACCCTCCTCGTTGCCATCCCTAATTCCATTTTATTTAATTTAAATGTTTGAGGTCTTCACTAAATATTGTAAGTACAAGGGGCCAAAGTGCAACTTTCCATTTTCTCTTCCATTAGGATTTCACCACCCCCTCATCCACCCAACATCCCATCCCATCCCACCCCACCCCACTGCCACGACCGCCACCACCCGATCACCATAGCACCTAGCTGCCGCCACTGCAGCATCACCAATGTTGACTTTTAGATCTATGGGTGATGCTTTTGGGGATGGTTATGGCAGCAGATTGTTGGTGTGGTGGTTAGAAGCGGGTGTGGGTGGTTGTAAAGTGGTTAATAGAAGAAGTTTAGGAGGAGGGAGAAGCAGTGGCGGGGGGGAGGGGTTTATGTGTGTGTGCGTGTGTGGAGAGAGAGAGAGAGAGAGAGAGCGAGGGGGGGAAATATCACTACAGCAAGAAGGATCTTTAGCGACAAATTTTTGCTTCGATAAAACCTGAATTCTTTTAGCGATGAAAATTTCATTGATAAAAGTCCGTGACTAATAACCCCGTCACTAGAAGATTAGATACGGAATTATGCATTCCGTCAGAAAAAATTTTAGTTTTACTGACGGTTTTAAATGTACTTTATGTATTTTCCCTAATTTATTAATTTCCTAAAAAAATTAAAAAATAACTTTTAATGGTGAAAAGTCCGTCGCTAGAGACTTTTAGTGACGAAAATTATGATATGATAGGAGGACTTTTAGCGAAGAAATTCCATCGCTAAAAGTTTGTTTGTAAAAATGAAAAAATATTTTTTTATTTTACGTTTAGTTTTTAAAAATCGAAACCATTTTCCATTCATTCAATTGGCGCAAACAATTTAATCTTAGCCTAATCAACCACTCTGTCGATAAAATTTGATATCCATCTACTATAATACAAATGCACACAATGTCACATAGGTAATTTGTTTCTCAACTGAGAGGACGAATGCGTAACAAATTCAAAATCATCAAAGGGACCAGGAGGGGAGAGAAAAAATATGTGCGAGCTCAATCATCGTCTAAAGCGGCATCCTGCTTGTTGTCTTGTCCCTTTCTTCACCGGTCGCTTCATTGGCGAGAACCGCATTAATATCCGCTTGGGAAGCATTTCCTCCCTATGTTAATAAAATGGATATGAAACTCTCGTTAGTAACTGATAAGATGTTCATAAAGATCAGTGCTTAGCAAAGCAAGGTTAGGACATAGAATGTAACCATTTCACTACAGGAAATATTCATTAATAGAAATGCAATAAATAAAGTCAGACATTCTCATTGTACAACAATATGACACAGAAGTTGTAAAATATTCTACTAAAGTTTTCCATATATAACGGAACAAAAAGTAGATTACCGAGGACATTAAAACTTATCCTTAAAAAAAGGTTCCAAGAACACTAAAACCATCCACAATGGCTTACCATGAGCATGGTGACAGAGTAAAAGAGACTGAAATCCATCAAATCATTTAGGCATAGAAAAATCTAGAGTCCTAAGTAATATGTGCAGTTATGAAAGGCTTTCGCAACTAAATTATCAGTATTGTACAATACAATATAAAATTTTCAGAGATACTTGGAACCCATTAGACCAACACACAATCATGTGAATTTCGTTCTATTGGGGGGGGGGGGGGGTGTTCTAGGAATTAAGAAGCATCTAATGTAACTCATCTTTTCCATGGAGAGCATCAAACCGGTGAAAGTAACCCTCAGGACAATGCACACCCATAATAAAGACAATAGAAATAATGTGTAACGACATTTATTCAGCCCAAATTGCAAGATGTTCGGCCCTTAGCTTGAATTAACAGAAACAGGCAAAGTACAAAGTCAAGATGGCCAATGCTAATCAAATATTGTCAATTGTTCATTCCCATGCTCATATACAAACTTCAAAAGCAAAGGTAGTCCAATATACGAGGTCCATCCATTCCGAAATCAAATTCCCAAGGCCTCGTCTTCTCGCAGAGAAGGTCATTATGTGTACATCCTTATCCCTAGTGTGCAGTGGGACTATTTTTGTCTTTCAAAGACGCGACCTCCACATCAAATGGAGCAACCTTAGCGTTGCACCAAGGTTCAATCTCATGTACAAACTCCAATTATCTTAACACATATCAAGTAATAGCACAACATGCCACACATCAAGACTCAGGAACATGAACTTTAAGAATCCCAAATTGCTCTCGCCCCTCTTTTCCTACCCCTACCCCGATAGCATACTACATGCTATTGTCTAACATATACATTACACGGTCTAGTCCTACACAAATAGAGTTTGGATGTCCCAATGTAATGTAGCCAATTACCTAATTTTCAATCAGTTTAGATTTTTACATTGGTCATAAATAAAAAGAGAAAGAAATGTAGCCTATATACTATTTAGAGAAATTTAGTAGTTGCATTACATAACGAGTTTCAAGATGAATTCAACTTGTTCTTCCTCCATAGAAACAAACCACTTAACAAAATCATCAAACCTCATATCACCATAGGTTTATTTGAAATACTACGCCACAACTAGTACTTTCAAATAAATCTAACCAATCCCCATCATTAACAATCTCATTCAACAAATAAATACACAGCACCCAACAACAAAAACTCACAAGTGATACGAAATACTTGGACAAAAAATCAAATAAAAGTACGATACAAACATCAAGATTTACCAACATCACAAAAGCATGAAAAAGACAAATCCATAGCACGATAAAGAACAGGAACATAAATAAGCTTACTGCCATTTGCCTTGTAAATTAAACCCACGAAAAGGCAATAAAAAGGCCCTTCGAAAAAGACTAGTCTTTGTTGTAAATCAAGTAAGAAGATCCACTACCCTTCAATAAAATCTTGAGTTAACTACTCGGTTAACCACTATACTATTAGGCTAATTCAATTTTGGTCACTGGACATCGTCTGTGTCAAAGTCACCATTAAACTTTGAAATTCATTTAAATTCTGCCACTCCGTTAGCTTTCGTCAATCTAAGTCCATTTATTTAGGGTTAGAACCGTCATTCACTGTTTGCCTTCTTCTTCTTCTTCTTCTTCACGCACACAAGCGTGCACACACTTACCCAGCCACACACACACACATACACTCATTGCTAAACACACACACACATCCATCCACCCAGTAACACACCCCCACCTACCCACCCACACATACACTGTCTCAGACATGCGCACACACACATAGTCTCTCACACACACACACAAACACATTCTTTCTCTCTCTCTCTCTCACTCACACACAAAAAGTCAAGTACATGCATAACACACATTGTCTCACACTCATTCACAAATACGCACCCTCTCCCACATAGTCGGGACATGCACCCCCCCCACACACACACAACACACTATCACGACAGTGCATTGTATGGGGGTGATTAGCTTTGAACTTTCAATTGTGGGATAGTGTGTGCGCTCCTGAATATGACTGTGTCAGTGTGTACGAACGTGTATATGACTGTGTCTGCACGTGCACGCGTGTATATAACTGTATGTGTGTGTGAGAGAGAGAGAGAGAGTGTGTGTGTGTGTGTGTGTGTGTGTGTGTGTGCGTGTGCGCGAGCGTGCGCATGTGTGTGACCGTGTGTGTGGGGTGGGGGAGTTTGTGTGTGCCAGTATGTGTGAGACGGAGGGGGAAAGAAGAAAAAGAAGGGAAAGGAGAAACAAAAGGAAAAGAAAAGAAAAAAGAGAGAAGGTAAAAGGACATAAATAGCCCTGACTAAATAGGACTTAATGGAGTGGCAGCAAGAAATTTGAGTGACTGGCCGGATTAAAATGAATTAAAAATTTAATGGTTACTTTGACACAAATCCATATCTAGTAACCTAAGTAGAATTTACCAAATAGTACAGTGGCTAACTGAGTAGTTAACTCTAAAATCTTTCACTCAAAATTCAAGAAAAGAGAGTAGGAAGAAGAAATAAATAAAGGCCGACAAGTTATGGCTATTGGGGCGTGGGGGGGCTATGGTAGCCGGGGTGGAATGCGATAGGGGGAGTACGGGTTGGGGTATAAGTGGGGAAGGTGGGCCGCGAGGGAGGGGAGGGAGAGGGAAAGGGAAGAGTGAGCAACGACGGGGAGAAAAGAAAGGAAAGGGGGTTTATCCATTTAATGGTTTTTAGCGACTAACTTTGGCCATTGTTAAAAGTCCGTTACTAAAGGCCATTAAAAAGTTTAAAATATATGGACTTTTACATATGGATATAGTTCGTCACTAAAGATCATTTAAAAATTATCTTCCAATAAAAAAAATAGGGATAAAAGGGGAAAATTCAAAAATCTAAATTAGCAACGGATTTATCTTTGGAGTAATCATAATTATTTTTTTAGCAACAGACGTTTAGCGATAGATAAAAGTCACTGTTAGCAACGATCTTTTTCCGTTGCTAAAAGTCTGTTGCTAAAAGGTGCTTTTTCTTGTATTGTATTAAAGGGAGGGTAGACAAAGAAATAGAGGAAGTGTTATGGTTTTGGAAGGGGAGGAGGACGCAAAATCGGCAATGGTGGTGAGTAAAGAGGAGAGAGAGAGGAAAAGGAAAGAGAGGGCGATGGTGCCGACACTTTGAAGGAAGGGGGGAAGAAAGGAAGGGGGAAAGAGATAGAAGATATTAGGGTTAGGTTTTTGTTTGGGTGAAATGACATACTTTCCTTGCAAAACGTATTTTTATGCCACTTGAAAGAGCATTATAATAAACAAATAACTAATTTTGGATTACATGAGGTGAAAAGAATATTTTAGTTTTTATAATATGATCTTGGAAACCAAACAATCTCCGCCCAAATGCATGGTCAAGTTGGAAGGAATCAATCTAATGTGCATAATTTTTGGGAGTAAGGATGCTTTTGTACACTTTTGAACAAGAGGGGACCAAACCGCAAATGACGGTAAATACACGGGGACCAAGTACAGTTCTCCCATGATTTTTTCTGGATGTATATTTGCATGATTTAAATACAAAGATAGTGCTTCCAGCTAAATGGAAGTGCAAATACGATCACAAATAGTTTTGTCTACATGCCCTTGTAACGCCCCCGGAATCCGGAGCTCCATCGCCCGGAACTCCCGGGTCGTTAACCTACCAGATCACATCAAACCTGTCAAACCTGTTCACTAACACATATTCCAAATCATCTAATTCAGCATCAACTCAGATTTCTCAAAATACTGGATCATAATTGCTTAGCTTAAACTATTACAGCTTAGGTTCTTCGTAATTCAAATTTCCTAAGAACAAATTATCAGTACCGACCCGCGCAGGGGTCTTACTATACAGTGGTGATGGGCTCACCGGAACCTCACGCAGACTCTAGCCCATTCTCGAACCTACTACAGCTTATCATTACCTGCAGAAGGGAGCCAAACAGAGGGTGAGCTTTTGAGAGCTCAGTAAGGTCGCACAAGGACTACCAACAGGATTACAAAACGATTCCAAAGAATCCAACCGACGAAAATTTCCAGAATACTTCAGATGGTCAAAAACTCAATGACTTCCAAAAGGATCAAAAACTCATCAGAAATAGATACCAAAATAAACCAGAACAAACACGACGGATTACAAAATAATCAATAATAGATCATTCCTAGAGTCATCATTTTCCAAAATACAATGAAGATTTTTCAAAGGATTTCAACAGAAGCACAAATCATTTCAGATAATACTTTTCAGATATTTTCGTAACAGTCACGGCAGTATACATAACAGATAAAATCAAAAATCAACGTTGATCCTGGGCGGTAGCGATGCCATTCCGGCAAAGCACAGAAGTGTACACATGCATGATGTACTAAAATACTAGTCCACTTGGGTACTAGCCTGCTTTTCCTGCAGGATTCAGACCAGCCTTATTACGCCATCCCATAGAACAGAAACCCAAGTCAACACAGAAAAATCAATAATATCAGGGAGCCTTAACATAAGCTCAATCACCGAAATCAATTCGGATTCCAATAACAATAATCATATTGACATAAGTCAACATTCAGAATTTTCAGAAGAAATCAGAATTTCCAGAAGAAAAATCACAGATAAACAACAAAGCGATTACGAATAATTATCAAGTTTTAAGCACAACAATCCAGAAGAACGAATACAGACAATTGTCACATCTGCTCAGCACATAATAACAGGTGAGCATCACAAGATTTTCAAATGATCGATTCAGGTTCAATATTAGGGTTTTCTGGACAAGAACATGCTGATATCATACCAAATTCAGAGTTCGGCATTAGCCATAAGTAAATCAAATGAGTACTTGCGAGTACGAGTTATCAAAATAAGGGTTCGGACGAAAGTCCTTCCCCAGGGTTCAGATAGAATCCCTTACCCCGATCCGCAACTAAACTATCCTAACCGGAAGTCTTTAGCTTTAACCTAAACTGAATAATCGAACCATTAGAATACAGCCTACAGAACAAAAGTATAACTTAATACAAACTCACGCATGCTCCCAAAATGAACCTCCCCTCACCGGGTATGTAAAATAACTGAAACGCCCCTAGGGTGTAAAATTACCAAAATGCCCCTCTCGAACTTAAATTGCCAAAATGGTCTTCCCATAAGTAGAATCACCGAAATAAGCTTTCCATATGTAAATTTATGCAAAAATACCTTTCTTAGGTTAAATTACCAAAATACCCCTTCGGGGTGGCAAATTACTAAAACACCCTCCGTTACACTTTAATTCTCAAAATGACTTTTCCATATGCAAAGTCACTAAAATAATCTTGTTGTATGTAAATTTACTTCAAAATACCTCTTATAGGTAAAATTACCAAAATACCCCTTCGGGGTGGTAAATTACCAAAACACCCCCGGGGGTTTTCAGCACTGAAAAAATCTCAAAATATCTTAAAACACTATTTTAAATATCCTGATGTTATTTCTGGCCTAAAAAGTATTTTAAAATTTTTTGCCCGAAAATCCTGAACCGGTGTCCGGACCGAGCGCTAAAAGGCCAGTTTCGCGAAAAAAATTTCAAATCAAAACAACTTGGTTTGCTACGCTAAATAATTTGATAAAGTTTTTTAATCAATTCTTAAAAACTTCTAGAGCGTAGGTCTCGTAAAAATATTTGGAGTTACAGTTTTGGACTTCGTCTCATTTGGACCCTAACATTTTATTGAAATTCGTGAAAAACTGCCTAAATGAATTTCCAGTATTAGCGACGAAAACAACTACTATTCAGATTTAAACACCTAGTATTTCACCCAAAAACACACACATCTTCATCTTCAACCTTCAGTTTTCAGCCAGTGCACTCCCTATTACACCCACACCACTCATGAATTCACACAACAAGACACCTCCACCCACTAACACCTTAACCTCCCACCCCAACACACATTAAAACATATTCTAGCCTAATTTACACACACATTCACACCCCATTACACACACACAATTCGGACACACTCATAGCTGAAGAACACACACCCCACTATTACATACCCTGTATACACACACTACCATCCAAAGCCACCCTTCGGCCACACCCTCATCCTCACTAAATCTCCTTAATTCTTTTCAAAACACACACATGATGCCGCCCAATTCAGTAAATTCACGATTAATACATACCATCACCACAAATCTACACGCACATGTATACCCCCGCACACACACAGTAAACGCACACTGTACAATTCCTCTCCACGGCACCCACTCACAACTCATCTCCCACACACAATTTCACCCACCGATAATGCACAAATGCGTAAAAACAACGTACGCAACTCTCACCTACCTAACTGCAATTATTCACTAACACAAGAGCACACCATACATGGAAACCCACTGCCCGTAACCCATTGAATTCACCCGAGACACAAACACAAAGCTTAAATCCAAAAAGCTAAGAAGAAGAAGCATGAATTACCCTTGAACCTTCTTTCCCAAAGTCATCTTCTCCATTGTTCTTCTTCCTGTATTTTTTTTCTCCCCGGGCACTGTTCCTCTAATTGTTTCTTGTTTAAAAATTTTTCCAAATTTCTTTTCTATTTTTTTGTTTGAATTTTATCCAATACATCTGTTTAACAAAAAATTCCCTGCGTCATCAGATCACATAGTATGAGGTGGCACCAACTTAGAGAATTTCCTCCAAAATGTGACACCAAGACACAAATTTTCAAAATTACAAAATAAGCCCTCAAGTTTTTTTTAATTTATAAAATAACCCTTAAATTTCAAAATTTACATTTTTGCCCCAAAATTATTTTAGGCTTCCACTCTCTACTACTATCCGAGCATTACTCAAAATTATTGCCCATTTATTTTTCAGAGCAGTGATAATTATTTTAAATAGCTCCCGAAGTTCGCGATATTACAGCCTTTCAATCTGTATTATGCAACTTACTTATTTCTTTCAAGTATGGAATATACTTTTGACCTTTTTGTTGATTGTAGCATTCTAAAAATTTAGTCATTGATATCTCGCTTGACAGAAATGTTTTGGCTACCGAAATTTAAGACATATTTTTAAATGGTATTGGTTGAAAACTCTTGACAGCCCCAAACTAGAGCCATGATATCAATAATAATTAATTAACCCAAAATAATTATTATAAATTCAAAATCCATACATCCCCAATAGAAGGGTACATAGAAGCTAAATGCAAATATAACATCCTTTCTAGAGAAGTTTAATGTCAAAATGTGTAGCAAAAATACCAAATGAATCCAAAGTTACACTTCTTGACAAGCAGGGGACTTAACCAAAACATCAAACAAAAATTGTCAAACATATGAGCTACTTTTCTCCATCCTAATAAACACAAGTTTCTCTAGCTTCCAAGCTTAACTCTTAAGTTAGGAGGGAAAAAAGAAGAGGAATGTGTGAAGCGTTGCTCAGTAAAGTATTTGGTTGCCCAAACCTAATAGACGAAGTACAAAGTATCAAATGACTTCGCTAAGATATACGAACAACATCACAAAACTAATATCAATCGAAACACCAATAAGTAGCTCATCTACACCAATGTTGTACATGCATGAATAAAGGTTACCCTTTAGATGCATGTTCACTAAGTGGGTCAATAAAACCCAAAGGCAAACCAAATGTCAAAAGTTAACCATTAAATGTGCGCATATGAGTGGCATTATAAAAGCTGGATGGAGAGGAGAAGCTCGAGATGCCAAAGTGGAAGGAGAAATGGCAACATTGGTATCCTAAATCGCCCGAATAAGAAGGGCAGATGATCCCAATGGACCTCAGTGCCCTTACTTTGAGCCCAGATGATAAGCTTCAATTAAAGTTTAAAATGTCTGATCTAGACAAGTTCCATAGAACTTCGGACCCAAAATTCATGTCAAGTTGTACATTTATTTCCTAGCTCCTATTAGAATTAATGAAAATCAATTAGTGCAGCTATTCCACTGTACCTTGAAGGGGCTGCTGCTTGGTGGTTCCTAACCCTTGAGGACTTATAAGTTCGCATGTGGGAGGACATAGTCCGTTAGTTTTCTCAACCAATTCCAATAAAATGCCGGTCTGGATATCACCCACCATGATTTAGAGACCAAAATTCAGAGGATTCAATGTCTGCCTTCATTATTCAATAGAAAAACAGAGCGACTCTAGTGGTTAACCGCCAGTCAGAGGAGGAGGAATTTAACATGGAGAGAAACAACATCTTCATGTACATCTTCGGCAAAGGCATAGATTGATTCTCTCATTCAAATTGAGGACGTCGTCCGTGAAGGAGCAATAACCAAAGATGAGAAGCCATGAGGATACAAGATTGGTCTGAGGAATGGTAACGCTCAGCGAAGGCATTCATAAACAATAATATCAAAACCCTTAGACCATAAGAAGTGGTTTCATGGGAGCCAACTGTCACCAGACAAGAGTTCACCAATCTTCGTGATCCTATGACCAATGTGTTTGACTAGTTACTTTGGAGAGGTATGATTGCAAAGTTAATATCTATTCCTACATCAACTATTATACCAGAAAGGTATGATGTGCATGCTTGATGTGAATATCATTTGGGATCTGGACACCATACAGAAAGGTTAACTCACTTTAAGGCACATTATATAGGATCTGATCGACAGGGGTGAGATAAATCCTCCCACCGAACCCAATGTAAATAGAGAACCTCTGCCAGCTTGGCAAGTGAACATGATTTAGACATTTCTTTGGAAGTTAGTTCCCTTTACACTAAACAAGGAGAAGGAAATCATGGATCAAGTTAGCTAGATCATTCTAGCTCGTGACATGACTTGTTAGTTGTCAGATCGATTGTCGAAGACTATCTCAATGTCGAGTACGATTTTGAGTTGGAATCTTTACCTGATTCTATTTTTGATGATCTTTCCTAGTACATTTCCCAAATTTTTAGATTACTTTGTTCCATACTTTTTCTTTTGATTAGTAAATATATTCATTGATTCTGGTTACATTTGGATTTGCTAATTTTAGTTTTGATCAATTAATCAATACGATTAATAATGAGTCATGAAAAATGGACTTAGAGAGAAAATAAAGAAACTTCAAGAAAAGAAAACCTCTGAAGAGTGTAAATTTGCTAATGTCTTTTGGAAAACAAGCATTTCCAAGGATATGAGGCCATTGTTTGGCCACCACATATCATTCTGATTACCCTATGCTACAATTTTCCATTTGTTAGCCCTTTGAGCCTAGAAGTTTAGACTTTCTTTTCTGAAACCTATATTCCTAACCTTGGGGCAGGTAAGTTTCCTTTGTGTGTGCCTACGTTCCCAGTATCACTGTTGGACTCAACGTGGAAGGTTCTTTTTCATATGGACCCAACTCATGATGAAAGAGGAAGAACAAAGAAAGATGAAGAAGTATAAAAAAAATGGAAGGCATTGAAATATTGCCAAGATTGAAGCCTGGACTTAATGTTTGAATTTTCAAAGATCATATTCAACATATTTAAAGATATTGAACTCCTTTTGACCTTCCCTTAATGGACACATACATGTAGATTAGTGATCATCTAAGCTCCGTCTGCTAGGCATACACTAGGGGCTTCGATATCATTTTTAGAGTTTTGCGCCTTACTATCCATTTTCTTCTTAAGCCATACCCAAGGCTAATATCCCATGTATAGGTTCCTCTTTAAGGATATGATCGTCTAACGGTGTTAGGTACTCATTCACACTTGGCGAGGTTAAAAAATTATATAAGAAAAAGAGGGAATTATTTTAAGTTGAATTGGTAATCAAGGACAAGCTTTACATCAGATTATGTTACCACTGTTTTTTTTTTTTTTTGCATCTTGTGGTTGAGGATATATCTCTTTGGTCCAAAAGAGCATTAGACCTAATATTTTTTTTATTATTTCCTCCATAGCTCAGTTATTTGGATAGGGTTACCTTCCCTTCTTGGAATTTCCATTTTCTTTGTTAAGTCTCCTTTTAGTCATTTAGCTTTATCATGTCAACAAGCCTCGTTTGGTTCTCCTACCTCTTTATCTCCTCGTCATTCAAATATACTCATCGAGATGGCATCTATCCCTTTGGCCAGAGCCCTTCGGTTGCTGTTTTAATTTCTTTCTCATTTGGTCAAGAGCAACAAATGTATAAGCGTCTATTTTATTTTTTGGCTCAGTCCCAACCTCGCTATTGGTGATGCTCTTTAGGCTATCTCGCTCAGCAATATATTTGAGTCTCGGCATATGGGACTCATTTGATAAGGATTCGTAGTGACTATTAAATTATTTGTAAAGATAAGCTTGCCACCCTGGGAATATTTTTAATCGTGGTGTAAATAAGACATACTTGCATTAACAAAGAATCTGAGATGCAATATAGAAAAGCAAGGGGCTATAGGCCACCTTAGAGTCTTGCATTGGGATGCTTTATGAATTTCAGTTATGACATTGACCATTTCTACAAGATATCTCCAGATATTAGGAAACCCATTCACTGTGTCTAGAGGTCGGGCCTTGAACGTTTCTCGTATGTTGGATAAGACTCAAGGAGGCTGAATAAAATTGGGTTCCAGAGTGATGCCGAGGAAAGTGGGTTCGCAGTCAACGTGGAGGTGCCACGAAGAATGCAGCCCGAGTCAGATGCCAAGTGTGATGATGTGAGACACAGCAAGGGCGAAGCAAGGGCAGAGACCAAGGGCTTCCCAAACAGAGCTTGAGGGTGGCAGTGCTGCGAGGGCGATGGCATAGGGTGAATACACGACGACAGTCACAGTCCGATGCTTAGGTCCAGAATCAAGGTCCTGTATGTTCTCTCTCTAGGATTCTAGAGTGAGAAAGTGAAGATGTTCTGAGAATGCCCAAACGTTAGAAAATGTCCAACCTTTTATATGAATTCTCAAGACCTCTATTTATAGAGGTTGAGATAATGATGTCATCATGCGACATGTGGCGCTCCCCGAGAGTAACATGTCACCGAGAGGTCCATAGCTGCCAGTGCTCCACAGACTGTCAAATTGCATATTCACCTAGCCTGCCCCGCACAGGATCGCTCTGTCTGTCTCGAAAGATCGGCTCCCATAGCATCGGTGTGGCCAGAGAACCCCCTTGATCTAGCCTCCAATCCAAGCCCTTGCAGAGTCCCAGAGGCCTAGCAGTGGTGGGGAAGGCCCGACGCCCAACTGCCAAGCAGATTAGGCGCGATGCCCTCCGATGACCTACTCCCATCTCGAAGTGACCCAGGGGTCATAGTCCATAGGGATGCCAATGCAAGCCTCCAGTTCTGGAGCACGTAGGCCAGTCACGAAGACACCCTAACGGAGATAGTGTCCCGAAGGAGTTGCCTATCCTGCTGCTGTGAAGGGTCCTCGTACCGGAGCACTACTAGCGGAGCCCTCCCAGAATGAAGATGGTGATAGCTTTAGGGAAATGAGCCTATCCCATTGTTGATTGTGCCGGCGATGGCTTTAAGGTTGTGAGCCCATCCCGCTGTGATTGTGTCGGCGATGGCTTTAAGGTTGTGAGCGCATCCCGCTGTGATTATGTCGGCGATGGCTTTAAGTCAAACAAGTTAATGGGGTCCCAATCTTTGAAAAGCTTTTAACAAATTTGCGCTAGTAACCTGCCAAACCAAGAAATTTGTGTTCTTCAATAACTATCTTAAGTCTTTACCAACTCAATACTACTTCAATTAAGGATGAGTCTATAGGGATCACATCCTTTGACATCACTTGCCCAAAAACCGTAAGTTGCTCTAACTGAGTTTTAAATTTCTTAGATTTGGCATAAGATTCTCATCTCTCAAAATCTACAAAACTATTTACAAGTGCCCTTAATGCTCCTCGTTGGTTTCTAAACAAATCAACATGTCATTAATGAAAAACTTTAAAAAACCAATTTGAGTATTCCTTAGAAAAGCCTAATCATCAAGTCCATGAAAGTTGCATGCATTTGTTAGACTAAATAGCATCACCAAAAACTCATAATGGTTGTACTTGTTCAGAATGCAGCTTGGGAATGTCCTCCTTCCGAGTCCGCAGCTAATTATAGCTAGACCTTAGGTCTATCTTGAAAATTTATTGTTCATGTTGGAGCTGATCAAACAAATCATCTTTCCTAGGCAAGGGAAACTGTAACAGATTATGATGTGGTTTAGCTCCCAATAGTCAATGGCCAACCTCATTGTGCCATCCTTCTTCCTTAAGAACAAAAGAGGTACGCCACAAGGATAGACACTCGATCTAATACGTCTCTTCTCAAGAAGCTATTGGAGTTGCACCTTAAGCTCCTCATGTTCAGGAGAAGCCAAATGACTAGGAACCTTAGAAATCAGTAGAGGTTTCATAATAAGATCCATGGATTGATGTCTTTTCACAACAACACCTGGCTTGGTCCTGTTTTGATGGGGAAGTGTCGAGTCAGTTATAGTCTAGTACGCTCTTTTCCTCACAAACTTATTGCTTTTCGATATGAACCAGCAATTTGGGGCTTATTAGCCCCACATGATACGCCAATGACTACTGACAATTGGTAATAATTGATAGCCATTTTTGCGGCCATTGAAAGGGTTACATAGCCTGAATGATATCTTACTTTGCTTCTGGTATCATGCTGTTGATCGGGAAAAGGGGTTCGCTGCTACGCAGAGGTGCCACAAAGGATGCAGTCTGAGTCAGCTTCCAGGTAGGCAAAGTGGGAGACAACAAGGATGGAGTAAGGGCTGAGAGCAAGGCTCCCCAGACAGGTCGCGAGGGCTGGCAGAGCCACGCAGGCAGGGCAACGACAAACAGGGCCGGCGATCGACAGTCCATTGCGAGGGATGCAACGTCAAGGGTCTGGTGACAGAAGTCCAAATGTGTTTCTCTCACTAGAATTCCAGAGAGAATAAGCTTTTTTTAAATAGAGAAAGTGAAAATGTCAAATGAGCCCCAAATCTTTGAATAAGCTCCAAAGTCCACTATTTATAGGCAAAAATGTGAATGTGTCATAAGTTGACATATGTCGTCCCCTGGGAGCGGCACATCTCCAGGGGGGTCCAAAGTATTGATTCTTCGTTGGACTGTCGGTCCCGAAGTTTGTGCAGCCCTGCCCTTACAATATCTTTCTGCCTGTCTGAGGAGACTGATCATGCCGCGGTAGCATGGTCAAAGTAGCCCATTGCCCCAGCCACCAGTCCAAGCCCTTACTGAATCCCACAAGGTGCGTCAAGAGACGCACAGAGAACCTGACAGCGGTGAGGGTTGCCCCTGTAGCCAAATGTCAGCGAACTAGGCGCGATGCCCTCCAGGGACTTGCTCCCGTCCCGGAGTGATCCGGGGGTCATTGCCCTGGTGGTGTCGACGATCAACAGCAACATAAGTGGGCATGGTCACCTCTCAGTGCTTAGAGTCTGTTGCGAGGAAGTCTTCATGTCAGATCCCCCTGCGAATATGACGTTGATGGCTTTAAGGTTGTGCCGGAGATGGCTTCAGTGTTGTGAGCCTATCCCGCTAAGAGGGCCAGAGCGGTGATTGTGCCGGCAATGGCTTCAGTGTTGTGAGTACATCCCGTAGTTTGATTGAGCCGGTGGCATCAAGCCCATCCCGTAGTTTGATTGAGCCGGCCTCGCATCAAGCCCATCCCGTAGTTTGATTGAGCCGGCGATGGCATCAAAACCATTCCACAGTTTGATTGAGCCGACGATGGTATTAAGCCTATCCCGTAGTGAGGGCCGGAGCCCCTAGTGATGTTGCACACTCCGGAGAGTGGGTTGAAGCATGTTCCACGACCAAGGCAAGGTGCGTATGGTGTGGTGAAACGATGGACCGATGCAAGGAGCATGGTAGTGTGACAGAGAGCCAAGGGGCACGACTGTGTTAGTGGCGCGGTGCATGGGAGCAGCAGAGTGAGTAAGGTGCCAGGGCGCGTCTGTGTTTGTGGCGCACGAGCGCAGCAACGAGCGTCACGGAGACAACACTTGGTGCGGGGGCACGTGTTCTGAAAGTGGCTCACGGACGCGGCGACGAACGTCGCGGAGATAATACCTGGTGTCGGGGCACATGTCATGAGAATGGCGCATTGGCGTGGTGACGAACGTCGTGGAGCAATACTTGGCGCCGGGGCACATGTTATTGAAGTGGCGCATAGGCGCGGTGACGAACGTCGCTGAGATAATACCTGGTGCCGGGGCACATGTCATGAGAATTGCACATTGGCGTGGCGACGAACGTCGCGGAGCAATACTTGGTGTCGGGGGCACGCATCATGAGAATGGCGCAAGGGCACAGCGACGAACGTCACGGAACAATACTTGGTGCTGGGGGCACGCATCATGAAAAGGGACGCACGGGCACGGCGACGAACGTCACGGAACAATACTTGGTGCCCGGGGCACGCATCATGAGAATAGCGCACGGGCGCTATGACGAATGTCATGGAGCAATACTTGGTGACTGGGGCACGCATCATGAAAAGGGGCGCGTGGGCACGGTGACGAACATCGTGGGGATATACTTGGATGATAGTATGCGGCTGTCGTGATGACTGCGCACAATCACCAGCGTCATGCGACCATTAGTGTTGAGCGAGCATTGTAGAGAGCGTTGAGCTGGCACCGGCGACAGGGGGTTGCAAAGACGGCGCGCGGGCGGTAGGAGTCGCGGAGTTGTCATGCGGACACGTGCAACAAAGGTCGCGGAGATGGCGTCCGGGCTACGAGAGTCGCAAAGCTGGCATGCGGATGCGGACGACGAAGGTTGCGGAGATGGTGTGCGGGCAACGAGAGTTGCGGAGATGGCACGCGGGCGACGGGAGTCGTGGAGTTGGAGCACGGGCGACGGGCATCGCGGAGCTGTCGCGCAGACCCGGGCGACGAAGGTCGCGGAGATGGCGCGCGGGCGACAAGAGTCACGGAGATGGCGCGAGAGTCGTGGATATGGCACGCGGGCGACGAGAGTCGCGGAATTGAAGTTGGAGCACGGGCGACGGGAATTGCAGAGCTGTCGCGCGGATGCGGGCAACGAAGATCGCGGAGATGGCGCGCAGGCGATGAGAGTTGCGGAGTTGGAGCGCGGGCGACGGGAGTCGCAGAGTTGGAACGCGGGCGACGGGAATCGTAGAGTTGTCGCGCGGATGCCGGCGACGAAGGTTGCGGAGATGGAGCCCGGGCGACAGGAGTTGCAGAGTTGGAGCACGGGCGACGGGAGTCGCAGAGCTGTCGCTCGGACGTGGGCGACTGCAAGCGACAGTCGTCGGTCGTCAAGGTAGGTGGCCGACCCCCTTAAGGGGGAAGGCACACCAAGGTTGCTTCACAAAGGGAAAATGCATGATGACTAGATTATGTGACGCTTTGACCGACATGTGAGTGTTGAAAAGTTGACCGTTGAATGCGTCGACATGTCATGAGAATTGGGACCCCCAGTGGGCCTATAGGTGTAGCCAAGATAGGGTAGGAACACATGCTTTTATATTTTGTTCAAGTGTCCTGATTCCTAGTTTCTCACATCTGTTGTTTCTTTGTTCTGAGGTGCTTTGAGTGTTCGTTTCTTGACAGTAACTTTTGATGTTAGTTTGACATGTTTGGTATACAACAGTTTAAGAGGCCGTGACAAACATATACATAATGCTTATCGATAAAAGCTGGTGGATATGCCTGTCAAGAATACTTGATTGATGTTTGCCGTGTGCTTCAAGAGGTTTGTATAGAGCAAAAGCAGGTAATATTTTTCTGTTTCTCCAAGAAATGGGTCTAGACAACTTGCTGGCAGTGAGGCATGGAGGTTCAGCCATACTGTGACGTTCTTAAGTTTGGGCAAAATAGTTATCTTTTAAGTGAGGAATGAAAACATTAACCTTTAAGGCAAAAGCGGATATCTGCTTCTACTAGTTACAAAGAACGCGCTCTGTTTGTGCAGTAACTTTCTAAGCTGTAAGATTTTCTCAACAAGTTATTACCGTCTTTTGCCACTAAATGGTGCATGGTCATTTCCAAGGAAGACAAGTTCAGTTTCGCATCAATCCCATAGTGCTTGATAGTGTTACATACTTACATCATGAGTCTTATCCCAGCTGTAAAAAAATAAAAAAGTGTGAGCAAGTTCTGCTGTGCCACTTGGGATGCTGTAGGAACAATGCTTTAGGTGAAAGGGTAGAACAATGGTTTCACACGGGGGATGATGGAGAGCACTTTACGGCCGCTGCCGTTTCTCATTGGGTAATAGGTGTCTGGTACTCTTTGGAGTTTCTCAAAATTCAAGCTTTTTTTTGCTTGGTGCCGTGCAGCAGTGCTTTCGGTTGTACATAAACTGAGAATTTACATGTAACTTGAGATAAATTTGATTAACGAAACTTCTACGCTTTCAACGTACATTATAAACTATGATAGAATATATATTATGTGCTTGTTCGTACATGGTAAACTATGTGCTTAAGAGTGCTGGTTTAGCCTTGGTCTACAAAAAAATGTCATGTTGGATTGGACACAGTTTAGGGAGAGATGTGTTAGTGGTTCCAAGGAAGATAAGTTCAGTCTCACATCAATCTCATAGTGCTTGATAGTGTTACGTACTTACATCCTAAGTCTTACACTACCTGTTGACAAAAAAAAAATTTAAAAAGTGTGGGAGAGTTATGTTGTGTCATTTGGGATGGCATCAGTTGAAAGGCAAGTCATATGTGGGGCATACGGGATCGGTCTGAAAAAAATTGTATATTGATTATCTAATTACATCAGGAACAATGGAGGGCATGAAATGTCTGCGACGGGCTGAAAAAAATCATTTGTCTAAAAAATTCTTCTCTTTTGCAGACATGGAGAGTTGTGAGCCAAAAGTGTTATTTAAAGTCCCGAAAGATAAGATTTTTAAATAGATGGTTCAACATGACGAACTAAGGAAACTTTTTGAGTCCATTACTTACTATTCTCAACCTATCCTGGTCGTACCCAATGGCTCACTAGGAGTCCCTCTTTCCATGAACACATCGACACGGTCAATGTCAATTCTTTTCAGCGCATCGAACCGGTCAAAGTGCGCACGCTCATGTCACGTGTGTTTCTTGCTTTGCACGCCTTAGTCACCAATTATTTTCACGTTGGCATCACTCACGGTAGCATGATCGTCACACCCGACCACCCAAGCACCTTTTCATCAAAAATATCGACCAACGGGCAACCGGAGCAACCCCCTCAAGGGGCAAAGGCCTTGGCCAAACCCATTGGGTCGGCTTCGGCCTTCCCCAGGGCCATGGGGTCTGCTTCGGCCTTCTCCCCCCCGGTTCTTCACTTTTTGTGCAAAGTCCATTTCGTAATTTTTTCACTTCGTACGCTTCATATGTGACTTTGGCACCTTGTTCATCATGTGGATACGATTCACGTTGACGCGCTCGTAGTAACGCAACATCCGGATTCATCATTGCCCATCGAAACACCTACCGTCGGCGCGCCCGAAGTTCACCAAGAAGGGGAAGTGGCCTTGGCCTCCTTTCTTGGGAGTTGGCCATTGGCCTTGGCCACCCCCTAGGGTCGGCCTCGGCCTCCCCAGGGGTCTTGGCCTTGGCCTTCCCCCAATTGTTGGCCTATGACCTCTCCTTTCACGCGCACTTGTTTTCTTGAGTCCTTGCACCTCCGCGATGTTTACGGACATTTGTACACATCAACCTCGCGACGTCCGTCGTGCATCAACCTCGCGACGTCCGTCGTGCATCAACCTCGCAACGTACGTCGTGCATCAACCTCGCGACGTCCGTCGTGTTTAAGCAGTGATAAGTTGGAATCAGTGTTTAAGCAGGCGACTGATCTAGTGAAGGTTGAAGAGAGAATTGAGGATATTGAGAAAAACTTTCAGGCTCTTAATTGTGGAGATGCCCAGAAGATTACTTTTGCGGTGTACAAATTGAAGGGTGAGGCTGATCAATTGTGACGACCCAAGTCGCTTATCATATAATTCGATACTTTCAAACACAATTACAACGAAATCCGAATCAGCTTACAAGCCCTAAAAATAGGTTGCGAACTCAGGTTACAAAACCCAAGTGACTTATATATATATATATAATATATAATTCAATATCTTCAACACAAGTACAACATAATCACAATCAGATTACAAGTCCTATGAATAAGTTGCGAATGTATCTAAAAATCCAAACTGCAACCGCTCACATTCCTGCTTGCATATACTCACGAAAATAATCATCTGTATTAGAAAGGTAGACGGTGTGGGTGAACCGCATAGTCCAGTAAAATAATCATAGCACCATAAGATCAAAATTAAACACGGTAAACAATTTAGGATCAGTCAAAATATACTATAGTCAAACAGTCAAAGCAACCTAGATTAGTACCCCGAACAATTAGTAAACCAATTCAATATCCAATTTGCACATCAATCATAACACTTCAGCATCTTGCCTCCCGTATCCTCAAAGAGATCCATCAAAAGCTTGACTGTATCATAACATACCATGCATATAGACAAATAATTGGAGCATTGTCATTGATCAAAAGTACTTAAGCCACATCGGACAAACGTACTTCAATACCAATATATTTTTCAATATCCAAGACAAGTATCTGAGCAAGCTTTCTGAACAACAATGTTTAGGAGTACGAGGATCGTTAAGAAATAACCACGTGACATAAAGGAATAGTGATATGGAACTTTCCTTTCCTAAATCATGAAGAATTCACATAAATTGTTTTCCAAATAAGGCCTTATGATTCTTTTTCCATAAATTGTTTTCCAAATAACCACGTGACATAAAGGAATAGTGATATGGAACTTTCCTTTCCTAAATCATGAAGAATTCACATAAATTGTTTTCCAAATAAGGCCTTATGATTCTTTTTTCATAATCATGGCTAATCTTCTTCCCTCACTCTTTATCTGTGTATGAAAGTCAAAGATAACTTCAGATAGTTTGAAAAGAAACAAAGGGCACTTTATAGAATTTTTAAGAAGCACATCATCTTGTTTGTTCTCAACCAACCAGTAATTATTTTGGACACCTCTAAAAATTCACGTGTTACATCAATGGTGGAAGAGGGTGATCCGTACTACGCCTGCAGATTCTATGCCAATGACATGGCTAGAATTCAAGCAGGCTTTTCTTGACAAGTATATTTTGAGTGTCGAGAGGGATCGGATGTTGCAATGTTTCATCATCTTGAAGTAAGGGAGCATGAGTCAGTTGCAAATTATGAAGGAGAGTTCACTCACAAATATACAACTTCCATGGTGTCTACTGAGGAGCACTGTGTGGCGATATCTTGAGCTAGGCTCCAGTGGAATATTCAAGGTAAGCTTTTAGGTAATAATATCAAGGTGTACGATGAGATAGTCAAGGTAGCTTAAGCCGTTAAGCAAGATAATGAGATGGATTATAGGGAAAGAGAAGAGAAGAAGAAGAAAGAACAATAAGGCAACTTTAAAAGCAAGTATGTAGCTCAAGATAATAAGAGAAGAATCTAGCATTAGATCCAGGGAATAAGGCACCATCATAGGTAGAGTTGTCAAACGGGCCGGGCGGCCGGCTGGCCCGGCCCTTGCATGAACAGTACAGGCCCAAAAAATTGGGCTTAGGGCCTGGTCTTGGACCAGGCCGAACAATTCTGGGAAAAAGCCCGGGCCAGGCCCTGCCCAGAAAAGCCCGGGTCTGGCCCGGCCCGAAAAGAGGCCCTGGTTTGGCCCGGATTTGGCCCGAATTTCAGGCCCGGGCTAGGCCCTGTCGGGGCCCGATTCTGACCTGGTTTTGGCCCGGTTTCGGCCCCCCTCAGCAGGCCCCACCTGTTTGAAATTTTGGTTTTCCCCCCTTTTCCCCCAACGGATTTATTCCCCATTCATTTCCAAAATTCCACTTTTACCCCCCCAACAGCAATATAACGGCTAGTTTGGGGGGTATTTTAGTCTAACTTAATTTTTCCAACTCCTTTAAAGGTTTTTACACTCTTACCCTCCCCAACAACTATAAACGGATAGTTTTTAGGGGCATTTTGGTCTTTTGTGAAGTTTTTAAAATCTATAAATTCACACAATTTCTCTCTAATTTTTCACACCAATCTTCTTACTCTCTCTTATTTAAACATTCTACATTTTTACAAGCTTTGCTACTATTTCCCTCTCCAATTACTAATTAGTACTCTTTGTAATTATTACTCTTGTTTACTAATTACTACTCTTGCTAAATTCTAATTACTAACTACTCCTCTTATTAATTTGTTACTCTCTAATTCTTTTGTTTAGTAATTAGTGAATTTTTATTTATTAATTACTATTACTAAATTCTTTTTAATTACTCTCTCTCCAATTTTGATCAGAATTACCTTCAGTGATTCATTTGTTACTCTTTCATTCTTTTAATTGTTATTTCTTATTACTAATTACTGCTCTTATACTTGTGTATTTAGTTACTCTTACAAATTTTGATTTCCAATCTAGTAAAAAAGTTTAGCGTGAAATATGGCTGGATTATTGAAGAAACTGAAGCGTGGATCATCATCACGAAAAACATCATCATCATCGCAAGCACCACCACCAGCACAAGCGCCAGCGCCACGGCCATCACAAACACCAATCCAAGCACCAACACAACCATTCGTTCCTGGACGAATGAGTACAGGCTGTATGATAGATACCCAAGCCAATTGGGAGTTCAATCAAAACATTCCAGATTTTGAATACACGCCTGATGAAGACCCCCCGCATTATAGTCAAGGACGCAGCTCGGTTGGCGAAGCTACTACTCCGTGGCATAATCTCAACCCTATGCCTGGTCATGATGAAGAAGGGCCGAGCAATGCCTCCGGTAATGAGCCAGAAGTCCAAAAGGGGAAAAAAAGAAAGCCGAGTGTTGGAATCATTTCGATGAAGTTACGGTGGACGGCATCCGAAAAGCTCGATGTAAGTACTGCGCTAAATTATTTTCGTCTGGTAGTGGTAATGGACATCTTAACAGGCATTACCCTCAGTGTGCACCTCGACAAGGCCACGTCGAACCTACCCAAACGCAGTTATCTTTTGACGGTAAGTTATTTGTTTATAATCAGCGAGAGCAAAGAGACGGTCTCGCTGAATTTGTTATTCACGATGAACAAGCCTTTTCTTTTGCCGATAATCCTAAGCACTCTAGATATATGAACACATACGTTCAACCTTTGTACAAAAAGGTTCATAGAAACACAACTAGATCCGATGCACTCCGACAGTACAATGCTGCTAAAGCACGCCTTATCGATTATTTCGATAAATTTGACGGTAAAGTTAGTCTTACTTCTGATATTTGGCAATCTCCATTTACTTTTGTTAGTTATACTTGTGTGACGGCCCATTGGATTGATGCAGATTGGGTTATGCACAAGAGAATCATCGCTTTCGAGCTCTTTCCTTTTCCGCATGATGGAATGAACATTGCTACTCTTATATTACCACATTTAAATTAAAGGATAAGATTATGAGTATTAGTTTTGATAATGCTTCTAACAATACAGCTGCTGTTGATGCTTTACAGGAGAGCCTCAAACCTGTACTTTCTGGTCAATTATTTCATGTTCGTTGTGTTTGTCATATAATTAATTTAATTGTTCAAGATGGTTTAGCTGCTGCAGGAGATATTCTTGTCAAAATGAGGGGTATGACAGCGTATGTTAATAGTTCGAGTCCGAGAACACAACAATTTAAAACGTTGTGTGTTGAATATAATATGCCTCGCAGGAGAGCAGTTACAGATGTGGTCCACAGGTGGAACTCTACATACCATATGCTTTTACACATTCTGGCATACCGAGAAGTCTATACGCATTTTCTACTAACCCAGTTCCCAGCCGGCTTGCCAACTCAAGAGGAATGGCAGATGGCCACATACCTAGCTGAATTTTTGGAGGTATTCTACACGTCTACCAATTTATTGTCTGGTACGTACTATCCCACCTCTCCTCTCGCTGTAATAGAAATTCTCAAGATGGCTACAATGTTAACAAAATGGAGATATATAGGACCCTTTAAGGAAATAGTAAAAGTGATGGATAAAAGTTTAATAAATATTGGAGTGAACTGCCTGTTGTTTTTGCTGTGGCTACTTGTTTAGATCCTAGGTTAAAGTTGCATGGCGTGAACGTCTCGATACAAGAGATATCGAGATTAATGTGCTACACAGTAGAGGAGACAACCGCACTCACAGCAAAAGTGAGCAAGAGGTTTGAGGAACTGTTCAACGTCTATCGTAATTCTGCTGACGTGCGCGGGCGAGCTACATCATCAACTGCTGAGAGGTATTATGCGCCATACCTTAAGGGCTTTGAACATCTAGTAGCAAGACAACTACCAGGTGAAGGTACTTCTAATTCGGCAGGTTCGTCTACTTTTTCCTCTTTTAATGAGATTGGTGTATATGCAAATACTGATCATTATTCTGATTTATCAATGCAAGAACAGGTTAATTTTAATTTGTTAAATTTTTGGAAACAAAATCAAAACATGTATAAAACTTTATCCCAAATTGCACGGGATGTACTGCCAGTGCAAGCCTCCACGGTTGCTTCAGAGTCGGCATTTTCAGCCAGCGGGAGGGTTTTGGATGACAGGAGGAGTCGTCTTAACCCCGAGTCGCTCGAGCTATGTGTATGTTGGAAGGATTATCTTGATGCGAAATACCGCGAGCAAGATAAACCGATTGATGATAGGAAGAGCAGTGACTCGGATATTGAAGTACTTCCGGATGATTAGGTAATTTCTTTTTATTTTCCTTCTCTTAAGTTTTAAGAATAAATTTTTTCACAAAATATACTTTTTTTCCATATATATAATATAAATTTTTACAAGCAAGATATATATTTTTTCGTATATATAAAAAAATAGGTAACTTCGCCTGTTTGTTTACAAGCAGCCGGTCCCAGGCCCGGATAAAAGGAGGAGGGCCTATGAACACATTTATTTTTCTATACTTATTACTTAAGATCGTCTCGGAAATTAACATGTATCAATCCCGGGTTTCCGGCCAATTAGCTTGAAGTAAAATATCAAATAGTAGAAACAGTCTCTCTTAAATAGTAATAATTGTTATGTGTTCAGATTTTAATAATAAAGGTCACCAAGAAGAGTAAGAAAAGATTTAACATATAACAAAAAATAAAATGGGAGACAAATAAATATGTCTATACATACATACATATATATGTATATTACTTATAATGAAATAAAAGGATGAAAATTAGGTTTGTTAAATTTTAACTATTGGACATGCCTAAAGATGAAATTTAAAATTGAATAACAAGAAAATTAAAAAAAGGGTACATGGGACATGTTTGACTTGACTCATAAAAAGCTATAGGGTGCAAATCGAGTTATGAAAGCAAAACTCAAGCCAATGGGTTAGTTAAACAATATAAAGCCCGACCTTGTTGCTTGGGGTTTACTTAGGTGTATAATTGCGATTATAAAGAAACATTTGCTCATGTTGCTCATTTAACTTATGTTAGATAAATTATTGCTATTTTAGCCACTTTTTAAAAAATGGAAGCATTTCCAAATAGATGTAAAAAATCCTCTAAATGGTGATTTGACTGAAGAAATAAATATGCAACCCCTCCATCATGATCATTCTCCCACCCAACTATGTCGTCTACCATGGTAGACGTGCTCTCTATGGACTCAAGCAAGCTCTTCAAGTATGGTTCTCTAAGTTCATTCTACCATCCCCAAGCTTGTGTTTGTCTCAAGTCCTTATGATTATGCTCTATTTATGAGGAAATCAGATGCTGGCGTAACTTTACTTCTTCTTTATGTTGATGCCATGATCACGACTAGAATGAAATCAATAGTATACAAGATCCGATATTCTTTCTTCACCACCTTCAGTTTGGAATGAAAGACCTTGGACCTATTAGCTACTTCTTGGATTTAGAGGTATCCACTTGTGCAAGTGGCTACCATCTCTCTCAGTCTAAATATGCACCCGAAATACACTCATTACCGAATTGACTAATAGTAAGATCAAATCTTCACCTCTTGAAGAAAATTATGCATCCGAAATAAATGTCAAACCTCTTAGTAATGCTAGTCTTTAACACAAATTGTTGGTAAACTTAATAATTTGATGGTCACAGACCTGATATAGCATATGTAGTCCCTTTAGTGGGTAAGTTCATGGCATCTCCGTAGTCTACACATTTCTAGTGTTCTTTGGATTCTTGAAAGCAAACTTGTTTCAAGGTCTCTAGTTCTCTTATAATTCTCCCTTGGACCTACATGCCTTTACTGATGCTAATTGGGTAGGTAATCCTTCCGACAGACGTCCAACCATTGGCTATTGTATTTTTCTTGGCACTTCACTTATTTCACTGTGCAATAAGAAATAGTCTGCGGTTTCTTGATCGAGTATCTCAATACTGAGCTTTAGTATATACCACTTCAGAGTTTATCAGGCTTTGTTCGCTCCTTAGGACATAGGTGTACGTCATCATACTACCACCCAAGTTTACTATGATAGTCAAAATGCTACTGAAAGTGTCTATAATGATGTGTTTCATGAGCATAGAAGACATATTAAAATTGATTGTCACTTCATAGATTATTTTCAGCATGATGTTATTTATCTTCAGCCATTTCATTTGCTAACAAGATAGTTGGTATATTCACCAGAACGCATCCCCTTGGACTTTGTATTTATCTTGATTCCAAACTCAAGCTTGACTGGTCTCATCAAACCCTCCATGAAGGGGGGAGAAGGGGGGGTGCTGTTGTTAAAGTCAAACATACTCAATGACAGGATCTTCATGTTAGTAACCATACAAGATGTTCAATCGGTAGCTTATGATAATACATAGCTACTAAAAAATGTTGAGTTCATATATAGATTCACATAAATGCTGCTAGCCCATCCTGGCTATGCACTTTTGGACCATTCTTGTGCCCCGCTCTCGCGACACGTCAACGAATATTTGGTCAAAGTTCAATGCACCAAGCCAGTCAACCCAAGGCACATGCTAAAGTCATGTGCTGCATTTTTGATACAGAAATATTCGAAGTGTTGGAGTCGATGTCACGTGCCATGCCATGACTTAAATATATTCTAAGTGTTGGAATCATGTTAAGTATTATGCCTCAAGAATATTTTAAGTGTTGGAATCAACGGTGCACCTTCCATCGAAAGCATCAGACTTCCCAAATGGGTCGACCTTTGCCTTCCCACAAGGGGTCAGCCTAAGCTCTCCCCTCCCTCCTTGGGGGCTCCCTTGATTCACCTCTTGAGAATCCTCTCCTCATCCATTGGAGGCTCACTTGCTCCACTGCTTGAGGGCTCCATTGCTCTGCCCCTTGGGGGCTCCTTTCCTCACTTGAGGACTCCCTTGCTCGACCCTTTGCTAGACCCTTTGCTCAACCCTTTGCTCCTCTCCTCACACCTTGGGGGCCCTCTTGCTCCATCCCTCGAGGGATCCCCTACTTTACCCCTTGGGGTCTCCCTCTCCTTGGGGGCTCCCTTCCTCACCAATTGTTCTCACTTCCTCTTGGCGGTTCCCTTGTTCCATCTTTTTAGGGGCTCTATGCTCCACCCATTTGGGGCTTCTCTCCTTACCCCTTGGGGGCTCCCTTGCTTTAACCCTTGAGGGCTCCATATCCTCTGAGAATTCCTTACCTCTTCCCATGTTTTGTTCTCTTGGGATCTCCATTCTCTAGGATGCCTGTCGTGCAACAAAGCCTAACTACTATCAAGCACCTTCTCTTCATCCGTGCCCCTAGCACTACTCTTATCTTCGTAACACCTGTCATCGTGCCCAAGTGCCATCTATGTCACATGCCCTCGCCATGACACCAATCTTTGTAACACCCTTCGTTGTGCCCGAGCGCAACGATGCCCAATCTCACCCAAGCATCATCTACGAGTCACGTCTCTGCAACACCCATTGCACTACTTATACAACCTCGGCCCCCGGCACCCTGTTACACCACCACGCCCCTTAGGTTAGTCCATCTCTTTGTCATACCATGCGCACCTTGCCTGGGTCATTGAACATTTTTCGACTCACTCTCCAGAGTATCTCCTAAGGGTAGGTTACCCCTCCGGGACATTACCCCATGGAGCTTCAAATGTTTAGGCATGAGAACTCCCCCCCCCCCCGCCAGGTAGGCAACTTCTTCAGGACACTACTTTAGCCCGTCAAATAGACAACTCTTTTAAGATACTATCTTGGCAAGCTCTAAGTGCTCCAGCATGAGGACTCAATTGCAGTGATGGGCAAATCTTTTAGAACACTATCACTGTTAGGGAGCTATAAATGCTTTGGCATGAGAACTCCCCTTTCTCTGGGTAAGCGGCTTCTCCTGGAAACTACCTTGGCCCCGAGGGAAGGTGACTCTTCCCGGACACTAACTTGGCACGCTCTGAGTGCTCCGGCACAAGGACTCATCACAAGGAGAGGTGACTCCTCTAGGACCCTATCTTCCTCATAGAGCTTTGAGTGTTTTCACATGAAAATTCCCCTCCCACCAGGTAGACAACTCCTTTGGGACATTGCCTTTGCCCATTAGGTAGACAAATCCTCTCGCAAACTACCTCGGCATGCTAGCAGGTGACTCATTCCAGAAACTACCTCGACCCGTCGGGTAGCGACTCCTCTGGGACACTAACTTGGTGTGTTGCAAGTGCTCTGACACAACGACTCACCCATACGATAGGTGATTCCTCAGGAAAATTATCTTTTCAAGGTTGTTTGCATTATTATTCTACGTGCTTTGGCATTGAGGGCTCTTCATCAGCACCTGTGATGACTATGGCACACAAGTCATTTCAAGATGAGAGCAGGTTTCTGATGGCATCGTGCCTACTCTGCCTGACAGTCAGGCATAGGGACCCTTCCCCACCATTGTTAGGTTCTCCGTATCTCTTAATGCCCTTGTGGGAGCTCCATAAGGCTTTCAACTGGTGATAAGATTAAGGGATTTTCTGGCCACACCGACACTGTGTGAGCCTGTCTTTCCAAGCAAGGAGGGGTAAGGGGTGAATATGCGATTCGATAGTCCATGGAGGATCGGAAATTATGGACCCCTCGATGAGGTATCACAATCTCAACCTTGAGAATTCATTTTCCTGACTCTAGAACTCATTTCATATTTCACTGTCTCACTCTAAAATTCAGAGCAAGAGAATTCTAGAAAGAGAAACTGAGAGCTCGATGCTGAACCAAGCATTGGAATATAACTGTCATTATGTATTCACTTGGTGCCTTTACCCTCTTAGCACTGCCACTCCTCGGACCTGCCTGAAAGCTTGGTCTCTGCCCTTGTTCCATCCTTGCTCTTTCTCACATTAGCATACTTAGTATTTGACTCGGATACTGCATTCTTTGTGGCACCTCTACGTCTATTGCAAACCCACTTCCTTGAGCTTTAAATGTAAATGTACAAAAATCATTTACCTTTTTCATTCTAACACTTACCAACCAAGAAATGGGTATTCTACAAAGAAAAAAAAATGAGAAAGATGTAATATGCCAAAGGTCATGCCCTACCTTGGTGGTGGGGTGGCTCTATCGGTAAGCTATGCCACCTTGATTCTAGGGAGTCCAAATACGGTGCATTCCCGATGATCCCCATTGGGTGTGAGGGGTGTATAAGCATATGAAAGATGTTATGGGCCAATGAATAGTCTAGTTCTAGCAAGAATAGTGTGTTCTTAAATCTTGGAACTCCTATAATGAAGATTGGACCGATTGGAAAACCAGTTTGTCAAAGTTGTGGTTCGTTAGTTGAGTGGTCAAAGCCGATGTGGTAGCGATAAAGAAAGACGAAAAAAATGATTCAGAAAAGAAGGATGCGTGAAAATCATGGGTAGAACAAATAAAGACAAAACAAGTATTTCCAATCAAGGACGGAGTATCGACACCCAAATCTGGCTAACAAAACAATATATCAAAATAATGCCAGATCGGGTCGATCTAGGGTGAATACATTAAAGCACAACTTGGGCCTTTTGATCCCTAGTCCATGTTCAAAGGTAGTCGTGGTGGTGATGCTTGCATCGGTTCCAAGACAAGAATCGAGGATGATTAAACCGAGGATGCCACAAGACAACCAATGGTTTACAATTGTGCAATAGAAGTTCTCTCCTCCAAGGGCCTATCAAATTTGAGTAGGACCCAGAAGAGAAGGGTTCAAAGGAAATTTGCTGCCATAATGAGGCAAGAATTCCAAGATAAGAAAGTTCTAGTGGATCAACAGAAGTAGACATAGACGAGGGAAGTTGATCAAAAGAAAGTATGTGAGAAAATTCAGTAACATCATGGGGGGAAATCGAAGTAAAAATATCGATAAAGATACCAGGTCGTCAGGAAATGCTAGACATAGTGGCAGAGAAATTGAGGATAAGTACCTCAAGTAGCCGAATCAATTCGGTTAGGGAGGAAACAGTAGATGATCGAGGGGAAGAAAGCATCCCAAAACCCAACAAGGTTGGGGCTAAAATAAGCCTATTTTTTAGGAAGAGCACTAGAAGGTTTGGCATTATGATGCCTAAGACAGACGGAGGCCATGCAGGTAATGGCCAAAGTACAAGAAGGCATTTGTGGTGTACATTAGTTGGGTGTGAAGATAAGATGATTGATTCGAAGGCATGGCCACTACTAACCAACGATAACAGAGGATTGCGTAAAATATGCAAAGGGTTGCCAAGCATGCGAAAAGTACAGGGCATTCATTGGGCACCATGTATATATTTGCAATCAATAGTGAAACAGTGGTCATTTCGTGGTTGGGCGATGGATATAATAGTTAGATTCACCTTCATTCTTCAAAACAACATGGCTTCATTATTGTAGCAACATAATACTTTTCAAAGTTGACCGAGGCTAAAGCAATGAAGTCAGTTAGTCAAGAAGATGTAGTGAATTTTATAAAAAAAAAAATCTATTGATTCGCCGGTCAAGGTTCTGTTTTGATGGGGAGGCAAATAACCAAGTTTACCAAAGAATACAAGTTTACAATCCTAAAATCAACCCTATATTATGCCCAAGCTAATGGGCAGGTAGAGGCTACAAATAAATCCATAAAGCATATCTAAAGAGAGCGGTTGAGGATACACTGAGTGATTGGAATCAATTGTCATCTGAAGTATTATGGGCATTTCGGACTTTCCTATAACCTTCACTAGTGTTACACTGTTATATCCCGAAAAATTTTCTTTTCCTTGTACGAAATTATGATTTTAAGCAAATAAGTTTATGATCTTTTTGAAAATATTAAGAAAATGGTTTGGGATTGTTTCTAAAATTTCCGGTCGAATGAAAGTGGTTTCATTTGAATCAAAACTGTTTGATGTCAAAGTTTTGGAGTCTGAAAGATTCGGTCGAAGGAAAATGGTTTTGCTTCGAATGAAAATGAGTTTGCTTCGAACGAAAAGTATTTAAATTGTGTAGAGTGGCTTTCTGAAGGTTTCATTTGAATTAAAAGTTTTAATTTGAATGAAAACTCATTTTCAGTCGAATTGAAAAACATTTTTTTAAAACCATTTTCTCTTTTGTTGGTTTCGGTCGAATCAAACCATTATTTTTGGTCGAATGCAAACTTGAATTTTGTCCCATATAAATAGCATTCTTTTTCTCTTTCTAGCCTTTTTGGGGTTCTCTATTCCTTTTTCCCTTGTGATGGAGAGAGAGAAAAGAGAAGGCTTGAGAAGTTCAGGAGTTCTAAGGTGGAGCTTAAGGATTGTATTTCTCAGAGGCTTGATTTAATGTAAGGGTTCACTTTCGAAATTCGAATCCGCGATGGACCAATCGCTCATGTAAATCCTTAGTTTCTTTTTGAAATCTGAACTTCTCCGAATTGAGTTAAGATATTTTCTTTTCGCTTTGTTTTGACCATGGTTATGAATAACTCATTTTCAATGCTATGATTTGGGAAAATCAAATTCCGTCGAATTTGTTTGACCTCAGAATTTGCCATAGTTCGTTTTAGTGATTTCTGGTTGTCATTATTTCGTAAACTCCACTTATTGTTTTACAAGTCCGTTATTTGATAATGTTATTTTGAATTCTTTGAATATGGTTTGACATGTCCGATACTTGATAACGGTTATCTTGAGATTTTTGCTTTGGTAACTTTATGAGCCATGTCACAGTGTATGTGACTTATTTTCGACTAACTCACGTGGAGTGAAACGTGGGTTAGCTCAGGAGAGTTGAGCTAGAGATCGTGATCTTACTTTCTGAACTGGCCTCATATGTCAGGAATGACGTATGTGATCACTTTCTGAATGACTCTTTAGGGTCTGTCTTCGTACTCAGATATATTTTGACATTTGATATTTGGTCTACTAGTGTCTGTCTCCGTACTAAAATATATTTTGACATTTGATATTTGGTCTGACCTCTGTTCAGTCGAAACTGGTCTGTCTTTGAAATCTTGTTTTTCAGATATATTTTGACATTTGAATCTGGTTTTATTATTTGTTGCGTTGAAACATTTTGTGCTTCCGAAACTTTGTTTCTCATATATTTTTGCTTTTGTTTCATTGGTTCTTTGAGCGATCTTACTGGGCATTTGGCTCATTCCCTTATTCTTTTTGCTTTCAGGTGATTAGTAGGTGGAATTTTGGATTTGAAGGGTTAGCTGTGTGACCAAGGGTTAGCTGCCTTATTTCAGAGTTAGTATTGACATTTAAGCGTAACAACTAAGACAAGTACTTAGATTTTGTTTTGAAACTCCGTGTTGGAGAAACTTTTGGATTGTATAAAAGCATTGGGCTACTATGTCAGATATTGATGTATTTTTGGAATTATTAGTGCATGCTCTGACTAACCGTTTGCGAGACTTTAGATATTGTATGGTTTTCTCTGACTTTCGTTTGTCCGTCATTCGCGCTCCTGTAATAATAATCTTCGGGACGTGAGAAAATGGTATCAGAGCTTAGGTTTGAGATTCTATAGACTCCTAAGCATAAGTTATATGTGATTGGAATAAAACCAAAAAGGTGGGTTAAGTTTGGAGAATTTATTTCATATTAGAGCATAAGATTGAGATTTGGCCATAAACCTTGGATTTGGGTTGAGTATGCAATCGTAAAATGAATGTTAATTGCCTTTAGAATTTAGATATTTTCAGTATCAGTCAAGGAGAATATTTGAAGGATAGGACTATAATCTTTGGATGTCTAAGAGTAGCTCTATCAAATAGCCTACAGAAAAAGGTTGTGATCTTAAGATTAAAGTGATATGGTGACAGAGATTTTGTGCGGAATTTGAAAAAAAGATTTTGCGTTACTAGATCATAATGTCCTTTTATTCAGTTGTTTCAATATCCTTTTGCCAGCATCTAAGTGTTGAACCTACAAATTTGAAACATATCTATATGTGGATACTTTTATGGAACCCTGTGGTGACCTTTATGGTTTATAATTCTTGCCCCATCAGTATTTATTATAGATATTTAAGTGTTGACGTAATTTTTCTGGATATGAAACACTTTGATGTTGTTTTGGGGGTATGGACTGATTTGTCTTCCAATAATGCCAAGATGGATTGCTTTAGAAAAGGGGATGATTATGATCTTCTGACGAATAATTCGAAAAATTAGAAGCTATCTGTAAAGGTTGTGACTGAGAGATATAAATGATGTGATAGTTTAAAGGTTTAACCTTTGGTGGATGCGCGATATATGTGAAGTTAAGAATAATATGTTTTTTCTCTGTGATAAAATTCATAATAGTTTGAACTGGTTTGCTTTGAGGTATCAGGGTGCACAGCAAAAGCGTGGCGGCTTTTGGTATGACAAGTAAGTGCTGGTTGATGTTAGTTATTCATATTGGCTAAGTTGACGGAGTATGCTTCAAATGTTATCTGATAGTTTTGATTGTGATGTCAGAATAAAATTAGATGGGGGAAAATATTGATCATTAAATGATTTCATTGTTTGATTAGCGAATCGCATAGACATTATGTCGTTGTAATTTTAGTTAAGTCTTAGATTTTGAGCTTGTGACCTTTCGTAGTTGAAAAATATGGGCAAGAAGTTGAGCTCGATGTTGCCTTAAGAAATCGTGTGTTTGAAGTAATAAAATATTTTTAGAGTATAGAATCTTGGAATATTCGATACTAGTGATATGATCATGGATAATCATATTTGAAAGTCTAGCAGTGTGGGTGAAGCATTGGGCAGAAAGCATATCAATAATTTAGTAACTTTGGTTATAACTTACACTCAGTTGTTAGCAAAATGTTATTAAGAGCGTATTGAAATGACTCTATTTGTGACTTTGAACGGGCGTAAATTTGAATTTGAAGATTTTGGAGTCTAAATCCTTTCTGATTAGTGTGAAGATTGGTTATTACTTTTGTTGAACATTGAAGTTAAACGTGTCAATGTTAGGCATTGTACAAAGGCAGTGATTTCGGTCGAATTAAAACTTTTAATTCAAATGAAAACTCATTTCGAATTCAAAAAAAAAATTGAACTATTTTCACTTTTGTTGGTTTAGGTCGAATGCAAACTTGATTTTTTGTCCCATACAAATAGCATTCTTTTTCCCTTTCTACCCTTTTTGGGGTTCTCTATTCCTTTTTCCCTTGCGGCGGAGAGAAAGAGAAGAGAAGGCTTGAGAAGTTTAGGAGTTCTAAGGTGGAGCTTAAGGATTATATTTCTCAAAGGCTTGATTTGAGGTAAAGGTTTACTTTCGAGATTCGAATCATCGATGGACCAATCGCTCATGTAAGTCCTTAGTTTCTTTTTGAAATCTGAACTTCTCCAAATTGAGTTAGGTTTCTTTTCCCTTTGTTTTGACAATGGTTATGAATAACTCGTTTTCAATGCTATGATTTGGAAAAATCAAATTCCATTGAATTTGTTTGACCTCAGAATTTGCCATCATTCGTTTCAGTGATTTATGATTGTCATTATTTTGTAAACTCCACTTGTTGTTTGGCAAGTCCGTTATTTGATAATGTTATTTTGATGTCTTTGAATATGGTTTGACATGTCCGATATTTGATAACGGTTATCTTGAGATTTTTGTTTTGGTAACTTTATGAGCCATGTCACAGTGTATGTGACTTATTTCCGACTTACTCACGTGGAGTGAAACGTGAGCTAACTCTGGAAAGTTGAGCTAGAGATCGTGATCTTACTTTCTAAACCGGCTTCATATGTCAGGAATGATGTGTGTGACCACTTTTTGAAGGACTCTCGAGTGTCCGTCTCCATACTCAAATATATTTTGACATTTGATATTTGGTCTGCTAGTGTCTGTCTCCGTACTCAGATATATTTTTGCATTTGATATTTAGTCTGACCTCTGTTCAGTTGAAACTGGTGTGTCTTTGAATCTTGTCTTTCAGATATATTTTGACATTTGAGATCTAGTCTAATTATCCATTTCGTTGAAACATTTTCTGCTTTCGAAACTTTGTTTCTCAAATATTTTTGCTTTTGTTTGATTGGTCCTTTGAGCGACCTTACTAGACATTTGGCTCATTCCCTTATTGTTTTTGCTTTCAGGTGATTAGTAAGTGAGATTTTTTATTTGAAGGGCTAGCTGTGTGAGCAAGGGTTAGATGCCTTATTTCAGAGTTAGTATTGACATTTTAGCGTAACAACTAAGACAAGTACTTAGGTTTTGTTTTGAAACTCCATGTTGGAGAAACTTTTGGATTGTATGAAAGCTTTGGTGTAATATCCTGGAATTTTCTGGAACGTTAACACTCGATCGATCATTTATGCTAAGATAATACTACCTCAAACTCAACCAAAAAATACCATCAATCTGTCAGAGCAACTAACCATCAAATAATTTATTATTCTAAGTGCACAATAATGATTGATAAACTAAAAAATTTAATCTGATAATAAACTACAGAGGTTCACCCACGCAGGGGTTCTAAAGAGCAACACTAGCTTAAGTTCACTAGCTCGCTTGCCACTAATCCAATTTCATGTAGCCTAACGTTGGTTACTACCTGCAGAAAAGAAGTCAAAGGGGAGTGAGCTTTTGAGAGCTCAATAAGGTTGCTCACACGAAGAAATTATGAAATAATTTACAAATGCAAAACAATGATGGTTTTGTTCAAAGAAACAAATCGATGTTGAATTCCAGAATTTTCACAATGATCACAACTAATTCGATCAGATATCAATATGACTTTCGGATACGATGCAAACAATCACAAATGCTATTGACACGAGTAATTGCAAAGCCACAAAGTCAGTGTAGGGTAATCACTTAGCAAAGCCACAAAGGCGATGCTCACTATTACTTTACACTGGCTAGTCCATCAACGCACTAGCCCACACCAATACACCGGCTATTCCTTCAAGGTACTAGTCCACACTAATATCCTCCAACATACACCAACTCTCGCTAAACACACCAATGTAAACTCTTATGCCAATATGCAGAATGGCAACAAATCGATAAATGCAACATGTTATTCAATGCTCGACGGACAATAATTAATGAACACCGATAAGAGTTTCAATAAACGTCTTAAGGCTCAATGAAAGGTTTACATGGCAAACAATGCGACTTTATCAAAATAGCAGAATCCAAAAGAACAGCGATAACAAATCAGAAGAACATAGGAAACAATTATGATGAGTTTGGTTCGGATGAAAATCTCTTACCTCAGTCCAAGCTATGCACTGCTAGACAGCCTCGATCCAAATCCTTTGAATTAACCTAGGTCAGGCAAATTATTTATCAGAATAAACTCTAATCTCAAATTACTATGAACCCAATGCTAATTGCTTAAACGTTGCTTGCCTCCACACTCTTAAAATAACTCAAATTGAAATGGATCCCACGTACGTCCAAACCTAGCTAGGAACCCCACACACTTCTTAAGGCATTATGATATCTCCAAATTTATAATAAATCCTTATGAAGTACTTTCAGAGCTTAAAACGTTATAAGTAGTTAAAATATGAATTTTCTAAAATTTTTATTACTTTTGAATTAAAAATAATTTTTTTAAATACTAGAAAAGCCCAAAAATAGCCATTAATATTTCTAGGTAAAAAAAATTCCATAATTTTCATTATGGCCTTAAAATATGTAATAAAAATAAAAAACTGAAATCAGGCCAAAAACAACATTAAAACTATTATTAAATAATTTATTTTGCCCAAACTAATGCGATACAAAACTCTCATGAAATCACCTCTAAAAATTCAGAAATTTGAACTGGAATACCTTAGAATCACATAAACAGTACCCAAAAATTTTTAGAATTAAATAATCATTTTAAGTACTTTAAACAGATTTAAAATTTCAAACTTGCGTAAAATATAAAAAAATTCAAACGATATCAGAAAAACTTGAAAATTTCTCAGAAATTCTAAAATGAAAGTATTATCATGGCTGTAAAAACATTTAGTCAGAAAAGTGGTTGGAGGCCACCCCACGCTTCACCATGGGTTATTGTTCGTCATATACTTCAGCGTGGGAACAGTAATCCGAAAAACACAGCAACCCTAATTTTCAATTTTCTCCATATTTGCTTCATTTGTTTCTCATTTTCCTTGCTCTAATTCATTCCTATAACACCCTAATACATTTTATAACATCAATATACGATCTATGATCAAATTTACGGGATTTTAAGCAAAGAAAAACATGTGTATAAAAGTATATATATAGACATGTATAAATATACAATACATACACTGAAAGGAATGGTTTTATGGGGTGCTTACCTTATGGAATTCTCCTCTGAAACAAAATCTTCAATTCTTCAACTCTAATTTCGATCCAAATCTCTTTTTCCACTTTCTCTCTCTACTCTCTCTCTTCTCTTTATCGATTTTCAGAAGAGTATGGAGAAAAGAATTAGGGCCGACTCCTCTTCAATAGCCATATTATATATTAGAACCCTAAGTTGGCAATTTACCAAAAAAATCCCTAGACTTTAGGCTATTTCTAAAATTCACCCAAAAAATTCTTTTATTACAAAGATGCCCAAAGTAACTATTTACGATAGAATAATGAAATTGAAAACTTAAACAGGTATTACATAATCCCGCTACGCTAATCATCACTAAAAGATTGCCCAAACATTTTTTTTGATCACGCTAATTGTCGCTAAACATTTCAGTCAATATCACTTATAACTATTAACGTTAGATTGTAACTTATGGTTTCTAAAATAAACTTTGTCGCTAAGGGTCATAAACTATAACACTTAACTCCACTAATCTCTGACATTTCATTTAAAACAAATGTCGCTAAAGTTGACAAAAAAAATTGTTGCTCACCAAATTTTTCACTAAAGGTCTAAAAAAATAATTAGTTGAGGTTTTAAAAATACACTAACATCAGATTTTGGGGTGTTACATTTAGGCTACTATGTCAGATATTGATGTATTTTAAAAACTATTCGTGCATGCTCAGACTGACCTTTTTGGATACTTTCGATATTGTAAAGCTTTCTCCGACTTCCGTTCCTCCGTCGTTCACGCTTCGGTAATAATAATTTTTGGGGCGTGACAGAATGGTAACAGAGTTTAGGCTTGAGATTTTATAGACTCCTAAGCCTAAGATATATGTGATTTGGATAAAACCTTGAAAAGGTGGGTTAAGTTTGGAAAATTTATTTCATATTAGGGCATAAGATTGAGATTTGGCCATAAACCTTGGATTTGGGTTGAGTACGCAATCGTAGAACGAATGTTAGTTGTCTTTAGAATTTAGTTATTTTCAGTATCAGACATGGAGAATAATTGAAGGATATGACTATAATCTTTAGATGTCTAAGAGTAGCTCTATCAAATAGCGTACGGAAAAGGTTGTGATCTTAAGATTAAAGTGATATGGTGACAGAGATTTTGTGCAGAATTTGAGAGGAAGATTTTGTATTACTAGATCATAATGCCCCTTTATTCAGTTGTTTCGATATTCTTTTGCGAGCATCTAAGTGTTGAACCTACAAATTTGAAACATATCTCTATATAGATACTTTTATGGAACCCTGTGGTGACCTTTATGGTTTATAATTCTTGCCCCATCAGTTTTGATTATAGATATTTAAGAGTCGATGTAATTTTTCTGGATATGAAAAGTCTACAAAGATGGTCGCGTTGAACGCTACCCAGAGAGCCCTTACAGATTTTACCATCCGTTGAGCACCTGACAGTGAGAGCGAACATGTCATATTGGCGTGGCCAATGACTCTGCAATGGTAACAAATGCAAAAGACCCATTCATAAGAGGCCCATACCCAATTACGGTGTTCGGCGACTGTGGGCAAAAAAACACCAGCCACTAGTGGCTCGGCAACCTGAACGCGAACGTGGATGCGGAAGTAGTCACTTCTCTGTTAGAGGCGATTAGACCAGTCGACGGAAAGAACCTCGCCAAAGTAAGCGCCCAATGAAAGTGCAGCTTCGTAGAAGAAGCATTCAACAGGGATGTTGTGAAGCCGCATCCACAAGTCAACATGAGAGAAGTCCAACCACGGTACACAGGAAAATAGGAACCAGTGAACAAGCATCAGCAAATAACCTTGAACGTTCCGTGGTCCTTCTAACAACAACAGTTCCAAATCTTCAAGGGAAGAGAAATGGAAGGCAAAAAGGTCTCCTACAACTTCCACCTCCACTGTACCCAACATTTCCAGTATTGGTTCACCACGGATTGGACCAATTGAATCGAAAACACATGCGAATCCACAAAACGGCCCATCAAAGTGTTGGACCAGCGATGCCGTTGCGTATTTAGGAGGTGAGCATCAAGCTCCACCATATGGCAGAATCGTTCTAACGCCAAGGGGGCCTCCTCATTAGAGGAGGCAAAGTTAGACGATGCCAGGTTGCTAGGAAAGAAGAAGGCAGAACAGGGAAGCAGAAGTAGGTAGAGCAGGGAAGAGGAGTGGGAAGGGGAAGGAATGAGGTGTAGGGGGGAGAAACAGGGTGACAGTCAAACAGGAGAAGAAGGGGGAGGGGAGCAGAGCAGAGCTCAAGATGAAGCTCTTTAGGAGGCAAAGCTGGGACTCAAGGAGGAGAAGATGGGGAAAGGGAACAGAGAGAGAGAGAGAGAGATAAACAGTGGGGAAGATGGAGAATTGGAAATTACAAATTTGCCCATGCCAAAATGGCATGTGCACTGCACGTGATGACTTAACGTCCAAAATTAGACGGACGTCCAATTTTGGAGCTGTTTGTAATGGTTTTGTCAACCTCGGGGGACACTATTGCAAAAGTTGTAAACACGGGGAGTAAAGTGCAAAAAACGTGTAAACCTCAGGGGACAATTTTGTAATTAACCCTATTACTTTTGGTGAACATTGAAGTTAAATGTGTCAATGTTAGACATTATACAAAGGCTGTGGTTTGATATGTTATCATAATGGCTCAATGTGAGCCTGTCGGTATTGTATTTGTCTCAGATGATTTGAATTTTGATTGGAGTAACTTAATTCAACCTGTTTCATTTGTTAGTCAAGTATAAATACTTTGAGGAGCAATCTGAATATATTTTGGGGTCGTGATGACAATGGAAGTTAAAAAAAGAAAATTAAACTTAAGTTTGAATTTCGTAAGACACGTCATATAAGATGAGAAATTGCCTAGCACTTGGTACACCTCAGGCTTGAAGTTGAGCGTGTTATCCATATTGTGTAAAGTATATGGTTTGGTATATTATCAGAGTAGCGCATTGGAGGAGTTATATATTGGAGATTGATTTTATTTGTTGAAATTTTGAATGTCGTAATTTTAGCTCAGTCCATTTCGTAGGCTAGTTAAGCCATGCATGTTTTGAGTTATAATTTCAGTTTATTAGTATGAAGAATGTATTGACTCGTGTTGAAAAGCAAGAAGTTACTTGATGATTAAGAAGCATTTTGAATTCCGATGACGAAATTCTTTTTACGAGGGGAGAATGTTGTACCCCGAAAATTTTTCTTTTCCTTATACGGAATTATGATTTTAAGTAAATAAGTTTGTGATCTTTTTGAAAATATCAAGAAAATAGTTTGGGATTGTTTCTGAAATTTTCGGTCGAATGAAAGTGATTTCATTCGAATCAAAACTATTTGATGTTAAAGTTTTGGAGTCTGAAAGATTCGGTCGAAGGAAAATGGTTTTGCTTCGAATGAAAATGGGTTTGTTTCGAATAAAAATATTTTGCTATGAACGGAAAGTATTTAAATCGTGTAGAGTGCCTTTCTGAAGCTTTCATTCGAATTAAAAGTTTTAATTCGAATGAAAACTAGTTTTCGGTCAAATGAAATTTTTTTTTTTGAAGTTTTAATTCGAATGAAAACTCATTTTCGGTCGAATTGAAAAAAAAAATTGAACCATTTTCACTTCTGTTGGTTTCGGTCGAATGCAAACTTGATTTTTTGTCCCATAAGAATAGCATTCTCTTTCCCTTTCTAGCCATTTTGGGTTCTCTATTCCTTTTTCCCTTGGGTTGGAAAGAGAGAGAAGAGAAGGCTTGAGAAGTTCGGGAGTTCTAAGGGGGAGCTTAAGGATTGTATTTCTCAAAGGCTTAATTTAAGGTAAGTGTTTACTTTTGAAATTCGAATCAGCGATGAACCAATCCCTTATGTAAGTCCTTAGTTTTATTTTGAAATCTGAACTTCTCCGAATTGAGTTAAGTGATTTTCTGTTCCCTTTGTTTTGACCATAGTTATGAATAACTCGTTTTCCATACTATGATTTAGAAAAATCAAATTCTATCAAATTTGTTTGACCTCAGAATTTGCCATTGTTCGTTTCAGTGATTTATGATTGTTATTATTTTGTAAACTCCACTTATTGTATGACAAGTCCGTTATTTGATAATGTTATTTTGATGTCTTTAAATATGGTTTGACATGTTCGATATTTGATAACGGTTATCTTGAGATTTTTGTTTTGGTAACTTTATGAGCCATGTCACAGTGTATGTGACTTATCTCCGACTTAGGTTTTGGATTTGAAGGGCTAGCTGCCTTATTTCAGAGTTAGTATTGACATTTAAAGGTAACAACTAAGACAAGTACTTAGGTTTTGTTTTGAAACTCCGCGTTGGAGAAACTTTTAGATTGTATAAAATCTTTGGGCTACTATATCTGATATTGATGTATTTTGAGAATTATTAGTGCATGCTCTGACTGACCGTTTGAGAGATTTTCGATATTGTAAGGTTTTCTCTGACTTTCGTTTGTTTGTCGTTCACGGTCTGGTAATAATAATTTTCGGGGCGTGACATACACCGTACGTCTCGACTTATGGACATGATCCAATATTGCCTATGGAAATAATACTGAATCTTTTAGAGTGGCCATGCAAAATAATGTCTCTTGCAAATGATAACGAGGCTATGGAAATCGAATTAGAAGATTTGGATAAGCATCGATTAGATGCCTTGGACAAATTACATGCAAAAAATTGAAAGTTGGCAGTTCTTACAATAAAAAGGTGTTGCCTAAGTCATTCGTAATAGGCGATCTAGTATGGAAAACGATCTTGCCTATCGAAAGCAAAGACCTTAAGTTTGGAAAATGGTCTCCAAATTGGGAAGGCCCATTTCAAGTACATAAAGTTATTAAAGGAGGGGCATATAGGTTAAAATCTTTAGAAAGGAAGGTCCATATGAAACCAGTCAATAGGCACTTTCTTAAGAAATACTCTTCCTCTGTGTGGGAAGGTGTCGAACCAATCGACAAAACAACATTGCACTAGCCCTAAAGGCTAGAATTACACATAAAAAATATAAAGACCAAAAAGCTATCATAAAAGTAAATGGTCAAAGTTAAAGCAAATCGAAGAAATGTGGGTGTTCCTAAAGAAAAGATAAAATTGTCTTGGACACTTAGATGAAAGAAAGATCGATGCTAAAGTCCTAAGCTTTGAAAATAGACTAGAAGATATTTGATTGAGTCTCTGCCTGGTAGATAATTCAATCGGCAAAGAATCCAAGATGCCACCCTCGAGCGATTGTGCAAGGGTTTGGCTAGGTCGATGGCTTCCTGATAGACGATGCTCTTTTGTTGTCTCAAGTTATATTTTTTTTCTTTTTGAGCTCTGCTATTCTCGTTTCCAGGGTTTGATTTCCACAGCCATCTGCTGGATGTCTTCTAAAAAAGTTTGGTTGAACAGTTTTTTCGCGGACTTGTTGAGACACGGTAGAACCTCCTTTTCTGTCGTCTCAGCTTTGATGTTCATGCATTGGCTCCATGAAGATGATGCAAGAAGAATATACGGCTTTATATTGATTACTACTTTGTTTATGCCTCCGATAATAGAGAGGGGTCATCAGCAAGGACATCGATTAGCTCATTCAATCTAGATAAAAGTCCTTGATTGGTTGAGATGTCTGTAAAGATTATGAGTTAACAATTCTTGAAAGAAAGCTAAGGTGGTTTCGATAGCTTGAATAGATAGGGGCCTAATTGAAAAGGAAGCCATGGTGGATCGAGGCAGAGGCACAATAAGAGCATAAATAGATTCTTGCAGTTGCTGGAACCTCAGGTTGATATCATCAAAGATCGACTTTAGGAGTGGAGTTGCTCGAGAAGATTCAACATGAGGTGGTAGAGAACATATGATAAAAGCAATATGTTGCAGCATGGAAGAATGTCCTTCATTGTGAAATTAGAAGGTAAGAGCTCTTTGGAGGAAGCAGGGATCGATGGTACATCAACGGTGGTTTCAAGAACCTCCTCTAGGGTAGCTTCAGGAATCTTTTCTGGAGATGACGGTCTAGTAGTGTCCACAGGAGTAAATTGAGGATCACTAGAATGACTCTCACTAGATCTGATATCACCGTGCACATCCCATGATACAGCTTCGTCCTGTAAAAACAAATGATGAATGAAATAAGTTATGATATGCGATAAGCATACGAGCACAACAAACCTCTTATCTGTTACGAAGACAAATGAGGTTTGGAGATGAAGTATCCCCAACCTGATCAAGGAGTGTCTCAGCAACTCCACTTAAGAAAGCACCCCAAGAGGATTTGAAATCTCCATCAGGACGCTTAGGAGAAACAGCAGCTGTCGTAGAGTCAGAATCGACCTATGCCGATTGAGGTTCCTCAGGCTCGTCCTGCTCTTTGTCAAGATCGATGAACAATCCATGCAAATTCTGTAAGAGTTCAATAGTTGTAAAGAAATATAAAGTCATGAGTTACACAGTAAACAGACAACAAAAGAATCATTTGAAGTTCTCGTCCAAAAGCTGTAACGGGTCTGGGGAGCTAGAGTTTTTGGCTTTTGGGAGCAGCAATTTCTTGAACTTGGTTCCTTACATTCCTCACAAGTGAATCGCTTTGAGTAACTACAATTTCAATCTCCACAGTTAAGGTATTAACAGTAGATACCTGAATATTGAGAGATGATAGCTGGACGGTGGTTTGTAAATCGACCATCAGAGCCTTTCTCTTGTCGACTGGAGCTTTTACTGTAGGGCCAGATGATGTTTCTCCACCTTGGCTAGGAGCAATGAGAATTTCTAGAACAAGGGAACTGATGCAGTGGGCTTCAGAGTTGATGGGGCAGGTCGAGCAGATGAGGTATCACGCAACACTATCTTCAAAGTGACAGCCTCGATAGAATTTTTTAACTTGGATTTCGATCCAAGATCAATCGATTTGGCAGCAGGTTATCCTGGTGGTTTGTGTGTTCTCCTTGTAATAAGGGGAGCGGTGTCCTCCTTTTCCTCTTCCTTTTCGTTTTACTCAATAAATTATGATTCTATGTTTCCTTTGCCATCGGTTGGTGTATAAATCTGAGCTAATTGGCTTCTAGTCTATCACGGTCTCATAGCATCACCATCAGTTTTGGCCACTAAATATCAACCATCAGTTCTTTCTTTATCCTAATTATTTTGGGGGTTTCCTAGGTGATAACCTTTCTCTTGCCCGAGAAGTCGCAATTGGTATAGAGCAGATATTGATACCACGGTTCAAAGCCACTCACACCCAAAGCAGTCTCGTTTAGAAAATTTCTCATTATAAACATTCGAGTCGACCCATCCATGCCGTGGTCAATCGCTCAGACGTGATTAACCGTTAATTTAGACAGCCTTTCTCTTCGCTAGGCAAAACCATTACTGATGAAAAATGGAGCTGGGATCCCTTAAATAAGTCCAAAACTGATGGCGAATTGAGAAGGGGTATTCCTTTCAAAGCTACAAACAACTGAAAGAGTGTTGCTTATTTAACCCCCTAGCGTATAAGAATCACCTGCACAGAAAATTCACCCAAACACTTCTAACAAATGCTTGCCTTTCAGGGGTCATGTTGGCTATCAAGAAAGAAGTTAACTCCGTGAACCATGTAGTAGGGCCAAGGGACCAAGTAAGAAAAGGCTTAGGCTTAAAATCTCCGCGAAATCAAAGAAGAAGCGAAAGCAGAATCCAAAGGTGTGAGAGCCGATTTAACCTAAAGATAGTCAATTGCTGTAAGTAAGATAAGAAGCTGAAGTAGGAGGACTATTGGTCTAAACTCTGGAAAATAGGCATGAAGCAATAGTTGAACAAGCCAGAAAGGACCACTTATGCTACAGTGGATATTTCATGTAAGCATAGTGTACATCGACCTAAAGGCTACCTAGAAAGAGAGGGGCAATGGCATACACCTTTTCGTGACCTAAAGCAATGACTAGGTTAACATACTCTTTGGTCTCGCCAAACACATGCCTTGACAGTCAGATCCACAAAAAGACGGCTAACTCGTTGATGTCTAGTTCCTTATTACGGCTGTCACTTTTGTACCATCAATTGAAAGTTTTCGAGTATTTGGGAGATCCTGAAGAAAAAGATTAAATAAAATAATGCCAGAAGGGTGTGATCGACTAAAGCATTCGCATGATCGACGATTTGGAAAAGCCCGGTTAGGGCAGAAACATCATACATGATTGGGGCCATCATCTTGGCCCTAAACATAAAGGCGTTGGTGGTGGTAGACCAAAAATAAAAGGTTGCACTTAATAGCAAACAATCAAGTTTTGGAGGGTTTTTGGACATGTGAATCAACTCATAAATGCCTTGAGTTCTCCATAGATCTCCACAGGCAACTGATAGTTGATCTACCCACGCTTCCCAATTAGAATCAAGGATAGTGGGCCATGACTGGATCTGTAGGCCAGTTGCCGACCATCCAACCCATTCTAGATGGGGCTGGTGGAGTAACAGGGTCTCCAATTCGTATACGGGATACACAGCCAGAGAGGCGGTCCCCTGCCTGAACGAAGGACCTCGAATGTAGGGTTTAAACACCTCAGAGGTGTTTTTAGCTCTGATCAGAACACGAGGGTCTGTAGTTGGGACATGGTCTCTAAGCGCTCTTATTCCCGATCTAGGATTGGCAAGAAAAGGAACACCAATTCCTTCATCGCCTCTCGGGATCGATTTCTTCTTTCCTATGGTTAATCCATTAATGGAAGTGTAGTCATATAAGTTACTTATACACAAAGAAGAAGACAAAAAGACAAGGACGAACAAGGAGGTAAACTAGGGTGAAAAGAAGATTGACAAAAAGGTTTTGGTTTAAATGGGATATCAGAGTCCTACTCCAACTTAGTTGAGTAGTAGAGTAATGGTAGGTAACTGCCAAGGACTTACGAGAAGAATCGAATTTTTATTCATACGAGTCAAGGGGCAATGTCAGCATGTTAAAATTTAATTAGTTGTGAACACTTGGACGGAAGTTAACAGCTAATCTTATGACGGGATCAGATAATGATGGGGACAGTTTATGACAGCTCAAGTTTTTGTGGAGCATGGGGTCGTAATGCCGATATAAGTGATACGTGAAAAATTCATGACAAAATAAGTTAGCGAAATTAACACAGCTGTCGATACACAAATCGATAACAACGATTTACAAATAATTTCCTTTGAAATCAAACTAAAAGGATAGGAGCGAACAATTTTTCAGAAAATTAGAATAAAAGGGAGGAGAAGGATCTGCGAAAAGTACAATCAACACATGACTCAATCAAATGACTTCAGGTCATTATCTTTTTTCTTTCTTTTATACATTCTGCAAATCCGGTGCTCTTGCCTCCTATAGATGGAGGCTCCTAGTTCTGTAACTTGATTATTCAAAGTTTCCGGTTTTAATCATTCTCTTTCTATTAAAAGTTTTCTATTTAAAGAAATCCTAAGACAAAAGGCCGAAAAAACCATCACATTAATTATAGTTTGCTATCGAGCGCAAATACTAGGGACGAAAAATTCACGATGAAAGTGGCCAAGATGAAAATGAGCGGTGCACGAGTGCAAGGGGCCAGAGCAATGGCTAGTGCGAGCGGGATTTTCGCCATTTCACCGATGCCTGGTTCATTTAGAATTTACAGGCTTGACTTCATTGCCCGGTTAGCACCCTTGAATTTAGTGGTTTGTCTCAGAAAGTGGGTCCGGTGCTTGGACGCGCGTTTATAGTAAAAATGAGAACGGATGATCACTTCAAGTCAGGCTGGCTGTAGTAAGATTATCAATTCCCTTTCCAATTGCTCTTTCAGCTACTTGGAATGCCTCGTTGGTCTTTCAGAAGTCTGGAAAAGAATCTCATTTTAATACGAAGACGACCTTGGCCTGTCTTTTTATTAATGCTGCAGAAGACAAATGCCACGTATTTTCACTCTTATTCCAGAAGAAGAAAAGAGGAAAAAAAACGTTGGTATAATGGCATACATGAATAATTGAGGAAACAGGGACCAAATATATATATATATATATATATATATATATATATATATATATATATATATATATATATATATATTCATAAAGCATTCTGAATGACCTGCTTCCAAGTATTCCATGCAGCATTGCCGTAATATTGGTTCTGACGCGCTGGAAGGTTCATCATGGATAGCTAGCTAATTGCTTCTGGCTGCAGGGCTTTCTGGACAAGTTCAGCCTGCTCTTTCATATGAACCTGAATGAATCCAGTTGCTGTTGCAGCAGATGGAGCACGGCCAATGTATTTGATATCATCGATGGTACCTCTGCCCAGTGCTTTCATGGCAGTACAAAGACGTGGTGCAATGTAGTTGTATGCACCCATGTTCATTCGGCTCTTCCTGGCACCAGATGAGCTCTGCATCTGGGGGCGGGGGGGGGGGGGGGGGCGGGGAAGGCATTACAACAAAGAAGCTAATAGTGGGGAGTGCGGTATCATATTGTTATCTTTTTAAATGTACTAGATCTTGTACTACATGCTTATCAGTGTTAGGATTGCTCAAAGCCGAGGAAAAAGAAATTAGCCAACTGATGCAAAGAGCATATATACAGGCAGCCACTAAATGAATGACCACGAAGCCTACTTACAGGGGTCACTAAATGAAGGACCACGAAGTCAAACAAAAGATTTGCAGGCTTTTTCTACTGTACATAACATCCGTTGACACGCAAATGGTCAGATTGATTGGCACAAATAGTGTATCTAGCAAACAGACCACAAAGTACTTATCTGGAAGATGGTGGTATTAAATTTCTCTCTGTGCAAAAGAAAAGGTTGTATTTTTTAACAACGTGCGGCAATATAGTTAAGCTTGTATCTCTCCTGAAGTACCAAATTTTAGAATTGAGATACATACTTGGGTAGCGTTTCAATTCACGCTGAATTAGATCATAGGGGAAGGGACAAAGTTGTTCCACCCTACATATTGCAACATCATCGCCACCGGCTTTCTTCCTCATTTCATCAAGCTCATAGTAAACCTGCAGGAATAACCGAATTAACTTATTTTTCCACAAAATTGAACAAATAAAATTGAATGCTCGCGCACGCATTTAGCGTCTTGCATGTGGGGAGAGGGAAATCCACATGCTAAAGTTACACACCTTCCCGGAGCAAAGAACAAGCCGCCTGATACCCTCCTCAAGATCCGAGTGATCATTCTGGTCCTTTATAAGGCGCTTCAATCTGGTCCCTTGTTTGTCAAAACCTGCGTGACCTTGGACATCATCAAACTCAGATAGATTCGACTTGCAATCCCTGTGACGAAGCAAGTTCTTTGGCGACATAACCATAAGGGGCTTACGGAATTCCCTGTGTATCTGGGATTTGAAGGCAGCGCATGAGAACGTGAATAGAATGGTCACAAAACTTGAAGCAACAAAGGTAATTTGCTGTACTTGACATCTCAAGACATGGAAATAATTTGCAGGAGTAGTGACATTGACAACCTGCCAATTGCACTCTTGGATTTGCTTCCGTAGTGTGGGATCCATCTCTGGAATAACATGTGGATCATCGTCACTCATCTGCCACCAAATGTTAAAGCGCATATTAGCTTGTAGTAGTTCAGGCAGTGAAGCACGTGCAGCTAATCCAGGTGCAAATAAACAAGCTCTTCACACTGCCTGAATATCCCTTGCTTTCATAGGAGTGATTAATGGTGAGGATATGTCGATCAATAAGAAAACCACTACGGTGGCGGTTGATCAAAACTCTTTTTTCCTTTCCACTTTCTCCTTTGGAATTCGAGTTTTTTCATCTATTGCAGTTTCCTGCATGCCTGTCTTTTGCTATATGGCAGCAAAGATGAAATACAAAGATGTTCAGAGTGGTAAGTTGGCACTCGGTATCAATAGGAACAACTAGAATGGACAACAAGACCGAATTGTCGGCAGTGGTGGAATCTTATGGTACATGTAACAGAGAGAGCCACTTTGAGCAAGCAATGTTCAGTCTGCACCCAGTCTACTCCTTCTAGCACCCTTGTTCAGTTAGAGGGGCCCAAAGTGGTTAGTGGTCTTTTGCTAGTTAATTACTACTGAAATGAACTAAAATACATCAACCCTATCCATGTGATACTTAGAGTACAACTGATAAGAGCAACTGAGAAAAGCTAGCCATAAGTGTGCCACTGGCAGTGCTAATAAACAGAAACAAGGACCTCACCAATACCGTACTTGCCAGCATATTAAGGTCATAGAGTAATTTGTGGGATTGATTTGATTATATTTAAGGCAGCGTCAATACGACACCCTCGTATGCTTGTCCACACCTCATTTGTCACTAAAAAGATAACAGTTTGTCTGCAATTCACTCTTCGACGATAATCGAGGGTGTGGAAGAGTAGCGTGCAGTGTCGATAGACGGTCAACAGCTAAGAAAGAAATAAACAAGAGGGTTTCAATCTGGAGGTGCTTCATATCCAAAATAACGTAAGCTAAAATATGCAAGTTAGGCAGCAATACTGATTAGATCTAGAATAGAGGAATAGAAAATTGAATATGCAAATATGGATGAAATTTAGTTTGACACAGTTTCCACAGTATCATCAGCTGGAATTTTATGGTCATCCCCTCAACACCCCTCAGCAAACTTAGAGGTAGATTTTCGATGGTAAGCATGTCGGTTTGGGTACTTGTGTGTACGGTTGTGTGTAGTTGTCACGCGAGCGTGAGTGTGTAGTTGAGAGAGAGAGTTTATAAGAACAAGTTCATGCATACTCTACTATTACAAGGCAATACCTGAAGGAAGCGCTCCAACCGTGCACTTGAATGTTCAGGGCCCTGGCCATCATACCCATGAGGTAGAAGTACAACCAAGCCAGTCTGGCGCAACCACTTAGCCTCCCCACTGCTCAAAAACTGATCGAATATCACTTGAGCTCCATTAGCAAAATCACCAAATTGGGCCTCCCACAAAACCAATGAATTTGGATTTTCCATGGAGTAACCCAATTCGAACCCCAGTACGCCAAACTCCGAAAGAGAGCTGGATGAGGAAGAATTTTAGTATGGTAAGCTGATTGAATATAAATTTTGTCAACCAGAATCTATCTTCACTAGTAAATACGGGAATACTTGACCAAGACATTCTTATTTATTTAGATCTGCACTTCAGAGATTGACAGAGAACAAACTCTTTAAAACAAAGGGAGACGAAAAGAAAAACTTAAAATTTTAAGTGATAGACCAGGCACAAGGCTCCCTCAAGGTCTAGTAAAGGTTAGATGCAGAAAACAAAGAGGCTGTTCAGTGTTGCGATCCTGTGACTTCCGCAACCTCAACACTGCATAACGCTTCGCCGTAACTCAGAAGAGTAAAGGATGCAAGCTAGCAAACACCAGTCAATAAAAAAAAGGGGAAAAAAAGAAAACAAGAAACATAAACCAGCTTCTCCAACAGAAAAGTTAAAGCCTCACTCTAGAAAAATATTATGATGATAGTAGTGTGATGTGCTTTTGGACAGTTTACTAACACCCTTAGTTGGTACCAAACTACACAGAGGCCGAGGGAGTGGGGTTAGGACTAGGTGTATACAAGTACATATTTATTCTACGTCAGAGCTACCTGCCTTCTACACTCCCATGTAAAAAAGGGACCGCCTCATGCTTTTCCATACAATAACGTGTTTTCGCCTGTACAGGGACATAATCTAAAGCAATCAACTTTAAGCCTCTCCTAAACATTAGAAACAAGACATAACAACGAGGACAGGGAATAGAACACATAGAATCCTCGAGTTGTAAGACTAATAAGATGAACCAAAGTGTTCAGCTAAACTCCTTTGGATGAATTGCGCTTTCGAAGCACCCGAGTAGAGAGCCCTGAAACTCACTATAAAAGCTATGAAGCTCTTGAACAATGTAAAGAAAACAAAATAAGTGGACGCGAAAAAACAAAAATGAAAAAAAAAAAAAGAACAAACAAGAAATGGTTAGCTATTAAGGCTATCACCACCAATATAGGACGTCATATTAAGGAACGAGGTTCTCGAACCTCACTCGCTTACAAGTGCAAGAAAAATTGATGCACACTCTTCTCTTATCTGATATGTCTGTAATTAAGTGGAATCCTTAAATTCGGACATGCCACCAATATTTCCAGTCACTCACCACAAATCATCAATATAAACCTTTCTTTTTATGTGCAAAGTAATATACTGAGTAATCGTAGTTAAATACAGTTGCATTAAGATAGTAGTTGTATGAAATGCTAAATGGTGTGGGCATACAATGGGGAGAAAAGTCCTCAAAATTTGTTCTGCAAATCTATCGGATTATCTATGGAGAATATTTATTTGCCAAAAATGAAATAAACATATATGAGCACCCATCATTTCATACGTACATGGATATAGTTGCTCTGCAAAGTACCAGTTATGCCATAAAACAAAGTAGAACCATCAATGTAGCTCTATTGCCAAAGCTGTTTTACTTTAGAATATTATGCAGATATAGGAGCACAGTTTGCCCGAAGCATCATAATATTGCAGTAGCACCACCCTTGATTATTAGGACTATGCAAGCAAGACTTTCAAGTTCCAATAATATGAAATTAGATGTGACTACATTGACAGTATATTTTCTGATATACTTCTTGTCAAGTATAAAGATTATTCCTTTACTTTCCAGTACATGTTCTCTTTTAATTTAAGGCGTTGAGGTGTCCACGTTGCTCAACTTAAAGAAAATAATAATGGCTAATCTCATTTGAGCCTGAATAATGACAAGAACGAAGAAGCATCAAACAGTACCAAGATAAGTTGTGTCCATCCAAATAAAGGAAGTATGTGATAAAGAAGGTGTGAAAAAAAAAGTTGAATATAGAACATAAGGCTACAAGAAGTCATTGTGACTTACAGTAAACATCTCATCTTGGTTCATCATAACATGGTCCAAAGGACAGTACTTCTCCCCAGTTTCCTGATCATGAACTACGGAATGCCGATGACTAAAGGTACCTTTCTCAACATCCTGACCACTCAACCTGATATAATTTCCTTCTAAGAGCAACGTTGCAAAAGCAAGTGCTTCACCGACTGCCCAGTCAATACCCTCCCCTGTTTCAATCATCTTCGCACGCTCTAAAAAGATCTTTTTTATGGCTCTGTGAGGCTTAAAATTATCTGGAAGAGTTGTGATTGCCTTGCCAACATTCTTCAAAATCTCTGGATTGACTCTGTAGAAAAGCAAAACTTTTGAGCAAATAAATTTAAGTGATAAACCGTAAACTCACAAAAACAATGACTTACCCAGTTTTTATTTCGAATACATGAAAGCTGCTCAGGAGACTTGAATCCAGACCAATAAGCTGAAAGCCAGTCTCTCTTTTTTGGGACATAATCCTTGCTAGCCAAGAATTCTTCATTAAGGATTGAACTGACCTTGTTGTGAATATTATCAATGTCATCTTTTTTCACCTGACCAGATTCTAAAAGTTTTTTTTGATAAATCTCGAGGGCTGAGGGATGATTTCGAATTACCTACAAGCACCCAATACAAGTAAGAAATGTGATCACTATATTTATTTTCAAAAGCGGGAATGAGCCCCAGAAGAGGAGGGGTGGTTTCTTTCTCTTTTTGTTTTGTTTCGAGGGAGGGGGGAGGGGGCAGGCGGGTACCAGGAACAAGCATGTACACTAAACAAGTAAAAGCTAAAAACACCACAGTTATATAAGGGGAATGAAAAACGACCCCACTCGTGCATTTCCGGTTTGAGGGTCGACCCCCTCGAGTGTTAATTTTGACAAGTGACCCCCCTCATCTATCAATATATGCAACCCAGATGAATTTGGATGTAAAACTCCAAAAATACCCCCAACTTTCACTAAAATGCCAAAGTTTATTTGTAAAAAGACCCAAAAAAAAAAACCCTGAAACCAGCAACCCACCCCACCCCCCAACCTTCGTTGTTGCCAATCGAACAAGTGCCCCGCTCCCTCTGCCATCCCTATCACAGCCTCAATCGACTTCCATCGGCAACAAGATCCCAGCCAGCGCCTCAATCAACCTCCATCTTTAGCTCCTCCACCACCGCACTCGCTGCCATCAATCGATCGACGCCAACCCTCTCTCCACCCCGCCACCCTGTTGCAGCCATCATTGACCGAGGGCCCCCCTTTCTTCCCCCCTCCCTTCGCCGCCGCCATCATCGCCCCTGGTCCATCTGGACCCACCTCCACAAACATAACAATCTACAAAAAAACCTTGATCTCTTTGTTGGTGGTGATGGGCAACAGCCGAGTGGTGCTGCAGGTAGGTGAGTTGGTGGTTGGGGTAGGCTTGTTGGTAGCGACGCTGGTGGTTGTTAGGTTGGCAGGTGGATGGGTGGTTTTGGGGTGGGTTAGGTCAACTGATGGTAATGGGCGAAGGCTTGGTGGTGTGCAGGCGGGTGGCTTGGCGGTCGGGTTGGGGTTTGCAGGCAAGTGGGGTCCCTGGTGGTGGTGGTTTTTTGTTTGGTGGTTGGGGCTTGTGGTGGTACTGATGGGTTTAGGCCGGCAATTCAAGTATAATGGTGGTGGTGCTTGAGTTATAGGTGGTGGTTGGTGTAATTGTAATGGGTATTATGGCGGTTGGCGATGGTGGTGCTTGAATTGGGGGCGGTTGTGGATGTGGTGGTGCTGGAGTTGGTGACAAAGGATTAAGGAAGAGAAAGATAAGGAATGAGAGATAGGAGGGGTATTTGCGCCTTTTACAGGCCAATTTTGTCCAAAATCGGCCAATCGTCCTCAACTGCACCAAACTAATAGATAGAGGGAATCAATTGTCAAGATCAAATATCGTAGGGATCGGCCGCAAATCCAAAATATGAGGGGGTAATTTTGTCATTCCTACTATTAATAAATAGGGAAAAGTGCATAAACCACCCTCGTGGTTTGGGTCAGTTGCAAAAAGATCCCTGCAGTTTCAAAAGTTGCAAGAAGACACCTGAGGTTTAAAATGTGTTGCATCCGTCAAAACAATCATTCAAACTAACGGCAACAGTGCGTTTGGTAGAGATTAATTCAACGAAATGACAAAGTTGCCCTTTATTTCTTCTTCTCTTCCCAAACCCTAATTTTCTTTCCTACTCTAATCACCTAAACCCTAACCGCCGCCACCTCCTGCTGCCATCAGCCCTTCAAGCCAAAACCCTAACCGTTCTCACCAAGTCCCATCCACCACCACCCCTCATTTCTGCCACCACCCTACCTTGTGCGTCTATGCTGCCGCAGCCCCGTCACCATGCGCCGTCGATGTAAGCCCTTCATAATCCCGCCGCCACCATCCCGCTTACCAGCCACAACCGGCGCCACCATCAGCCCCACCCAATCCCGCTGCCGCCATCATCGCCCAAACTTATCGCACAAAAATTCGCACAAGCTAAGATTAATTTCGGTGCAGCCGCCGAAAATTCGAACCCTTATCGCACAAAGATCTAGGTTTTCAAATTGCAATGTGCAATTGAAACCCTAGATCTGACTTTGTGCAATTCGGGGTAAATCAGATCTGGGTTTAGATCTAGGGTTTCACAAACTTTGATGTTGCTGATTTGCCCAAACTTAGATCTAGGGTTTCAATCGCACCTTGCGATTGAAACCCTATATCTAAGTATGTGCGATTAGGGGTGGGGTGATGAGGGCAGTGGCGGCGACGGGTTTCGATTAGGCGGAGTTGTGGTGGTGATGAGAGAGAACTGCTTCGGCTTGTGGACACGACAGACATGGCTGGGTGATGGTGGTAGGGGCGGCGTGGCTGTGAGAGAAAGGGCTTGGGCTTGTGTCCATGAATGGCAGGCTGGAGTGGCGACGGTGTGGCTGGGGTGGTCTCTGCTGGAGACTTTTGTTGGCAGGGGTATTTTGGACAATATTTTCATTTCGTTACGAAAACCGTTGGTTGCAACACTTTTGTGACCACAGGTGTCTTCTTGTAACTTTTGAAACTGCAGGGGTCTTTTTGCAACTGACCCAAACCACGAGGGTGGTTTATGCACTTTTCCCTAATAAATACCGTACTGAAGGAGGTACGGGTCTTCTCCGCAAGTGGTACTTACTGGTATCTGAATCGGAACAGTTCCAATACTATCTCAAATTTCAGAACAACTATACATTTATATATATATATATATATGATTACAAATCAGGAGTAAAATAAGCCATAAGTTGCAACAAATTAGTACACAATATAGCCTTTTCTTTCTCTCCATCTAAACATAAAGAGTGTGTTTGGAACCATGGAATTGATGAGATTTCATTTCATTTCAAACTCAAATTTTGTTGTTTGGAACATTAAAAAAAGGAATTGGAATTGGATTTTAAGGAATTCGACAGGATTTGTTTGTATAATGTAAAATCCGATGAAAAATGGTCGGATTTCATGGAATTCGGATTTTATTTGAACTAAAAGTAATTATTTATCTATCTTACCCTTTTATGGATCTCTCCAACAATGAACCCACCACCACCGTCTTTATTACTGCTACCGCTCGTCCACTTTTAGTACCACCACCGTGCATCACCACCGCTACCACGGCTACCGCTGCCACTACAGCTGCCACTACCACCACTGCCGCCGCCACTACCGCCACACCACTTTTACTATCACCACTGGCACCACTAGCACCACTACAGCCACCACCACCACCACCACCACTGTCACTGCCATCACCACAACCACCACTGCCAACTCTACTACCGCCTCTGCCACCGCCAGCCTAAGTGCCATCATCACTACCACTACTACCACCACCGTTGCCGCCACTATTGCACCAACACCACCGCCATCACCACCATCATGTGGTGGCACTAGCACACTTGAAACTACTTACCATAGTTCGTTTTTAATCGTAAGTCAAGGATATAGTTGTCTAAAAATTTATTACCTTTCCATTTTCCTTAGTTCTCCAAACACAAAATATGAATAATGTGATTTGAATTCTCTTTGGTTCCAAACAAAAACAAAAAATGTGAATTGAATTCCGAATCCAATTCTGAATTTGAAATCCAAATCCTAAAAGAATTTGTTCCAAACAGAGTCAAAGTAAACTGCATCATAACTTTTTACTAAAACTATGCCCAAAAACAAAAGCATATTCACTTAAATTATCAAAATTATTTATAGAAGTTGTAACCAAAAAGGAGAAAAAAAGAAACATGTAAATATAACCTAAAGTGAAGTAAATAACCTAAGTTGGTCCCACTTATCACAGCAATTTCGTCTTCCATTTCTATTTGACATAAACCACCCCACTTTGCCGACAACAATCTGAAGGCCGAATCCACTTCTTGCTTCAACCACACTCTCTCTCTTATTACCTCACAACTATACGGTATATTTAAAACAGCTCCACAACAACCGCCATCATCACCCTGATCAAGCTTTCTCCATTGTGTGCTTGATAGATTGCAGATTTGAAGAACACATCTAGATCTGAATTTTGCGAGGCTTGTCATGATTGGGCTGGGGACGAAGAAGGGACCACGGATGATGCCATGGCGGTGTTTGGTAGTGGCAGATCTGAGGCGGTAGTGATTGGGAGGGAGAAGGGAAAAGTGCTCATGACTTCAACAGTTTCGCCGGTACTGATGGTAGCGGCAGACTTATGCTTCCTCAAAAGTTTGACCAACCCGGTACAATGTTGCATATTTCGGCCGAAACATGAATTTTGCCCGGTATGTAGAGTTTTGGCCAGTACGGCCAGTATTTACCGGAACTTCGACTGGTACTGAATATTGGTGGGTTTCGTACTTGTATAAGGAAAAAACGGTACATACCGGCCGGCATTTCCAGTACGAATACGGTATTTATAACTATGGAAAATACAAAACTGTACTAACAGCAGTCAGATGAATACCAAAAGTTAATTAAACCAGGGAAAAGATGGAAACCAATGTTGAAAAAGTAGCTGGATTGCAAGAGCAGCTAAATAAAAAATGCTTGAGATTGTGCCGCCATATCAAACAAAGAATGACCAGTTCAGCAAGACAAAAGGGTAGTGAAGTTAACCTTGTACATCTTGGGCTGGGTAAAAGATGGCTCATCCATCTCATTATGCCCAAATCGACGATAACACACTATATCAACCACGACATCTGAGCGAAATGTTTGGCGCCAATCTGCGGCAAGCTCACAGACATGGGCTACTGCCACCATGTCATCACCATTGACATGGAAAATGGGAGCATCCAAGGCTTTAGCAACATCAGTACAATACTGTGAAGATCTTCCTGACTTTGGGTCAGTAGTAAATGCGACTTGATTATTAACCACAACGTTTATAGTCCCACCAGTGTTATAATTTGGAAGAGCACTCAGATGCAGGGTCTCGTACACTACACCTTGGCCCACAAAGCTACCATCTCCATGAATCAAGACACCCATATTCTTCGTCCTATCCACATCATTGGAATAGTACTTCTTGGCTCTTGTTTTCCCAACCACAACTGGATCCACAGCTTCCAAATGGCTTGGGTTTGCAACCAAAGACAAATGAATTCTCTTACCACCCCTAGTTGGTCGGTCATAAGAAGTTCCCAGGTGATACTTGACATCACCAGTTCCTATATAAGGCCCAACGTCATCCACAGGCTTATTGCTAAATTCACTAAAGATTTGACGTAGCGGCTTCCTAACAACGTTACCAAACACATTCAATCTTCCTCTGTGAGGCATCCCAATGACAATGCTCTCAACCCCAAGATCTGCCGACCGATCAAACATCTTTTTCATGCCAGGAATCAAAGTCTCACAACCTTCCAAACCAAACCTCTTGGATGCAGTCCACTTAGTAGCCAAGAAGTTCTCAAACTGAGTACTCCATATAAGCCTGTCAAGAATAACCACACGACGCTGCCTATTATACTGCATCGGCGCAGGAGTCTCAATCTTGTCTCTCAACCAGTTACATTTTCCACGATCAGCAATGTGCATGTACTCGTAGCCGATGCTTCCACAATACGCCTGCTCAAGCCGTGTCAATATTGCTCTGAGGGTTTGCACTGGACGGTTCTCAGCCAAAAACCCTGCCATTCTCCATACTCCAAGAAAGAATTCTCGATCTAGGTCAGCTTCGGTAAAGCCATAAAGAGCTGGGTCCAAATCATCAGGATTCTTCCTCTCCTCCAAACCCAAAGGGTCCAATTTGGCTTTCATGTGACCGTTAACCTGATAGGATCTCATGAGCAACAACAATCGCATGCTTTCTTGAATTGTTTGGCCAGAAATTCCAGGCGATGTGGCTGCCTGGCCAGTAAAGTTTCTGAAGAAGTTGTCCCATGACTCATCAACACTACTCGGGTCAGCCTCCCATGTCCTCTGAAGCTCCTCCAGGTAGACACTGCTCGTCCCATCTAAGAAGCTGTCAGTTAACCTAGAGAGCGGCACAGGCCGAGGGACAGGGGCAGCTTCTGCCTTTGAAGTAAACGTAGGAGTATGAACATAACGATTTTGTGGACCATCCCATGCCCTTGCCGCATATGATCCACCTTGCGACAGATTTCTCCTAATTGAATGCTTTGCTACTAAACAACCTGCTCTAAACCATGCCATTCTTAAGAGTGCCAATCCTAAAACCAATTACAAGATGTTCAAAGTTCTTTGCTTCTCGACAAAGTTCAAATCCTGCAGCCATTTATTTATATGTAAAAAGAATAAAAAATTTCTCCGAATCGATGAAATTAATATCAATGAAGTAGTGCGTGAGACTCGTAGGCTTAAGAACTAGAAACAATCATAACAAAATGCCAACTGGCTCTATAGTAAAAAAGCAAAGATGAAACTTCCAAGCCTGGTGCTCAACTATCTAAGTGAATACTGGATCTGACATGACATAATACAAGCATGCATGAATAGTAGCAAACATAATTTGAGATACTTGACCCAGAATGAGAACAGGGAACTGACACAGTATCATGAAATATTAGAATCAATAGGTAGAATCAACATTAAAAAATAATTTACAGAGTAGAAGACTAGATACTTTACATGGAAAAAAATGTTACTGTGCATATATGTAGTTGATTGAATACAAAAGGGCAATCTGAACTATACAGAAATTTTTCAGCAAAGCTCAATTAGGTTATCACATTTCAATTGTTTGAAAATCAAAATTTGAGAATGACAAAAACCATCAAATTCCGTTAGATGGTTTCACCCCTTTCACCACCATGGTATCTGCATAATGGATCCAAGTGACTTAACGCATGAACTATTGAAAAAATCTGTTTGCCCTCCATCAAGATTAAGTAATAGCTAACAAAAGTCTGTAAGCGTTCTTGAGTAAACAGATATCTTTAAATTAACCCAAAAGAACCATCTTTTCATGATAAGCACATACTTCAACCATTCAACACTTGAAGGGAGGTGTGAAAGAAACAAATTAAATCTCATTATCCAAAACCCGCCCCAATCTAAGCCAGTAGTCCTTACAAATTCAACTATCCAATACTACAATTTTGCATAATCAACAAAATTATCACCTGGACAATCAATCGAGCACGTGAACAGAAACCCCCCCTCTCCTGGCTCTTCAATTTCCATTTCTTCTTCTTCAGAATCTTTTACCACGGCACCACCGGAACGGTGCAGGCGCCGGCGCCGGCGTCAATTCCACTACCACTGATTACCGTGCCACCGTAACAGCCCCGACTCAATCCTCCTTCAAATCCATCTTCCTTAGCTGCGACCCCAATCCTCCTTCAACACCCGCGTCGCGTGCCACTGACACGATGCCCCACTGCGAGCCTCTGCCTCGATAAGCCATCGCGACACGCCATCACGACACGCCGACGTGACCCCAATTGCACCACCGTCATACCTCAACACCACCTGTACACAATCCCAACACCACATACTCGCTTAGCCACTGTGCATCGAAATCAATGTAAATTTTTGTACTCTTGTGAGGGAATATTTTTGGGAATGTATTGTAAATTTATGTTAGAGGTTTTTAGTGCTGTGTCTATACCGTTGCTTTTAGAACCTTAGCAGTATTTTTAGAGGTTTGTTGACAGTCACAGTCTCCCGTTTCGGGGGCGTGATACACACACAGATATTCATGGGGCTGTTTGGCAGCCCTCTTCTCCCCTACTCCTACACACACGTGCACAGTAAATCACACACATGAAACCCCCACTCCAGTCAGCTAACGCATGACAAGAAACTCCTCTCTTCTCCATCAGAACCCCCTAAGGCATCAGGGTACCAATCATACTTCTCACCTCTGTAATGGACAAGACTCAACACTCATTATGGCACCACGGCAAATTGAATGCCATATCACCCACAACAGATCCCAGAAGACTCTGAGAGCCATGCACCTCGGCACAGCTTTGGCAAGGCTTCAACAAAGAAAATTTTTAACACCACCATGGTCCAGCTGTGTTTTCTCCAACCTAATGCCATTATACGACAGCACTATACCAGCTGCTGAACAAACGCATTGTAAATATGATTAACACAAACCAGAAAAACAATCTATTAGCTTTCCAAGGCCACACCTAAGGGACTCGTGTAACATCTCAGAATTTCTGAAATGTTAACACTCACTCGATCATTTACACTAAGGCAATAAAACCCTCAAACTCAACCAATTTAGTACCACAAGTAAGTCAGAGCAACTAAATCATTGAATATTATAGTACTCTTAGTGCACTGTAATAATTAAAACATCAAGTCTAAGTAAAAAATTCTAAATAACAATATTAACCCACGCAGGAATTCTAATGGCCGAGACTAAAACTTAAATTCTCCTTCCCCCACTCGGCTCTAATCCATACCCAGATCGATCTCTGTTTACCATTTCGAGAAAAACAATACACCTCAGCCATTTACATAAATTCAGCAGAAGCTAGCATTTCAATAGCTTTCCTAAGCACGTCCGATTCACTTTGAAAGTCCAGTCAACATTAATACATGCACGGACCTCTTATGCAACCACTTAATTATTCACTTGATTAATGCTAATCATGGAAAACGAATGAACTAGAGATTTAATACAGAAGTAAATCCCAATTTCAACTTGGTTACTCCCTCCTTTTAGTCTTTAATTTATCAACTAAAAGGACCTCTGATACAACCACTTAATTATTGCTATACAAACAAATTTACCGTATCAAATAGCTGTTTATCCCTCACATTTGGTAGGGAATCAGCCCATACCTCTCGAAGAAACAACACTAGTTCCATGTCATAAAATTCTATAAGGAACAACTCTTTTCTGCTCAAAACCAGATTGGACAAGTGAAAGAAAAGCTTCAAGCCCATACTCCACCAGCCACCATGCTTACTTTTAAATACGGCGGGAGTATCTAACAGTGCTCCCTCCATTCTATTGAATTTTATCCTTTAATTAAGATTTTACCTAGAGTTTGGTATATGCAAATATAAATCTCATCTCGTATAGAAGTTATCGGTCAGATAAGTATCGTTTGGCAAATCAAAATACTGTATACAATATGTGTAAAGTATAAATTATGTATAAAGACAATTTTTGCACGTACTAAATATATAAAAATTTGTACAAAGTTAAAAATGCAAAATTGAGAAACAAAAACAGATTAAAAAACCAATTTATTTAATAAAAGAATTAAAAGTCAAGAGAAAAATTCAATAAAACGTAGAAAGTACGGATGTAAATAAAATGCATGCGACAGAGCTAATATACTACTCCATATTATGAAAAGACAAAAAGCAGAAACCTTGGACGAGTGTGCATGTCATTTTATATGCATCACCATGTGCGTCCCATGGACGTGCTTCGAAGATCGTTCTATGACTCGTGTGAGATCGATTGATGGTTTGACTTACCTAGAGAGTGCTTGGCGGCGGCCGGCGGGAGCTGGAGTGCGACGGTGAAAGTCGAGGTCCGATCACCGGAGACAGACAAAGGGCATTTTTATTAGAGAGACAAGAGAAAGGACTGCACAAACGAGGGAGATTTGACTGGGCTCGGTGCCCCCGGAAAGATGGGAAAAAGGAAAAGGTTTCTGGAAAACTCTTGATTGGTCGGAGCGTGGCGCAGCGCGTGTGGTTATAGGCCTTTTCACTCGATTTTGTTACCTGTTACCACCGTCACTATTCCTAATGCTATTGGTGAGATTTTATTTTTAATATTTAAATTTAGGTAACCATTTTTTTTTCTTCAATTTAAAAACTCAGTTTTTAAATCAAGACTGTTTTTAAAAACTCCAAAAACTGTTTTTTTTTTCAGTGTTGGGTTTTTTTTTAGACCACCACCACCCTCCCACCGCTGGCCGGTCGCCGGCTGCCACCAGCTACCGCCCACCGCCGGCTATCACCACCGTCGGCCACCGCCACAGCAAACCACCACAAAAAAAAACTAGATTATCAAATACTCACTTGATTTTGTAAGAAAAAAATATTAAACTGCTCTTTAATTTTTTTTTTTGAAACTGAAAACCAAAAAAAAGTTTTGTCAACCGAAGCCTTTAATTGATTAAAAATATAGTTAAAAAAAGAATTGTAATTGCATTTCGTGATCATTGTCACAATTACTAATCTGCCTCCACCTTTACTGCTGTTGTCAGTGCCACACAGTCACTACTGTTATCTACGCCACAACACTAGCCCGACTATCGCGCATCATCACTATTATCACAGGCATTATCACTAGTGACGCCCGTTATTCCACCTCGCACCATCACAGTGCCATCATCGCTAGGTCGCCCCATCACACTTGTCATTGATGCAACAGGACCACAACCATCGACGACGCTACCACCGTCATTGCCGCCACTATCACTACCACTAGTGACGTCCTAATACCACCACCATCATTGCTGCCGCTACCATAACTAGCCCACCTTCTGACCCTGTCATCAATGTCACGTAGCCACGACTAGCCTTACCATTAGCGCTACTACCCCACCATTTACATCACAACTGTAACTAACACCATTGCCACCATGTGCCGCCACCGATATGTGAACCAGCTACGAGAGTTTTTTCTTTTTCTTCGTAAGGTAAGGATATACTTGCTTAGATTTGTTTTACCATTCTACTTTCTTTTCTCTTCAAAAGCAAAATAAGGATACTAACATTTGAATTCCACTTTGTTCAGAATAAAGAAACATGACTTGCATTTCCGTTTAAAGTTTCAATTGGAATCCAAATCCTGGAGGAATTAGTCACAAGCAGAGTATAAGACTTTGAGAATCAATCATTTCTATTCTTATTTTGAAGAATCCCTCTCTGGTTTGGCAGGTATTATTTTGAACAATCTACCAAAGAATTGCTATCTCTCTTTTGCAGAGTTGTTCACATTCGTATCTCATTTGATTGCCAATCGAAGATTGATCTCAAAAAATAGAAAAAAAAATCGTATTAGTCGTCGATCATTGTTCATTTTGGAATTGACTGTTTACATACCCTTGTGATAGCGAGATAACTTATTGTATTAGGAGAAAATTCGGCTGCTTTGGTATTGGAGAGAAATTGACATGATGTGATTATCTTTTGTGAATTAGTTCTTTTGGTCCAGTTTATGTTGATTTTCTTTTTATTATATGAAATAATGATTTTTTTTAAGGCTAAAAAATAAAAAGGCTTTTTAAAAATAAAGGGTTGCATCTAATGATGAATCGTGGTATGGATTTCTCTTATATATAATTAATAAGGTCACGTAGTGTCACTAATTATGAAGTACCTACGTATATTTTATACAAATATGCTATATAATGTTACCATTCCTGTATATACCACATATTTGTAGTTTTTTTTTTATCTTTTCATTTTAGTTTAGTCCAACTCAATCCAGTTAAATCCAGTCAGTCCCGTTTAGTTCAAATTCAGTGTATTTGGTCTATTTTTACATGCTTTATTGCCTTTTTATTTTAGTCCAGTTCTGTCTAGTCATGGCCAGTCCAGTTCAAATGCAGTGCATTTAGTCTAGTTTTATAGCCTTTATTTCCTTTTATTTGTCTCCGGTCCAGCTCAATTAGTCTATTATAGGCTTCATTTCCTTTTTATCCTTTTAATAACTTGTGTCTAGCTTAGTTGTGTGGGCTTAACACTGGTAGTTTAGTTTATCTTAGATTGGATTCTGAGCCCGTTTTTATTGTACTCACATGTATTTTTATGATAAGTGGGCGTTTCATTTTGGAAAAAGGCTTTAAAGTGAAAAAATTGTCGGCCCGTGTAGTCTTTTTATGCAACTTTTCTCCGGATCTAAACAACTAGGCCTAGAATAAATAGCCTACAGGCATAGTGACAAATTTGGTATTCAGAAATTATTCGGCATGGACAATAGTTCGAAATTCGGGAATTATTCGGAGAATTTCGTTAGTAAATCGGAAATAATTCGGTGAAATAACAAAATTCGTACTATAAATCAAAAATAATTCGGCAATTATTCGTTTCGGATACAATAGTTTGAAGTACATGAAGTTCGTCAACTTTGCATATAATAATTCTTTGACTTTTCAAAGTGACGAAAAAAAGAAAAAAGAATGAGAGAATTGTAGTCGGTGTGTTGTATAATCATGTTTCACTAAATGATTATATAGTTATTCTTGCCCAAAATTGTACAAGAGTTACGGTAGCCTGATGGTTCACATGCCCGGTAAGACAACTCAGGTTCGACTCCCGCCCCATCCAAAATAACTAGGGAGACAACTCAGGTTCGACTCCCGCCCCATCCAAAATAACTAGGGAGACAACTCAGGTTCGACTCCCGCCCCATCCAAAAAGGGCTCAATCAGCAAATATTACGTGCATTTTGCAATATTCGGAATATTCTCGCGAATGATTGAAATATTCGCGATAAATTCGCGTTTCATACTTTTCAGTAATTTATTACGATAAATTCACGAATATCGGCAAAAACTCGCGGTTATTGTTACTATGCCTACAGGCACGCCCTAAACTTATTGAAAAATCCAAAGAGGCTGTTATTAATCTAAGGTTTTAATTAGAGAGGATAAAATACTATGATTTCTTCCCTCATATACATAGTCATACACTTCTTCCATGGAACCCATACAGTGCAAATCATTAGGTAAAACTTCTTTACTTTTTCTAGTCAGAGTAGAATATATGTAACGCCCTGCACTTTCTCGGAGTGTTAATGTCGAATAAACGGAATCAGAAAACCTTAAAAATATCAGAAATCTTTCAAAAAGGGGGCATTCGGAGCATGCACTAATAATTTCCAAAAGTATATCAATAATTGTCAAGGTGGACTAAAGTTTCTATACAATAAAAAATTTCTCCAACTCGGAGTTTCAAAATAAAACCTAAGTAATATCAACTAATCTTGATTAAATACCTGCAAAAATACCAATACTAATTCTAAACAAAAGCAGCTAGCTCTCGGACACACAGTTAACCCCGCAAATCCGAACCCAACTACTGATCACCTGAAAAGAAAACAGTAAGGGAATGAGCCAAATGTCCAGTAAGGTCGCTCAAAGAACCAATCAAAAGAATGCAAAGATATCTGAGAGACGAGATTTCAAAGGCACAAAAGTTCAACTGAGCAGACATAAAATCAAAATTTAAATGCTAAAATATATCTGAGTACAGAGACAAATACTAGAGGGCCATTCAGAATGTGGTCACATGCGTCATTACTGACATATGAGGCCCTGTTCAGAAAGTAAAATCGCGATCTCTAGCTCAATCCCGCTGAGCTAGTCCACGTTCCAATCCACGTGGGTAAGTCAGAAATAAGTCACATATACTGTGACATGGCTCATAGAGTTACCGAAACAAAGACTTCAATAACATTATCAAATAACGGACTTGTCAAACAATAAGCAGAGTTTACGAAATAATGACAATCATAAATCATTGAAACGAACAATATCAACATGGCTAATTTTAAGGTCAAACAATTCTGACGGAAATTGAATTCCATAAGTCACGGCATTGAGAAATATGTTACTCATAATGAAGCTCAAAACAAAAAGGGAAAAAGAATAACTCAACCAGTTCGAAAGAGTTCAGATTTCAAAAATAACTAAGGACTTGCATGAGCGATCGGTCCATCCCTAAGTCAAATTTCAAAAGTAAATCCTTACCTTAATCAAACTTTTGAGAAAACAAATCCTTAAGCTCCACCTTAGAACTCATAAACTTCTCAAGCCTTCTCTCTCTCTCTCTCAAAGGAAAAAAAGGAAACAAAGAACCCAAAAAGGTTGGGAAGGAAATAAGACAGGAAAAAAAGGAAACAAAGAACCCAAAAAGATTGGGAAGGAAATAAGACAACTATTTATACAGGACCAAAGAACCCAAAAAGGTTGGGAAGGAAATAAGACAACTATTTATACAGGACAAAGATTTAGGTTTTCATTCGACTGAATACGACAGAAGTGAAAATGCTTCTTCAAAAAAAAAATTCGACCGAAAACATATTTTCATTTGAATTTAATTCGAATGAAAATCTTTTTTTATTCGACCGAAAACTGTTTTCATTTGAATGAATACTTTTCAATCGAACAAAAACTCCAGTACTTGCTCGTCACGATTTTAAATACTTTTAGTTCGAAACAAACTCATTTTCATTCGAACCAAAAATATTTTCATTCGACTGAATCTTTCAGTCACTACAAAACATCACTACCCTTCCCATTTTTTATTCAAATAAAACTACTATTCATTCGACCGAAAATTTCAGAAACATTAACAACCATTTTCTTAATATTATCAAAAAGACCAGAAACAAATTAACTTAAAATAATAATTTCACACAAGGTAAAAGAAAAATTTTGGGTTATTATATTTTCCCCTTAAAAGAATTCTGTCTTCAGAATTAAAACGCACCTTAAATGTAAAATAGTAGAGGGTGCTTTTCGCGCATAACATCCTCAAGCTCCCAAGTGGTTTCCTTTATTTTGTGGTTCCACCATAAAATATTAACTAACGGAATGACTTTCGTTTTTAACACTTGGTCATGACGGTCAAGAATCTCAATCGGTTGCTCTTCGTAGGAAAGGTCCTCCCGAACTGACAAAGGCTCACACGACACAATGTGGGTCGGATTGTAAACATACTTTCTCAAATTTGAAACATGAAAAATGTTACGAACGTGCAAAAGCTCTGGCGGTAACGCAATTTTGTAAGCCACCGAACCGATTCTCTCTAAACCTCGAATGGACTAACTAACCTAGGGCTACGCTTGCCCTTCTTACCGAAAAGCATCACCCCCTTCCAAGGTGAAACCCTTAAAAAAACACGTGATCACCCACCTCAAATTCAAGTTCGAGATGATAGTGAGACGTATAAATGCGTTGTCTGTCCTGAGCCGCTTTGAGACGTTCCCGAATCAAATCAACTTTTTGAGTGGTCAACTGCACCAACTCTGGTTCCAATAACCACATCTCTCCTACCTCATCCCAACATAGTGATATCCTACACCTTCATCCATACAATGCCTCAAACGGTGCCATGTTAATACTTGCCTGGTAGCTGTTATTATAGGCAAACTCAACTAAAGGTAAATGACTATGCCAACTACCACCAAGGTCTAGCGTGCAAGCTCTCAGCATATCCTCTAGGGTCTGAATGGTATGTTTTGACTATCCATCTGTATGTGGGTGATAAGCCGTGCTGAAATGAAGGTCAGTGCCCATAGAATTCTAGAAACTCCTCCAGAATTTCAAAGTGAAATACGGATCTCGATCGAACACTATAGATAATGGCACACCATGCAATTTCACAATCTCATCAATATATAATCTAACTAGCTCAGATAAAGGTGATGTCGCTCGGATCGGAAGGAAATGCACAGTCTTAGTTAACCTATCAACGATGACCCAAATAGTGTCAAAACCCTTGACTGTCCTTGGTAAGCCTCCCACAAAATCAGTTGTTACATGCTCCCACTTCCACTGTGGAATCTCAAGTGGCTGAAGCGGTCCGCTAGGCTTTTGATGCTCTGTCTTCACTTTCTGACAAACCAAACAACGGGAGACAAATTTTGCTAGAAATGCTCCTTAAGGTCATGATACATTTTTGTTCCTCTTGGGTGGATAGGGAAACTAGAACTATGAACCTCTAACAATAACTTCCTCCTCAAGGATAAATCAGCTGGCACACAAAGTCTCTTACCGAACCAAACCACATCGTGCTTGTCAATTCTGAACTCAGATTGCTTTCCATTGTTAATATTCTCAATGATTTGGGTTATACCTGAATCTCCATCTTGGGCTTCCTTGATCCTGCTGATCAAAGTAGGTTGTACCAGTAATGCTGCCAAGTATTCTCCCCCATCTTGCCATCTAATCTCAAGATTCAAGTTCATCATATCCTCCAACAGCTGAGGTTGACAAATGATCAGTGCTGCTAAGTTTCCACTGCTCTTCCTACTGGGTAAGCCCGCTACAACATTCGCCTTTCCAGGGTGATAATGGATCGCACAGTCATAGCCTTTCAAGAGCTCCAACCAAAGCCTTTGTCTCATGTTCAGTTCCATCTGGGTGAAAATATACTTAAGACTTTTATGATTAGTGTATATCTCACAGGCTTCACCATACAAGTAATGCCTCCATATTTTCAAAGCAAAAATCACAACTGCCAGCTCAAGATCATGGGTGGGATAGTTCTGTTCATAGGGTTTAAGTTGTCTAGAAGCATAAGCAATCACCTTACCATGTTGCATTAAAACACACACCAAAGCTCTCTTTGAGTCATCACTATAAATCATAAAACCTCCAGAACCAGATGGTAAGGTCAATACCGGTGCAGACACTAACCTCTATTTCAGTTCTTGGAAGCTTGCCTTACACTCCTCGTTCCAAACAAACTGGGTTTTCTTCTTAGTTGAGTTAAAGGCCAGCTATTTTCAAAACGCCTTCTACAAATTGACTGTAGTAGCCTGCCAATCCCAAAAAGATTTGCACTTTCGTGATAGTGCTAGGTCTCTGCTAGTCAATCACCGCTGCAATCTTAGAGGGGTCAACGGTTATTCCATCTTTGGACACCACATGCCCCAGAAATATAACTTGTTCATGCCAAACTCGTACTTCTCAAACTTAGCATACAATTGATATTCCTTCAAAGTTTGTAGAATAGTTCTCAGGTGCTCACTATGCTCTTCCTCCGACTTAGAGTACACCAAAATATCATCAATGAAAACAATCACGAACTGATCCAAATACGGTCTAAACACACGATTCATTAGGTTCATAAAAGCAGCAGGGGCATTAATCAATCGAACGGCATCACGAAAAACTCATAATGACCATAACGAGTCCTAAATGCGGTCTTTGGCACATTCTCTTACATGACTTTTAGCTGATAGTATCCAGAATGAAAATCTATCTTCAAGAAAAACCTTCCTCCCTGAAGTTGGTCAAATAAATCATCTATGCGCAGCAAAGGATATTTATTATGGATAATGATTTAACTCACGATAGTCAATGCAAAGTCTTAACGTACCATCCTTCTTCTTGACGAATAAGACAAGGGCACCCCAAGGTGACACACTAGGGCGAATGAACCCCTTATCAAGTAGCTCTTGAAGCTATTCCTTTAACTCCTTCATCTCTAGAGGCGCCATTCGATACATAGCCTTAGAAATAAGTATCACACCAGGAATTAAGTCAATTGTGAATTCAACCTCACGATCGATGGGTTCTCCCGGCAACTCCTCGGGAAACACCTCAAGAAAATTGCATACTACCGGTACATCTTATATCTCAAGACCTCCATGACTAGTATCAAGGACGTGTGCAATATAACCCTCACACCCCTTACGAAGCATACGGCGAGTCGATATAGCTTAAATAATAGACAACCCGCTAGGTTTTTGAACCTCGAAACTCAAACTCAGACAAATCAGATAAACAAAAACAGACTCGCTTCTCAAAGCAGTCAACTAAGGCATGGTATGTTGCCAACCAATCCATACCCAGAATCACATCAAAATCACAAATATATAAAGGAATTAGATCCCCAGGGAGGTCCTTGTCACATATGCGGATCTTACAACCCCTAAATACTGACTTAACTATCACAGAATCTCCAACTGGAGTACCGACAGACAACTCATAGTCAAGAGACTCAGGTCTTACCCCCAGGTGACGTGCAAACGAAAGAGAGATAAAAGAATGTGTGGCACCAGAGTCAAACAATACATGTGCATCAATTGAATCAATCTAAATCGTACCTGCCACCATATCCTTTGAACCCGATGCAACCTTAGCTATCATGTTGAATACCCTACTGGTAGCCTTAGGTTTCTGATCTCCTACTAACTGACTTGTACTCTGTCTTGGGCCCGAAGCTATACTCGCTACAACTGAACCTTGTGGGCGAGATTGCCTCGATACTGAAATAGGACAATCTTTGATACGGTGACCCTTTTAGCCACACCTGAAACACACTCACGTATCCCAATGGCAACTCTAACTGCCATGTCGCTTGTTGCACCTCTGACAAATAAGATCAGAACCTGTAGATGGAGGCCTCTAAACAAAGTTCTAGCTAAAGCTCCTACTCAAATTACCCTGAGCTTAACCTTGCCTCTGACCTTGGTCCCTCTGACCAACAGTAATCGACGAAGATGTCTATTTTCGCTTCCCATCACTTTGTGTCGTGTGTGATTGAGATAGTTCTGGGCGATCTCTCTTACCTGCTTTGGCTTCTTTTCTCTCTTTAAAATCCCTTGCCTCAGATTCAATAGTCTTCGCAATGTCCACGCACTGAACATAGGTCTTTATCGAGGACTTGAATAATGCGCTGTCTAATGCTAGACTTAAGACCCTAAATGAACATTTGCACTCTATCCTTTTCATTAGCCACCAATTGCTTACCATATCAAGACAGTCGCGTAAACTTTACCTCATACTTGACTACACTCTCATTCTCCTCTTGCCTCAGATTAAGAAAATCACGATACATCTGTTCTTTTACACTCCTAGGAAAATCACGATACATCCCATGTCACCGCCATGCGTTGTTTCGCCGTCTTACTATCCTCAATCATTTTTCACCAGTGGTTTGCCTCCCCATCTAGCCTATACACTTTGAGTTCTATCTTTTCCTCATCGGTGCAACCCATAGGCCTAAACACTTTTCAAGTCGAGAAATTCACTTCTCCGCCATAATTGGGTCATCGATACCCCCAAAAGGTTCTACATTCTTCTTATCGAATTGCTCTAACAAGCTATGGGTCTGATTATTTCCGCGATTCAGATTCTGTTCTGGGTTAGGTTGATTCTGCTGATTTAGCTGAGCTTGCTAGTTAGCCAGTAACTGAGTCAGCTGGGCTTGCTGAGCTGCCAGAAAGGTCAGAAAATCTGGCATATTCTTGTTTCCTGTGACGTTCGGATGATGCACATTCCGATTACGGGTTTGCCTATTATTACAACTAGAGATGAGCCCGGTTCAGTTTGGAGGCTAAACCTCAAACCGAACCGATGGACCTCAGTTCATAAATTCTTGAACCAAACCAAACTAAGACACCTCGGTTTGAACAGTTCAAATTAAACGATTCAGATCGGTTTGATCTTTTGCACTATTTTTTATTTTAAAGGAGAAACAACAGTCTAATAACCATAAAGTTACATTACAGTTACCAACCCAAAGCACTATCAACTCATACTACTGGAATTCATATTATCACAGGAAGGGAAAACCATAAAAGGCCAAGGTTAGGTGAAAAAAGGAATAGGTATCAAACAAGCAGTCTCAAAACTCCAACAAGGTTTAGTAAATTTGATACAAACCCACTACTATGTTTTTCTTAAACAATTGGTTGTCGCTTTTTAGCACTGCTATAAATCCTACGTCAAACAAAAACAAAGCATCTGAACATAAGCATATACATAAAACTCGAAAGATGCACGTTAAGGAAAAACAGTAACGAGTCCCTTCAAAAAAAGAAGTCTTCGATTTAAAAAGTATGATCTGAAAGTTTACTGGGATTTGGGAAGTGAGTCAAAACTGAGAAGTAGGAGACGCGAAGTACGTCAGGATGTCTCTAAAGAAGAGTACCTGGGATTTGGGAAATTTGACATGGCTGCCTGCTTGGCAGTGACCTTTGTAATCTTCCCAAATTGGATGAAAAGGAGGGCTTTCTTGTCTAAAGGTGAGAGTGAGCTCTCTGACTATGCAATGACCATTATGAATGAAATGGATATATGTGTATATACACATAGAGAGGGGTGGGGTCGTGGGGGTTGAGGGAGAGCTAAAATGCTTGTAGTGTGTGTGGGTATATTATCTCTGAAGAGTGAAGAAGAAGAGTGGATTTGGACAGTGGGGCGGCTGAATCTAAAGAGTGAAAGAGTAGGGCTATGGTTGAGGTACGATTGAGGTTATTTTATACCCTTGGTTATTTAGCTAATTAGGGTTAAGGGATATATTTTTTAATCTCTTTATAAGCCCTTGGTTTGGTTCGGTTCCGCGCCAGTTTGGAATTTTTGAACCATGAACTGAACCGAACCGGCCTCGGTTTGAAAATCTAAATCCAAACCGTTCAAGTTTATCAACGGTCTGAATTTTTTGGGTTCGATTCCCTCGGTTTGAACGGTTTGGATCGGTTTGGTGCTCACCCCTAATTACGACTGCTTGCCATTACTACAAAAGAAAACTAGGATCAAATACTAACTGAAATATTACACTTAAATCTACCCATCGTACTCATCTCACAACTTATCTGATCCTAAGCATGTCTACATAATTTCATACCTAAGCTCTGATACCAACTGTAACGCCCCACACTTTCTCGGACCGTTAATGTCGAATAAACAGAATCGAAAAATCTTAAAATATAGGAAATCTTCCAAAAATGGGGCATTTGGAGCATGCACTAATAGTTCCCAAAAGTATATCAATAACTGTCAAGGTGGGCTAAAGCTTTTATACAATCAAAAATTTCTCCAACTAGGAGTTTCAAAATAAAACCTAAGTAATACCAACTTGTCTTGATTAAATGCATGCAAAATACCAATACTAATTCTGAACAAAAGTAGCTAGCTCTCGGACACACAGCTAACCCCGCAAATCCAAACCCAACTACTGATCACCAGAAAAGAAAACACTAAGGGAATGAGCCAAATGCCCAGTAAGGTAGCTCAAAGGACCAATCAAAAGAATGCAAAAATATCTAAGAGACGAGATTTTGAAGGCACAAAAGTTCAACTGAACAGACATAAAACCAAATTTCAAATATTAAAATATATCTGACTACGGAGACAGACACTAGAGAGCCATTCAGAATGTGATCACATGCGTCATTATTGACATATGAGGCCCAGTTCAGAAAGTAAGATCACGATCTCTAGCTTAATCCAGCTGAGCTAGCCCACGTTCCAATTCATGTGGATAAGTCAGAAATAAGTCACATACACTGTGACATGTCTCATAGAATTACCAAAACAAAGACTTTAGAATAACATTATTAAATAACGGACTTGTCAAACAGTAAGCGGAATTTACGAAATAATGACAATCATAAATCACTGAAACGAACAATATCAACATGGCTAATTTTAAGGTCAAACAATTTCAACGGAAATTGAATTCTACAAGTCACAGCGTTGAGAAATATGTTACTCATAATGAAGCTCAAAACAAAAGGAGAAGAAGAATAACTTAATCAGTTCAAAGGAGTTCAGATTTCAAAAAGAACTAAGGACTTACATGAGCGATCGGTCCATCACTAAGTCGAATTTCAAAAGTTAACCCTTACCTTAATCAAGCTTTTTGGGAAACAAATCCTTAAGCTCCACCTTAGAACTCACGAACTTCCCAATCTCTCTCTCTCTCTCTCTCTCTCTCTCTCTCTCTCTCGCAAATGAAAAAAGGAAATAGAGAACCCAAAAAGGTTAGGAAAGAAATAAGACAACTATTTATATGGGATAAAGATTTAGGTTTTCATTCAACCGAAAATATAGTTTTCATTCGACTGAATCCAGCAGAGGTGAAAATGCTTCTTCAATTTTTTTTCCCGGACAGAAAACATGTTTTCATTCGAATCAAAAGTTTTCATTCAAATGAAAACTTTTAATTCGAGTTTTCATTCGAATGAAAACTTTTAATTTGAATGAAAACTTTTTTTTTCAATTCGACTGAAAACTGTTTTCATTCGAATGAATACTTTTCATTCGAATGAAAACTTCAGTACTCGCTCTTCACGATTTTGTATACTTTTCATTCGAAGTAAAAATCTTTTCATTCGAAGCAAACCCATTTTCATTCGACCGAATCTTTCAGTAACTCCAAAACATCACTACCCTTCTCATTCGATTCAAATGAAGCCACTATTCATTCGACCGAAAATTTTAGAAACGTTAACAACCATTTTCTTAATATTATCAAAAGAACCACAAACTAATTTAATTAAAATAATAATTTCGCACAAGGTAAAAGAAAATTTTCAGGGTGTTACAATATATCCCTTCCCCGCGGTCAAATTCTGATCCTTGGATGATTAAATCAGTTTTGCATAATTTTGTTCAGAATTTAGCTACATAATTATTTTCACAAAACCAAATGCTAGAGTTTAGATTACCTCCGTGGGGTCAGAGATACAAGGTTTTGAACTCGATTTGTCTGACGTACTCCACTCCGCCATAGTTGTTAAGCTAAAACCAATAATAAGGTAGATTTACAATTTTGTTGGGATTGAGCCCCAGCACCAATCTCATGTATTGACACATTTATCTATTTAATATAGATATTAGGAGTAATTAGCTAATGACCCCCTGTACTTTACATGGCATGATTCCCCATTCCCCCTCCACTTCAAAATTAAGCACTAACTCCTCTCCCCTCGCACTACGGAAATTGGGCATAATTAATGGAAAATATCCAACTTAGTTGTGTTTATTGAAGGGAAATATGGCAGCCAAAATATTATTTTTTAAGACCAAAATGCCCTTCTGGCCACTTTATAACACAGAAACCCCCTCCATTGCCCTCATTTCTTCTCCTAACAACCTCTAGCATCCCTCTTTGCTTCCTTTACCAACCTCCTTGCTATATGTACATTCTCTGCCCACATCTCCCTGCCATAATGGATCACAGTGCCATGCCAGAACGAGGAATCAACATGGGGGATATGCCACTGTGGTGTTCTAGCTCCGACGAAAACCTCTTTCACTGTTCAAAACTTCGGAAGAATATTTTTTGGGTGTGCTATGTATTGGGTATGTACTATAATTATCACATTGGTATAGTGGGGTTTTTTTATATTTGAAATGTATTTGATTTCTCTAATTTTTAAAGTTTTTGTTCTTCCAGGTCCAAGAAAATTGTGGATATTTTGATTGGATTGATCCTCCAATGTCCAGAAAAGGGAGTGAAATTCTTAGCAATATGTTAGCCAACATCAAGCAGCTTGAAGTGAAATTGGCTACATCTCGTAAAAGTGAGAGACTTTACAAAAAGGCTTTAATTGGAACTTTTGTTATGTTAATCCTTGTATTGCGAGCTAAGAAGATCTAGATGAAATGTTAAATCAACGTGAATGCACTGCGCAACAGTGCAGTTCTCTATGTTTGAACCTGTTTAGTAATAATGCAAATGTGTTATGTAACGCATATCTGTTATGTGTAATGCAAATGTTTGATGCAAAGTGTTACCACACATCTTTGTGTAATGCAAACAAATGCGTAATGAAAATGCTGTTTGTGAACCTATTTTAAGTGTTAATAAATATTGTGCAAATGATATATAATAATACACCAAGTGTCAAAAATAGACCACTACAAAAAGGACCATAAAATACATTAACCTGTTTTCAAAGATCACTATAGAAATCACCAAGGGCATGAACTTTCCAACAAGACCAATAATTACATCCAAAATGTCTCAGTAAATTCACAGTACATTCATGTACTTTGCAACAAGACCAATACAAAAACATAAACTAAAATACGTCCAACGTCTTCAGTTTACAAACAATACAAAAACACAAACTAAAGTAAATCCGAAGTCTTCAATTTACTAACATCCAAATGTCTCAGTTTACGAACAATTACGGTTAACCATCCAACTACTTCTTGCCAACATGACCCTTCTTCCCACCAACAGTTGTTTGTTTTGCAATAGGATCCCTCTTTTTTTTTTTATTTATTAGCAGCCTCCATCCTTTATTGCCTTTTCAAAGCAGCTTCAAGCAATATTTGTCCTCTTGATGTCTCAACAGATTTTAACCTACTGGAAAGAGCAATAAATGTTGAAGCAGCATCAATATCAGAAGTCCAACAAGGAGGCATATTTTATGACAAAGCATTTATAGAAGCAAATCTAGCTCTTATTGCAGCATCAACCATAGGTGGTGTAGCAGTAGCAGGTCTAACTGGTGGTGGTTCAGTAACAGCATTATGAGGTGCCATATGGTTGGAACTACCAATCCTTTTTGGTGCAAATCTTCCACACAGTAGTCCTCTATTCTTCTTAATAGTTCCCTTTTTCATTTCTTTATGGACTAGCCCTGTTACCTGCATTTGCAGTTACACCTGCACTTACACATGCACTTGCACTAGCACTTGCACTTGCACTAGCCCTTGCCCTTGCCCTTGCCCTTGACCTTGACCTTGCATATGCAGTATTATTGGCACTAGAATTTGGCATTGGCAGTAGTTATCTAGTTATAAATCATAATGCTGTAAGTGCTTACCCTAGCTGTGGATATACAGTAAGTTAAAAAGGACTACACTTTGATGCTTACCCTTGCAAAAAGTGAATGTGTTCTATTACCTAATCCTGCCTCACTTGTATTGCCACCAAAAGTCTATAGCAAAAGTGAGGGTGTTAAACATAGACATGATCTAAATAATAATAAAAAACAATAAAAAATTAAAGGTTACGAGAAATATACCTGTCCACCTTGCTTTCTTGACAATCTAGAATTACGGTGAAGTGGTCCTTTGGAGCTTATCATATTATGGCCAACCTCCAAGCACTTGGCACATGTCATGACCCTGCCCCTCTTTGAATGTTGTTCTTACTTCTTGGCTCATCACCGCTCTTACTTCTCAACTATTTTGGTCTGCCAGCGGGTTTCCTATAGTGTGGTGGGGCAAGTGGATTAAGACCAGTTTTCACCTCTACCTCTCACTAGGTACTGGGTGAATCATGCTACCATAAGCCCACAGGTAGGTTTCCTTGCTATAAAAGAGGTGAACATATGACTCTGGTTCTCTCTATTTAAGTAGATTGAAGCCACATCCTGCTTTGAAAAAAAATTCTTTTTAACTGCCACATCCCACAGCTGCGAGTCATTGCTTTCAAGTCCATCAACCTTATCGTATTATGGCACTCTACCTCAAACCCTAACCTTCCACTCCATCCAGAAAAATAGCACTTTGAGCATGCCTTTATCTTCTTCATTTTTCCAAAATCTTAGGACAAATGGACCCATTGTTTTGCTCTGTCTCCCTCTTCTTCTTAACTTGGATTCTTGTCATCAAATGCTTCTAATCCACTCCAACATGTTAACTATAGGGAGTTCTCTAGCTTTCAAGTTTGTAACAACTAAACTCTCTCTTAAGTTATTAACCTGAATATCATATTTGCAAGTTGTCTCAAGATGTGATCTTGTTCACAACTTTGGGCCTATGTCGCTCAACCATTTCAAAATGATGCCATCTTTATCCATATCCTTGATCTTTTTAATCAAATCATTGAAATCATCCTTATTACTTGCTCTAGTAGCACTCCCCATCATGTACTTCAATTGAACTCCTCCCTAGAATTTGAATATATGTGCTTCACGTAATATATGTGTTCAACATGTTGTATTAAGTCCTTAAAAGTCTCAACAAGGCCATTATGTTTGTCACAATTGAAAACAAACCCACTTTTCCTAAACCCACTAATGTCATCAAGCAAAGTCTTCACAAATCACAAACATGACTGCTTTGTTTCTGTCTCAACCACAACAACAACAATTGGGAACATATTGTCGTCGCCATTCTTGCCTATAGCACTCAACAGCTGTCCCCCAAACACCTTTCAAGAAGCACCAATCTAGATCCATGATTGGCCTACAACCCTTCAAAAATCATGACTTCAGTGCATCAAAAACATACATCCTTTGAAAGACAGGTGGATGTTCAATTGATAGATTCTCTATAAAAATAACCATACTTGTGCCTGAGTTTTGGGTCCTAAGTGTCTCACCATAATCCCACAACCTCGAATACGGCATCCTCTAGTCCTCCTCAATCATTTCCCTAGCTATTCTTTTCCTCTATATAGTTGAAACCTAGTAACTTCTGCACTAAAATCCTTCTTTATATTTTTCTCCACATATTTGATCTTCCAATTAGAGTCATCCCTTAATCTCTCCAATTCTTGCTCACAAATGAACCTAGAGGTAACAAGATGGTTATCAAAGTTTCTCTCACAAATATGTTTATTGTTGAAACTCTTAATTTGAAATGTTTGTTCCCTATTCGTAATAGAAGCATATAATCTCCACTTACACTCACCATCATCTTTGTGCCAATACTTGTAGCACACAATTATCCTCTTGCTCTCATTCTTTTTATAAACAAAATCATAACCTCTCTTCACACTCCACTCCCTCAAAGCCTTCTAAATTTTTTTTTTGGATTTGCAAACTTCATTCCTGAAGCCAGATCTAGCCTTCATGCCCACTAAATTATGTTTCTTTATTGGACTTTGGGTATTTAGGCCCCCTTTCATTTTATGTTTCCTAACTGCCTAAACTCCTAAGTTCATCTCATTATCACCATCACACCGCTGCCCTTCCTCTACATTTACATTGACTATAGGGACATGTTCTTCTTCAATGTTCCTTAAGGATGTCATCATCTTCAGGCACTCCTTCTATCCCTTCACTCAACTCAGGTGAACCAGCCTCAGCAGCTTCAGACTTAGCAGCCTTAATAGCCTCAGCCTTAGCAGCTTCAGCCTCATCTATAGTAGATTCATCCCCAGCCTCACCCTCCTTCTGACCTTGTTCAAAATGCGCCCATCATCAGTTTCACCCGTATCATCATCACCTGGATAAACATCCCTTAAACCTTTAGATTCATCACCCTCTTCTACATCATCATCCACGTGTACATCTTTTCAACTTCTAGCTCCAATACCCTCTACCTGTGTAACATCCCCATCCCTAAATGCCATCTCATCTTGGTCCCCATTATTACTTTCAATTAGCAACTTGTCCCCAACTATAATATTTCTATCACTACCAATAACTTATAAAGGATCTACCCTTTCCACATATAGAGGAACCAAATCACCGAAAATGTAAAATTCAAGCATTAACATCACAACAAAATCATCAGTTATCAGCCTTAAACCAGACTTAAAATCAAGCCCAGGTAAAAGGTAGTACATCACACTAGAACTAGGTAAGCCCAAGTCGCCTATAATGCGCAGTAGCTCCCAATAAGACATACGATCTCCATCCATGCCATCTAAAACATCTACAACACCACCCTTCCACTCCATATTAGGCCCCAGTTGCAAGCTCCATGGTGAATTTCCAGACAAATTATCTCAAACACAACCATTTCTGCAAGTTCAAATAAAACATATGTATATATATATATATATATATATATATATATATGTGTGTGTGTGTGTGTGTGTGTGTGTGTGTGTGTAGGGGGGAAAGCGAATATAAGGCTAGCCTCACAACTTGCATGAGGTTAGCGACTAAAACGACGTAGTTTTGATAAAATGAATATATTTTTTTCTCTTTTCTCCCCCTTCCCCCTGTTTTCCTATTCCACTGCCTCAACATTCCTGTGCCGGCCACCATCACACCCACTGTCCTCAATCATTGCCCTAACCTTCTTGTGCTAACCACCATCACACCCAGCGTTTGCGATAGGGATGGCCGTTAACGGTGGCAGACAATGAAAAAATTGGTGGTCTACGGCAGAGATGGTAGTGTGTGTTGGTGGTGTTGGCTTACTAGGGCCTGCAACAGTGAGAAGAAAAACGGGAAGAAGGGAGAGGGAGAGAGAGAGAGAGAGAGAGTTTGGCTATGTATGTTTTATCAAAATTACGTCGTTTTAGTTGCTAGCCTCACACAAGTTGGGTGAGGCCAGCCTTATACTCGCTTTTCCCATATATATATATATATATATATATATATATATATATGTGTGTGTGTGTGTGTGTGTGTGTGTGTGTGTGTGTGTGTGTGTGTGTATATGTATATAGCTGATCTGTTAACCGCGTGGGCAACTTGAGCTAAGTTGCTTGCGTGATCAGGTTGTCCATCCTTTAAGGAAGGACGACCTAGAGCTTTTTTTAAAAAAAATTTCCTCCACCCAGTGTGGCGCACGATCCTTTTAACTAAAATACCCCTGCCTGCCCGTCCGCTACATAGTGTAGCGGACGGCTTTTTGATCTTGACATTTGTCAATTAAAAAGTCATCCACCACACAGTGTGGCGGACGACTTTTGGCTGACAACGTGTCACATCTGTCCCCTTGTCCGTCCGCTACACAGTGTGGCAGATAGCATGCCAAATATACCCCAATTTTTGGTAATTCTCAGCTCTTGAGCTCCACTTGTCTGCATTTTCAGCTCCCTTTAAATTCCTACCTTCAAGTAACAAAGCTTCAAGCTTTACTCAAGAAAGGTAAGTGGGTGAATGGTGAATTTTTTTATTGGTAGAATGGTGACGTTTTTTTTTATATGTTTGTTGTATTTATCAGTCTATACATCAAAGTAATTTTAGTTTGTTATGTTCAAGAAATTAATTTGTTATGTTCAAGAAACTAATTATTATTAAATTCACATTTTTTTTAGATTATGTTTGTTGTATTTGGCATGCTAAATTGGTCTATTCATCGAAATAATTTTGACTTGTTATTTTCAAGATATTAAGGTATTATGTTCAAGAAACTAATTATTGTTAAATTCACAGTTTTTTTTAGATTATGTTTGTTGTATTTGGCATGACAAATTGGTCTATTCATCAAAGTAATTTTGATTTATTATGTTCAAGAAATGCCATTTTCTTAATTTATTTTCATGCCTAAAAATTATACAATTTAATATTTAAACGTAATTTATTTCTACATAGATTTTGTTTCACAATGTCTGGTTTCGTGTCAAGCTTGAACACCCTAGTAGATGCTAGTGATTCATATCTAGGGTGAACATTTCGAACATTGAAAGAAGCTGAAGAATGTTTTCGAGCATAATCGTTGAGGGTTAGTTTTGGTATTAGAATCAAGAAAACTAGAACAAGCAACATAACAAAAAAATAGATATGCTCTCGATTATACGAGTGTCATAGGAGCCTACACCCATTGCAAAATGAGAAACACGTTGGTAATGATGATAGTGATGACGAAATAGGATATGCGCCGCGAAGACGGGAGTTCTTTGCGCTCACGAATTGCAAGGTCCAGATGTTCGTAAGCCATAAACCCAAGCAAGATCATTGGCCTATTACTAGCTTGAAATTGACACACAATCACCCGTTAGTAACCCCTTCAAAGGTGAGTCAGATGCATCAACACAAGAAGATGGGTAATGTCGCAAGGAGCCTGATTCACACAATGAATAATGCGTGGATAGGACATACCGACATTGTTAATGTTCTTGCTGAACATGCTGGAAAAATTTAGAATCTGAACTTTAAAATGATAGACATTCGTAACGCGGTCCAAACCCAAAGACGAGCTGTATATGACGTCAATGATGATTAATCCACAATGAGCCTATTGAAGCGGACGCAGATGAAGAACCCACAGTTTACTTACGAGTATAATCTTGATGACGAGCATTGAATTACCATAATTTTTTGGGTCGACGGTCGTTCGAGACTTGCTTATCATCATTTTTGGGATGTTGTGACTTTTGACACTACATACCGTACCAACAAGTACTCGATGCCGTTCACTCCTTTCACATGCGTTAATCATCATTATCACTTTATCCTGTTTAGGTTCGCATTATTAAGGGATAAGAGTGAATTCTTTTGTATGGTTTTTTAAGGCGTGGCTGGAAGCCATGAACAACAAAGCACTTAAAGTTATCATCGCCGATCAAGATTTGGCAATGAAGAAGGCTATTGCTGTCGTCTTCTCAAATACTCGACACAACTTGTGCACTTGACACATAAGCAACAAATACTCTGAATGTCTGCTTCACGTGTATGCAAAGTATCCAAACTTTAAACATGATTTTGACAGGTGCATTAACAAGTCATTAATGATTGAGGAATTTGAAGATAGTTGGGAAAAGCTTGTTGAGGATTACTCATTGCAAGACCACGAGTGGCTCCAACACTTGTATGAGCTCAAAGAGCAATGGATTTGCGTTTACACAGGAAGATATTTTTCTGTGGGCATGAAAATGATAGGTAGGAGTGAATATGTGGATGCCTTGTTCAATAGCTATGTAGGTACATCTATGAATTTGAATATTTTCGTCACATGCCTAAAAAGCGGTTGCACATATATTCTTGAAAGAAAGGGCTGCGGACTTTGCAAGCATGTACAAACAAAAGAGAAGGTTGCTTGAGACCCCGCTAGAGGTGAATGGTGCAAAAGTCTATATGAAGGAGATGTTCATGTAATACCAAGTAAAGTTGCAAAAATCGGGACGGTACAGTATAAACAAGGTAGTAGAAAAGTCTACACATGAGTACAAGGTTTATTCGTTGATGACGACCTTGCCCCTGAGAAGGTGCATAGACTGTGTACGGTGAGCCATGACACAGAGACAGATTCGGTGACATGTATTTTTGAGAAGTTTGAGTTTCATGGCATGTTGTGTAGACACATTCTGTAGCCTTTGAAAATCCCTAATAAATATGTCTTGCCGGGATGGACTAAGGTTGCAAATAGGTTGCACTATACCATTGCCTTTCCCGAGCATCCATATACTGACTTTGAAGAATGAGAGACGCTGCAGTATAATCATATGGTAATAATTTTTACACGATTGTCTATAAAGGGTGATTCTACAATGGCCGGATATAAACATCTCTGCGATTTAACGGAGCAGCAAGAACTCATTGTGGACCAGTTTGAAGTAGCTTCAGTCAGCAATGTGGTTAACACTGAGCCTACACAAGGATCAGAAGATGATGAGCCGTTTGAAGAAGAGGATAATGATATTCGGTCTTTGGATCCAATTATTTCGCAAACGAAAGGCCGCAAGAGAGCTACGTGGATGAAGAGCTTTATTGAACAAGCAACTCAACCTAAAAAGCTTAGAACGTGTGCATTGTGCAACACAGTGACCAACCATGACAAGTGGAATCATTACAAGGCACTGAGATAAGTCCAGGGGGTTTGCAAGACGAGGAAGAAGATGCAGTGGACCTTTAGTCTAAAAATTGTTTATAATAATCTTTATGAGCCATTAAGTTTGTGGACGTTGTACTTGAATTATAGACATTGTATAATCCTAGATGTTTATTCATACTCAAATTTTACCGTACATTGGTTTATTCACGAATTGTTTTTCTTTACCATCTAAATTTTAATGTACTCTTGCAGAAACATTGGCCTGCAACAATTAAAAATTTTAAGTGTTGCAGGCCAATGTTTCTACCTGCCGTCCACTACATAGTGTAGCAGACGGTCTAAATGCCAAAAAAATTCTAAGCGTTGGAGGCCAATGTTTCTGCCTAGCCGTCCGCTACATAGAGTAGTTGATGGTCTAAATGCCAAAAAAAATTCTAAGTGTAGCGGACGATAGATAAGGAGAAACATTGGCCTCCAACGCTTAGAAAATTTTTGGGCATTTAGATTGTCTGCTACGCTATATAGCGGACGACAAGGCAAAAATATTTAGAAATACTTAGAATTTTTTCGGGTGTTTAGACCGTCCATGTAATATCCCGAACTCCGGGAACCAGTTAAATAACCATTTGGGCTCTAAAACATTTACAGGAGATAATTTTGAGCAATGCACGGGTATCAGTAGTGCGAAGGAACTTAAAAGAATTTTGAAACAAAAATATAATTTTAAAACATTTGGGTCATTTTGTAATTTTAATAAACTTTGGGAGCGTAACTGTATATTATATTTTTGCTGATGAAGAATAATAAAGTGAGTGACAGTATATGTTATAGTGACGTTTAATTAAATTAATAGAGATAAGAATAAATTTGGGGCTTAGAGGTAATTAAACAAAGTTTGGGTTATTTTGTAATTATGAAAATTTTGGGGGAATAAGTTGTAATTTTGAAAAGTATGCATTAGGTGTCAAATTGTAGAGGCTAGTAGTGTAGTGGCTAATTCCATTTTATTGTAAAATATAAGATATGATAAGGTCTTAAAGAAGAATTAAAGAAAGAAGAGAGAAGAAAAAAAAACAACAAAAAATTCGAGAAAAACAAAGAAAAGAAGAAACAGAGAAAATAACAGAAAGAAGAACAGTGAAAAGAAAATAGAGAAGCAGCAAAAGCAGGGAGCTCGGGGAAGGGGAAGAAAGAAGAAAATTTGGAAAAAGGTTCTAAGGGTAATCCCTCTTCTTTTCTAGGGAATTTAAATGTGTAAAATTGCACGTGGGTGTGTGTCGTGGGTGCAGTGTGTGTGTTGATGGGGTGTATTCATGGCTGCCGTGGGTATGGGTGAATTATGTATAATTGTTTGTGTAATTGTGTGTGGTTAATGTGTATGTAGGACTGAAGTGGAGGAGGTTGTGAGTTTTTGGGTGTGTCCGAGGGTTTACCGTGTGCGTTGGTGTGTGTTCAGTCTATGTCTGTGACTCTGTGTGTGTGTGTGTGAGAGAGAGAGAGAGAGCATCGAGTGTGTTCGTGTGTGTGATCATGAGTGTAATATGTGTGTTTAAGGGTATTAACATGTATATTTAGTGATGATTCGGGGTATATAGGTGTTAGTTTGGGGTTTGTGGCTACCAGAGTGTGTATGTGAATTGTTGGGTGTGTTTCCGTGATTGAGTGGAGTAGATGAGTGTGTGTGTGTGTGTGTGTGTGTGTGTGTGTGTGTGTGTGTGCTTGCGTGCGTGAAGGTGTGTTAGTTGTGTAATGATTTTCATAGTAAGTATTATTGTTGCTAAAGCAAGGAAATTAATTTAGACAGTTTTTCCACGAATTTTTATAAATAGTTAGGGCCAAAATTAGACAAGGTGCAAAACTGTAACGCCCCCGTAAATCTGGAGCTCCGACCTGTTCGCTAAAACATATTCTAAATCATCTAATTCAGCTTCAACTCAGATGTCTTAAAATACTAGATCACAACTACTTAGCTTAAACTATTACAGCTTAGGTTCTTCACAATTCAAATTCCTAAGAACAAATTTAAAGTACCAACCCTTTCATGGGTCTTACTATACAGTAGTGATGGGCTCATCGGAATCTCACTCAGACTCTAAACTCATTCCCGAGCATTCTACAGCTGAACTTTACTTGCAGAAGGGAATCAAACAAAGAGTGAGCTTTTAAGAGTTCAATAAGGTCGTACAAGGACCAACAAAAGAATTACAAAATGATTCCAAGAATCCAACTGATGAAGATTTTCAAAATACTTCAAATGGTCAAAAACTCAATAATTTCCAAAAAGGATCAAAATTCATCAGAAAGAAATACCAAAATAGACAAATACAATCACGATGGGTTTCAAAATGATCAATTAAAAATCATTTCTTAAGTCATCATTTCAAATAATACGATAAAGACTTGATAAGGGATTTCAATCCAAGCACAAATCATTTCAAATAACACATTGAAGACTTGCCAAGGGATTTCAACCCAAGCACAAATCATTTCAAATAATACAATGGAGACTTGCCAAGGGGTTTCAACCCAAGAACAAATCATGGTACATATGGTGCAAATAAATTCAAAAATCAACGTTGATCCTCGGCAGTGGCGATGCCATTCAGCAAAGCCGTACACATGCATGATGTATCATAATATAATTACTAACCCTCTTCATCGATCAAGGAACTAGCATGTTTCCCCATAGGAAGCAGTAACAATCCACCCTTCTACCGCCTCCCCACAGAACAGGTACCCAAGTCAACACAGAAAAATCAACAATAGCAATGAGCGTTAACATAAGTTCAAATCACTGAAATCAATTCGGGTTCTAATGATAATAAATATACTGATGTAATCCATCATTCGAAATTTCAGAAGAATATTACAAATAAACAGCAAAAATGATTGTGAATAATTATCGAATTTAGGCACAACAATTCAAAAGAACAAATACAAATAATTATCAAATTTGCTCAGCATGCAATATAGGCGAGCATCACAAGATTTTCAAATAATCGATTTTGGTTAATTATTAGGGTTTTCTGGGCAAGAACATACTGATATCAACACACACTTTAGAGTTTGACATTAGTCATAATTAAATCAAAGGTGTACTTACGACTATGAGTTATCAAAATAAGGGTTCGGACGAAAGTCCTTACCCTGGATTCAGATAGAATCCCTTACTTGGATCCGCAGCTAGCTTATCCTAACGGAAATGTCTTTAGTTTTACCCTAAACGAAATAGTCGAATCATTAGAACACAGCCTACATTACAGTATTATAACTTAATACGGACTCACACATGGCCCCAAAACGAACCACCCTCACCGGGCATGTAAAAAATTACATAACTGCCCTTAGGTGTAAAGTTACCAAAATGCCCATCTCTGACTTAAATCGCCAAATTGGTCTTCTCGTAGAATCACCCAAATAGCTTTACAATATGTCAATTTATGCAAAAACACCTTTTATAGGTAAAATTACCAAAATACCCCCTCGGGGTGATAAATTACCCAAATGCCCCTTGTTACACTTAAATCATCAAAATAACATTTCTGTAAGCAACATCACTAAAATATCCTTACCGTATCTAAATTTACTAAGAAATACCATTTATGGGTAAAACTACCAAAATACCCCTGCAAGTTTCCGGCACCAAAAAAAATATCAAAACTATCTTAAAACGCTACTTTAAACATTCTAAAGTCATTTTTCAGTTAAAAAGTATTTTATAAAATTTTTGCCCCAAAATTCCGAATCAGAGTCCGAACCCAAAAGGCCAGTTTTGCGAGAAATACCTATCAGCCTCATAATGGCCCAAAATTTTAGAATATGAATTATATCAGTAAAATAAGATTTTTTTTAAATTTTAAGATTAAAACAACTTTATTTACTATGCTAAATAAAACCAGAATTTCTTCTAATCGATACCCCAATTTAACACCCTCCGTCGACACTGAAAATTCCTGAAACATTCCAGACCGTATGTCTCCTAAAAATATTGGGGTTACAGTTTTACAGTTTGTCTAATTTTAGCCCTATCTATTTATAAAAATTCTTAGAAAAACTGTCTAAATTAATTTCTTAGCTTTAGCGACAATAACACTTACTGTGCAAATCATTACATACACTAACACACCTTCACGCACACACACTCATCTTCTCCACTCAGTCACAGAAACACACCGAACAATCCACATGTACACTCTGGTAGCCACAAATCCCAAACTAACACCAATATATCCCGAATACCACTACATATACATATTAATACCGTTAAACACACACATTGCACTCATGATCACACACACAAACACACCCAAAGCTCTCTCTCTCTCTCTCTCTCTCTCACACACACACACACAGTCACGGACACACACCAACTCACACGCACAGACCTTCGGACACACCCAAAAACTCATAACCTCCTCCACTTTAGTCATACATACACATTAACCACACTCTATTACACAAACGATTATCCATAATTCACCGATACCCACGACAGCCATGAATACACCCCATCAACACACATTGCACCCACGTGCAAATTTACACATTAAAATTCCTTAGAAAAGAAGAGGGATTACCCCTAGGACCCTTTTTCCAAATTTTCTTTTTTCTTCCCCTTCCCCGAGCTCCCTGCTTTTGCTGCTTCTCTATTTTTCTCTTCACTCTTCATCTTTCTGTTCTTTCCTCCATTTTTTCTTTTCTTTGTTTTTTCCAGAATTGTTTGTTGTTTTTTTTTCTTTTTTCTTTTCTCTTCTTTAATTCTTTTTACGACCTTATCCTATCCTATATTTTATAATAATATGGAATTATCACTACACCACTAGCCTATACAATTTGACACGTAATGCATACTTTTCACAATTACAATTTATTCGCCCAAAATTTCCATAATTACAAAATAACCCAAACTTTGTTTAATTACCTCTAAGCCCCCAATTTATTCCCATCTCGATTAATTTAATTAAACGTCACTTGAATATATCATGTCACTCACTTTATTATTTTTCATCAGCAAAAATATAATTTACAATTACCCCCCAAGTTTTCTAAAATTACAAAATGACTCGAAAGTTTTCAAAATTATATTTTACCCCAAAATTCTACTAAACTCCTCCGCACTAATAATACCCGAGAATTGCCCAAAATTAACGCCCATAAATTTTTTGGAGCCTAGATGGTTATTTAACTGATTCTCGAAGTTCGGAATATTACATTCTCCCCCCTTTAGAAAAATTTCATCCTCGATTTACTCTCGGATATCCTATCACTTATAACATCTAGGTAATACGCTTCCGCTGTATCACTCTGGTAACTATCGCACCGTAGCTAAGCTAGACATAATCCTCATGCTCACATTCATTTCCATGAATACCTGAGCGCAACAGCTATATTCTAGTAGTAATGCTAAACCCAATCCAATCAGGTTACCGCTCGGGCTCTAACCGTTCCAGTATTTCACGAATGATTACTTAGTTAATGCCAAACTTGCTAAGCTAAACCTACACCATTCCGAATTCAGCGCATATGAGTCAAACTAAATCAAACTCCAATACCAGAGCTTCCACTGCATTGTACTGAGTCTATACCGGAAACTATATCATTTGTATAGTCTACTTAATGATGGTAAGTTTAACTTTAAGATTAAGGTGTACTAAAATACCAAACGACAATTATAATTACACTTTACTAGAGCTAACTTGGATAGGATAACCAATTCCTATAAGCACTTACACCTCACTACAGACAACAAAACTGTAGTCACTAGGCTTTTATTGTGCACTCTAACATCTCAAAATCATGAGTCCAAATTATTGTCAAGTTCATCTTTGTGAGGCATGTTATCTTAACACAGCTATGTATTGCATACTTACGGCTCTGCGTACACTTCACAGAACGACAGATAACTATAACCACTATGGTTTCGCTGCACACTCTGATGCCTTACCTCAATGAGTCCAAGTTGTTACCAAGGTCATTACAGAGATACATGTTATCCTTTTTAGTTAAACGACTCCACACTGTGTCCGAATTCATTACGGAGGGATGTGTCATCTTAACACACTATAAAATTTGATTCCACATACTTACATATTGAACTCCACTAGGTTGCAAGGCTCTAGGTCATCATAGTATTTCCGTCTGACAGTCACATTATTTATCAAAAATCTCTAGTCTTATCCTTCAATTATATGTTTCAGTTAAACGTTTAAAATCTTTCTATTTCTAAAAGAAAGTAACATATGGTCTATCATCATGTGTTCAGCCCAGATCTCAATTTTATACCAAATCATCGAATAGCTTATCCAAACCTAACCCACATTCTCAGAGTTTATTCTCGCTCACAGATTATCTGAGATTTAGGAATCTACCTTAACTCATATCCAGGTAAGGAAACTACGCAAATAATGATAAAAATAATTGCAATCGGGCAATCAAAACACAAAAATCTTTAACAAAAATCATGGACTCCAAAATCTCCCAAACGGTCTTTCTCAGAGCGTTAATGTCTCGGAGACAGTAAACCTTTCTCGGAGCGTTAATGTCGAATAAACAGATACAGTAAACCTTTAAATATATAAAATCTTCCAAACGGTCGTTCAGAGCATACACTAAATATTTCCCAAAAGTATATCAATAACTGTCATAGTGGCCTAAAGCTTTTATACAATTTCAAATTCTCTGACACGGAGTTTCAAAAATAAAACCTAAGTAATATCAATTGTCTTATTCATTACACTTAAAACATCGGCACTAACTCTGAAACAGAGGTAGCTAACTCTTGGTCACTCAGTTAGCCCCTTGATTCAAAATCCCACCTACTGATCACCTGAAAGGAAAAACAATAAGGGAATGAGCCAAATGCCCAGTAACGTCGCTCAAAGGACCAATCAAAAGAATGCAAAGATGTCTGATGAAACAAAATTACGGAGGCACAAAAGTTTCAACTGAACGGACATCAAACCAAATTTCAAATGCTAAAATATATTTGAGTACGGAGACATACACTAGAGAACCATTTAGAATGTGGTCACATACGTCATTACTGACATATGAGGTCCGATTCAGAAAGTAAGATTGCGATCTCTAGCTCATCCTGCTGAGCTAGCCTGCGTTCCAATCCACACGTGGGTAAGTCAGAAATAATAAGTCACATGCATTGTGACATGGCTCATAGAGTTACCAATCATGTCTAATGCATGGATTAAAGACCAAAACAAATATTTTTAGATAACATTATCAAATAGTGGACTTGTCAAACAATAAGTAAAGTTTTACAAAATAATGACAATCATCAATCGCAGAAATGGATGATATCAGCATAGGCCAATTTAAGGTCAAACAATCCGACGGAAATTGAATTCCACAAATCATAGCATTGAGAAACATGTTACTCATAACGCAACTCAAAACAAAAGGGGAAGAAGAATAACTTAACCCAGTTCAAAGAAATTCAGATTTCAAAAAGAACTAAGCACTTACACGAACGATCGGTCCATTGCTGATTCGAATTTCAAAACTAAACCCTTACCTAAATCAAGCTTTTAAGAATACAAATCCTCAAGCACCACCTTAGAATTCAAGAGCTCCCCAAGCCTTCTCTTCTCTCTCTTTCTACCGCAAAGGAAAAAGCAACAGAGAACTCAAAAAGGCTAGAAAGGAAATAAGAAAACTATTTATATGGAACAAAAATTTAAGGTTTCATTCGACTGAAAAAAAAAGGTTTCATTCGACTGAATCCGACATAAGTGAAAATGGTTTCTCATTTGAATGAAAAAGGGTTTTCAGTCGAATGAAAACTTTTCATTTGACTGAATCCGACAGTCACAAAAATCGTTTACCAAAACTTGTTTGTTTTGACCGAAAACAATTTCCATTCGAATGAAAACTTTTCATTCGAATGAAATCTTCAGTCCTTACTTCCTCTCAATTTAAAATACTTTTCATTCTATTCAAACCCTTTTCTCATTCGATTGAATCTTTCAGATACTCCAAACATCACCACCTTCTAGTTTGATTCGAATGAAACCAAGTTTCATTCGACCGAAAATTTTAGAGTTATTTTCAAACCATTTTCTTACTATTAATAAAAAGACCACAAACTTATTTATTCAAAATAATAATTTCACGCCAGGAAAAGAAAATTTTTGGGGTATTACATTTTTTCCCCTTAAAAGAATTCCGTTCTCGGAATTTAAAACGTACCTTAAATGTCAAAAAGCTGAGGATGCTTTTCGCGCATATCGTCTTTGAGTTCCTGAGTGGCTTTCTCAATTTCGTGATTCCGCCATAAAATCTTAACTAAGGGAGTGACTTTCGTCCTTAACACCTGATCACGACGGTCAAGAATCTTAACCGGTTGCTCTTCATAGGAAAGGTCCTCCCGAACTGATAAAGGCTCGTATGACACAATGTGCGTCGGATCGTAAACATACTTCCTCAAATTTGAAACATAAAAAACGTTATGAATGTACGAAAGCTCTGGCGGCAACGCGACTCTATAAACCACCAGACTGATTCTCTCTAAAACCACAAACAGCCCAACAAACCTAGGGCTAAGCTTACCCTTCTTACTGAAACGCATCACCCCCTTCCATGGTGAAACCCTTAGAAATAAGTGATCACCCACCTCAAATTTGAGTTCGTGACGAAGGGTGAGATGTATAACTGCGCTATATGTCCTGATTCTCTTCGAGACGTTCCCGAATCAAATCAAACTTTTTGAGTAGTCAACTGCACTAACTTTGGTCCCAATAACCGTCTCTCTCCTACCTCATCCCAGCATAGTGGCTTCCTACACCTCCGTCCGTACAATGCCTCAAAGGGTGTCATCTTAATACTTGCCTGATAGCTGTTATTATAGGCAAACTGAATTAAAGGTAAATGATTATGCCAACTACCTCCAAGGTCTAGTGTGCAAGCCCTCAACATATCTTTTAGCGTATGAATGGTACGTTCGGACTATCCATCTGTCTTTAGGTGATAAGCAGTGCTGAAACAAAGGTCAGTGCCCATAGAATTCTGGAAGCTCCTCTAGAATTTTGAAGTTAAATGCGGATCTCGATCTGACACTATAGATAATGGTACACCATGCAACCTCACAATCTCATCAATATATAATCTAACTAACTCCGATAAGGGTGCTGTTGTTCGGATCGAAAGGAAATGCACAACATTAGTCAAGCTATCCCAAATAGTGTCAAAACCTTTGACTATCCTCTGTAAGCCTTGTACAAAATCAGTTGTTACATGCTCCCACTTCCACTTCGGAATTACAAGTGGTTGAAGCGGTGTACTAGGCTTCTGATGCTCCGTCTTCACTCTTTGACAAACCAAACAATGACAGACAAATTTTGCTATATCCGACTTCATGCCGCTCCACTAGAAATGCTCCTTAAGGTCATGATACATATTCGTTCCTCCCGTCCACAAGGATAAATCAGCTAGCACACAAAGTCTCTTACGGAACCAAACCACAATGCACTCATCAATTTTGAACTCAGATTGCTTCCCACTGTTAATGTTCTTAATGATGTGAGCTATACCCGAATCTCCATCTTGGGCTTCCTTGATCCTGCTGATCAAAGTAGGTTGTACTTGTAATGCCGCCAAGTATTCTCCACCATCTTGCCATCTATTCTCAAGATTCAAATTCATCATATCCTTCAACAGTCGAGGTTGAAAAGTAACCAATGATGTTAAGTTTCCATTGCTCTTCCTACTAAGTGCGTCAACCACGATATTTGCCTTACTGGGGTGATAATGGATCGTGCAGTCATAGTCTTTCAAAAGCTCTAACCAACGCCTTTGTCTCATGTTCAGCTCCTTTTGGGTGAAAATATACTTAAAGACTTTTATGATTAGTGTAAATCTCGCAGGTCTCACCATACAAGTAGTGTCTCCATATCTATAAAGCAAAAACCACAGCTACTAACTCAAGATCATGGGTGGGATAGTTCTGGTCATAGGGTTTAAGCTGTTTAGAAGTATAAGCAATCACCTTACCATGCTGCATTAAAACACACCCTAAGCCTCTCTTTGAGGCGTCATTATAAATCACAAGACCTTCGAAACCAGATGGTAAGGTCAATACCGGTGCAGACACCAACCTCTGTTTCAGTTTTTGGAAACTAGCCTCACACTCCTCGCTCCAAACAAACCGAGTGTTCTTTTTAGTCAATTGAGTTAAAGGCACAACTATCTTCAAAAAACCTTATACGAATCGACAATAGTAACCTGTTAATTCCAAAAAGCTTCGCACTTCAGTAACATTGCTAGGTCTTTGCCAGTCAATCACCGCCGTAATCTTAGAGGGATCAACGACTATTCCATCGTTGGACACCACATGCCCCAGAAATGTAACCTGCTCAAGCCCTTATTTAACTCATGGTAGTCAATGCAAAGTTTTATCAAGTAGCTCTTGAAGCTGTTCCTTTAACTCCTTCATCTCTAAAGGTTCCATTCGATACAGAGCCTTGGAAATATGTGCCGTACCAAGAATTACGTCAATTGTGAATTCAACCTCACGATCGATGGGTTTTCCTGGCAACTCCTCGGGAAACACATCACGAAAATTGCGTACTACCGGTACGTCTGTTATCTCAAAACTTCCATAATTAATATCAAGGATGTGTGCAATGTAACCCTCACACCCCTTACGAAGCATACGGCGAGCCGAATCATCTGAAATAATAGAAAACCCACAAGATTTTAAACCCCGAAACTCAAACTTAGATAAATCAGATAAATGAAAACGGACTCGCTTCTCACAGCAGTCAACTAAGGCATGATAGGATGCCAACCAATCCATACCCAAAATACATCAAAATCACGAATATATAGAGGAATGAGATCCCCAGGATAGTCTCTATCGCATATGCAGATCTTACAATTCCTCAATATTGAATTAACTACCACAGAATCTCCAACTGGAATACCAATCGATAACTCGTAGTCAAGAGACTAGGGTTTAACCCCGAGGCTACGTGCAAGCGAAAGAGAGATAAAATAGTGTGTGGCACTAGAGTCAAACAACGATACATGTGCATCAATTGAGCTAATCTGAATCTTACCTACCACCATATCCTTTGAACTTGATTTATCCTTAGCCATCATGTGGAATACCCTGCCGATAACCTTAGGTTTCTGCCCTCCGGCTGATTGATTTGTATTCTGTCTAGGGCCCGAAGCTGTACTACATGCAACTGAACCTTGTGGGCCAGATTGCCCTAATGCTGAAATAGGACAATCTCTTATATGGTGACCTTTTTGGCCACACCTGAAACATGCTCCCGTATCCCAATGGCAACTCTTACTGCCATACCGCTTGTTGCACCTCTGACAAATAGGATCAGTACCTATAGATGGAGGCCTCTGAACAAAGTTCTGGTTAAAATTCCTACTCAAATTACCTTGGGCTTGACCCTGCCTTCAACCTTGGTCCCTTTGGCCCACCGTAATCAACAAAGATGTCTGTTTTCATTTCCCATCACTTGCTGCTGTGTGTGACTGGGATAGCTCTGGATGATCTCTTTTGCCTGCCTTGGCATCTTTCCTCTCTCTAAAATCCCTTGCCTCAGATTCAATAGTCTTCACAATGTCTACACAGTAAACATAGGTCTCAATCAGGGTTGGAACAATGCGCTGTCTAATGCTAGACTTAAGACCCCAAGTAAACAACTGTACTCTATTCTTTTTATTAGCCACCAACTGCTTACCACAACAAGATAGTCGTGTAAACTTTACCTCATATTCAGCGACAACTCTCATTCTCCTCTTGCCTCAGATTAAGAAAATCACGATACATCTATTCTTTACACTCTTAGGAAAATAGCGGTCGAGAACAAAACCTTAAACTGATCCCATGTCATCGCCATGTGTTGTTCTACCGTCTTACTATCCTTAATCATTTTCCACCAGTGGCCTGCCTCCCCATATAGCTTATACACTGTGAGTTCTATCTTTTTCTCATCACTGTAACCCATAGGCCTAAACATCTTTTGAAGTCGAGAAATCCACTTCTCCGCCACAATCGGATCGTCGGTCCCCCAAAAGGTTCTACATTCTTCTTATCAAATTTCTCTAACAAGCTACGGATCTGAGCCTGCCTGTGATTCGTATTATGTTAGGGGTTGGGTTGATTCTGCTGATTTAGCTGAGCATGCTGATTAGCCAGAAGTTGAGTCAGCTGAGCTTGCTAATTTAACAAGAGGGTCAGAAGATCTGGTGGATTCTCGTTCCCTGTGACATTTGGATGCTCCACATTCTGATTGTTGGTTCGCCTATTACTACGACCGCTTGCCATTGCTACAAGAGAAAAATAAGATCAGATGCTGACTAAGACATTAGACTTATTTCTACCCATCCTACCTATCTCACAATCTTATATGATCCTAAGCATGAGTCTACAGAATCTCAAGCCTAGGCTCTGATACCAACTCGGTCACGCCCCGAATTTCCTGGAGCGTTAATGTCAAATAAACGGAGACAATAAACCTTTAAATATCAAAAATCTCCCAAACGATCTTTCAAAGCAAATACTAAATATTTCCCAAAAGTATATCAATAACTGTCATAGTGGCCTAAAGCTTTTATACAATTTCAAATTCTCCAACACGGAGTTTCAAAAATAAACCCAAGTAATATCAACTGTCTTATTCATTACGCTTAAAAATATCGGCACTAACTCTGAAACAAAGGCAACTAACTCTTGGTCACTCAGCTAGCCCCTTGATTCAAAATCCCACCTACTGATCACCTGAAAGGAAAAACAATAAGAAAATGAGCCAAATGCCCAATAAAGTCGCCCAAAGGACCAATCAAAAGAATGCAAAGATGTCTGATGAAACAAAATTACGGAGGCACAAAAGTTTCAACTGAACGGACATCAAATCAAATTTTAAATGCTAAAATATATTTGAGTACCGAGACAGACACTAGAGAACCATTCAGAATGTGGGCACATACGTCATTACTGATATATGAGGCCTGGTTCAGAAAGTAAGATCGCGATCTCTAGCTCATCCCGCTGAGCTAGCCCAAGTTCCAATCCATGTGGGTAAGTCAGAAATACTAAGTCACATGCACTGTGACATGGCTCATAGAGTTACCAATGATGTCTAATGCATGGATTAAAGACCAAAACAAAGATTTTTAGATAATATTATCAAATAATGGACTTGTCAAACAATAAGTTGAGTTTTACAAAATAATGACAATCATTAATTGTAGAAATGAATGATATCAACATAGGCTGATTTAAGATCAAACAATCCGACAGAAATTGAATTCCACAAGTCATAGCATTAAGAAACATGTTACTCATAACGCAGCTCAAAACAAAAGGGGAAGAAGAATAACTTAACCCAATTCGAAGAAATTCAGATTTCAAAAAGACCTAAGCACTTACACGAATGATCGGTCCATCGCTGATTCGAATTTCAAAAGTAAACCCTTACTTAAATCAAGCTTTTAAGAATACAAATCCTCAAGCACCACCTTAGAATTCAAGAGCTTCCCAAGCCTTCTCTCCTCTCTCTCTCTCAATCGCAAAGGAAAAAGCATCAGAGAACTCAAAAAGGCTACAAAGGAAATAAGAAAACTATTTATATGGAACAAAAATTTAAGGTTTCATTCTACTGAAAAAACGGTTTCATTCGACTGAATCTGACAGAAGCAAAAATGGTTTCTGATTAGAATGAAAACGGATTTCATTCAACTGAAACCGACAGTTTTGACCGAAAAATAGTTTTCATTCGACCAAAAGAATTTTCATTCGAATGAAAACTTTTCATTTGAATGAAATCTTCTGTCCTTAATTCCTCTCAATTTAAAATACTTTTCATTCGAATCAAACCCCTTTTACATTCGATTGAATCTTTCAGACACTCCAAAACATCACCACCTTTCAGTTTGATTCAAATGAAACAACGTTTCATTTGACCGAAAAATTCAGAGTTATTTTCAAGCCATTTTCTTACTATTAAGAAAAAGACCACAAACTTATTTATTCAAAATAATAATTTCACACAAGGAAAAGAAAATTTTTGGGGTATTACATATACCTACTCCTTTGGTCGAACTTAGATTGTTCCAAAGCACGTGCCAAGTCTACACATTCCCTATAGCTCAGAGCTGACCCTATCTCTCAATTTATGCCTAAGGCCCCACTCAAACTTCCGACATCTATCTCCTTCTGTTGGCAACATCCTTACTGCAAATCTTGCAAGGTGCAAAAACCTTATTTCAAATTCATCTACCGATTCTTGATCTCCATGCATCACCGTGGCAAATTCCCTCAACATCTAGTTACGATAACTCGTTGAGAAATACTGGTTAAAAAACAATTCCCTGAATCAATCCCAAGTCATCTCATCCAACTGTTGATGACTCGAACTCCTCTCCACCATTTTCCACCACTAATCGACCTCATTTCTTAGTCCATATATAGAAAATTCAACCTTTTGTCTCTCATTGTAGTGAATGGATTGAAATATTTTCTCCATTTTGCTCATCCAGATCTCTACCTCCATAGGGTCCAATTACCCCCAAAAGCTAATAGTATTTTGTTTAATAAATTCATTCAATGTACTCTGATCTTGAGGTTGTGATCGAACTGAGTTTGGTACCCCTTATTGCTGGTTAGCTAGATACTGTGTCATCAAGGTCAGAATCTGGTTCATACTATTCAGAACCGTAACCATCGGTTCTGGGTTCTGATGTTCCTCTTTATTAGGTCAAGATACCTCACTATCAGAGACCTCTTGGCCCTCCGTACTGTCTCTACTGCCTGTGTTGTGAGAGCGAGCCATGTTGGTACAATGAACAATGATTAGTGGGTTTTGAGAGAACATTAAAGGAATAAATTGACATGCCTTGAGTATAGTAGAGATTATTGAATGTTGTATGTGAAACAATTTAAAGATGGACAATAAGGAAATAACGACTAGTTTTGCCCAAAATCATGCCAGATCTTCCCATAACGGTTATATTTGATATCCACCATATAAAAATGATTTGAGGTTTCATCATACACCATGAAAATCACATTTTATGCCTCCATTCGTTAGAGAAACATTAAGGCTCATAGATTAAACTTTTCTCTCTTCATCTTCATGATTTTACATCATTAAAGAGAGCATCTTCATGAGCAATTCTTTGATTAAGAGTGAGCATCATTCAAGTCATCAATTCTCTCATCTCTCTATTTAATAGAGCTTCATTTGTACCCATTTCCTTTCAAGAGGGTTCCTTTCAAGAGGGTTTCTTTGTACACAATTCATTTGTACTCATTTCCTTTCAAGAAGGTTGTTGCTAGTGGATTCTAGAGCTCTTGCAAGGGACTTCTTTGAAGAGGTGGATGTAGGCTTGAGGGTAGTTCAAGCCGAACCATTTAAATCTCCTTGTCAAGTATCTCAAACTCAATCTCTTTACTTATTGTTCTATAATTGCTTGAGATTGTGTAGATAGTATCTTCATTGAAATATTACTTAGTATGATTGAGATTCATTATTATGCCTAATTTAAATTCTTCATTAATTTTTAAAGACCCTATTCACTCCCTTTAGGGTTGTATTATTGGTTTCAAGTTGTATGAGAGCCTTGGTTCTTGAATTTTTGGTTAACACGTAGAGAGTTAAAAGATCATGGAATTTCTTAATCTTGAGAATAGTTCTATTACTAGACCTCTACTTTTTGATTGGTGTTCGTATAATATATGAAAAATTAGGATGAGAGTATTTTTAGAGTCCTTAGACTTTGAAATGTGGGGATCGTTGAGGATGGCCCTTATGTACCCACCAAGTTGATTAGGAATAAGTTTGTGCCAAAGGAGAAATTCGAATTTAATGACTATGATAGAAATATGCTTTGTATGAATTCTAGAGTTAAGAATTGTCTTGTTTGTGCTCTAAACACAAATGAACTCAATCGAGTTATTATGTGTGATTCGACTAAGGGTGTGTAGGATACACTTCAAGTCACTCACGAAGGGACTTCTCTTCTAAGAGATTCAAAGATGAATCTATGGCATAGAAAATATCAATTGTTTCAAATGTTTTCCTGTGAATCTATTACGGAAATGAATTTTAGTTTCACTAAAATTGTTAATAATTTGAAACAATTAGGAAAAGATCTCTTTAACGATGATCTTGTGAGAAAGGTGATTAGGTTATTACTTATAGAATAGGACGCAAAAATCACTGCACTTCAAGAATCAAAGGATCTTAATACCTTCTCGTTGGATGAATTAATTTGCTCCTTGATGACCTATGAAATGCAACTCAAATCATTCGGGTAAAAAGGTTCAAAGAAGAGGGAGAAGTGCATTGCTCTTAAAGCTTCATCAGCAACGGATCAATATTCATGTGACAAGGAGGAAGACTTGAATAACAAATACATTAATATACTTGCAAAGTAATTTAATTAGTTTCTCAAAATAAAGAAAGATGGAAACTCACACAGGAGCAAGAATGAGTCAAGTATGAGAGTACCTCAATGGAGAATAAGAAATAGAACGAGGCAAGAACAAAGCCCTCCATAAAGACATCAATTAAAGCCATTATTTGGAGAGATAATGAGTTAAGTGGAGATAAAGGTGGTGACTTTGATGATAGAGATGCAAATTTATGGTTCATGGCTCCAAAAAAAAGATGAGGTAAAATTTTCATGTAGTTATAGTGATAGCAATTGCTCCAACAATGATATTTATGATGCTTATGCTCTTTTATATAAAGAATCCATGAAATTAGCCAAGAAAAATTGTGCTTTGAAAAAACAAGTGCATGCGATTTCAAAAGAGCTAGATGACTTAACAAGTGAAAATAATGAGTTGCATGCCAAGAATGAATGCATATCTAGCTATCTTTCTGTGAAACATGTGAATAATGATTTGGTTGATTTGATTGTGAACATTCCTAGCACAAAACAAATATTTTGCAATAATTTGGTTTTAGAAGAAAAAAATGAAAGATTTAAAACTTGAGATTTATGATTTGAAAAATGGTCTTGAAAAACTTGTTGATGGTAAAAAAAAACTTGGATTTGTCATGCTTGGACGTCAAAGAATTGGCCTAGACAAAGATGGTGTTGGATTTGATCCTTTCCTTTTGTCCCCTAAGTTTTCAAACAACAAGCTGGGTTGAATGTTCCTCCATGACAACCAACGAACTATTGCACAACCTTTTGCACATTGTGGTTGGTGCAACAAGAAAGAGTATACGACTAGTTATTATCTTTGTAGAATTGTTTATGTTGGAGGTGTAAAGAAAATGTGGGTTGTTAATGATTTTCTTAATGTTGCTAAGCTAACACTTATTGACCCAACAAAATGTGGTTATCAAAAGTTAAAACTAAATTGTGATTGTAGGTTGTTCAAAGCAAAAGCAAAAGCAAAAGCAAATAGCAACAAGGAGAAGGCTCCAAGAAAAAATTTGAAAAGGAGGAGCAACAAGCTAAATCTTAAGGGGGTGGTGTTGAGGGGTGGGGGTTGTTAAGCATTCCAAGATAGGAGATGCTACTTCAAATGAGGAGAACCTCAAAGCTTGTCAAAGAAAATGGACTTCAAAATGATCACTCATTAGATTGAATCCTCGGTAATTCATCAAGAGAGTAAAAGTTGATGCTTTATTCAACATTGTGCTATGTACTAAACTTATATATCATCAAGCATCCTTAAATTGCCATATTTATTTCTCATGATACAAAGAACTTGTTTATTAAGCACCTATACGAACTATGGCATTAGATGTGAATCCTTGATTGTTTACTTCTCTATGTAGTAATCTTGGATTAGATGGCGATGAATGGTCCTCTTGCACTTTTATTGAAAACATTGATTGTTGATGACCATTATTCATGTTATGAAAATTCCATGTTAAGATTATGCTGTCTTAATGCTTTACCTTGCCATTCCTCTACACACACCAGGAGAGCATGACGCGGTTAGACATTTAATTGTGTTTGTTGGATATTGTTGGCATTGATCGAGGGGGAGCATACATTGAGATGGAATATGCATATGGTAACTTGATAGGGGAACATACATTGGTATGGAATATCTTGTTACTCTTAAAAAAATGTAAGAAGTAAACAAGATTATTGAGCTACATTGCATATCTTTCTTTGGATCATGAAGGAACTTTTGATGTTATCCATATGAGTTCATGAGTTATATGCACTTCAAACTATTATCTTGCTTATAACTATCTCTTCACACACGCATACACTTATCTTTTTATTGATGACAAAGGGGGAGAAACACTGTTAATTTTATATGCTATGTGATTGTGTGTTTCAAGAGAACATTAAAGGAAGAACATATCTTGTTTTAGCTAGAGAAGCTAGCTATGCGCTTAATTGGTATATAAGATAAATTGACATGTTGTGTATACTAGAGATGATTGAATGTTCTAAGTGAGATTGCTGTGCCTAATTGACTACAATATGATACTTCCTCCGTCCCTTAAAGACCGATCCATTTGACTTTGCATGTATATTAAGGATTTAGGTCATATATTGTGTGTCTTTTTCATTTTACCCTTTAGAGAAATGGGGAAAAGAGTGGGCCATGAGAGAGAAAATTAGTTGGTAGAGTGTTAAATGTGAAGAGAAAAATAGAATAAAAAAGTATAAAGTGGTGGGCCAGGAGAGAGAAAATGAGTTGGTAGAGAATTAAATACGGTGAGAGAAATAAAATAAAAAAGTAAAAAAATGGTAAATATGTAAAAATACCTATAGAATCTTTCCTATTTTGGAAGTGGTCAATTTTTGTAGGACAGCCCAAAAAGGAAATATGATCAGTTTTTTTAGGGGCGGAGGGAATATATCTTACCTTATATAGAAACATAGTTTGTCATCATCAAAAAGGAGAGATTGTTAGCCCTATAGTTGGATAACTTTGGCTTACATCTTGTTTTAATGATAATTACAAATTGATTATGCTCTAATGTGTGCTTTGAGTGTATTCTTAGTAGGTATATACATGCACACTCATAAAGATAAATTTGAGAACTTGGACAGATGGATTAAAGACAAAGAAGCTTAAAGTTATAGTGGACATGCTATGGAAGCTTCATCAAGTCCAATGTAAAAGAACAAGAAAGAATGCATAGACAAAGTTACTATCGATTATGATTGATTTTTACTATTATGTAACTAGTCTTGGTTTGATGCTTGAATTGATGACTATGACCTAAAAGGACCTTAGGACACCTTGTACATTGCATGTGAGATCACAACCATTCACACAAGTATGGTTCTTGCAAATGAGTGAACTTTGGAGCTCACTCAGATTTTTTTTCAAAATTTTTTCTAGTGCTAATCATCATATCTTGATTAAAACTTTTAATTAGCTTTCTAACGCAAAAATAACACCTCAGTCCGATTTTTCTAAAGAAAGTTATGCCCAAATTAAGAATGGGAGACGGTCGATAGGCAGTAAGGGCATACAATCGACTACATTCCAAATGCAGTCGACATTATTGACCGTTGGGTGAGAAATAATGACTAGTTTCGCCCAAAATCATGTTAGAACTTCCCATAACGGCTATATTTGATATCTGCCCTATAAAAATGATTTGGGATTTCATCATACACGATGGAAACCACATTCTAAGCCTCTATTCATTAGAGAAACATTAACGCTCATACATTAAACTTTTCTCTCATCTCTCTATTTAATAGAGCTTCTTTTGTACTCATTTCCTTTGAAGGGGGTTTCTTTGTGCACAATTGATCTTTATAAAAGTATTGTGATCAAGGCTTGGGTTTTTCAAGTCTTGGGTGAGTTTTGTAGACTCAAGGCTTGTGCTTGGTGTGGAGATATCACCGAGTGTTGTAAGGGTTTTGATCTCGTCCCGAAAGAAGATTGTTGCTATTGGATTCTAGTGCTCTTGTAAGGGACTTCCTTGAAGAGGTGGATGTAAGCCTGAGGGTCGTTCAAGCCGAACCATTTAAATCTCCTTGTCAAGTATCTCTAACTCAATCTCTTTACTTATTACTCTGTAATTGCTTGAGATTTTGTAGATAGTTTCTTCATTGAAATATTGTTTGGTATGATTGAGATTCATTTTTGTGCTTAGTTTAAATTCCCCATTAATTTTCACAAACCCTATTCACCCCCTCTAGGGTTGTATTATCGGTTTCACATACCATATCTCTAAAATAGGTTTTAGTGTTTATAAAACCTGCCATGGTTTCTTCGATTCAAAATTGCCAGGAGATATTATACATATATATACTTTATGAAAGAAATTCATCTGGATTCTCTGAACCGGAGTATGTATAAAAAATGCTCATTAACAACTATCACAGTTCGTCATAACTTGGGTATGCTGCGGTCAGCGTACAATCCCCCTGACTAGGGCCCACAGTCCCTACTCTACTCGGGGTAAATATTATTCCATCAAGGTACAAGCCCCCCGATTAAGGCCCACAATCCCTCTTCCGCCCGGGATACATATAACTGTGGTCCAATAGACGAACCACAAGTAACAGTACTGTGCATCAATGTATCGTCTGTCGACCAGGACCCACAATCTAAATTTTCTCTATGGATATGGGGCACAACTACCAAGCTAGAAACACCGTTTCATTCAACATATGCCAACTTTAAAACACTAGTTATAGAAATATTTTATGACTTTTTTTAATTCATTTTTCTCATCAAATAAATTTCAGAACAGTGGAAGCATAACAAATACTTAAAACTTTCATTTGGTAAAATTACGTATACATATACATATATTGAAAAATAGGTTGTACGGAGTAACATGGCAAGAGTACTTACTTGAATAGCTAAGTGGTTCTGGTTCTTGTTCTCAAGCTTGCCCTAGGTCTTGTCTATCCAAACCCAAACAATAAACCCTATAGATGTTATCTACTGTCGCTCAATCATGACTGGCTACTAAATTTTTTTCGAGTGTGTGAAATTAACAAGATGCCCCTGAACTTGTGCCAAATTACCAAAATACCTCTAATGCCTAACATACCCCTACACCCCTACCCCCAAAATAACTAAAAACACTCTTTTAAATGACTACGTGGGTTTCTCAAGCAACAAGGACCTTTCTGAAAATTTTATGTTCAGAACCCTAAATCACTCCTTAAATTGAGCGCTAAGGATCTTATTTCAATAGTATATCAAACGGTACCAGATGTCGTGAAATGTTAGATGCTCAAACGTCTCAGTATGATCAGATCGCTGTAAAATTTATGGCTAAAAATAAATTTATTTACTATGCTAATTTATTCAAAAACTTATTTTCAAAATAAAATCATTTCAGACCTTTTGCATTCCCAGAAAAATCTCAGAAAATTCTACATTCAAGGTTTTGCAAAAATAAAGGGAGTTTTATTTTTACACTTTTTCCAAATATGCAAAGAAATGGCATAAACGTTTTTGGGCAATGGACTGATATTTAATTCTGAAAATAGCATGTTTCAACAAATCCTAGCTTTGTACATTGACAATTTTGAGGCAGAAGCATGATGAATCTTTAAAAACTCAAAACTACAAAGCTAAAGTAAACTTTTTGAGGTTTTAAAAAATATAAGGATCACAGAGATTCAATGAGTAGTGAATTTTGTATAGCAAATCAAAGTGACTGATAAAAATAACACTTTGTTGTGCAGACTAGTTTTGTTCAATGGATTTGAAGCAAAATACTATAAATCTTAGAAAACTCAAAATTACAAAGTAAAAGAAAACTCTAGAAATATAAAATTCACAGAACACTAATGGGTAATGAATTTGTTATGACGACTCGAAGTGGCTGCCAGAAACCAAAAAATTCTGGACTTTATGGTGAATTGACTTTAAGGTCATTTTTTGATAAGCAAATGCGATATGCTGAGAAAACTTAAAACTAAAAAGTTGGAATGGACACAACAAGGTTTTTAGAAAGTATAAAAATGCCTCAATCTGATAGTAATGAAAGAGATTTTGACAAAACCCTAACCCACTCTTACGCTGTTCTGCAGCAGCCTTTTTATCAAACACACCCACATCTCACTCTCTAAAACACATACAATATCCTAGCACTCATACTAATAACTATTGAATTCATATACAAAATCCTAACCTATCTAGGACACCTATTACATGGCAAAAATTAATGATGGAGGCTAGGAATTTTTACTTTGAAATTTTCTTGCCCTAGCTTGCTTCTTCTCTCTCCTTTTCTCTCTAGACTTCATGTAAAGAGGCAGACTAAAAATATTTGATGGCGGGAGATTTACTGGGGTATTTATACTAACCCTAATGAGGAATTTTCTTAGAAACCCTTGAACTTTAATTGTTTCTCTTTCCTACATTTACCCCTTGCTTTATCTAATTTCTGTTGTACCCGTCTCCATTATATTTACAGCTTATGGTCATTTTGAAATGTCGCTAAATGTGCCAAATAATTCGTTCAGAACAATTGTTGCTAAAGCTTGCCAATCATTTTGCCCACACCAATGGTCAGTAAAGACTCCAAATAATATCGGTCATAGAAGCTGTCGCTAAAGGATAAATGACCGGCTGAATTGCTATAAAACTAACTCTAAAATTTGGGGTATTATGAAAGAAGCTCCAAATGCAGGTATATATATATATATATATATATATATATATATATATATATATATATATATATATATATATATATATATATATATATATATATCTCAAACCAACTTTAAATATAACCATCGAGCTACAAAGGGATTCTAGTGGTGGCGTGGAGCACGTCCATGTAGATTATAGACCATATGTAAACCTAGAGCAAATTCTACGTGACCTAGTTGTAACCACAGATATTTTGAACACATAGTGATATACTGCTACCATGCAAGTGTAACTTCGAAGCAAAAAATTTCAGTTACTGATGAAAATAATGTTTAAATATAACTCAAGCCTAATACCATCATATCATAAGTTATAATTGCTGAGTAGACTTTGATACTACATGTACTTCAACTAAACCACATCATATCATCATAGGCAATCATCTTCTTTTGAGACTTCACTTGTAATTGTTGATCGGGAAAAAGGGGTTCGCTGCTACGTGGAGGTGCCACAAAAGATGCAATCTGAGTCAGCTTCCAGGTAGACAAAATGGGAGACAACAAGAATGGCTTGAGGGCTGAGAGCGAGGCTCTCCAGACAGGTCGCGAGGGCTGGCAGAGCCACCCAGGCAGGGCGACGACGAACAGGACCGACAGTCGACAGTCTGAGTCAGGGGTGCAGCGTCAAGGGTCCGGTGACAGTAGCTCAAATGTGTTTCTCTCACTAGAATTCCAGAGAGAATGTCTTTTTAGAGAGAGAAAGTGAAAAGTCCAAATGCGAAGAAGATCCTTGAATAAGCTCCAAAGTCCACTATTTATAGGCAAAAATGTGAAATGTATCATAAGTTGACATGTGTCATCTTCTAGGAGCGACACGCTGCTAGGGGGTCTAAGGTATTGATTCTCCTTTGGACTGTCGGTCCCCAAGTTCATGCTGCCCTGCCCTTGCAACATCTCTCTGCCTGTCTGAGGAGACTGATCATGCCGCGGTACCATGGTCAGAGTAGCCCGTTGCCCCAGCCACCAGTCCAAGCCCTTACTGAATCCCACGAGGTGCGTCAAGAAATGCGTAGAGAACCTGACAACGGTGAGGGTTGCCCCTATAGCCAACTGCCAGGCGGACTAGGTGCGATGCCCTCCGAGGACCTCCTCCAGTCCCGGAGTGACCCGTGGGTCGTTGCCCTGGTGGTGTCGATGATTAACAACAACATGAGTGGGCATGGTCACCGCTCAGTGCTTAGAGTCCATTGTGGGGAAGTCTTCGTGTTGGAGCCCCTTGCGAGTGTGATATTGATGGCTTTAAGGTTGTGCCGGCGATGGCTTCAGTGTTGTGAGCCTATCCCGCTACGAGGGCCAGAGCCCCCATTGATTGTGTCGGCGATGGCGTGAAGCCCATCCCATAGTTTGATTAAGCTGGCGATGGCATCAAGCCCATCCCGTAGTTTGATTGAGCCAGCGATGGCATCCAGCCCATCCCGTAGTTTGATTGAGCCGGCGATGGCATCAAGCCCATCCCGTATTTTGATTGAGCCGGCGATGGCATCCAGCTTATCCCGTAGTTTGATTGAGCAGGTGATGGCATCAAGCCCATCCCGTAGTTTGATTGAGCCGACGATGTCATCCAGCCCATCCCATAATTTGATTGAGCCGATGATGGAATCAAGCCCATCCCGTAGTTTGATTGAGCTGGCGATGGCATCCAGCCCATCCCGTAGTTTGATTGAGTCGGTGATGGCATCAAGCCCATCCCGTAGATTGATTGAGCCAGCGATGGCATCCAGCCCATCACGTAGTGAGGGCCGGAGCCCCCGGTGATGCTGCACACTCTGGAGAGTGGGTTGAAGCATGTTTCACAACCAAGGCAAGGTGTGCACGGTGTGGTGAAATGATGGACCGATGCAAGGAGCATGGTAGTGTGACAGAGAGCCAAGGGGCACGACTGTATTAATGGCGCGGGCATGGGCGCGGCGAAGTAGTAAGGTGCCGGGGGCACGTCATTGTTTGTGGTGCACGAGTTCAGTGACGAGTGTTGAGGAGACAACACTTGGTGCCGGGGCACGTGTTATGAAAAGGGGAGCATGGGTGCGGCGACGAACATCGTGGAGACAATAGTTGGTGCAGGGGGCACGCATCATGAAAAAATGCGCACGGGAGTGGCAACGACTGTCGCGGAGATAATACTTGGTGCTGGGGACACGTATCATGGAAGTGGCGCATGGGCGCTGTGATGAACGTCGCAGAGCAATACTTGGTGCCATAGGCATGCATCATCGAGACTACCACAAGGGCGCAGCGACGAACGTCGCAGAATGATTGTTGATGAGCGAGCATTGTTAGAGAGTGCGATGAGTGACAGCGGTGTTTAGGAATGAACCTTGCAAGACAGAAGGGTGGCCGACCCCCTACAAGAAGGGGTGGCCGACCCCCTTCAAGAAAGGGGTGGCTAACCCCCTTGAAGAAGTGGGTGGCTGACCCCTTTGAAGGAGGGGTGGCCCCATCCCCTTGGAAAAAGGGGTGGCCGACCCCCTATAAGAAGGCGTGGCAGACCTCCCCCCCAAGAAGGGGTGGCCGACCCCCCCTCAAAAAGGGGTGGCCGACCCCCTCAGGGGTCGAGTCCTTTTTCTCCAACGATTTGACCGTGCTGACGTTGCTGCATTGGTGATGCCTGTGAATACTTGAAAAGGAGATGCGCCTTAACTGAGTGATGGCGTTTAAATAATTGACCGTTGACTGGGCGATGTGTCGCGCAAAGTGGGTCCCCTAGCGTGCTCTACTGGTATGACCAAAATAGGGTATGAACATAAGCCCCTTGTGCGTGGTGTGCGTGGAGGGGTAACCCGAGTAGGCGCCACATGCATAAATGATGTGGCTGGAGATCGGGTAGCGGGGGAATAAAATGAAATGTTATGTTAAAAACATTATGCTGTGAGAAAGGGCGTGTTTGGGCAAAGAACAAAGTTGTTGGGTTTTGGGGGGAAAAGTTGAGTTGGATTTGGAATGGGTGGTCTATATTAAAAGTTGGCCCTCCCCAATTAATAGTCAAGGGGGGGAGGGGAGTTGCAAAAACATTTGCATCCTATCACTCCAGAGAGAGAGGAGAAGAGAGAAAAGAAAGAAAAACAAGAGATGGTGAGAGAGGGCAAACAAGTGGCCGAAGGGTCGGCCGATGATGGGGGTTGGCAGAGCCAGGGGGTCGGCGCATGTGGGGAGAGGGAAATAAGAGAGGAAGGGGGAAGGAGGGAGGAAAGGGGAAGTGGGTCAGCCTCTCGGGGGGGTCGGCTAGGTGTGGGGGTCGGCCAGCCAAAGGGGTGGGCCTCATCCGGGGAAAGAGGTGGAAGGGAATGAAGGGAAGGAAGGGAGGAGAGGGGAGAAATGGGAGGGGGTTTGGCCGCACGGGGGGTCGGCCAGACAGGGGGGTCGGCCGCACGGGGGTTGTCTGGGTCATTGGGTAGAATGATGGTCGTGCTTGACGAGCCGATGCCTGTTTCGAAGAAAGTTAAGCAGAAGATGTGGGCGAAGCCGCGGGGTGTGGCTGCTAGCACATCACGACCGTCGCGGGTCATGACGACATAACCAATGGTCGAGCCACCGACAGATGAGGCTAGGGTTGCGTCAGGTGGTGAGACGGTAGTGCCCTTGACTTTTGATAATGGTGGGTGAGATTGTATGATCCGGATCCAGACAAGACAAACACACTGATAGGAGCGAATGGGGTAGTGCCACCCCTACATGACAGTGAGCTGTGGAGGGAGCTTGCCATCCAGGTAGCTAATGGAGCTTTTACAGTGTCATGGAGTGGTCCGTCAATGGGAGAGGAGCCACGGGCGCTATCACCATATGTGCGTGCTCCGAGCTGTGAGGAGGCTCCTGTGATGTCGCCGAGATATGTTCTGAGGTTATTGGTGGAGAGGGAGGATATACCATGGGCACCTATTGTAATGACCCGGTCCACGGCCCCACCACAGGGCATTGCCTCCCTCAAAAGGGCTAGCCAAGTAGGTACTTATGAGTTCATAGGCAGGGTCTTATAAGGCCAATCGCAAACTCTCCCACAACCGATGTGGGATATTATAATCTCCCCACCTTATTCCTTAGCATCCTCGCTAAGGCTCGATCACACATAGCCCAGAATCCTCCTCTCTAGCCAATGTGGGATATACCCAGCTCACCCTTCGTTGCCCCAACCATCCTCTTGATGTGGGATATACCCGGGCTTGCCTTCGTTTCCCCTAACCATCGACAACCTGACTGGATACCCCAGCCCAAGCTTTCGAGAGTCGGCTCTGATACCATCTGTAACGACCCGGTCCACGGCCCCACCACAGGGCATTGCCTCCCTCAAAAGGGCTAGCCAAGTAGGTACTTATGAGTTCATAGGCAGGGTCTTATAAGGCCAATCGCAAACTCTCCCACAACCGATGTGGGATATTACACCTATAGTGTTTAAGGGACATGGCGCGATGCCAATCTGGTGGGACTTCTGGTGTCAGCACATGGTGGAGACGCCGCGGTGGGAAGCGCTATTGCAGAGGTTGGGGTTGCTACCGGCGGTGGACATTACGAGGAGGGGTCTGGAGTTGTATAGGGATACACCCAGTATGACCCTGCTGCTGTCGAGGTGGAGCACTCACATACCTTTGTGACTAAGTTTGGAGAGATTGGGCCGACGCTACTGGACATGATGATGCTGACGGGGCTGCCAATGCAGGGAGAGTTGGACGCGCGTGTGACACTGCTCAGTGGTGAGGAGCACTTGTTGTAGACACAGTTGCTGGATATTTTAGCGGAGACGAAGCAGCACCGGAAGGGAACTTACGGTGGGTGGCTCCGACTCTTCTATGGTATAGTGCAAGCAAGGTCGGGGCAGAGATTGGGCGCTGCTGCTCACTTTGCGATGGGGCCGTATCACAAGGATGAGCAGTATAAGATGGTGGCCTTCCTGACGATGTTCTTGTCGAGGTGAGTATTGTACTTTCCATAGATTGTATTTGTGCTTGTGACTTTATTCGGCGTCGCGTGTAATGAGTTGTTGTTTGCTCGCAGGTTTGTGTTTGAGGGGATGCCGGAGGATGGCCTTTCTCCAAGGGTGATTCCCTTGACGATTTGGATGGCGCAGGGGAAGCGCGTGGGGCTGGCACCTGTGTATCTGGGCACCCTGTATTCATGCCTGGATTAATTGGTGAATGACGTGAAGCGGTCGCATGGGCGGTACCAAGTGGCGACGTACGTGGACTGGATGTTTTTGCAGAGGTACTTGTACGAGTGCTTTCTGGATTATCGTCAGTTAGAATTCCCACGCCAGCATCCGGTGCCGACGATGAGGACGGTGACACACGGGGGCAAGTCACAGGAGGTGGTGGTGTGGTGTAGCGGGTCACGAGTGTTCGCATGGTCGGGCATTAAGAGGCCTGATTGTCCTTGTCACGACTAATAGATTCTCGCGAGGCATGCTTGGCGCGGCCGTACAGAGATAAGCATTCATCATATGGATTACCCCCCTAGTTGCATGGACAGGAGATGACGAGGGACTTGACCAGGAGGGGGGCCTTGGCACCGGCAGATGTTGTGCTCTTGGTGGCCTACTTTTCGGGTTGGCTTCCGGTGATGACGGAGGATGGTGGGAAACTCGCAGAGAACCTGTATTACGTGGCCCGATATTGCCCGGACCATTTGTCGTTGGCATTTGGCTATGACTTGGAGCCGCCGTGCGGATATTGCGGCCCGTAGAGTGTGACAACTGTGTTTGGGTATACGCGGTATGATAGAGTCTGTGAGTGGCCGGCACCAGTGACATAGTGGAGACGGCCGGGGGCAGCGGTAGCGAGGGCAGTGACTGTGGGGTACGTATAGTGGTGGGAGGGACTGTGTGCAAGTTGGGTAGGGTGGTTGGCACAGCCATCAGGTACATGTCGGCTGGTAGATGTGTTCGCATGTGACCGGGCATTGAGTCTGATATCGGTGACAGTTGCGAGGTAGGCTAGCGCTAGTGTCGGGGAGTGCTTACGGGGGCTCTGAGAGTGATCTAGACGAGGAGCCGGATGAGGAGGGTGAAGGGTCTGAGGATGAGGCTCCGGTGGAGGATCGTGGAGAGGAGCCGACGATGCCGTCATCCTAGGTGGCAGGGGCCGGCAAGGGGCCGCTGTCGGTGCTTCAGGTAAGTATGACGGAGAGTGCTCGTCAAGAGAGTACAGGCACTTCGGGCTTGCGCCTGGCAGGGTCGAAGAGGTCGCAAGAGGCATCGAAGGAGCCAGCGGTTAAGGTAAGACTTGCCGTTACTATTATGCTATTATTATTTGATTAAGTCTTGGTTACTAATGTTATAATAAAAGAGTTGATGTACTGACGGTTCCTTTGATAGGAGGATGAGGAGCAGACGGTGGAGAGAGTCGGTGATGCAGGTGCGGCTGCCGAGGCAGAGGAGGCAGTGGCGGTTGACGTAGATGAACTGGCAGGCGGGGGGAGCCGGAGGCGGTTGATATGTCAAGGGCAGGTGTGAACGGCAGGGTGAGCCCACTACCGGGTGCTGAGGAGGGAGTGGAGGGAGTGTATGGTGGAACGGTCGACGAGTCGCTGATGTTTGATGCCATTGGCTACTGGTGGGCAGGCACAGAGGTGGAGGCTGTGGTAGTTGAGCGGGATAATCCAGTGGGGTTAGAGCCTGTGGTGGCACCCCCGGCTTAGGAATTAGAGATTCCGGTATAGCTTGTTACAGAGCATTAGCAGAACGCGTCGTCGGGGTCAGCTGTCGAGGAAGGGCGACATTGATGGCGATGCACTCGATGACTGTTGGTGCACAGGCGGCGGGAGGAGTGCAGAGAGGCATGTGGTGGTAGGAAGTGGTGTAGTGGTTGGTGAATTGAGTAGGGGATCGTCGAGTGGGCGGGCTGACATCATATCGTGGGAGAGTCTCCAGTTGCCCGCTGAGACAGTGCTTTAGTTAGAGCTGTTGAAGGCAACATACCCGCAGACGTTTGAGGGAGTGATTGTAGAGAACCCAATTTTGCAGATGTGGGTGTATGCAGGGTTCGTAGAGTGGCTACTGCCCTTTGCGAGTATTCCTGCGACGGGTTGGTCGACAACATTCATTGAGCGGTTGCTGAGAGAGTTTGCACCGTTCACCTCTCTAGGCTTGCAGTTGGATTGGATGGCTGATTTCTTGAGGTCAAGGAGCGAGGGCAGTGCTATGGGGGAGAAGATGGCCTTGGTGCAGATGGAGGAGGTACTACTTGAGAGGCGGCGTACATGATTGGAGGTGGAGCGGTCAGAGATTAGCGGGGAGCTAAGCGTGATCAACAGGGAGGTGGTGGAGATAGAGAGGCAACTGACCGAGTTAGAGAGACGGCTGAGTGACCAGCAGAGATGGTGTGCTGATGTGGAGGCTCGAGAAGCTGAGCATCTGAGGCGGCAGGCCGAGCTCGAGGTGGGATGGTCGGCGCTGCAGGTTCAGCGTCACACATTGGAGGCGTTTAGCTCTCATCTGGTGGCAGTGTTGTTATCTAGGTTTCTGTACGACTTGCGATGGATTGATGTATAAACAGCGCCCGATAGTGGCCGAAAAACTTTGTATGTACATATATATTTTTTGTTGGCGTTATGAGCATGGATGCGTGTTGTCTTATTGGCGTTTGTTGTGGGTGCATAGCACCCTTGTTATTTTGCTACGATTGTCGAACGTCTTATGCCTGATGGTTGTCCATTGGTATTCCCCCTTCCCGTCGAGGGTAAACAACTCAGTGACTAGGAGTAAGTAAAAAGGCAGGCTAAGCCTAAACATATTGTAGCGAACAGACTGTATATGGATAGTGCTCGGATTAAGACGTTGTTTCATAAAAGGAACTTGTAATGAGCAACAAGAGTTACAAGTCAGGATATGCGTGTATATACAACAAAATGATGTGTAAGTGTTTTAAACTGCGTGTGGGAGGTCGCAAGGAACAAGCTGTAATTGGTCACGCATAGTATTTCTTTAGGTAGCGACCGTTGACAGGGGCCGTGAGCCGTCCGTCATCTGGGTTGAGCAGGAGGTAGGAGCCGTTGCTTCTGGCCATATGCACTTCAAGAGGCCCCTCCTAGTTGGGTGTGAATTTAGGGGCTGACAGGTCGGCCCGCACATGCTTGGCGGCTCGGAGGACAAGGTCGCCCTCGACAAAAGAGCGGGGTTTGACAGTCTTCCCGTAGGCTTTGACAAGCTGTTCGTGGTGTTTCTTCATTCGGTGCATAGCGTTGGCTCTTTTTTCATCGAGGCCTTCCAGGGCCATCATTCTGGTTTCTTCTTCCCCGAGGCCACTGCTGAGGGCTAGTCGGGCCGAGGCGACCGTGACCTCGACCTCGATTGGTACCACACATTCATCCCAGTAGACAAGGGAGAAGGGTGTGGCCTTCGTGGTTGTGTGTCTAGAAGTTCTGTAAGCCCAAAGGGCATGGCTCAGCTTTTCAGACCAAGAGCCGCTTGCTTCATGAACCATGCGTGACAAAACACGTAACAGGGTTTTGTTGGAGGCTTCAGCTTGACCGTTGCCTTGCGGATAGTAAGGGGTTGATGTGGCATGATTGATGTCGTGCGCTTCCATGAGAGTCCGAACATCCTAGTTGATGAATGGCGTGCCGTTGTCAGAGATGATGCATCGATGGATGCCGAAACGACAGATGATGTGGTCACGCAAGAAATTGGCAACGACGCCTCCCGCGGCTTTTCGCAGAGGTATGGTCTCGACCCACTTTGTGAAACGCTCCGTTGCGACCATGATCCATATGAGGCCCTTCGACGGCGGATGTATTGAGCCGATAAGGTTAAGGGCCCAAGAGTGAAATGGCCAAGGGGCCACGATCATACGAAGATCAGACGTTGGGTGTGCATTCTGTCAGCATGTCTCTGGCAGGGTTGGCAATGTCGGACATGAGAAATGGAGTCAGATTCCATGGTCGGCCAATAGTACCCTAACCTTAGCAATTCTGCGTACAGCTTATGATATCCCTGATGCTCCCAGCATGCACCATTGTGCACTTCATTGATTACTTCCATGGCCGAGGCACCCTGCAGGCATCGTAGGGTGCGCCTCGAAAACCCTTTATGAAATAATTCGCCTTCCATAACAAAATATCTGACCGATCGGCGCTTGATAGACCGTGCCGAGCCGCGGTCCGGTGGTAGGAGCCCATGAGTTAGGTATTTTAGGAAATGCTAACGCTAGTCACCCTCGACATTAATGACAAGTGCTTCCACACTAACTGTGCATACATGCATTCTGAACAATCCCGCTGTACATCCGAAGCGTCCTTGGCCATGGACGGCCAAAAGAGGCCTATGCACTGGAGGCGATGGTACAGAGGGGGGCCGTCAAGGCCACAACTTTTCTGATGGCCGAACTGTAGTTTATGCTTTGCTTCCGCCGGGGCCAAGCATCTGGCCAGAGTGCCTCCGTGACATCGTTTGTACAGGACGTCTCCCAACATCAAGAAGTCCGTGAGGGTGGAGGCAGATGCAAGAGATGGCACCTTAAGTTGGTCGACGATTAGCTGCCTCCAATCACAGGCAATAGCGTCTTTTGGGACTAAATTCAATGCCGTGCATGGTGCGGTCCTTCTGATAATGGTTAGCATTTGCTGTTCACCATCAAATTCAATCTTTGATGCGATTGTGGCCAAGCTGTCCGCATGTCAGTTGCGGCACCTGTTGTGATGTTCATATTGGACATGGCCAAGTCTTCCCTCCAAGTGTTGTACTAGGGTGCGATAAGGTGCCAAAGCTGGCTCTTTGACCGCAAACTCTCCGTCAGCCTGTTTCATGATCAAGTTTGAGTCTCCCTTTATGCACACTGATTTAGCCCCCATACTGGAAGCTAGCATGAGGCCAATGACAGGGGCCTCATATTCATCTTCATTGTTGGATATTGGGAATGCAAGCTTGAAGGATAGGGATGTGGTAACACCCTGTGGATTGTGAAGGACTATACCGGTGCCCCCTTGCAGGAGGGGAGCTCCATCAGGACCTTTGCTAGTAGCTGAGCCGTCAAACTCAAGTGTCCATAATTCATCTATGTTAGAGATCATGGCCGTCTCCTCCCCAGGTAATTGATCTGAGGTCGGTTCATACTGTTGGCGCGAAAAGAAGGCCGGAGGTCTACAAGTGCTTGGCTCCGCAGAGCTGTAGGATTCTTAATGGGTAGGCCAAACTCGGCCAGCAGCAATAACCAACGGGTAAGACGTCCAGACAAGGCATGGCGTGTGAGCATGTATCGTAGTGGATTAGCCTTGGTGACGAGCATGATTTGGTACTACAAGAAGTAGTGCCTGAACTTCTGCGAGGCGTAGACCAAGGCAAAGCAATGCTTCTCGAGCTTAGAATAGTTGGCTTCGGGTCCCCTAATCGACCGGCTGAGGTAATAAACTGGATGCTCCACCCCGTCCACTTCTTGGGCTAATAAGGCCCCTACGGACCTGGGGGTGGAAGTTAAGTAAAGCAAGAGTGGAATACCCCGCTGGGGCATGACCATGGTCTGTGGTGACATGAGGACCGCCTTGATATGTTTGAATGCTTGTTGTTGGGGTGCCTCCCAACTCCACGATACGTTTTTGTGTGTCAAGTGCCGGAAGGGCGTGATAAGTTCGGCCAAGGCAGGGATGAATCGGCAGAGATAAGAGACCTTGCTGAGAAAGCTCTTCAACTGTCTGGTGCTTTTGGGTGGGGGCATTTCTTGGATAGAAGTAGCTTTAGAGGGGTCAATGTCGATCCCCTGTCGACTGACCAAAAAGCCAAGGAATTTGCCGGAGGAGACTCCAAAGGCACATTTCAACTGATTCATCCACATGTTGTATTGTCGACAATGATAGAAGATGGCTCGAAGGTCCGTGAGATGATCACTTTCCTTTTTGGACTTGATGATAAGATCATCGACGTAGTCTTTTACGGTACGGTGTATCATGTCATGGAAGATGGCGGTCATGGCCCGCTGGTCATGGCCCGCTGATAGGTAGCACTCGCATTTTTGAGACCGAAAGGCATGACCTTCTAACAAAAGTTACCCATTGGAGTCCGAAAGGCTATCTTGGCACAGTCGTCCAGATTCATTCGAATTTGGTTGTAAGTGGCGAAGCCATCCATGAAGGACAGGGTCTCGTTTCCGGCGGTAGCCTCCGTAAGCATGTCGGTATTGGGCAGTGGAAACTCATCTTTGGGGCACGCTTTGTTCAAGTCGCGGAAGTCAATACAAACGTGGACTTGGCTGCTCTTCTTCTGGACAGGGACAACATTAGCCAGCCAAATGGGATGAGTAATTGGCTCGATAAAGCCGGCTTATAGTAGTTGCTCTATCTCTTGCTTGATCTTTAATTCGAGCTCGGGGCGGAAAGACCGCGAGTGTTGTCGGACAGGGCTAGATCCGGTAGCAATGTTAAGATGGTACGTCACCAAGGCGGGGTCCAACCCAGGAATCTCATTGTAACTCCATGCCAATACATCACGATATTTGTGGAGGAGGGTAACCAATTCCTCTCTTCGGCCCGGCGCGAGTTTTTTACCAATGTATGTCAGTCGAGGTTCCTCGCCTGGGTTAGCCAGGTTAATTTCTTCGAGATCTTTGGCATGCGGTCAAGGGCCATCTTCATAGCAGGGTGGTGTAGCGTCGGGGGTAAGCTCGGTGTCTAGCAGGCAATGCTCGGCTGTACAGCACCATTCCGTTTCTGTGGTCGGGTCGTGATCGAGGGGGTCATATAATGAACCACCTGAGACCCCCGTTCACCGTCATAACTGGTAAATCACTCTTCCGTCTTTGACGATGCGTTGGAAGGTAGGTTCAGACTTGTGCTTCTTGAACTTGGGGGATGAAGGTGGAGAATTGGTCAAGGCCGCAGGGGGTGGCGCCGAAGCTGATGCTTTGTTCTTGTTGCTTTTCCTGGATTTGGACTTGAACTTGGGAGGTTTATTCCCACACAACTCGTCCCAATCTGGCAATTTGGTGGAATGGATGTGAGTGGCATTCTCACCATCCGCAGCAAGCTAAGTGAAGAAGGAGGCCTCGACAAAGTAAGACTCTGCACATTCGAAGGGTGCCTTGGTTGCGGGGATCGTTATTGCTACCTCGTGTCCCACAGGACCGGCCACCAGTTTTACACATTGGTGGTACGTTGAGGGGACGGCCTTGTTAACATGAATCCAAGGTCGTCCAAGCAGGAGGTGGAAAGAGGACTTGTTGTCTATCACATGAAAAGTAATGTTGTAACGGACAGTTCCGACCATGAGGTCGACAGTGATGTGGCCGAGGGTGGACTGGGGGCTTTGCCCGAAGCCAGTAATCTTGATGGGGTCGCGGATGATTTTCCTTGGCAGGATGCCGGCTCGCTGCAAGGTGATGAGAGGCATGAAGTTGATTGAAGCACCGCAGTCTAGTAAGGCACTGCGGAAGCCTGTGCCGTTAACAGTGCATTCAAAGTATAACGGTCGGTTGTGGTATTCAATTGGTGGCGAGTCCTCGTCCGAGAAAACAAATGCGGTAAAAGGGACGTGTCTGAGAGGCCTGTGGTGACCTCGATTAGACAGTTTGAGAGGTAAGTCCGTGCCGCGGGTGAAAACCCCATTTCATAAAAAAAAAGCTTTTGATTTTTGACATCTGTCCGACTGTGGACGCTAGCTGAAGAACGGAAGGTACACAAGGTGTGACCATAGGAAAGATCTCTGTAGTAGCTTCAGGGACGAGAGGCTCGGTGTGGTTAGTAATGGCCATGAGCACCTGATGCTCTCGATTGTTGTTGTCATGGTTTGGGTAAGGGTCCTTCCGCACATTGTTGTTCTTCCGTAACTGTAGGTCGCCCGACGCGACCTTCCTTGCAAAGATAATTCGCAATGTGTTGCAATTTTGGAGAGGATGGCCAAGGGCTTGATGGAAGGAACAGTAGTTAGGCTGGGTTCTTTCTTCGTCTGTGATGAGGATCCGCACAGGTGGCAATCTAAAGTTGCAGTCATTGACGACCCATTCTGTCAAAGTTCCTTCACCGTATTCAAATTGCATGGAAAGGCAGAGGGAGTCTCATGTTGTCTTCATTTGTCAGGGCATTGGTCCCTATCTTGGAACTGACGCTTGAAGCCAGCGTAGTTGTTGATGTTGTTGTGGCTATTGCTGTTACTGTTGCGCTGAGTGCTGGGTATGCTCACCGAGGCCAGCAGTGCATTCTGCATGCGAGGCTTCCACGGTTTGATGGGGCCGACCGTCTCGTAAGTACGTCGGACCATTTCCTTGAGGTGCCCCCAAGACTTCAACTGCAAGTTCTCGATGTGTACCCGGTAGATGTCGTTCATGTTTTTTATGCATATGGGAACCAACGCCTCGTCTTTACTGAAATCTGTACACTTGAGGCATTTAAGGTGAAAACGATGCACATATGTAGTTAAGTCTTCGCCGGGATTCTGGCGTATGCTGGCGATGTCCACTATGGTGACGCGTTCAGCTTTGTAGTGGAATTTGTCCAAGAATAGTTGGGCCATTTCACTCCAAGAATGAACTGTTCCTGCGGGGATCTGATGATACCAAGTGTATGCCAAGCCCGTGAGGGACTTGTGAAACTCCCTCAGCTTCAAACTATCACCCGGGCCATACTGTTCCAATGAGCCGATGAATCTTGTCAAGTGCTCACGGGCGTTGCCTTCACACCCGTTAAAGAGCACAAAAGCGGGTTGTTTGTATCTGAGTGGGTATGGTATGGTGGCCATCTCGTTGGCATACGGCGCGCGGTCTGTCAGTCGTGCTGAGGAGCCGGGTGCAGACTGCTGTGATAGCCTGCGGAGGAGTGCATCAAAGTCAGCTTTGGAGACATAATGAGAGAGTGGTTCCTCCTGGCCAACTAGTGGCTGATGGCTGGCTGGGGCTCTGTGAGCCCCCGAGCCCCCTGATGGCGCAACTGGGTAAGTTGGAGGAGCATGAGGATGATATATGGCAGGTGTTGCCGTAGGCACGTGTACGACAATGTGGGCGGGTGGGTGCGACATGTCCATGACTTGGCCGGTCGTTTGATGTTGCTCCGTTAGGTAGGGGTTAGGCTCCATCTTAATGGATTCATGAGTTTTAGAAGAACTTTTGGCCGGTACATGTTGAGGTGTAATAACAGGGATGGCTTGCTGCAGCACTGGTCCAAGGTCCGGCTGCGGTCTGTATGGTGGCATCGCGGGATACAGCATGCCAGCTATAGGCAGGGAGGATGTCGCGAGCCCCACCGCTAGGGGTCTGGAAGGTCAAGGTGGCAGTGGTCATGACACTGGTGCCTGGGTGACGTCAGGGGACGGCCCAGGCCTTGCAGACTGGACCGATGGAATAACTTGCTGTGCGGCCATGGCCTGCATGGATTTTTGCATCTCCCTTATGGCGATCATGAGAGTGGCCTGCAAGTCTTGTATGCTGGCTATAGTAGGATTGAACTACTGGATGGCTTTGGGGGCGCATGGCACTAATCCCCTTTTGCTCACCCGGGTGGTCCTCTTCTTGCACAGGATGGACAAGGCTCTGGCTAGTAGCCCTCGTAACTCGTCGTTGTATAGGCATGATGCCTAAGTGTAGCAGACTGCAACACGATGCTCACCTCCCCAGCAGAGTCGCCAAAATGTTGATTGGGAAAAGGGGTTCGCTGCTACGTGGAGGTGCCACAAAGGATGCAGTCTAAGTCAGCTTCCAGGTAGACAAAGTGAGAGACAACAAGGATGGCGTAAGAGCTGAGAGCAAGGCTCCCCAGACAGGTTGTGAGGGCTGGCAGAGTCGCGCAGAAAAGGCGACGACGAACAGGATCGACAGTTGACAGTCCGAGTCAGGGGTGCAGCGTCGAGGGTCCGGTGACAGAAGTCCAAATGTGTTTCTCTCACTAGAATTCCAGAGAGAATGTCTTTTTGGAGAGAGAAAGTGAAAAGTCCAAATGGGAAGAAGATCCTTAAATAAGCTCCAAAGTCCACTATTTATAGGCAAAAATATGAATGCATCATAAGTTGACATGTGTTATCCCCTGGGAGCGACACGTCGCCGGGGGGTCCAAAGTATTGATTCTCTGTTGGACTGCCGTTCCCCAAGTTCGTGCTGCCCTGCCCTTGTAACATCTCTTTGCCTGTCTGAGGAGACTGATCATGCCGCGGTAGTACGGTCAGAGTAGCCCGTTGCCCCAGCCACCAGTCCAAGCCCTTATTGAATTCGACGCGGTGCGTCAAGAGACGCGTAGAGAACTAGATAGCGGTGAGGGTTTCCCCTGTAGCCAACTGCAATGCGGACTAGGCATGATGCCCTGCGAGGACCTTCTCCCGTCCCGTGGTGACCCGGGGTCATTGCCCTGGTGGTGTCGACGATTAACAGCAACATGAGTGGGCATGGTCGCCGCTCAGTGCTTAGAGTCCGTTGTGGGGAAGTCTTCGTGTCGGAGCCCCCTGCGAGTGTGATGTTGATGGCTTTAAGGTTGTGCCGACGATGGCTTCAGTGTTGTGAGCCCATCCAGCTGTGAGGGCCGGAGCCCCCGGTGATTGTGTCGGCGATGGCGTTAAGCCCATCTCGTAGTTTGATTGAGCCGGCGATGGCATCAAGCCCATCCCGTAGTTTGATTGAGCCGGTGATGCAATCAAGCCCATCCTATAGTTTGATTGAGCCGGTGATGGCATCCAGACCATCCCGTAGTTTGATTGAAACAGCAATGGCATCAAGCCCATCCCGTAGTTTGATTGAGCAGGCGATGGCATCCAGCCCATCCCTTAGTTTGATTGAGCCGGCGATGGCATCAAGCCCATCCCGTAGTTTGATTGAGCCGGCGATGGCATCAAGCCCATCCCGTAGTTTGATTGAGTAAGCGATGGCATCTAGCCTATCCCGTAGTTTGATTGAGCCGGCGATGGCATCCAGCCCATCCTGTAGTTTGATTGAGCCGGCGATGGCATCCAGCCCATCCCGTAGTGAGGGCCAGAGCCCCCGGTGATGCTGCACACACTGAAGAGTGGGTCAAAGCATATTCCACGACCAAGGCAAGGTGCGCATGGTGTGGTGAAACGATGGACCGATGCAAGGAGCATGGTAGTGTGACAGAGAGCCAAGGGGCACGACTGTGTTAGTGGCGCGGCGCATGGGCACGGCGGAGTGAGTAAGGTGCCGGGGGAACGTCTGTGTTTGTGGCGCACGAGCGCAATGACGAGCATCGAGGAGACAATGCTTGGTGCCGGGGCACGTGTTATGAAAAGGGGTGCACGGGCGAGGCGACGACTGTCGCGAGGCCATACTTGGTGCCGGGGGCACGTATCATGGAAGTGGCGCATGGGCACGATGACGAACGTCGCGGAGACAATACATGGTGCCGGGGGCACGCATCATGAAAAGGGGTGCATGGGCGCAGCGACGACTGTCGCGGAGATAATACTTGGTGCCGGGGGCAATTATCATGGAAGTGGCGCTTGGGCGCGGCGACGAACGTCGCGGAGCAATACTTGGTGTCGTGGGCATGCATCATTGAGAATGCCACAAGGGCGCAGCGACGAACGTCGCGGAACGATTAGTGTTGAGCGAGCATTGTTAGAGAGCGCGATGAGTGACCGCGGTGTTTAGGAATGACCCTTGCAAGACAGAAGGGTGACCGACCTCCTACAAGAAGGGGTGGCCGACCCCCCTTCAAGAAAGGGGTGGCCGACCCCTTGAAGAAGGGGTGGCCGACCCCCTCAAGAAAGGGGTGGCCGACCCCCTTCAGGGGTCGAGTCCTTTTTCTCCAACAGTATGACCGTGCTGACGTTGCTGCATTGGTGATGCCTGTGAATGCTCGAAAAGGAGATGCGCCTTAACCGGGTGATGGCGTTTGAATAATTGACCGATGACTGGGCGATGTGTCGCGCAAAGTGGGTCCCCTAGCATGCCCTGCTGGTCTGACCAAAATAGGGTATGAACAGTCATTAATGGGATGTAAATGGTTATTCAGTAACAATTTTATTTTATCTGAATATGAGATCTTATGTGCCAGGGAACTAAAAGTCACAATGCATGCCAACATATAATAGTGGTGGTCGTCCCAGAGACTTGATGTAGTACATGGCGAATGTCGTGAAAACCAATGTAACAATACTAATAGCGAGCGATGCTTGAAATATGTAACGCCCCGATTTTTCTTTCGAAGCGTTACTTTCAAGTAAACAAAGCAAAAAATCTCAAATATCCAAAAGTCTCCTAAATTGAGTAATCAGAGCATCTAAGAATAAGTCTCCAAGAAACATCAATAAATGTCGCTCCGGCTTAAAACTATTACATTGATCTCAAGTACTCCTAATGGAGCTCCAAAATAAAATCTAAAGCCAAATCTAATGAAACAATAAATATAAAAGGAAAATCCTTCCCTAAAAAGCTTCTTACTTAGCCATGCTCTAGAATCCTTTGTACAGCTCCAAACACTGCCTGATAACCTGAAAGTAAGGGAGTGAGCACAAAGCCCAGTAAAGATAATCGCACACACCCACCCACAGAGTACAAAGCACGCTATATCGATAGTAGTACTTGGAGGTGATAAAGTACGATACCAAGGTGCATGGCGAATACCAAAACCAATGCACTAACTTTCAATTCAGAGATCAGATTAGCAACAAGATCAAATAGCTCGTATCGGCAGACAATACAACCTCAAGGTAAGGAATTATCATATATAACTAAGTTTACAAAGGGTCAAAAGGTTTCGATGTGTTTAAAACAAATACAAATTTAAGTTCGAAACGTTTTCACAGGTTCTGATAAAGATAACTTATATTTCAAAAAGACTCTAGTGAATTCAATAATACTTCAGATATGTTCGAAAACTTATTCAAATAGATCAGATATAAAAATTCAAATGTTCAACGAGTACAAAGACGAAGACCACTGGAGCCATTCAGAAATGTGTCACGCGTGCCATCACTGACACGTGAGACAAGGTTCAGAAATTTAGATCGCGATCTCTAGCTCATCCCGCTGAGCTAGCCCACGTTCCAATCCACGTGGGTAAGTCGGAAATAGATAAGTCACATACGCTGTGACATGGCTCACCAGATTATAAAAACATAAACCAAATCAACTTAATAAACACCAAAAGTTTGAAGCAAACAAAGTCATTTTCGTTCACGCGATTCTATGCAAAATAGCTTTATTTAAGGGCTAAATTCAACAATACAATCAACAAATTCTAAGAAACCACAAAGCCTAAAAGTTGAAGAGGAGTCGTTACTGATTTGTAGTGTCTAAGTTCATTAAAAACCGATAAGAAACGAATAAGATGGAACAAGTCAAAGCAAGCTGATTTGCAATGTCAAACAACAACTTTTACACCGACGAATAACTTTCAAACTATATTTTGATTAGAAAATAGATAGATTCTAAGAAAATACAAAACTAAGAAGTTTAAGAGGACTCTTTAAGGTTTCCAGATTGTCTAAAATCATGAAAAACCAATTAGAAACAAAGGAGATAGAACAAATCGAGGTGGGATTATTTACAGTGTCAAAAACAGAAAAGTCTGCACTGATAAATAACTTTCAAACTCGATTTGACCAAGAACCAAATGGATTCTGATATAGCTAAAAATATCCCTCCAATCTACGGACGACATGTGGCAGTTATGACACGTAACCCATACTGGCTCATTACTGATATGGCATGTACCGTATCAATCACCGGGCAGAATCCTAAAGAGGCTCTGACTCTATCAGTTCAGATTGACATGAGATCCTCTAGGATCCTAATTAGATTCTGATTAGAGTTGGTCAAAGCCCAGTCCTAGTAGGACTCCTCCTTCTACCACTATATAAAGGGGTCAAGCCCCTCAGGTAAAGACAAGTTCACACACAATCACACATTGTGTCTTACTGCTTCTTCAGAGTTCTACATTGTTAGCCATCTCTGACTTAAGCATCGGAGCGTTCCCCGCCGGAACCCCACCCGGCGGTCACTCCGTGTTCTCTTTTGCAGGCCTGATTTCTGGTGTGGTTCCCGATCCAGTTTTTAGCTGCAACAGATTGGCGCCATCCGTGGGACCACTACAGGGAACATGGCCAATCATTCTTCTTTTAGTGACTCTTCACATAGTCGTTCTCCACACCGTCACGCCCGAACGAGCAGCTCTCGTCGACTCAGTCGTGACCACTGTTCGACACCTTCACGTCGTCATGCCAATTCTACGGAAGATGTACACATTAACGTCATATCTGCAACTCCCGAATCAGAAGGTAGACCTCGAAGAAATCACTCTCCGACGTCTACTCTGAAAAATGGGACCTTCGCCATCGCCTAAGCCGTAAGTTATTCAAAACACCCCATGACGAACTTAGAAAAGAGATCCACGAGCTGAAAGATGTCGTGAACACTCTTCAACAAAAACTCGACATGGCGGCGGCTCCTCCATCCACTTACCATTCTCATCTCGACCCCGGCGATCTTCGTCTTCGTCTCACATCCAGATCAAGTTACGGCCGCAAATACCAATCAAAGGCCGACCCAACTTACAATCATAAAGATAAGAGCGGAGATCATGTAACCAGGAGTGGATCGTGCTACCGTCACGATTCTTCAGTCGAAGACAGTACCAACTCCTCTCCCGCACAGGCTGCCGAAGCTGAGACACTTCAAAGATCTATCAACCGAAAGAGGAAGCCTGAGTTTTGTACCCGAGGACGAGACTCTTGGAAAGTTATCCCTAGATATCGTTATCCAGAACAATCTCCCCCGAGGGAAGAATCTGGATATCCGTTATCCGAGGTCATCGAGAAAGCAAAGTTGCCTCCCAATTTTTGAATGCCTCAGTGTGATCTTTACGACGGCACCGGAGATCCAGGAGAACATGTCTACCAGTTTCAAACAAACATGCTCCTCCTCCAGGTCTCAGATGCTGTCATGTGCAGAGCCTTCCCTACAACCCTAAGGAAAGCTGCTCACGCATGGTTCAAATCTTTACAACCAGATCTATCTACTCTTTTGTCCAATTATTGGATCTCTTTCAAAAGCACTTTGTAAGCAGTCGCTCCCGAAGGAAGAACTCGGCGAGTCTGCTAAACATTGTGCAAGAGAGAAATGAGTCTTTGGCATGTTTTCTCGGACGATTCAACGCAGCCACTTTGGAGATTGACAACTTGGATGAATCCGTGAAGTATACTGCATTCCTCCGAGGCCTTCGACCTATATCCAAGTTCGCTTTCTCTGTGAACAAAAGTCCTCCAGGTAATATGAAAGCCCTTCTCGAGAAGGCTAACAAATATATTCAAGCAGAAGAATACCTAGAGACACACAGAGACCGACGTGGAGAAGGAAAACCGGAACAGAAGAAACGATCTTGAGAAGTAACTCCCCCAGGAGGCAAGTCAGCAAAACGTCCTAAACGTGATGAACGACGTCCAAAAGACACGTTTAATCTGACACCCCTAAATGCAAAGCCGTCACAGATTCTCCACGAGATCAAAGACAACAAGGTTCTCCAGTGGCCAGACAGAATGAAATCCCGACCAAACAAGAGGAACAAAGATTTGTGGTGTCACTTTCACAACGATCATGGCCACACAACTGACAACTGCGGCTCGCTCAAACGAGTAATTGAGGCCCCACTCAAACGTGGCCAGTTGAGAAAATTTGTAGCTCCTGGAGAAGGAAGACAACAAACACCACCGGCCACGGAAGAAAGAGAAGATAGGGAAGAGAATGCGGGTACAATCAACACTATATCCGGGGGAATAGCCGCAGAAGGCCCATCAGGTAAGGCTCGAAAAGCATATGCCAGAGAGGTGTACGTAACGAGTCCGCATCCGAATAAGAAGCTGAAAACGGTACCCGCAGCGAAGATCACCTTTTCCGGGGATGATTCCGATGGCATAAAAACTCCCCACGATGACCCATTAGTCATCACCATTAAAGCCGGGAACTTTGATGTAAAACGTGTCTTGATTGATAACGGAAGTTCAGCAAAAATCTTATTCCACGATGCATTCAAGAAGATGAATATATTCCAACGGACCGTCTCTGAAAGATGGATACACCGTTGTATGGATTTTCTAATCATCCGGTTACAGCCGAACGTATTATCGCACTCCCAGTTGTGATTGGCACACCTCCAGCACAAGCCAACTTCATGGTTGATTTTGTGGTGGTAAAAGTCCCCTCAACATATAATGCAATCTTGGGACGACCAGCACTCAATATGTTACAAGCGGTAGTGTCAACTTATCACCTCAAGATGAAGTTCCCCACATAACACGGAATTGGAGAGGTGAAAGGAGACCAAACTACGGCTCGTCAGTGCTACGTGACTTCATGCCAATCGAAGAACAAAGAAGCACTGATTATCGAAGACCTCCGAGAGGACACAAAAATGCAAAGAGGAGAACCTGTTGAAGATCTTGTGAGCATTGAAGTATATCCCGGAGAAGAAAACAAAACGGTTCGCATAGGCTCAAATCTCGAGCTGGTGAACCTATTGAGAACCTATGCGGATATTTTTGCATGGACAGCCGCAGACATGCCGGGGATTGATCCCGAGATCATTACCCATAGGCTGAATGTCGACCCATCCAAAAAACCTGTTAAGCAGAAGAAGAGGACTTTTGCTCCAGAAAGACAGGAGAAGATTGAAGAAGAAGTAGATAAACTCTTGACTGCAAAATTCATAGAAGAGATCTACTACCCGGATTGGATCGCCAACGTTGTCATGGTTCCTAAACCCGGCGACAGATGGCGAATTTGTATTGATTACACTGACTTGAACAAAGCATGCCCGAAGGATAGCTACCCGCTTCCAAGAATCGACCTTCTGATCGACGCTACTTCGGGTCACGAATTGCTTAGTTTCATGGATGCATATTCTGGTTATAACCAGATCATGATGCACGAAGACAATGTCCCAAAAACTTCGTTCATCACAGAAAGAGGGTTCTATTGTTATAAAGTAATGCCCTTTGGACTCAAGAACGCAGGGGCAACCTACCAGCGCCTGGTGAACATGATCTTTCGAGACCTGATCGGAAAGAACATGGAGGTCTATGTTGACGATATGCTCGTAAAGAGTGTAAAGTCTGAATTCCATGTGGAAGACTTGAGAGAAACTTTCGACATCCTTCGAAAGTATAGAATGAAGTTGAACCCGCTCAAATGCGCTTTCGGAGTTGAATCAGGGAAATTCTTGGGGTTTATTGTTTCTCAACGAGGAATTGAAGAAAACCCTGAAAAGATAAAAGCCATTCAAGCCATGATGCCTCCAAAAACCGTCAAACAAGTGCAAGAGTTAACATGAAGGGTTACAGCTTTGGGAAGGTTCATGGCACGATCAGCCGAACGATGCTCGCCATTCTTTAAAGCCATCAGAAAGGCAAAAAATTTTGTTTGGACGGACGATTGTCAGAAATCGTTCGAAGAGCTGAAAGCACACTTGAGTTCTCCGCCCCTGCTTTCGAAACCATTCCCGGGAGAAGACTTATTGATATACCTCTCTGTCACCTAAGTTGCCGTCAGCACTGTTTTGATCAGAGAGGAAGATGGGGTCCAGAAACCCATCTACTACGTCAGCAAGGTCTTACAAGATGTGGAGACAAGATATCTGAAGATCGACAAGATTGCCCTAGCCCTTATCATATCAGCTAGGCGTCTTCGACCATATTTTCAGTCTCATACCATTGTCGTTCTGACAGACCAACCACTCCAAAAGGTATTGATGAGCCCTGAGGCATCAGGAAGATTGGTAAATTGGTCCGTCGAGTTGGGAGAATTCGATCTCCAGTATAAACCTCGCACTGGAGTTAAAGCTCAAGCCCTGGCGGACTTTATTGTCGAGTGCACGTTACCCGAAGACCCACCTCAATTAGTGATCTCTAAGGTTACCGATCCTTGGAATCTTTATGTAGACGGTTCTTCAGCTGTTGGCAATAGTGGAGCCGGGATTATTCTTATAAGTCCAGAAGGTTTTACTATTGAGTACGCACTTCGTTTTAGGTTTGAAGCCTCAAATAACGAAGCCGAATATGAGGCTCTTCTCGCGGGAATAAGGCTGGCACATGCCTTAAAGGTGGACTCCCTATCAGTTCACAGCGATTCCCAACTGGTGGTCAATCATGTCTTGGGAGATTATGAGGCCAGAGACGAAAGAATGGCTCAATATCTCAACTTAGTTAAAACTTCAGCTGTGAAGTTTCTCAACTTCACCATTCGCCAAATCCCCCGAGACCAGAATACGCAAGCAGATACATTATCAAGACTCGCTTCTACTGAAGAAATGGAGGCCCGACGCCCAGTATACCTTGAATTCCTCAACTATCGCAGTATCAGTTCTCATGATGAGATTGAAATCATAGATCAAGAACCCTGTTGGATGGACAGGATCATCAAATACCTGTCCACGGGCGAATTACCAAGTGAAAGACATGAGGCGAGGAACCTTCGCATCAAAACTGCTAGGTATGCTTTAGTTGAAGGTACTCTGTACAAGAAATCATTCAGCCTTCCTTACCTCAGATGTCTACGCCCATCAGAATCCCTATACGCATTACAAGAAGTACATGAAGGGATATGCGGTCAACATCTTGGGGGAAGGATAGTGGCGCAGAAAATCTTAAGGCAAGGATATTACTGGCCTACGATGCAGAAAGACGCCATCGAATTCACCCGAAGATGCGACCAATGTCAGAAGTTTGCACCGCTTTCCCATACACCAGTTGCTCCATTAACTTCAATTGTTTCCCCCATCCCCTTTGCTGTATGGGGAATGGATCTACTAGGACCTTTTCCCATGGCATCGGGGCAACGACGGTTTGTGATTGTAGCAATAGACTACTTCACCAAATGGACCAAAGCAGAATCTCTGGCAGCCATTACTTCAGCCAAGTGTGAAGACTTCTTTTGGAAAAACATCGTCTGCCGTTTTGGAGTGCCAAGAGCTTTGGTCGTTGATAACGGCAAATAGTTTGACAATAACAATTTTCAAACCTTTCGATCGATTTGAGGTTCACTTCAGTAGCTCATCCACAATCCAATGGTCAGACTGAAAACATGAATCGAAGCATCTTACAAGGATTGAAGAAGAAGCTAAATGAAGCTAAAGGAGCATGGGTGGATGAACTCCCCAAAGTGTTGTGGACCTATCGAACAACTCCACATTCGGTCACAGGAGAAACGCCTTTCTCGCTCTGCTATGGTACCGAAGCGATGTTGCCAGTTGAGATCGGAGTCCCAACAATACGGGCCTTACATTTCAGCGAATTAAACAACGATGTTGGACTCCGCGCAAAACTTGATTTAGTGGAAGAGGCCCGAACTCAAGCCCATGTACGATCCGTTAACGTTAAACAACGAGTCGCACGATATTACAATCAGAAAGTCCGATCCAAGCAGTTTAACGAGGGAGATTTAGTCCTTCGCAAATTGGAAGTCTCAAATCCAAAGGCAGCAACGGGAAAGTTATCTCCAAATTGGGAAGGACCCTACCGTGTGATAAAGGTGCTCAAGACGGGCGCCTATGCACTCGGCACACTTTCAGGAGAGTCTATCCCTCACACTTGGAATGCTGAGAACTTGCGCAGATATTACCAGTAGTGTCTTGGCCCGAGCCAAAACACTTCCTTTTTTGGGGGATAAGGGGCTCAGACCTTGTCAAAACTCCAAGTGGTCTTAAGTAGATTTTTGGGAATAAATGGGTTGTCCAGCAATCCAATGTAAACTTTTTTCTCGAGCAATAAAGTTATGTTTCTCAGCATTGTTGTGATGGAAGCTTAGCCAAAACATTCTGTCCGACAGAGTGATGGCCGAACACCCTACCTGAACAGAGTGCTCAATTTAGCCAAGACATTCTGTCCGAACAGAGTGATGGCCGAACACTCTGCCCGAACAGAGTGATGAGTATAGCCAAAATCAATCTGCCCGAACAGAATGATGGCCGAACACTCTGCCCGAACAGAGTGATCAATTTAGCCAAAACATTCTGTCCAAACAGAGTGATGACCGAAGACTCCGTCTGAACAGAGTATATAACTCTTGGGTTGAATAAAATACAAGAGAAGGCCAAACGGATTAGCTACAGATCTAAGTCTGTGAAGAAACAAAAGTTAATGGGGGCATCGTCACTCCAACAAAACTTTTAACTTCTTTGAAGTTTAGGCCGAGCGAGGGTGCTCGACTTCTTTGCCAACTCTTTAAGTGACGAATAAAAGGTTTGAGTCAAAGTAAACATTTTTTATACTGTGTGAATGGTAAACACAAACCATAAGAAACACATAGTAAATGATCAACATGAAATAAAAGATAAGGAGTTTTACAATAAAGCCCTTGAAAGGGCATTAAAATTCTGTTTAGATAAACAACAAAGCCCAAATACAAGGGCTAAAATCTAGGCCTCAGGTGCATCACCAGACGGACCTTCCCCCGGAAGATGAGAAACTGCGGCATCCCCCGCCTCTGAAGGCATAGCAGTCTCTCTAGATGGAGACGCCACCGCAGGCCAAACGAAATCCTCCAAGGGGATGTCAGGAAAGCGCTCAGCAAGCATCTCCTTGGCCTTTGTAAAGCCAAGATCATAGATTTCAAGGCCATCTTCGGTCCGCTTCTTCAGCCATTCATCCCCCGCATTTCTATCCAAGAAGTCGCGGATGCCTTGGTCTCGAGCTTTGGTTACCTCTTCTGCCGCTTTCCTCTTTATTCGCTCCAGCCTCTTCTCCAGAGTCGCAATCCTAGCCAGATAATCTTCCTCTCGATTACTCATCTCTTCGGCACGATGAGTAGCTTCTTGCGCCTCCTTAATGGCATCCCTCTTCTGCTGAGCTTCCTCAGCAGCCACCTGCCTTGCCATCTCAAAGCGAGAAAGCATTTCAGACCCACTGGCATACATCTGCGATAAAGATTGGGATGATCAGCAAAATGGAGTCCGAAAATAAATACAAGAGAAGACTAGAAAAAATCTCACCGTATACACAGCCTGAGCAAAGGAACATGCAAAGGTCTCGTGAGTTTGGTTCTGAAATATTTCCTTGTCCCAAGGGAGAACTCCGTGAACGAGGTGTTGCTCTGAAATCTGACTATCTGGCATCCCAACATCAGTGGAATGAAGTGTCCATCTGGGATGAAAGATAGGATCCTCTTCGACGGACACCTTCTCCACGATCTGCGGAGAGTGGTCGGGAAGGAAAACCCTTGTCTTCTTTGGAGCAGGGGGCAACTCTGCACTTGGCTGCTTTTCTCTCCTTTTCCCTTTGGCTTTCTGCAAGACACCAAGAAAACCTCCTTGCGGTGTTTTTCCACTTCCGCTGGCCATTTCTGCAAAGGAGTTGGCAATCAATACAAGAATACACATTGAAACAAAGACTGAAACCAAAAGCCTATTTAAAAGCACACCTAAAGACGCGCTCTCAACAGGAAATGTGCTAGAGATAGTAGGCGCAGGAGGAGGGGTTACAGCTCCAGCTGGAACAAGAGTGCGAGGAATGATCCTTGCCCATTCTAGTTGTTGCTCTGATAAGGGTTCATCAATGGAAAGTCCACCCCAAAGTTTGATGTGGCTAAGAATGTGTTTGGTAAGGTTGTTGGGAGCAGGCTTGCCAGGGTTCTCAAAATCCTTACAGTAAGGATTCCACTCTCTATCAAACGGAAGCTTCCCTTTATCAGAACGGCCAACAAAGAAGTATCTGGAGTGCCAACCTTTATTCAACTTTGGCCCCCCTTTCAGAAGTCGTTGCCTACTGTGAATATAGTACCATCCTGGACAATTGGCAACTCCCTTAACAAAACAGATTTCAAAGAATACTCTCATAAAATCTGTTGTATCTAGTTTGTAGCCTGAAGTCTGAACCAGATAAATGAGCCCGACAAGCTTCCTCCAGCCATTGGGAATAAGCTGACCTGGGGCCATGCGGTAATGCTCGAAGAAATGAAGAGCAAAAGGGTGAAGAGGAAGTCTGTATCCAGATCTCACTTGCTCTTCGTATATCCCAGTTTCATACTTCGTTCCATAGTTGGCTGGTTCTTGCAAGCCAGGAAGACGAGCATACCAGCCTACGGGAAGAGGATATTCCCGGAGCAATTCCACCAAATCTTCGGTAGACATTTTATTCAAATTCTCGTCTGCTATATACCAAGGCCTAGGATTAGCCTCATCTTCGGCTTGATCCTTAACATCACCTAAGGCATTCTTGGCAGGCAAAGATGGGGATCGTTGGGAAGTTGAAGGCTGGAGAGGTTGAGAAGATGAAGGACGTAGTGGTTCTAAGGACAAAGTTCGGAGAAGCTGTGGATTTGAAGTCCCAACTTCACTACTTGAAGTTGAAACTCGACCTGATCTTGATGATGAACTACTGCTAATGACTATATCCTCTTCAGGAGATGAAACCGAGACTGAGGACTCGGACATGTCTTCTAAACAAACTACGAAAACTTGAAATGCTGAATAAAAAGAGGAGATGAAGAGAGGCTTACTTGAAGTGAAGAATGCTTCCGAATGATTCGAGTGAGGTGAAAATGAACTGAAAGTTCTCTTTTTATAGAGAAACCCCATGTAACCGTTTCTGGGAAAACGCAACGGTTCATCTACCACACACGTGTCACAAGCTGAAGAGTAGAGAAACTTGAAAATTCTCAATTCCCGCTCAAAGACATTAATGAAGAAGGAGACACGTGGAGGGAACCAGGGTAATGGCCAAACAGAATCCTTCCCGAACAGAATCGTGTCCGAACACTCTGCCGGAACAGAGTGACCGTGGCCGAACAGAATCCTTCTCGAACAGAATCGTGTCCGAACACTCTGCCAGAACAGAGTGACCGGGGCCGAACATAATCCTTCCCGAGCAGAATCGTGTCCGAACACTCTGCCCGAGCAGAGTGACCGTGGCCGAGCAGAGTTCAGGCCGAGCAGAGTTCTGTCTGAACAGAATCGTGTCCGAACACTCGGCCTGAGCAGAGTGACCGTGGCCGAACAGAATTCTGTCCGAACACTCTGCCCGAGCAGAGTGACAACGGCTGAACAGAATTCTGTCCGAACAGAATCGTGTCCGAACACTCTGTCGAAGCAGAGTGACAACGGCCGAACAGAATTCTGTCTGAACAGAATCGTGTCCGAACACTCTGCCCGAGCAGAGTGACCGTGGCCGAACAAAATTCTGTCCGAATAGAATCGTGTCCAGCACTCTGCCCGAGCAGAGTGACAATGGCCGAACAAAATTCTATCCGAACAGAATCGTGTCCGAACATTCTGCCCGAGCAGAGTGACCGTGGCCGAACAGAATTCTGTCCGAACAGAATCGTGTCCGAACACTCTGCCCGAGCAGAGTGACCGTGGCCGAACAGAATTCTGTCCGGACAAAATCATGTCTGAACACTCTGCCCGAGCAGAGTGACCGTGGCCGAGCAGAATTCTGTCCGAACAGAATCGTGTCCGAACACTCTGCCCGAGCAGAGTGACTATGGCCGAGCAGAATTCCATCCGAGCAGAACTTTGTCCGAACAGAATCATGTCCAAACAGATTCATGCCCGAGCAGAATTCCATCCGAGCAGAACTCTGTCCGAACAGAACCATGTCCGAGCAGAGAATTCTTCAAATATTTGAAATGGGGGCAAACAGATTCGATCCTGCTTTTGGCATATTTTGCTATCACCAGTGGGAAAAGTGTACTTCCACCCGCTTCAGTAAACGCTGGTAAAAGCAGGGGGCATATGATATAGCTAAAAATCCCTCCAATCTACGGACGACACGTGGCAGTTATGACACGTAACCCATACTGGCTCATTACTGATATGGCATGTACCGTATCAATCACCAGGCAGAATCCTAAAGAGGCTCTGACTCTATCAGTTCAGATTGACATGAGATCCTCTAGGATCCTAATTAGATTCTGATTAGAGTTGGTCAAAGCCCAGTCCTACTAGGACTCCTCCTTCTACCACTATATAAAGGGGTCAAGCCCCTCAGGTAAAGACAAGTTCACACACAATCACACATTGTGTCTTACTGCTTCTTCAGAGTTCTACATTGTTAGCCATCTCTGACTTAAGCATCAGAGCGTTCCCCCGCCGGAACCCCACCCGGCGGTCACTCCGTGTTCTCTTTTGCAGGCCTGATTTCTGGTGTGGTTCCCGATCCAGTTTTTAGCTGCAACAGATTCTAATAAAACCTTAAACTAAAGTGTTAAAGAAGACTCTTCAAGGATTTCAGAATGTTCAAGATCATTAAAAACCAATGAGAAACAAATAAGATACAACAAATCGAAATTGGCTGACCTGAATTGGCAGAAATATAAGCATAACAATGTTCAAGTATATTTTTGAATATTGATCATTTCGAATTTCGGAAAACCCAAAACTACAAAGTTGTAGTAAACTATTTGGGGTTTTCAACAAGTGTAAGAACACTAAAATTGGCCAAAGAACGACAAAGTTACGAACTTTTGAATTTTTCGCAAAGATTTACAACAAAAAGATCACGAATCAAAGTCAATAATCGGAAGTACAAAGAACTATTTAGCGTAACGATCAATAATGTAATTAGGGTTCTAAAGAATTAATAGATCTCTTTAAACGACAAATCAATTGATGAACGGATCGATAATCAGAATTCAGATGGGGTAAATGCGTGAGAAAACCCTTACCTCAATTGCGTAAATCAACTCCAAGTCTTAATCTTCTCGAACAAATTATATCAAAAACCCTAATATAATAATACCCAAAATTTCTATTAGACTCTATCAATCACATTAGCTTATGTAGGTTTTTACCACAAACCTCAATCCCAATATCAAAATAAGATCGTACCTCAATGTAATGACCAAAATCTAAAGAGTATTCTTCCTAGATATTCTTTGGAGGCTCTTCTGAAGTTTGTGTGCTCCTAAGAATTATATTGCACATCAGTCATAAGCCTAAAAGGAATGTAATTATATTCCTAACACAATAAGAATTACAAAATACCCATTATGTCTCAAAATTCTCTAACTTTATAAATGGGTCATACTAAAGCCCAAATTTAAATTGGGTCATCTAATCCCAAAAGTATAACTCACTTTCTAGTAAGAAAATTTTAAATTGATTTTTAGGCCCACTATTTAATTCAAACTCACAATATATTTAATTCGTACTTACACAAGTATCCTGATTAAAAAAAAAATCTGGAGTGTTACAAAATATATCAAGATTATCATACCCAACTGATTGAAGGCAAAAAGGCCCGCAAAAAAAATGGTACTTACACGTGACCAAGGAAAGAATATCGTTGCTAAGGTATTGATAACTTAGGGAGGAAGATTTTGAGGTCTTGATAAATCTGTTAGGGCATTCATAGATTGGTATGTTCTTGTTTCTACGTGAAGCTCTGCAAACTCCACCTCTATGTTTGTTTAACCTCTAATCCTTTCCATATTCTCTTCACCAATTGTAATTCAACATGCTAGATCAGGAATGTTGGAGTTTCACTGACAAATATGGACCAAAGCCAGTAGTGATATCAACACACTAACGGTCCCGAAAAAAAACTCCACCTTTACAATGGATAGTACAATGCAAAATATTTCTCATAGGAGCTCATGCGCCACCAGCACGTATACTGAACTGTTATACATTGTCCAGCATCGCTATGGCAACTTCTTGGAGCTGTTTTACAACATATTGTTAGAAAAGCCTACAAAAACGTGAGAAAACAATCAAGGATGCCAAGGTTAGTCTTGCAAGAAAGGTTTTATCCCATCTAATTTTCTTTCTTTATTTAAAAAAAATGGTTTGTGCATAAACATGATTTTCTAGGTTATTTTAGAATTGTGAGGTACCTTAGAACAGATTATTGAACGTAAAGTATTTGGAATTGTCACGCTCCCAAAACGGAAGCCATGACGGTAATCAATGTTCCTAAAATACTGTTATAATTCTGGTGACAACGGTATAAATAGAGCAACTAATCCTTTAAAATAAAATATCTCGATAAAACAAAAATTTAATACAATTCTCTTAACAGTCTCTTACAAAACCAACTACTAAACACAGCAGCTAAAACAAATTACACCGAGTCAATTCAATCGAATTACTCACATCCGGGTAAATATCTCAAAATAAACTACAAAGTTTAACTAACTAAAACAAGAGTATCAAAACTCCAACACTGTCACAAGGATACTTAGTCACTTTCTTGACCTGTGACAAGGGACAAGATATAGTAAAAGGGTGGGCTCAAATAGCCCACTAAAGTACAAAAAACTGACAGAATAACAAAGTAAAAACTAACAGAGTTGAACGACAATACTTGATGGAAATGGGCAAACCAAATTCTTATATCAAACACCAAAATAAACGTGAACATATATATAAATATGCCGGGAACGTTACACAACAAAAATATACGATGACTATGTTGGTCATAAGACCCAAACGTTGAACCAAACGTACAAACATCAAACATATGCTATCGGTTGCGTGTCATGCGTCCATTAATCCCCGGAATAGAGACAAATGTGTGTCCGAAGGACCCTCTCAATTTGAGAGTTGTTCAAAAATAGTCATTGAAGGAACTGAAAAGTATTGAAACTGATAGACATATTGAGATCCCGACAGCAGTTTACATGACTCCCAAAGGATTATTATGAAAAGGCCAACATGCACATGTTCTCAAGGTGCATGGGCGGAGAACAATCCCAAGGAACTCGGGCAAAGAGCAATTGTTAACGTGATACCAAAAGAAAAAAAATATAAACGAGTATCATTTCATGCGGTGGGAATGTTATGCTGACAAAAATTCTACACCTAAACTTTTACCACAACAAGGATAGGAATAATTGACTAAGGCACATAACCAATTCTTTCTTTTCAAATGCACCAGTACTTACATGGGTGACCAACAGTGTGAGTGGTTGGGGTTGGCGGCTGCTCATTAGCTAAAGAATAGCCAAAATGATCCAACATTTTTTTTGTCTAAGCGAACAAGTGGATAATGGCACAAGCCACGAATGCAAAAGAGTTGGCTTAGTTAACATCGGTAGCACTAAAAGAAGCGAGTAATAGCACGACAACTTCCTTGGCCACTAAAAGAAACCAGTGGGAGTGTAGCAAGTTCCTCGGCTAACAACAAGCTGAAAGCAAAAGAATGCAAAAGGGCTGGGAATGAATGGCAGTATGTCCTACGCTCCTAGGTGTGAACTTTTATGTCTTGAAAGTAGATGGTGCAAACACTGAAAAACAACTTGATGTTATTTTCCAACAAGTATAACTCAAATATGAGTCAAACCATGAAGTAATAGGCTTCAACTGCTGGAATAATTAACAGGCAGTTGCTGGGCATGAAAATATAATACCACCATGTAATGATGGATGGGTTAGATGCAAATAAGTGGTAAAATCTTTACAAAGCCAAGGTGGACAGCCCAGTAACAATTCAGCACTTCAGGAATTAAACTCTTGCGGAGTGCAATGGTTTCAAGGATAATTAATTTGAATGACTAAACCTTTCCCATGGATGAACAAACATAGAGAGCGAGGAAATGGAGCCTATGAACAGGTTTTCATGGATGATCTCTTACCACACTAAAATGCATAATTCCCTTTATCTTAGCAAGAATACAAACCCTTACAAAACAAGATTGATCAATTAATATTTTTTTTTCAGGTTTGATGAAGTAACCCATACCACAGCAAAAAGTTAAAGTTCCTTACCTTACACAAGCAAATCGGCCAAAGTTTAATCCTCCCAACCTAGCTACACTACTCGATTGACGCTGTAATTCTCCAAAAAAAAAAAAAAACGAGCTTAGGGTTGAAGTGAGGAGGAAAATTAACAGAGGCAGCCAAAGGAATGGAAGAACGGCCGTAAGAAGAAGAAGAACTATTTATGTCAAATCCCTATATGGCAAACTACACAAAAACCTCTGAACTTTATCCACTCATTCAAAATGCACCAAAACTTTCCTAATATTATGAAAAGACCAAAAACTTATTCATTTAGTAATTTACTTATTTTAAAGTGATAGAAACTTATTAAAATATGGGCTATTACAGGAATAATACCTTACAACTAAACCCACCACTCCTAAGAATTAGGCTTGTGTAGACATCCCATTTTTGTAAGTTTCTTTTTTGTAGTTTATTGTTTTATTGTCTAATGAGATTCCTTGTTATGGAGGCTTTTTATTATTATTTGGTCTAGGCCTAGTAGTACATAATGAGCATAAATTAATTAATTAAGTCAAGTTCCGTCAGAGTCTAGTAAGAGTCGAGTCGAGTCGAGTCTAATCCAGTTAAAGTCAGAGTCCGGTCCAGTTGTTAGGTTTAACCTGAGTTAAGATAAAGAGATTTTAACTAGATTTAGATTGCACTTTTGATTGGTTTCTTATTTGGGGATTGATCCTTGATGAAGAGATTGACTTGGGATTAATTCCAGAAATCTAGTAAATGCCTTCTGTCTTTACAGAGTTTTTTTCTACCAATTAAAGAAATTAACCTCCATAAATTTGGGAAAAAATCTTAATTAATCTAGTGGTGAACCGGCTAACTTTTAACAAACCAGCTGGTTAATTGACTTTTCCCGATCTTTGCATCGAATTAGATATGTTAGACTCAAAAAGTCAGTTTTACAATTTTTGTCCACCCCCAAGACCTTTATCAATTAATTCATTGGGCTACACAATTAAGGTATCTCCTCTCTAGAAATTTAGGGACCTTTCTCCAAGAGAAATTATGCAAAAGCCTAGAGAGAGAGAGAAACCCTAGAAATCCAGACCTCCCACATCAAACACGGATCCAAACTTGACCGGCCATAACTTACTCACACTATATTTAATTTAGGCGATTCAATGTATCTTTGTAAAAGCTACAACTTAGTAGAAGGATTCAAATTCAGTTAAGGTCGTCTTCATACCTAAAACAACTTTTTTTTCCTGATTGGGTAGATTCCATTAATTGGTTTTTGACCAGCCCTAAATAACTCATATGATACATGATTTAGGCGATTCAAAAGCCTAAATCATGTATCTCTTTGGGAGCTATAACTTTGTAGAAGGAGTCAAATCCATTTATTGTCGTCTTCAGGCTCAAAATAACATTTTTTTACTCGGGCAGATTTGTTTCTTGATTTTCGATGTTGAGTCAATTCTTGGATCATATAATTGGGCAATCCAGACTAAGGTAAAATTCTATATCCGTCTTTTGAGTGTTTTTAATTGCATATGAGAAGAGTCTTCGGGTATTTTATCTCGTCGTAACCGGATATCAGTTAGAATTTTTTAAATAATATAAAAATTAAACTCTGAGTTTTCTATTCCATTTCTTGCTAGAACTTTAGACAACTAGAAGTGTAGTCAAATATATTTTTGGAGTCTTTTCAACTAGAAGAAGTTGATTCTAGTAAAAAAAAAAGACTGAGATCTAGGTCGCCTTCTGTAGGGTGGTCAAACTACAATGGTTTTGATCTCGACTTGTTCGGTATGGTATGTAGGCAGTTCGACCCACATTGTCGTATTCAAACCAAATTAGGTTTAGGTTATGGTTTGTCTTCTTATTATATATTTTGGGATAAAAATCATAAAAATAACACGAAATCAATTTAGAGACCACTGAGGGTATAGTGGGTGCCTAACACCTTCTCACTATATAACTGTGTCCCAGAATATGAGGTTTCTTATTTATTTATTTATTTTACCCTTGTTAATAACTAAAGTAACCCTAAAAATTAGATGCCGACTCGAGTTAGACCTTTCGTAGTCTAAATTTTCGAAAACGGTTCAACAGTTTCATTTTGTCGGGGACTAAATAAGAGGACTATAATCTATGAAAATCATTCTATGATTTTCAATTTCTTTTTTATCCTTCCAAGTATGTTCAAATTTTTCTTTATTTATGCCCGTATTCGTATTAACGTGTTTGTCCTTTTCCTTTCTGACTCACACACGCCAACATTTATCCTAAAGCACCAATTTGAGCACAACGGTTGAAACCCTCGATCTTCCTTGTTGCGAGGTGATTTTGACTGTGCCCTCACCTCTAAGGCCTAGTGTCATAACCCGAACCCATAGATGGGCCCGTGAGTTAGCCTATGACTTGCACCATGTCCATTCGACTCCCACCAAAGTCTTTGCCAGGCCTTACCAGCTAAAACCAATACAATTACAGTGAAGACTTAAAAACTTCAATTCCATATAGAAATGTATATCCAAATTCATTAAAATCCTTCTTACAGTAACACTTAGGGATAATATCACTTATATCCCTGAGTTTAGGGGTATATTACAGTCGAGGACACAGGTTAGCGTTTATATCACTTATATCCGTTGACTAGACAGAATACTAATGGTGTTAAAATTTTGTGTTAAATGACGTGATTACCCTTCAAGACCAAACTATCTTCTCTCTCTTCCTCTTGTCTCTCTTCTTCCATCAGCATCAACCTCCCTGATTTCTCTCTTTCTTTTCTCCCTCTTTCTCTTCTTCCCCTTTTCCCACTCTCCAACCCCACCCCAGCCCCCCACACCACATAATACATATTCACACGACACACACACACACACCCACACCCATAAAATTTGACATTAAACCTTAATTAGGCATCCACACAACCCCATTAATTAGCGCTGCCAAAGCTTCTCTATCTTGTGGCTGCACTGCGCGAAGGTCTTTGCCAGGGAGGCCCCCGGGAAGCGAATACCCACAGTGGCGGCCACCGCGTCCTAGTCGGTCATGCGAAGGTAGTCGCGTCAGAGCTCGTACTGCCTCTCGCAGTAGGCCTCGATCAGAGACAACGCTTCCTCATGCGTCTCGTACGGTGGCGAAAACTTCTGCGGCGGCTTGTCCAGCGTTGCGGCCATCTGGGGATTGTGGTGGGTGGTCGACGATTTCGGAGAGGCTCACGTTAGCAGGAACTGGAACAACTCAGTCGCAACTGCAGCAACGGTGAGCGATAGTCTTATTGGCCATTGTATTGGTCGGTGGCAATGAGGATCGGGAGGTGCACGTTCACGTTCGTAGATCTGCAGTCGCGGGTCAGCAGAAATAATAGAAACCATCTTGGTGGTGGTGGACGGTGCCCATAGTAACTAGGCCTAATTTATGGGTGGTGGGGGTTGATGGCAAACTAAGGGGTGAGGCTTCTCTTATAATGTGGCGGTGGAGGATCTAATCAAGAGATAATCTGGGTGGTAGCACCACAATTTGTTGTGGTAGAAACTAGTGGTAGATGAGCAGTGTGAAAAAGGGAGTGGAATTGTATATGAATTGGTAGTGGGCAAAGTGGTGGAGGTGGGTGGTGCTGGTGGATATTGATGATGGGGCAAGTAGTGCTTTGAGTGTGTTTGTGAATCTGTGTGCAACTATGATGTTGGGGTGGGATTTTTGGGACAAAATGATTAGGTTATGTAGTGGTTTTGGTTGGTGATGCTGGGTGGTCCAGTGATTCTGAGAAAGGATAGAGGAAATGGGAAGAAGGAGAGGGTAGTATTGCCATTTTTAAAATACAGTATTGCCAAATCAGCAAAAATCGTTAGTTACGTTCACAGAACCCTAACGTTGGGCATATCTGATATAAAATTTTCAAATTTTGGATACGATTGCAAAATTTTGAAACCTACGTCTTTGACTGTAATTTAACCCTAAACTGAGGGATATAAGTAATATTATCCCTAACACTTAAGGTAAAACTCAAAGTTATGATGCAGTATCTGGAGCTCCACTCTAAATTTCCAATCGCACGCATGTTATCATCACGTTACTTTTTAACCTGAAATGGCAAAAGTTGAGCTTGCATGTGGTCCATAAGCAACCATTGACCCAACTAACTGGACCCTACCATGTTAGAAAGTAACTCAAATTACAAAATAACAACTTTATGAGATATAATACCAGGGAGTAAATAGTCAATTTTCAAAGTAGAAATGAGAATATATTCATTAAAGCATAATAAGGTGGTATAACTAAAACAATTTGAGGGCATAAAAATTATTTAACACAAAAACATCATCATAAGAGAGTTCCAACCCAACACTAACTCAAATGGTATGTTCCGTTCAGCATTTGGTCTCACTGACTTCAACCTGAGTTCCACTTCGGGATAATAATCATCGTTGAAACAGGAGTGATCACGAGTAACAGTACTTCGCATCAACATTCCGTCCAGTTGATAAGGACCAGAAATGTAATTTTCTCCCTCTAGATATGGGGCACGAAAACCAATTAAGCAAAAACCATCCATTTCGTTTATCCTAAACAGAATTCTTGCATCACTGATCATCAAACTCTCACGACATATTGTTATTTTTCTAAAACAATTCATATCCAAAATAATGTCAGTTCCAAAAAACAGCTCACTTGTAATAAGCATTTCAAGTCCAAATTATGTTACAATCTCTAACAAAATATTGTTTACATGTTGATCTGGTTTTAACAAGAAACAAGTGTCCCTAAAAGCATTTTGGTGAACAATTCTTCCTTCTAGCTATTGTCACTAAAAGTAGCTCATTTCAGGTAAACCGTGCTTTCTCAAATATATATAACAAATACGCTCTATATAAGAACACTAGATGGGTCAAAAGGTCGCTTACTTGATGCTACACACTTCTTAGATCCAAAATCCAGTGCAATGATCACGTGTTATATTTGACTAAAGAACTGTCAAAGCAATTATGTGATCCTCTTGAACAAGCCAATCCTTTACAGACTCATCTTCTTTTCTCCAAATAATCCACTTAGGCCAAATCCTATCATTTTCTCCCACAAGCTCTTGAGGTCATATAGTCGTCGTATGTGTTTTCTAACTCTCCGATTATCTCTCTTGAACTATTTCTGAATTATACAAGGCAACCACTGACAAACAACCATACCCTCATGATCACCGGCACTAGTACGCCTCCCCTCTCCTTCTCTATGTCTCTTTCTCTTACAAACATGCACATAAACACAGTACATAATACACCCACCCACCCACCCCATCACAAACATATACGGTTGAGTGTCCTCCCCACTCACACACTATACACATACCCAAGTAGTGGGTATGCACAACACCGTGCCACACTGTCTACACACACAAACACACAATGTACACCCACACAATGTTTAGACACGAACACGGTGCACATGTGCACAACCATACACAAACTGTGTGCACACACATTCCACACAATATTAACACACACACACACACACTCATACAAACACAAACACTGTAGCACACACTCACCCACCTCGCTGCACACCCTACGCACTCACTACACATGCGCATTGTGCACACACACACACACACACATGCACATGCACAAACCATGCCCACTAACACATGCACACACTCCAGCACACACCCAGGTTTCACGCACACACTTTACACACCCCCTTCATACATGCACAAACACACATCCATACCCACTTAGAATATACAGGCACACAACAACATGGTTGTTCTCACATACCCACAATACACATACAATCACACGACTGTACAATCATAATACAAACGCATGCACACAGGCACACGATTGCTCCACTCTTTTCATAACTCACATGCACACAAAGGCACGACTATTCCACTCCTTTCATAACTCATAAACACACGCACACAATGTTTACACACACTACACCCACACATTCACACATCACACATATAGTAACATGCACACACCACACCCACTGAACACACAAGCACACACCCCCCCTACACACCGAGAATACATGCACGCATGCATAGAATAACATACAGAGTCACACACAGATGACACACACATTAAAATTCACTTGCACACATATTACGTGCACAAGGACACACACACACACACACACACACACACACACTACACGTCCCTTTACAGATACGTGCGCGCACGCACACACGTGCACTTACCCACACACGGCACACATACTTGCACACACACACCCCACAACACCCACACACGGCTGCACATAGTCATGCACACACACCCACGCGTGCACCCGCGCACACATCTCTCATACACAACGCACACGTGAGTACACACCTCACACACAGAAACATGCGTGCGCGTGCACACACACACACACTCTCACACACACATTCATATACCTCATGCAATCCCCTTGTGAGCACACACCATATGTAGCCTCAACCTATGGGGTCTCTCTCTCACTCTCTTTCTTATGCTCTCCACACTCTCTCTCTATGTATGTATGTATGTATGTATATGTATGTATACTATCTCTCTCTCTCTTTAATTTCCTAAAAATCTCTCCCTTTTCTTCTCTATTTCTCTATTATCTTGGCTTTCTCTATTTGTTCATATATACATGTAAGGACACATTACTACTAGAAATATATAATTTTTAGCTCTTTTAGATGTAAGTCTTTTAAAGTTACCCATTGACTCTTATTAACTTCTCTTTTGCATCCAGCTTCGTAATTTGCAACTAATAGTTATGAAAATGCTGCTAAAGGTCTCAAATAATATCATTCACCTACTGTTGTTGAAGACCCCAATTAATATCACTTATAACATCTTCCGCTAGAAAATATGTTATCTGCTAGAATAAGCCTAACCCTAGGTTATGAATATTCCAAATTTCAATATTCGGAACCATTCACTGCAGCAACGTTCTTACATTCATCGAGACTGATTTGCCAAATAGTGGATCAAGCCATGATGAATTGCTTCTATCACTTTACGGGCCTTGCATAAGAAAGTCTCCTTGGTCCTTATCAATAATTGCTCAGCCCAAAACGTCTGCCCGCTTTGCACCATCCAAGCCCTTGGGATTCACTCCTCTGGATTTACACCTTCTTACCAACCAATGAGAGCTTACGATATCACGAGGGTTGAGGCTATTGGCACACTTAAGCTTCCCCGATCTCTTGGCATAGCCACATTAGAAATGGACTTTCAAGTGCTAGATATCCCAGCAACCCTCAATCTCTGCTTGGGAGACCATGCATACATTGAGTCAAAGCAGTACCTCCTATACTGCTTCAGAAAGTTGAGTTTGTCCTCGATAAGGTTGTCTTGACCATTAGGGAGATTCTCAACCGCCTTAGATATGAGATGTGAAAAGGAAAAGGAAAGTGTAATGATTCTGCATGATTCTCTTAACCTGCTTGTTAGTGGGTTAGATAGATGGTCATTTGTAGTTTTTAGAGTATGATGTGGCGTGCTGACGAGAGAGGTTTCTCAGTTTTGCACCGTACAACAACACTTTTATTCTTGTGATGATGCATAGGTTTCACTATCTCCCATGAAAGGTTTAGATCGTAACTACTAGGGACTTCCTAGCTTCCCTGCAAAGATAACAAAGACCAATTCAGGCTAGGATACAAGCCTACTGAGAAAGATAGAGCAGAAGCCCTTAGGAAGGCCAGAGAGCGAGGTCAGTTCTTGGATTCTTCTGCTATATCAAAAATCCTAAGGCTGAATGGCTAATTTGTTAAGGAAGGTGAAATCACCCCTTACTATGGCTTTTCAAAACTAGTCTATGATCGGGAGGCCAAGGAGTTAATGAAAGGAAAGAATATATTCTATGATTTTGATTAAGTGAAAGAGGGAGAAGTCCCAAGTTGGATGAGGGAACACAAACCATTTTCACGGCATACAACTTGCACACACGGTGCACTCACGCATTACACTCACACATACTGAAATACACAACACACATACAGCTGAGCACACATCAATACACACACTCTCTTACATGGCTGCATAGCAGCCTACACACACATACATCACACACACACACGCACAACATCATGCAACCAATTACACTCATTCACGCACTCTCAAAACACACAAACACACAGCACCCACAAAAGCACCCTCACACTAACGCACTCCCCTCCACTGCCTCATGACAGATTTTTCTTGAACCCACTGCCGACTCTTAAGATCATGAACCAGACAGCAAACCCAAGGCAGCCCAAGCTGCTCAGCCGTTCCCTTATCTCACTACAGGTTACACTACTCCTCACACAGCCTTCTTCACGACAATTTTTCCCTAAAACTTATAAAATAAACATAGAGGAAAGGGGTTTGAAGACTTATCAAAAAATCAATCTCGATAGCTGGAAAAATCCTTAGTCCACCCCCTTTTCTCCTCTCCGTACCCTTCTATCTCTCAGCCGTTTCTCAGAAATTTTGGATGAAAACCTTAGGGTCGGCTGCCCCTCAGAAGTATATGGGTATATATATAAACCCTAAAATGGGACTTACCAAAACCTCCCTTAAATTTTGTTAAGTCATTTTAAATTGTACCCCTTACTATCTCTTATTATAAATAGGTCCAAATTAACTTATTTGCTATAGGTTGTGTTAGAAAAATTTTAGCGGGTTTGTTAAATAACCTCGCTACACTAATCGTCTCTAAAAGCAAAGGGATGCTAAAAATTTTGCCGCTAAAAGTCGTTAAGAAATACATTGAAGTAAAGTAAAAAAAAAAATATTCTCGCTAAAAGTTTCATAAAAAAAAATCGATGCTAACTAAAATTTTGTCGCTAAAATATATTCGCTAATAAAATTTCTAATTAGATTCGAAAAAGTATTGGGGTGTTACATTCTCCCCCACTTATAAAAATTTTGTCCTCGAAATTTCACGTATTATCATTGTTCAACTCAACGCTTTCACTACCTAACTCCCAAACTAAGGTGCCACCGAATCGTATACAAAACCTCAAAATGTTAGTCAAAAACATCAATAACAACTGAGCAGTCTCACAACTTCATATGTTTCCAGCATAATATCTGTTTCAAATTATAACTTAGGATGTGATACCTCAGAGTCAAACAATATATGAGTACCTAATAGATAATTCAGGAGTGTACCTGGCGCCACATTATTTGACGCCGTAGCATCCTGAGCCAATGTAGCAAAAAGTCTGACTGATGTACTAGGCTTCGGTCCCTGCTGACTCTGACCTGCTCCCGGACGGGATGCACTACTTATAGCTAAATTAGCTATAGGTGCGAAGCTGGGGGCTGGTTGATTCTCCCATACTAAACGACAATTTCAAACTTGGTGTTCCACACTGCCACCTTTGAAACATCCTCTAGTTAGTCTGTAGCACAGTTTATCCCCATGGTTCCTTCCACATGTAGGACACAGAACTTCCGAAAGATCTGACCTAGTACTCTGAACTGATCTACTTCTTGTGCTCTGTGCTTATTTGAATTCAACACTCTGTCCTGACCTATTTTCCTGAACGTGCCCCATCCTTTGACTCTGAGCACCCGGTTGCTCCGAAGAAAAGAACTGTTGATGCTTGCCAACCTCTGAAGTTTTACTCTCCTCTCTATCCCTCTTCTGACCACTTTGCCTATGTTCTCTTCTTATTATCCGATTTGGAATGTTCTAATGCACGTGCCAGATCAACACACTTTACGTAGCTCGATAAACATGCAGAAATCACCCAATCTCTCAGTCCTGGCTTAAGTCCCCACTCGAACTTTCGACATCTATCCGCCTCAGTAGGTAACATCCTAGTTGTGAACCTCGCCAGACGTGAGAAGTTCACCTCAAATTCATCCACTGCCTCCCGATCCCCTTGGGTCACATTTGCAAATTCCGTCAACATTTGCTCAGAGAAAAGTTCCTATTGTCAAACAATTCCTTAAATTGTTCCTAATTCATCTCAGTCTTTTACTAAGGAGTCATACCATTCTCTACCATCTTCCACCACTTATCGGCCTCACCCCTTAGCTTATACACTTCAAATTCTAATTTTTGTTGCTCGGTGCATTTTATCACTCGAAAGACTTTATCTATCTCCGCAATCCAAGCCTCTGCCTCCATAGGGTCCACTGATCCACTAAAAATTGAAGCATTCTGTTTGTTAAACTCACTTAGGGTACTTCCCTCCTGAGGTTGTGGTTGCGGCTGAATGGGGTTTTATGTACCTTGCTGCTGATTAACCAAATATTGGGCCATGAATGCCAAAATCTGATTCATGGTATTCAGCGCTGCATCCATGGGTTCTAGGTTTTGCTCTTGTTGCTCTACATGGGGTGCTTCCCCAACTGGGATCTCTTGATCTCCAGTACGACCCCCAGTGCGACCACCCCGGCCCCTAGCTTGGCCTCCGCGACCCCTAGTTCCAGCTCTACGAGTGTGTGCCATGCTATAACAAATAAATTACTATCAGAATCTGCAAACACCTTCTATAAACGACTATGCAAATTTAAAATTTCTAATAATATATATTTTCGGATACACTTTCATCACAACGATTTCATATATCTAACCACTAGTACGGTTCACTAAATTATTAAATCTTTCCCTAACTCTAATATCGAAACCTAGGCTTCCATAAGTTTTTAAAGTTTACAGAATCATAAACATATGCTCGATCATTTGTTCGCCTAGGTTCAAGTCCACAGAATCATATAACCTAAGCTCTGATACCAACTGTAACATCCTGAAATTTTTCGGAACATTAGACAATTGATCGATCATTCACTAAACAATATTATCCTCAAAACTTAACCAAATGATACAAAAACTTTCAGAGTGACTAAACATCCATCAAAGTATTGTCTCTCAGTGTACAATCATATCTGGAAACTAATTTTAACTTTAATAATAAACTATCAAAGTCACCCACACAAGGGTTCTAACAATCAATACCAAGATTAGTTCATTTGCTTTCGCTCACTCGTCTCAAATCCTTATTCGGGCAACTTAAAGCTGGCTATGACCTGCAGAAAGGAAGTCAAAGGAGAGTGAGCTTTCGAGAGCCCAGTATGGTCGATCAAAGATTTTAAAACAACAAAACAATTCGGACAAATTTTTATATAAATTCAAATGGAACATTTTAAAAGTATTTTCAATAAAAAGACAACATTTCGACACAGATGAACAAATACAAATAATTTTACATTCAAGTCCAATAACATCTTTTTGAGGGATTTTGCTTTTGATGTAATCACTACAATACGATATAAACATAGGGACGAGTATTCAACTCATTCCCCTAAATCAAAAGTTATTTCAAAGAAGTTCAAGTTCAATAAAACATAAAAAGGAAACATTGAACATGAGTTGTACGCTGTAGCAAAGCCACACCGGCAGTGCTCGTAACGCTTTACATATGCATATGTACACTGACTAGTCCATCTAGGTACTAGTTTAACCCATTCAACAGACCATCCTTACAACGCCAACAATACAGACCATCCTTATGGCTTCCAGATTACTAACTCATGTTAATATTGAAAAGTAATAAATATAATTCAAAACATTTTATGATTATTTAATGAATAGAACAACTGAGAATAAATAAAAAAATTCCAAACGATCGCTCAAGGTTCAAGTTAGGGTCTCACTGGCAAAATCCAAATATTTTCAGGAAATTTTATAAAAAAATAGTTCAATAAAATTTTGTAAAACCATTAAGATTAAAACATATGGATTTAGATGATGAGTAGGGTTCGAAGAGAAAATCCTTACCTCGGTCCAAGCTAAGCGATGCTACCAACATCGATCAATATTTTCTGAATAAACTTGATTGACCGTCCATATGTTAGAATACAATCTATACTACAATACTATAAACCTAATATCAACTACCCAAATGATGCTCACTTTTAACTAAGAAATTGCTCAACTCAGAACGGTTCACACACACAACCAATCTACCCAAAAATCCCGTACACCCCTTAATGCGCAACAGTATTCCAAATTCATTATAAAATTATAATAAAATACTTTTATAGCTTAAAACATTATAAAAAGACAAAATATGAATTTTTTGAATTTTTTTGAATTAAAATGATTTCTTTAAATGCATTAAAAACCCATAAATTGTCAAAATTTCTTCTGGCTGAAAATAAAGTCCCATAATTTTTGTAACAGCTATAAAATATATATTAAAATTAAAGAAATTTAAATTAGAAATTAAAAGACATTAAAACCTTTTTTAATTTATTCATTTTGCTAAAACCAATGCGATACAGAAACCATAGAAAATCAACTCCAAAAATTATGAAATTCAAATCAAGTCTTATTTATACCATAAAAATTTACTCTAATTTTTCGCAGAATATTTTCAGGGTTTAAAGGCTCCAAAAGAAATTTCCAAATCTGAAATTACATAAAATACTAAAAATTTATACGATCTCAGAAAATTATAAAATCTTGCCAAGAATTTTAACATAGTCTCAGGTACTATTATATAATTTTTCATGTTTTAATATTCACCGTACACTATCCAAAGTGCATAAGGAGCCCAACATTATTCTTGTACACACGCGCGCGCACAGTTTGACCCCCTTTCACCGGTTGCTTGGGCACCTGCTCTTCTCTCTGCATCCACAGTCACTCGCTCACTTATTCAGAGACCCACTTTCATAAGCCCCATCTACACAGTTTATTCACTAACACCTATATACACGCACATATACATCTAACAACTCCACATTCATTACACACCAAAACACTCCAACCAAGCACACAGCAAATGCTTACCTCTATCACCCACTCACAAAACACACCTTATACACCACATTCTGTGCGCAACACACACACAGACCGCTCCACTCACACACACAGCTGGGCAAAACACTTACACCTAAGCTACCATCCATCGTCTCCCTCGTAAGCTCACTCACATACAACACACATACACATGGCATGCAAACACACACACACATTTCCCTCCACACAGCCGCTTGACCTGTACACACACGCACATGTTACAATCACTCTAACGCAAGCACTAAACTCACGCACACAACACACACACATACAGCCAACGCACCAAAACACAAAAACACACACACACAAAGCATATAGACACACCGTTTCACACACTCCATGCATACATTCATGTACCGGTCACGCACACACCAACTCATGCACACAGCTGCCTTCACGGCAGGTTCACACACACAGAATACACATGCACAATTTACACACACCCACACATCCAAGCACACAAACATCCACACACACACAGACCATTTTCACGGCACACAGCTTACACACACAATGCACTCACGCATCACACTCACACACACTGAAATACACAGCACACATACAGTTGAGCACACAACAATACACACACTCTCTCACATGGCTGCATAGCAGCCTACACACACATACATCACACACACACGCACAACAGCATGCAACCAGTTACACTCATTCACGCACTCTCAAAACACACAAACACGCGCACACAGCACCCACAAAGGCACCCTTGCACTAACGCACTCCCCTCCACTGCCTCATGGTAGATTTCTCTTGAACCCACTGCTTACTCTTACGATCATGAACCAGACAGCAAACCCATGGCAGCCCAAGCTGCTCAGCCGTTCCCTTATCTCACTGCTGGTTATACTACCCCTCACACAGCCTTCTTCACGACAATTGCTCCCTAAAACTTATAAAATAAACATAGAGGAAAGGGGTTTGAAGACTTACCGAAAAATCAATCCCGATGGCCAGAAAAATCCTTAGTTTCCCCTCCCCCCTTTCCTCCTCTCCGTACCCTTCAATCTCTCAGCCGTTTCTCAGAAATTTTGGATGAAAACCTTAGGGTCGGCTGTCTCTCAGAAGTATATGGGTATATATACAAACCCTAAAATGGGCACTTACCAAAACCTCCCCTAAAATTTGTTAAGTCTTTTTTAATTGTACCCGCTACTATCTCTTATTATAGATAGGTCCAAATTAACTTATTTGCTATAGTTTGTGTTAGAAAAAAATTAGTGGATTTTTTAGATAACCTCGCTACACTAATCGTCTCTAAAAGCATAACGATGCTAAAAATTTTGCCGCTAAAAGTCATTAAGAAATACAATGACGTTAGGTAAAAAAAATATTCTCGCTAAAAGTTTCATAAAAAAAACATCGATGCTACTTTTGTCGCTAAAATATGTTCGCGATAAAATTTCTAATTAGATCCGAAAAAGTATCGGGGTGTTACAAATGCTCCTTTACATTTTGACGAGGTCAGATTAAAATGAATAAAGAAATTAAAAAATGAATTGTGTGTGTGTGTGAGAGAGAGAGAGAGAGAGAGAGAGAGAGAGAGAGAAGATGTTGGTTCATGCACACCTTTTGAGCTTGTTTCAGATGATATGTTCACCTCCCTTTCGCTTGCATAATAATCCATTGATTCTTTATTTCCTGACCTACTAGGATACCTTACAGTGTGGTCCATTTTAAACTTAACTTGTTAGATTTTGTTATTTTCACCATCACTTTAGTGATAATAAGAGAAGTCTTATGACGTCATCCCGTGCCTTGTGATATAGCTAAAATTATACTCCCAATCGGTGGATGACACATGTCACCTACGACTTCCGATTAGACTTGGTCAAGTACGAAACTAATACTTAGCTTATTGGTGAATTAGGGTTCTGGAAGGACTCTAATTCGATCCTAAAGGATCAGAGCCAAGGCCAAGCTGTCAGTCCTAATTCTACTAGGGTCTAGGTTCTAACACCCATGCTTATACAAAAAGGGACTCTCCCATGTGCATGCAAGCAACTTTTTACACCCATACACAGTGTTGATGATGCCGAGGATGGTTCGATGCTACGTGGAGGTGCCACAAAGGATGCGGTCTGAGTCGGCTTCCAGGTAGGCAACGCGAGAGACAGCAAGGACGGCGTAAGGGCTGAGGGCAAGGCTCCCCAGACAGGTCGTGAGGACTGGCAGCACTGCGCAGGCAGGGCGACGACAAACAGGACTGACGTTCTACAGTCGTGACAAGGGTATGGCGTCAAGGGTCCGTAGACGGGAGTTCAAGTATATTTCTCTCACTAGAATTCCAGAGAGAATGTCTTTTTAGAGAGAGAAAGTGAAAAGTCCAAATGAGCCCAAGATCCTTGAAAAAGCTCCAAAGTCCACTATTTATAGGCAAAAATGTGCATGTGTCATAAGTTGACATGTGTCACCCCCTGGGAACGACACGTCGCCAGGGGGGCCAAAGCACTGACCCTCCGTTGGACTGCCGGTCCCTAAGTTCGTGCTGCCCTGCCCTTGCAACATCTCTCTGCCTGTCTGAGGAGACTGATCATGCCGCGGTAGCATGGTCAGAGTAGCCCGTTGCCCCAGCCTCCAGTCCAAGCCCTTACTGAATCCCACGGGCCTGGCAGCGGTGGGGAAGACCCGACGCCCAGCTGCCAGGTGGACTAGGCAAGATGCCCTTCCGAAGACCTGCTCCCATCTCGGAGTGACCCGGGGGTCATAGTCCTTAGGGGTGCCGACGCGAGCCCCCAGTGCCAGAGCACGTAGGCCAGTCACGCAGGCACCCCGGCGGAGATAGTGTTCTGGAGTAGCCTATCCCGTGAGCATATAACATGATTGCAGCGCATGGTGCGCGGTTGAGTGCGGGCGACGAGGGTCGCAGAGTGATCTCCGAGCGACAAGGGTCGTTGCGTGGATGGCGCGTGACCGTGAGCGACGGTTGTCATGGCGACAGAGCGGTCACAAGTGGCGGTCATCGAGACTACGAGCGACTGTCATCGCGACGAAGGAGCATGGTTCGAGAGCGACGGTCGTCGTGACAACGGAGCACGGTCAAAGGTGACGGCGTCGGTATTCAAGGCGGGTGGCCGACCCCTAAGGGAGGCCGACCCATTGGGGTGGCCGACCCCCTAGGGTGGCCGAGCCCCAAGGGTGGCCGACCCCTTTGGGTGGCCGACCCCCAAGGGTGGAGGCCGACCCATTGGGGTGGCCGACCCCCAAGGGTGGAGGCCGACCCATTGGGGTGGCCGACCCCCTAGGGTGGCCGACCCCAAGGGTGGCCGACCCCCTAGGGTGGCCGACCCCAAGGGTGGCCGACCCCCAAGGGTGGAAGGCACGCCGAAGTCGCTTCACGAATGGTTCACGTGACTTGAGCATGCGTTGCTTTGACCGGCCCTCGAGCGTTGAAAAGTTGACCGCTGACTGGGTGATGTGTCGTGCAAAGTGGGTCCCTTAGCGGGTCCTGGGGTGCGACCAGAATAGGGTATGAACATAAGCCCCCTGCGTGGGGCGGGCGCGGAGGGGCAACCCGAGCGGGCGTCGCATGCATAAACGATGTGGTTACAGCCCCTCTCGCTGCGGGGGCCAGGGTCCCTGGTGATGGAGCCGGCGATGACGCTAAGCCCGTGTAGCAGTTTGATTGAGCCGGCGACGGCATACGGCCCGTCCCGTAGTTTGATTGAGCCGGCGATGGCGCTAGTCCGTGATGGCGCTCAGCCCATGCCGCGGTTTGATTGAGTCGGCGATGGCTTCAAGGTTGTGAGCCCATCCCGTAGTTGATTGTGCCGGCGATGGCTTCAAGGTTGTGAGCCCATCCCGTAGTTGATTGTGCCGGCGATGGCTTCAAGGTTGTGAGCCCATCCCGTAGTTGATTGTGCCGGCGATGGCTTCAAGGTTGTGAGCCCATCCCGTAGTTGATTGTGCCGGCGATGGCTTCAAGGTTGTGAGCCCATCCCGTAGTTGATTGTGCCGGCGATGGCTTCAAGGTTGTGAGCCCATCCCGTAGTTGATTGTGCCGGCGATGGCTTCAAGGTTGTGAGCCCATCCCGTAGTTGATTGTGCCGGCGATGGCTTCAAGGTTGTGAGCCCATCCCGTAGTTGATTGAGCCGGCAATGGCACTAGCCCGTGCTGGCGCTCAGCCCATGCCGCAGGGAGGGGTCCTCGTGCAGGAGCACTACGAGCGGAGCCTCCAGAATGCCGCACACTCTAGAGAGTGGGTTGAAGGTCTTCCATGCCCATGGTGGGGGCGCATGGTGTGGTGAACGGGTGTTATGCCCGGAGGCTTGTAACATGGTCGTGGTGCATGGACATGGCGACGATTGTCGCGGGGACAATACTTGGTGCCGGAGCACATGTCATGAAAGTGGTGCGGCGACGAACGTCGCGAAGCAATACTTTGTGCCGGGGCACATGTGATAAGAATGGCGCATGGGTGCGGCGACGAAGGTCGCGGAGCATATACTTGGTGCCGGGGGCACGCATGATGAGAATGGCGCACGGGCGCGGCGACGAACGTCGCGGAGCTAAAGTTGGTGCCGGGGCACGCATCATAAGCATGGCACCAGGGCGCAGCGACGACTGTCGCGGAGCTATACTTGGTGATGTCGTCATGGCAATTGTGCACGGTCGGTGACGAGCATCAAGTGACCATTAGCATTGAGCGCGCGTTGTAGAGAGCGCGATGAGTTGGCACAAGCGACGTGGTTCAAGGAGACGGCACGCGGGCGACGGGGCCTGTCGCGGAGCTGTCATGTGAATGCGTGCGACGAAGGTCGTAGAGGTGGCGCGCGGGCGCGCACGGCGGCGATGGCGCGGGGTCGACAAACTGTGGCGAGGCGCCGGTGGACGGGAGCGTAAAGTAAAGGAAAAAAGAAAGAAAAAGAAAAGAAAGAAGAAAGAAAGAAAAGAAAAAGAAAAAGAAAGAAAAAAAAGGAAAAAGAAAAGAAAATTGCCCACCCCTATATAAGGGGAGGAGGGGGGAGAGGGCGGAGGCACCGCCATTTGTGCCCGCATAAGTCAGAGAGAGAGAGAGAGAGAAAGAGAGAAAAAGGGATGGTGAGAGAAGAGGCGGAAGGGGGCGAGGGGTCGTCGGGGCCAGGGGGTCGGCCAGTCGGTGGCTCTGCGAGGGGAGGGGGGTCGGCCGCACGAGGGGGGTCGGCCACGAGAGGGGGGTCGGCCCAGCGAGGGGGGTCGGTCGCGCAAGCGGGGTCGGCCCCGCGAGGGGGGTCGGCCAGTCATGGGGGGTCGGCCGCACAAGGGGGGTCGGCCAGTCATGGGGGGTCGGCCAGCCACGGGGGGTCGGTCACGCAGGGTGTCCGACAGGCCCAAGTCCCAACCTCACAGCCCGGAGCGACGCCAGCAGCAAAAAAAGTTCGGCAGAAGATGTGGGCGAAGCCGCGAGGGGCCGCGGCGGGTACATCGCGACCGCCGCGGGGTATGATGACTGTACCTGTGCCGGCGCCGCCAGTCGATGAGGCCATACCATCAGTGGGTGTCGAGGCGGCAGTGCCATTGACCTTTGATGATGGCGGTAGGAGGTCCTACGATCCGGAGCCAGATAAGACAAACACATTGCTGGGGGTGAGGGGAGTAGTACCGTGTGTACCGGACCGTGAGCTGTGGAGGGAGTTGGCCATTCGTGTGGCAGACGGAGCGTTCATGACACCGTGGGGTGGTCCGTCGATGGGAGAGGAGCCTCGGCTGTCGTCACCCTACCTTCGCGCGCCGAGCCCGTCGGAGGCGCCTGTGATGTCGCCGAGGTATGTACCGGCATTGTTGATTGGGAGAGAGGACATACCTTGGTCGCCGGTGATGTTCAAGGGCCATAGTGCGATGCCGGTAGGGTGGGACTTTTGGTGTGAGCATATGGTGGAGACACCGGAGAGGGCGCAGGTGTTGCAGGCACTGGGGCTGTTACCGGCGATCAATATTACGGCGAGGGGGCTGGAGTTATATAGGGATACGCCAGGGATGACCCGATTGCTGGCAAGATGGAGCACGCAGTCGCATACGTTCGTGACCGAGTTCGGGGAGATCGGGCCGACGTTACTCGATGTGTTGATGCTGACAGGGCTGCCGATACACGGGGAGGTGGATGCACGGGTGACCCGGCTGAGCGGGGAGGAGCGGTTGTTGCAGACGCAGCTACTAGACATTTTGGCGGAGACGAAGAAGCACCGGAAGGGGACGTACGGTGGGTGGCTGCGCCAGTTCTATGGTACGCCGCAGGCGAGGACAGGCCAGAGGTTGGGCAATGCTGCCCAGTTCGTGATGGGTCCGTATCATGGCAGCGATCGGTACGAGTTGGTGGCGTTTTTGGCTATGTTCTTATCGAGGTAAATTTTGTACTGTCATGTGATTATTCGTGAATATATCGTATGTCCTGCTTGCCCTGTAAAACGTCAAACTGACATATGTTGCCGGTCGTTGTTTGCAGGTTTGTGTTTGAGGGGACACCTGAGGATGGCATTTCCCCGAGGGTGTTTCCCTTGGCCATTCGGATGGCGCAGGGAAGGCGGGTCGGCTTGGCTCCGGTGTACTTGGGCACGTTATACTCGCGGCTAGATCAGTTCGTGAATGACGTGAAGCGGTCGTATGGTCGGTATCAGGTGGCGACGTACGTGGACTGGATGTTCTTGCAGAGGTACCTGTACGAGTGCTTTCCAGGGTACCGGCCTGACGGATACCCACTCGCACACCCGTCACCGACGATGGGGACAGTGACCCGTCCAGGCAGGTCGCGGCAGGTGGCGTTGTGGTGTAGCGGGTCTCGGGCTTTTGCTTGGGCAGGCATCAGGAGGCCGGGGTGCCCGTTGGCACAGATTCTAGACAAACGGGGGGAATGCGAGCGACGGCCCTATATGGAGATGCATGCGTCATATGGTACGCCGCCATGGCTGCACGTGCAGGAGGTGACGACAGATCTGAGCAGGAGAGGCGAGTTAGCGCCAGGACAGCTGGCGCTATTGGTCGCGTATTTTCCCGGCTGGCTCCCGGTATTGACAGATGATGGCGGGAAGCCCGCCGAGTGCTGCTATTATGTGGCGAGGTATTGCCCGGACCGTCTGTCGTTGGCATTCGGGTATGACCTAGAGCCCCCATGCGGTTATGACAGCCCTTGGAGTGTGGCGACGGCTTTTGGGTATACACTATATGACAGAGCCCGCGAGTGGCCGGCACCGACGACAGAGTGGAGGCAGCCAGGGACAGAGGTGGCAGGGGCGGTGACCGCGGATTATGCGCATTGGTGGGAGCGGCTGCGAGGGAGCTGGGCCGGATGGCTGGCACAGCCGTCAGGCACACGTCGACAGGTAGATGTGTTCGCATGTGACCGAGCCCTGAGTCTGATATCGGCCACAGTCGCGAGGCAGTGCGGGATGCTGTCACTGGTGACCGGGAGTTCTGTTCCGAGCTCGGAGAGGGAGGCGGAGGAGGATGCCGTAGAGTTGGGGGACGCTGCTCCCGGGGAGGACCGTGGAGAGGAGCTTATTGCCGAGGTGCCGAGGGTGCCGGGGGCCGGCAAGGGGCCTTTGTCGGCATTGCGAGTGGGGATGATGGAGACAGCGCGTCAGGCTAGTGCTGGTACCTCAGCCCCACACATATCAGGGGCGAAGAGGCCGCGCGACGTATTAGAGGAGCTAGACTCTGAGGTTTGCTTCTGTCCTTTCTTTTTGTCGTATAAATATGGTTTGCATATTGCTCATAATTTGTGAACTGACAGCGGTTTTGCCAGGGGGACGAGGAAGAGGCGGTCGCGGAGGGTAGCGAGGCCGAGACTGAGATCGAAGGCGAGGAGGCCATGGCAGCCGAGGCCGGCAGATTAGTTGACAGTGATGAGACTGAGGCCGTTGAGATATTGACGGCCGGTGTGCCGAGGAGGGTGAGCCCATTGCCTGCTACTGAGGAAACGGTGGGGGCACTATACGGCGGAGAGGGGAGCGATACGGTGATGTTTGACATTGACGAGGACTGGTGGACAGGCATGGAGACGCAGGTTGTGGGAGGTGATGGTGGCGATATGGCGGAGCCTGAGTCTGTTGTTGCTGCCTCGATTCGTGAGCAAGAGACACCGGTTCAGGCTGTGGTGGTGCGACGGCACGACACATTGCCGGAGTCCGTGGTTGAGGTTGGAGCTACTCTTCTGGCGATGCACTCAGCCACGATTGGTGCGCAGAGGGCGGGTGGAATGTCGGAGATTTCTGCAGCGGGCGGCAGTGGCGCGACAGCCGGAGAGATGAGTAGAGGATCCTCGAGCGGTCAGGTGGATGTGGCAACTTGGGGGGGCCTCCAGCTACCAGCGGAGACTGTGCGCCGGTTAGAACTGGTGAAGGCAGCGTTCCCGCAGACATTCGAGAGCGTGGTGGTAGAGAACCCAGTACTACGGATGTGGGTGTCTGCCGGGTTTATGGAGTGGTTGCTGCCGTTCGCCAGTGTGCCGTCGACGGGTTGGACTGCAGAGTTCGTTGCTCGGTCGCTTTCAGAGTTCGCTCCGTTCACATCGCTAGGTATGCAGCTGGACTGGCTAGCAGATTTCTTTAGGTCGAGGAGCGGCAGCCATGAGATGGATGAGAGGCGCGCAGTCGTGGTCATGCGGGAGATGTTGCTGGAGCGGCGCCGTACAGGATTAGAGGCAGAGCGGTCAGAGATTACCGCAGAGTTGGCCGGGATTGACATGCAGGTGGCAGAGATAGAGAGACAGCTCGTCGATTTGCAGAGGCAGTTGTCCGATCTACAGAGGCGGCGAGGTGAGGTGGACGGGCGAGAGTCAGAACGGTTGAGGCGACAGGCCGAGCTTGATGCTGGATGGTCAGAGGTACAAGCAGAGCGGGAGGCACTTCAGGCATTCAGCTCCCACCCAGTTGCATCGCTGTTGTCTAGACTTTCTTAGCTTGTATGTTACTTTGCTGTAGTTGTAGCGCTTAACGACGGCTAGTAAACGTTTGATGTATATGTACATATTTTCGATGGTCTCGGCTTATTGTATGTTGTGTTCGGTTGCTCTCTTCTTTCTTCTCTCTTTTTTTTTTGAATGTCTTGCTTGTTTTGGTTACCTGTGAATGCTCTCCCATTCCCGCTCGTAGAAAGTGACTTAGGAAGCATAGGTTGAGAATGAGTGCCAGCTGGGCAGAAGTTGAGGTAACAGCATGACTTTGTATTGATAGGACGTGGTACAAAACACCATTACATGAGTAGTGTAGAACGCTACACAGATCAACAAAAAAATACAAGTCTGTAAGCAATGTCGCATGTACAAAAATGCTACGAGGGCGCGTACTATGACGCGGGCGGATAGGGCTGGGGGAATGTTGTCGTGACTAAACATAATACTTCTTCAGGTAGCGGCCGTTGATGGGGGCCGAGACCTGACCGTCGTCGTGGTTGAGCAGGAGGTACGAGCCATTAGTGCGGGCCTCGTGCACCGTGAAAGGGCCCTCCCAGTTTGGCGTGAATTTAGGAGCTGACATGTTGGCCCGCACATGCTTGGCGGCTTGAAGAACAAGGTCACCCTCGATAAATGAACGTGGCTTGACGGTCTTCCCATAAGCTTTCGTGAGCTGCTCATGATACTTCTTCATGCGGCGCAGGGCCGTGGCTCGTCGTTCGTCGAGGCCGTCAAGTGCCGCCAGCCGGGCTGCTTCATCTCCGAGACTGCTGCTTAGGGAAAGTCGAGCCGATGGTTCTGCGATCTCGGCAGGTACCACACACTCGTCCCCGTAGACGAGAGAGAAGGGCGTGGCCTTTGTCGCTGTGTGCAGGGATGTTCTGTAGGCCCAGAGTGCCAGATTCAGTTGTTCGGACCACGACCGGTCGGCGTCATGCACCATTCGCGATAATACTCGTAGCAAAGTCTTGTTGGACGCTTCAGCTTGACCATTACCTTGCGGGTAATAGGGAGTTGATGTGGCATGGCTGATGTTGTACCCTTCCATGAGAGCTCGAACCTCTCGGTTAATGAATGGGGTGCCATTGTCAGATATAATACACCGAGGGATGCCGAAACGACAGATGACGTCGCGTAAGAAGTTAGAAACGGCACCTCCCGTGGCTCTCCGCAGAGGTACGGCTTCAACCCACTTCGTGAAGCGTTCAGTAGCAACCATGATCCATGAATGGCGTCTGGACGGCGGGTGGATGGGGCCGATGAGGTCGAGGGCCCAAGAATGAAATGGCCACGGTGCTGAGATCATGTGCAAGTCGGATGCTGGCGTGTGTATCCTGTCGGCGTGCCGCTGGCAGGGTTGGCAGCGTCGGACATGCGAGATGGAGTCGGATTCCATAGTCGGCCAATAATACCCCAATCTTAGTAATTCTGCATACAGCTTCTGGGAGCCTTGATGTTCACCACAATCACCATTGTGTACTTCGTTAATGACCTTGACCACTTGGGCACCCTGCAAGCATCGCAGGGTGCGTCCCGAAAATCCCTTGCGAAATAACTCGCCTTCCGTCACAAAATACTTGACTGCCTTGCGCTTGATGGATCGTGCTGAGCCGCGGTCAGGTGGTAGAATCCCGTGGGATAGATACTGGATGAAAGGCTGGCGCCAGTCACCCTCGATGTCAATGACAAGAGCTTCGGCACCGTCGGGTGCATACAAGCACTCGGGACAATCCTTTTGTATATCCGAGGCGTCCTTGGCCATGGATGGCCAATATAGTCCCATACGCTGGAGGCGACGATACAGAGGGGGACCGTCGAGGCCACAACACTTCTGGTGGCCGAGCTGTAATTTGTGCTTTGCCTCTTCCGGTGCCAAACATCTTGCTAGAGTGCCTCCGGGACACCGCCTGTATAAGACATCTCCCATCATTGAAAAGTCTGTAAGGGTGGAGGCATGAGCAAGAGATGGCGCTTTAAGTTTGTCGATAATAGGTTGCCTCCAATCGTCCGCAGTAACGTCCCTCGGGACTAGGTTCAGTGCTGTGCATGGTTCCATTCTCTTGACGATGGTTAGCATCCGTTGTTCACCATCGACCTCTATCTTTGACGCGATCGTGGCCAAGCAGTCCGCATGTCTGTTGTGGCACCTATTGTGATGTTCATACTGGACATGACCGAGTCTTCCTTCCAAGTGTTGCACCAAGGCACGATAAGGTGCCAAGGCTGGTTCTTTGACCGCGAACTCCCCGTCCGCCTGCTTCATGACCAGATTTGAATCTCCTTTCACACACAGCGCCTTAGCCCCCATACTGACGGCGATCATGAGGCCAATGACAAGTGCCTCGTATTCAGCTTCGTTGTTAGACACCGGGAATGCAAGTTTGAAGGATAATGAAGTGGTAACACCGTCTGGTGCCCGCAGGACTATGCCGGCACCCCCTTGCCGGAGGGGCGTGCCATTGGGACCTTTGCTAGTGGCAGAGCCGTCGAATTCAAGCGTCCACAGTCCATCGATGTCGGTGATCAGGGCTGTCTCCTCCCCAGGCAGTTGATCCGATATCGGTTCACATTGTTGGCGTGGGAAGAAGGCCAGGAGGTCTGCGAGTGCTTGGCTCCGCAGAGCTGTAGGATTCTTGATAGATAAACCGAATTCGGCCAATAGCAGCAACCACCGTGTGAGTCGGCCAGACAGGGCGGGACGCGTAAGCATGTAACGGAGTGGGTCAGCCTTGGTGACGAGTGTGATCTGATGCGCCAGAAAGTAATGTCTGAACTTCTGTGAGGCGTACACCAAGGCTAGACAGTGTTTCTCGAGCTCGGAGTAGTTGGCTTCGGGCCCTCTGATCACTCTACTGAGGTAATAAACAGGACGCTCGACACCTTCGACTTCTTGGGCAAGCAAAGCCCCGATGGATCTGGGTGTGGAAGTCAGGTAGAGTAGGAGTGGGATGCCCCGTTGTGGTACGACCATGGTTTGCGGTGACATGAGGACCGCCTTAATCTGTTCAAATGCTTGCCGTTGGGGCGCGCCCCAATTCCATGGTGCGCTTTTACGCGTCAAGTGTTGAAATGGCGTAATGAGCTCGGCCAGTGCGGGTATGAAGCGTCGGAGGTAAGAGACCTTGCCGAGGAAGCTCTTCAGTTGCTTTGTGTTCTTGGGGGGGGGCATTTCTTGGATGGAGGCTGCTTTCGAGGGGTCAACGTCGATGCCCTGTCGACTGACCAAGAACCCGAGGAACTTGCCGGAGGAGACTCCGAAGGCACATTTCAATGGATTCATCCGCATGTTATACTGGCGGCAACGATCAAAGACCGCTTGAAGGTCGGTGAGGTGATCACTTTCCTTCCTGGATTTGATAATAAGATCGTCGACATAGTCTTCCACAGTACGGTGTATCATGTCATGGAATATTGCTGTCATAGCCCTTTGATACGTAGCACCCGCATTCTTGAGGCCGAAAGGCATAACTTTCCAACAAAAATTACCCATAGGAGTGCGGAAGGCTGTCTTGGCGCTGTCGTCGGGGTTCATGCGAATCTGATTATAACCTGCGAACCCATCCATGAAAGATAAAGTTTCATATCCGGCGGCGGCCTCCGTGAGCATGTCGATATTGGGTAGTGGAAACTCGTCCTTGGGGCATGCCTTATTCAAGTCCCGAAAGTCAATACAGACGCGGACTTGGCCATTCTTCTTTTGTACAGGGACGACATTAGCCAGCCAAATAGGGTGAGTGATAGGTTCGATGAAGCCTGCCTGCAGGAGGCGTTCAATCTCTTGCTTGATTTTCAATTCGAGCTCGGGGCGGAATGTCCGCGGGTGCTGTCGGCTAGGGATGGATCCGGTAGCAATGTTGAGATGGTGTGTGACTAAGGCAGGATCCAGTCCGGGCATCTCATTGTAGCTCCATGCCAAGACATCACGATACTCGTGCAGGAGGGAAACCAATTCCTCTCTTCGGCCGGGGGCGAGTTTTGTGCCAATGTAGGTGTGCCGCGGTTCTTCGCCCGGGTCGGCCAGGTTGATTTCTTCAATATCTTCAGCCTGTGGTCGAGGGCCGTCCTCATAGCAAGGTGGTGCCGCGCCGGGGGTGAGGTCAGGATCTGGCTGGCAATGCTCGGCCGTGCGGCACCATTCAGTCTCTCCAAGGGGGTCGGGGTCGAGGGGGTCTGATGAGGGACCGCCTGGAGCCCCTGCATACCGTCATAATTGATAGATGATCTTGCCGTCCTTGACGATACGTCGAAAGGCCGGCTCAGCCTTTTGCTTCTTGGACTTGGGGGAAGAAGGGGGGAATTGGTCGTGGCAGCAGGCGGAAGCGGTGGGGTTGACCCATTATTCTTGTTACTTCTCTCGGTTTTGTCCTTGGGAAGCTTGTCCCCGCACAGCTCATCCCAGGTCGGCAGCCTGGTAGAATGTACATGAGTAGCATTCTCCCCATCCTCGGCGAAATTAGTGAAGAAGGAGGCCTCGGCGAAATAAGACTCGGCGCATTCAAAGGGGGCTTTGGTTGCAGGGATTGTCATTGCTACCTCATGTCCCGTAGAACCGGCTACCAGCTTCACACATTGATGGTATGTTGAGGGAACGGCCTTGTTGACGTGGATCCATGGTCGCCCGAGCAGGAGGTGAAAGGCAGACTCGCTGTCTATTACGTGAAAAGTAGTGTCGCGACGGACAGTTCCGACCATGAGGTCGACAGTGATATGGCCGAGGGTCGACTGAGGACCCTGTCCAAAGCCGGTAATATTGACGGGGTCACGGATGATTTTCCTTGGGGGAATGCCGGCCTGTTGCAGGGTGATGAGAGGTATGATGTTGATCGAGGCGCCGCAATCAACCAAGGCACGACGGAAGCCCGTGCCATTAACAGTACACTCTAAAAACAGCGGCCGATTGTGATGCTCGACCGGCGGCGAGTCTTCATCCGAGAAGACTAAGGCCGTGGAGGGGATGTGACGTAATTCAGCCTGGACGGCGAAGCATTCGGGACCGAGGCCGGTGGTGACCTCGAGCAGGCAATTGGAAAGGTAAGTCCGGGCGGCGGGTGAAAACCCCATTTCATCAAAAAAACTTTTGATCTTCGTCATCTGTCGAAGGGAAGGCATCGACTGCTTAGCTGGAGGAGGCACGAGGGTCAGTGTGGGCTCTGCCGGGGCTTCGTGGATTACAGGCTCGACATGGTCAGTGACAGCCATAAGGGCCTGGTGCTCCCTACTGTTGCGATGCGGTGGGTAGGGATCTTTGCGCACATCGTTGTTTTTCCGTAGCTGCAGGTCGCCCGACGCTACCTTCCTTGCAAAGATGGTTCGCAGTGCATTGCAATCTTTGAGCGGATGGCCAAGGGCTCGATGGAAAGGACAGTAGGTGGGCCTGGCCTTTTCTTCGTCTGTGATATTGGTCCGCATTGGTGGCAGTTGGAAATTTTTGTCATGCGCCACCCATTCGGCCAAGAGTTCCTTCACTGTATTCAGATCACAGGGATAGTCAGGTGCAGGTCTTTGTTGCCTTCGCTTGTCGGAGCCTTGGTTCACATCTGGAAGCTGACGCTTGAAGCCTGCATAGTTGTTGTTGTCGTTGCTACGTTGAGTGATAGGTGTATCTGCTGAGGCCAACAGCGTACTTTGCGGTCGAGGCTTCCATGACTTGACAGGACCAACTGTCTCGTAAGTTCGTCGGGCTGTCTCCTTGAGGTGTCCCCATGACCTTAACTGTAGGTTCTCGATATGCACTCGGTAGACGTCAATCATATTTTTGATGCATATGGGAACCAACGTTTCGTCTTTGCTGAAATCTGTGCACTCAAGGCACTTGAGATGAAAACGATGCACATATTTATTCAAGTCTTCTCCCTGGTTCTGGCGAATGCCAGCAATATCAACGATAGTCACGCGCTCGGTCTCGTAATGAAACTTGTCTAAGAACAGCTGGACCATGTCGTTCCAGGTGTGGACGGTCCCTGCGGGGATCTGGTGATACCAAGTGTAAGCCAAGCCTGTAAGGGACTTGTGGAATTCTCTCAACTTTAAGCTGCTTCCTGTACCATACTGCTCCAAGGAGCCTGCGAACCTTGTTAGATGTTCACGGGCGTTTCCCTCACGTCCGTTGAAGAGCACAAAGTTTGGTTGCTTGTACTTGAGGGGGTAGGGTGCGATGGCGATATCATTGGCGTACGGGGCGTGTCCGGTTAGACGGGTTGAGGAGTCCGGCTCGGAATTCCTCGACAGGCGACGGACAAGGGCTTCCAAATCTGACCGAGTGACATAGTTGGAGGATGGTGCCTCATTGCCGGTCAAGGGGTGATGACCGCCTGGTGCGTCGCGAGCCCCCGAGCCCCCAGATGGCACGGCTTGATGAACGGGGACATGGGAGGGTTGGTATAGTGCAGGTGCTGGCAGGGGCAGCTGTGCAGGGGCGAGTGTGGGTTGGCGAGACATGCCTATCACTTGGCCGGGGGTTTGGTGTTGCTCAATTGGATAGGGATTAGGTTCCATCTCGATGGAGTCATGCGTTTCGGAGGAGCTTCTTGCCGGCGTCGGATGAGATGGTGTGACAGCGGGGAGAATCTGCTGCAAGACTGGCCCGAGATCCGTGTGTAGCTTGCGGGGCGGCACTGCAGAAGGAGATATGTCGGCTACCGGCAGCGAGGGTGTTGCGAGCCCTACCGCCAAGGGTCTAGATATCCAAGGCGGCGGTAGTCGCGACACTGGGGCCGGGGCGACGTCAAAAGCTGGCCCCGGTCCTGAAGGCTGGATTGATGGAGCGGCCTGCTGTGAGGACAGGGCTTGTATGGATTTTTGCATCTCCATAATGGCGGCTAGTAGAGTGGTCTGTGAATCTTGCAGAGTGGTGATGGTTGGAGTGAGTTGCTGGATGGCTGCATTTACGAGCACTTGCACGTCGGGGGTAGTGGTTGGCAGCTGGTCTCGGAGCCGCGTGGCGCTAGTCTCTTCCTGATCACCGAGGTGGTGTTCTTGCATGGCGGGGTTGGGTCCTTGGCTGGTTGCCCTAGTAGCTCTCCGTTGCACAGGCATAATGCCTAAGTCCGGAAGGTGTGCAAACCGCAATACGATGCTCACCTCCCCAGCGGAGTCGCCAAAATGATGATGCCGAAAATGGTTCGATGCTACGTGGAGGTGCCACAAAGGATGCGGTCTGAGTCGGCTTCCAGGTAGGCAACGCGGGAGACAGCAAGGACGGCGTAAGGGCCGAGGGCAAGGCTCCCCAGACAGGTCGTGAGGGCTGGCAGCACTGCGCAGGCAGGGTGACGATGAACAGGACCGACGTCTACAGTCCGTGACAAGGGTATGGCGTCAAGGGTCCGTAGACGGGAGTTCAAGTATATTTCTCTCACTAGAATTCCAGAGAGAATGTCTTTTTAGAGAGAGAAAGTGAAAAGTCCAAATGAGCCAAAGATCCTTGAAAAAGCTCCAAAGTCCACTATTTATAGGCAAAAATGTGCATGTGTCATAAGTTGACATGTGTCACCCCCTGGGAACGACACGTCGCCAGGGGGCCAAAGCACTGACCCTCCGTTGGACTGCCGGTCCCTAAGTTCGTGCTGCCCTGCCCTTGCAACATCTCTCTGCCTGTCTGAGGAGACTGATCATGCCGCGGTAGCATGGTCAGAGTAGCCCGTTGCCCCAGCCTCCAGTCCAAGCCCTTACTGAATCCCACAGGCCTGGCAGCGGTGGGGAAGACCCGACGCCCAGCTGCCAGGTGGACTAGGCAAGATGCCCTTCCGAAGACCTGCTCCCATCTCGGAGTGACCCGGGGGTCATAGTCCTTAGGGGTGCCGACGCGAGCCCCCAGTGCCAGAGCACGTAGGCCAGTCACGCAGGCACCCCGGCGGAGATAGTGTCCTGGAGTAGCCTATCCCGTGAGCATATAACATGATTGCAGCGCATGGTGCGCGGTTGAGTGCGGGCGACGAGGGTCGCAGAGTGATCTCCGAGCGACAAGGGTCGTTGCGTGGATGGCGCGCGACCGTGAGCGACGGTTGTCATGGCGACAGAGCGGCCACAAGTGACGGTCATCGAGACTACGAGCGACGGTCATCGCGACGAAGGAGCATGGTTCGAGAGCGACGGTCGTCGTGACAACGGAGCACGGTCAAAGGTGACGGCGTCGGTATTCAAGGCGGGTGGCCGACCCCTAAGGGAGGCCGACCCATTGGGGTGGCCGACCCCCTAGGGTGGCCGAGCCCCAAGGGTGGCCGACCCCTTTGGGTGGCCGACCCCAAGGGTGGAGGCCGACCCATTGGGGTGGCCGACCCCCTAGGGTGGCCGACCCCCAAGGGTGGAGGCCGACCCCTTGGGGTGGCCGACCCCCTAGGGTGGCCGACCCCCAAGGGTGGCCGACCCCTTGGGGTGGCCGACCCCCAAGGGTGGAAGGCACGCCGAAGTCGCTTCACGAATGGTTCACGTGACTTGAGCATGCGTTGCTTTGACCGGCCCTCGAGCGTTGAAAAGTTGACCGCTGACTGGGTGATGTGTCGTGCAAAGTGGGTCCCTTAGCGGGTCCTGGGGTGCGACCAGAATAGGGTATGAACAAGTGTTTTCAAAGTTTACCCTGTAGTTGTGCTCTGACTTAAAAAATGAAGAGTTCTATGATTGGAACACCCACCCGACTGTTACTCTTTTTATGTTTCGCAGATCATCATCCCAAGCTATGGTTCCTAATCATATTTTTAGCAGCAATATATTGGAGCCATTGTGGGACCACGACAAGGAACGTGGCCAAATACTCATCTTCTACCGACTCTCCCTAGGAACAAACTAATCGAGATCGTCATCAACACTCAAGCGGCATTCGTCGAACTAATCGCTAGCACGATAGGTGCACGACACCTTCTTGCTGGATGAACAGAGGATCCGCTTCCATAGAAAATCGTCACATTAACATGATGTCCAACCCTCACGCATCAAAAAAGTGAGGATCTCATCAAAGTCGTTCATCCACTCCTACTTTACGGAAGGACAACTTGTGGCACCGCATCAACGGTAAATCGTTCAAAACTCCACATGCAGATCTGACCAGGAAAATCCATGACCGAAAAGACGTGGTGAACACCCTTTGGAAAACAAAGATGTCGTCATAGTTAGGACTTCAACCAAGCTCTCTCATTGTGACCCAAGTGACTTTGTCATACCCTGTACTTTTAAAGGTGCCAAAAATAATTATATGTCAGTCAAAAAAATAAAGGGTGATGTGATAATCGAGAATTGGTATAGTAAGAGGCGCTAAAATGGTTTTGGGGTCAAAATATAATAAAGCAAAATTTTGGGGTAAGTTTACAATTATAAAATTTTTGGGACCATTTTGTAATTTTAGAATTTGTAGGATGAGTGGCAGCCATGTGTAAATAGTTAGAGATTAGTTTGGTATTTTCTAGCTACCTCCTAATTAGCAGGTGACTAATCCAAAAGAAGAAAAGAGAGAAGCAAAAAGAAAGAAAAAAAAATAAAGGAGCTCAGCAGAAGTAATAGGGGGGAGAGGGGGGAGAGCGAGAGAGAGAGAAAGATGATGATGAAGAAGAAGAAGAAGAAGAAGAAGAAGTAGAAGAAGTAGAAGAAGAAGAGGAGGAAAACTTGTGGAAAATCTTTCAAGGTAATCTTCTCTTCTCTTTAATGTGTGTAATTTTAAGTTGTGCACGTGATTTTCTCTTTCTTTCCCTATGTGTGTGTGTGTGTGTGTGTGTGTTTGCGTGAGTGGTTAGGGGATGAGGGGGTAGCCATGGGGGCTATTTGTTTGTGTGTGTATGGATATGTGTGTGTGGATTACATAAGGTGTATATAAGGTTGTGGGTGTGACAGTGTGTGTGTGTGTGTGTGTGTGTGTTTTGGGTTGTGTGCGTGTAACTCTATGCATGTAGGTGCGTGTATGTGTGGATTATGGGTGTGTCAGTGTGTGTGTGTGTTTAATGATGAAAAGTGCCTGTAATCGTCTCTATAAGTAGTTAAATTTTTAGGCAGTCCCAATTTCTATTTTCTAAAAATAGTTCTCCTCAGATTTTAGCCAAGTGTTAAAAAAAGACCCATGTTCTTTTTGTGAACCTAAACTATAGAAAATTCTGGGATTTTTCTGTGTCCGTAAAGGACGCTAAAAAATGTATTGGCAAAAAAGGATTATCAATTCATATAAGATATCAAATCCAGTTATTTTACCTGAAATTTTAGGATAACCTTTACTGTTGAAATGTTTCAGTGTCTGAGATTTCGTGGCATTTTGATGCCGATAGCTATATTTAATGGAATCGGCCTCGGAGCCCTCTGTTTAGATAGTGGTTACACTTTTTTCGAGCGAAAAATTTCCAGAAACACTTTTGATTAATTAAATAATGAGCTTCATTATTAATTAAGTAATTGAAGAAGAAATATTTCAATCCAAATTTCATTCCATGATCCTAGAAGAGAATTGCAAAAGAGACTAGGGTTAATAAGGACCAATGGAACACCTAGGTTACTTATTGGCACGATGATAACATGCACTATATTCTTGTCAAGTTATATATATCGCTATACCAATTGAACTGAGGCCAATGGATAGAGATAAAGAAAACCATCCATACTTGCGAAGTCTTATCAATATACTAATAAAACTATACCAATAGAACTAAGGTCAATGTACAGAACTATACATACTTCCCAAACATATGACATCAGCACTTTTTTATACAATTCTAGGAATATTAGGCCGCTCTAGAGAGAGAGAAAAAAAGAAAATGAGAAAAAAACTTGTCCACATTTAGATACAATATTAAGTACCATATGACATAGTATTAAGCACAATGATTATGTTATGAAGCATAATAAGTATGAACTATTGCAAAAATTAAAAAAATAACAAAATTATATGACTAAATCAATAGAATCAAACTCACGAGTTCAGTATATACATGGTCTTTTTGTTAAAATTGTAGAGGGATCCTTAAAGTGGAAAAGTAGAGTAAAAGCATTAATTAAGAGTCTCAGATAGGCATCTTACCACAAAAAACCAAAGACCAGAGAGAGAGAGAAAGAAGGATGTTAACACTTTGAGCTATAAAGCTTTGTCAAGCTTGTAGTCCAGCATGCCTCCAGTCATAGTTATCAATACTGTACTGGCACTGACTGTACCGGCAGTTACGTACCGTTTTTGCCTGCTACTGGTATGGTACCCCTTACATTTTGTACCAGTCAAAATACCGCTCTGCACCGGTTGTACCGGTCGGTACAGATGATACCGACCAAGAATTACGTACCAACGGAGATATTCTGTTTTGTACCGGTTCCTTAAAAAATGTAAAAATAACAAATTTTATTAAAATTTTTGTAAATTGACCGTATAAAGACTAAAGAGAAATACACTTTAAATTATTTTATACCAATCAAAGCCTCTGTAACTTCTTGCTCGTAATATTCACCTAACTTTGATTTACTTTATACCTGAAAGCTTTGATCATATTCTTTCATATATATGACGTACTGCTTTATACACATATGCGAGAGCACACACACATGTACACACACACAAAAACAGCTTATTCTTGAACCCGAAGACGTTATTATTAAACAAGAAGCTTATTCTTACATAAGAATTCACGAATGAGATCGTTGAAAAGGGGATAATTCTAGAGGATGTAATTCAATTGAATAAGCTATTTACTTTATTTGAAAATTAACGTAATTCAAGCTCTATAGGAAAAACAATTTATTTTAAAGGAGCTGCTAGTAAAAAAATATATGTATATTTTGTTAGTTAGTCACTGAATGAATACTACAAATGTATACTATTGATGAAAATTTTGAAACGGTACCGGTACCAGAACGTATCATTTTATGAAAAAACGGTATGCACTTTGGTACGGTATTTATAACGATGCCTCCAGTAATCCATGCCAAAGCGTAGTTATGGACGAAAGAGAGGACTTATTACAACATTCTCTATGTGCACCACAATCAGCTACTTCACTTGTTATTTCAATCTCTGACTCGACTATGTTCTGCTTTTAATAACCTGATTACATCCCATGTACATCATCTTAAAAGGAAGTCGGAGGCTAACTTATGCCGCCCTATGACTAATACTATGCTTATAATGCTTATTGTTGAAGTAAGTTCCTTTGAGGGTTCCTAGCTAAGCCATGCTACAACTAAATGCTTTCAGTAGTCAGATTCCCTACTCCAAATTATTCTACATGCAATGTTCATATACAATTTACTTTGGTAACAGTTTAGTGAGGATCTTCTAGTTGTGCTCCATCTCTGTACTGCTTCATGTACACTAAATGAAACTATCTCCATTAAAACTGCTTCTTGTAACTACACTACCAGAGTATGTTAGTTAAGTAAGATGTATTCAACCTTGGGTCACATGTTAGTTATGTATGCTATCTCTAAGTTTTTAACTGTTCCCTTGGTTTATGTAAATGGAATTAGAATGAAATAGTTGACAAAGAAAAAGGAAAGTATGCCACGTGACATACATTTCTTGGTTCCACTACCTGGCATTTGCTCTTCCAAACAGTTCAATTTCTGATTTGGCATATACGCAAGGTAAAATCATTAAGCATAGCAAACATAATAATTAGGTTATGGAGCATATAGGCATAGTAACATCGTTCACCACTTACTGCCTAGTTTCTGAAATATGAATCTCGTAGAATTGTTCTTGTTACTTTGCCATAAATTTTAGCAATCACGTATCAATATATGCTAATTATTAGTTTGTATACTACACGCATATCTATTTGTACTAATTGTGATACTTATGTTCCAAAAAGAGGCAGAAGATAACCTCTTGAATGCATTGAGGTAGAAGTATCCACATACCTTAGGCCGCAATCCACTGCAAAGAAGAGGCCTAAACATGTAACATCCTTCCATTCTCGTTTGGCATATTTAATATCCACAACTACGTTGACAAATTTGTTGCACATATACCTTATACTGTGTTCTTTTGTTAGTTTGAGAAGTATAAGATCCCGCCAACTAAAGCTACCATGTGGATAGAGTCTCGAAGGCAAATTGAGAAGAATGAAGGTGGCTTCATTTCCCAGGCTTGTAGTGAAATTGTAAGTAATGCTTTGTTGGTAATTTGTTGCATAGGTGTGAATGCTTCGGCTTACGTCTTTTTGTTGGTCATTTTTTCACCTTGTTCTAGGTTAGCATGCATAATGTGGCTACTAAACCAATACTTTTCCTGATTAGATTTGCATCTTGGAACCGGAGATTGACTTGCATTTGAGTTCATTTGTCACTCCTTTGAAATAGAGCAAGTGTCATTTGTCCCAGGAGAAGAGAGTTACCCCCGAGTCGTATAGCAAGTGTCTTATAGCGAAGGTAAAATTCACCATTGTTTTTGCTATTTCACTTCTTTACATTGCTATTTCACTTCTTTTATGCGAATCACTTTCTTGTGCATTTGTTGAAGTTATTTGGAAAGTTAAGAAGAGTCTTGAAAGACTTTTCTAGACAACGATATTCACAACCTGAAAAACGTAAAACGTACGATAACCAACTTAGTAAAATGTGTATAATAAGAAATTTAGGTTAGTGCATATTCAAGCCTATGACTTGGGATAAAGAGGTACCCAACTTGATTATTGGTTGGGTTCTAATTTGTTGCCCGTTTACTATGTGAACATATTCTTTGTTTAACACATTTGAAGTGCAAAAACACTAGTAGATGTAGTATTCCTTTCTTATTCTATATGTTTAATATGTGTTACCTCTGTATCAGGTTGTTGCCAAGGTGAATCGAATGGTTTAATCTCGATCTTGGTGGTCAACGTTGATCATGTGCATGGGCAGTTGCCGGGTTAATTTGGAAATGTGCATGAGGATTTACTAGGTTTTTGCGACACTCTCAACCCTGGTGACATCACGAGGCTGAGTTATGATCATAATCACACTCAAAACCCTGTGCTGAATACAGAGGAACTATCTCCACATACTCATATATCATTTATAAATTCTCCAAAATGCATCTTTACAATTTTTTTTACAAACATACATCATATTACAGCGGAAGACTTTCAGGTCTCTAAACAACATGAATGTTTACAACCTAATATACAACTGTAGTTGTGCCAACTTATCTCGCATCTCAATCTTTTTATCTCATCATTCTAGCTTGTCTTACCTTATTCAACTGATCCCCTTGCTCAACATTTCTAGGTTGATCAACCTTTCTAAAGGGTTCTTCTTGATCAACCTTATAGCATGCACAACACAACATAAGGAATGAACGCAAATCGCCCAGTAAAGACAACACGAGGAGTATCGTGTACAAGTGATTCGAGAGATTCAGAAGAATAATAATCATCTCAACTATAGCAATGAATCAAGAGTATACAATAAATTTTAGAATCAACATAACTGGTCAAACGAATTTTCTTTCGTTAGATTGAGCCGCTTTAGTGACCAACATAACAACATTTTGCCACCTCCTCATGGACAAGACTGACTGACTAACCGATTATGCAAGTGAACACAAAAAAATTAAATCAAAAAATAAAATAAACATCAACGAAATACAAGTCATTAAAATCATTAACATCAAAAGAAAATCAAATGCAATGCAATTCAGACACGACAGACCAGACTCGACCAGACTCGACTCGCGCGCCATACATCCTTTTTGCCAGTGATCATATTTCACAGGCCATCCTCCTCATTTTTTATGTCTGGTTATACTGGATGTTCATCTCAGTCTCAAATAATCAAAAGAGACGCTGTCATCAAGAAGGGGAACCATAAAAGTGTTTGTCCCTAACCACGTTACAGCTGAAACAACAAGGCTTCATCAATGAGGTGGACTATGGGAAAATTGTTCCACCTTATGTCCTCAATAGCACAACCCAAACGAGAAATATCGAGTCAAAAGATCAATCAGTGTTTCAAACATAACAACAGGGGTTCAACAGAAGAATCATCAACAGGGCGGACTCGAAAAAAATTAACCACAAGTCCTCAACAACGCTTTTAAATAGGAGGAATGTCGGTCATCAATAATTACTGACATCACATAACTACCACAAAACAATCTCTACATAACATCGCCAAACAACAACAGGGCGGACTCGGAAAAAAATTACCACAAGCCCTCAACAACGTTTTTAAATAAGAGAAATGTTGATTACCAATGAGTACCAACATTACACCACAACAATGCGTCCATCTCTATGTAACATCATTAATCAACGACATGGCGGACTCAAGAGAAACTTAACCACAAGTCCTCAACAACGTTCTCAATTAAGAGAAATATTGGCTATCAATAATTGCAGACATCTCACAACAACCACACAAAACCCCTACGCAATATCATCACCAACGTACGGTATGCTAACCGAATCGAATCATAGCATACTAGGACAAGAGTTACTATTACCAAACTTCATCAACATGACGGAATAAGGGAAATTATTCTACCTTAAGTCCTCAAAAACATAATTCAATAAACAAATACTGGTCACAATAACTAACTCTGTCAAATCATAACAACAAGAGTATAAAAACGTCATCAACATGGCATGCTAATTGAATCAATGAAATTAGCATATCAGAACCGCATTGTCTTTACGTGATTGGCTTATAGATGAAGCAACTCGCAACCTCTGATCGCAACGAGCGGCATCACCTAGTCAAATAATACCCTACTCGTTAGACATCATTCAACATATATGTAATACCCCGATATATTTTGACGGGTTAGTTTAAAATTTTTAGCGATTAGCGTGACCAAATTTTTATCTGCTATCTGTAACGATAAATTTTAAAAATCATAAGTTATAATTTAACGATGAGCGATATTGATCGAGGTACTTAGTGACAATCAACATAAACTATATTTTTTAAATATTTAGTATTGGTGTGTATTTTTAGCGATGAATTATTTTTCTCTTAGCATCGCTATACTTTTAGTGACAATTAATGAAACGGGCCATGTAGTAAACCCATTAAAATTATTGTAGCATGTACAAATCTATCATGAATAATTACTTTGGGCCTTTTTTCAATAATAAAAAATTTTGGGTAAACTTTAAAATGACTAGCTGAAGTTAGGGGAGCTTTTTGATAATTTTTCAACTAGGGTTTTATAATATATATGAGACACAATAGAGCAACCATCCAAGCTGCTTCTTCTAATATGCTTATGCGGCAGAGGCATATAGACAGAAAGAGATAGAGGGAAAGAGAAGTGAATTTTTCGGCAATCAAATTTATTTTCCGGTAAGTTTATCATAGTTTGGTGCTCTTATTGTCTTAATTATGGGTTGGGCGTAACAAACGTTATAGATCTAGAGAATTAAATGGAAAGGAGGGTGGAAGAACAAGACACTCTAAACGGTTTTGGAATTTGGCAAAGTGCTCTAAGATTAGTCAGTGCTTGCAAAAGATGGATGAAATGCATCATCATCACACTCTTTCTGTTTGCATGTAATGTATTTATAGGCAAGGGAAAAAGGAATGCCGTGAGGAGTTTTCATGAGGGAGTGCCATGGATGCCATGGGATAGCTGTAATGAGGTGTGTCTGCGTGTCTATACGGTTGTGTGGAGTGTATTTCATCGTTGAGGAAGTCGTGATAGGTTTGTGAGTTTATTGCCGTGATGGGTTTGGGGGAAGGGTATACGTGAGTTTGTGGATTGTTGTGTGTGTGTAACATGTGTTTGAATGGGGTGTATGGAGTGATTTATTGTGTGCAATATGGATGACTGAGTGTACGAGAAAAGGAAAGGGAGACAACCCACTGCCATGAAGTTGTGGATGTGGATAAGAATTGTGTGCTTGTGTGTATGTGTGATATAAGTTGGTGTGTGTGAGTATAAGTCCAATGTATGTATTGTGTGAATGAGTGAGTGAACTGGTGAGTGTCTTTTGTTGATGTGGGTCTGTGGATGTAGAAAGAAAAGAGGAGGAGAGGGTAATGGTCACAACAGTGGGTAGTGCCTTGTGCAAGCACAGGTGTACACGGATTGGCGTTAGGTACATAACGCTCATTGGATAGTGTGCAGGCATCGTTAGCACGTGAAATTTTAGAGTATAATACCTTAGGATATATTAGAATTTATGGTAGAAGTTTATAATTTTCTGAAAATGTATGTATTTGTAATATTTTCTGAAATTTTAGATTTGTAAAATTCTTTTGGAGCTTTTAAACTAAGTAGGATGATTTTTTAGAGTTGATTTGTTATCATTTCTATATCGCATTGATTTTAATAAATTAAATAATTTAAAAATAGTTTTAATGCCTTTCACATTCTGATTTTAATTTCTATAATTCTTATAGTTATTTTACAGCTTTTATCAAAATTCTGGGACTTTATTTTCAGCTAGAAATAATTATGGCTATTAATGGTTTTTTGTTGCATTTAAAGAAATTATTTTAATTCAAAAATTCAAAAAATTCATATTTTGACTTTTAATAATATTTTAAGCTATAAAAGCATTTTGTTATAATTTATTATGACTTTTGGATATCGTTACACATTAAGGAGCGTACAAGGCTTTTGGTTGGGGTGGCCGTATGCGTGACCCACTTTGAGTTGAGCGATTTCGGAGTTAGAAGTGAGCACGTGGTGGGTAGCTGATATTAGATTTATAGTATAGTAGCATAGATTGTGTTCTAACAAATGAATTGTCAATTTAGGTTTATTTAAAGAATTTTGATCGAGGTTGCATAGCATTGCATAGCTTGGATCGAGGTAAGAATTTTCTCTATGAACTCTACTCATCATTCTGAAATTCATGTGTTTAATCTTAATTATTTTGCAAATTTTATTGAACCATGGTTTTATTAAATTTTCAATAAAAATATTTGGATATCTTCCATGAAATCTTAATTTGAGCCTTATAGCGATCGTTTAAAATTTCTATTCCATTCTTATATGTTTATTGATTCGATCATCGTAAAACATTTCGAGCTGTACTTATTTCTTCTCATTCTCATATGTTTATTGATTCGATTATCGTAAAGCAATTTCAATTATATATATATATATATATATATATATATATATATATATATATATATATATATATATATATTTCTAAACGTTGACATGAGTTAGTAATCCTGAGAGTTATAAGGATGGTGCGTAGTATTGGCATTTTAATGATAGTCTATTGGTTTGGTTAAACTAGTACCTAAATGGACTAGTCAGAGTACATATACATTTGTAAAGCGTATCTTGCTCATGCTCAATATTTTCTATCTCTTTTTTTGTTATACCTGAAGTGTTTTGAATGACTACTGATTTAAGGGATTGAGATGATACTCGTCCCTATGTTTATATCAAATTGTTGTGATTTCATCAAAAACAAAATCCTTTGAAAAGATGTTATTTGACTTGAAAGTAAAATCGTTCGTATTGTTCGTCTATATTCAAATGCTGTGTTTTATTTGAAAATCCTTTTAAAAGCTATCATTTGATTCTATATAAAATCTTGTCCAAATCGCTGTTGTTTTTAATCTTTGATCGACCTCACTGGGTTCTCAAAAGTCACTCTCCTTTGACTTCCTTTCTGCAGGTGATAACCAGTATTAGATTGAGGTTGCTGTGTAGATTAGAGCCAAGCAAGGAAAATTGATTTAATACAGTATTCGATGTTAGAACCCTTGTGTGGGTGAAATTTTCTAGCTCATCATTTAGATTTACATTTAGGCCACGTTTGACGCGGTTTTTTTTTCCTCTTTTTTTTTCAGTTTTGAAAATTGGAAAAAAAAAGTGCGTTTGGTAACCATTTTTTTTCCTTCTCCAATTAAAAAAACCAGTTTTTAAATTGGAGAGTAAAAAAAAAACTCCAAAAACAGATTTTTTTTTTTCATATTTGGTTTTTTTTTTTGAGACCACCACCACCACCCTCCTACCACCGGCAGCCACCTCAGGCAACCACCGCCGGCAGCCGACAGCCACCTCCGGCCGCCGGCGACTGTCGGCAGCCACCTCCGGCCGCCAGCGACTGTCGGCAGCCACCGCCGGCAGTGGCTGCCGGCAACCACCTTCGGCCGCCAGCGACCATCGCCGGCAGCCACCTTCGGCCGCCGGTGACTGCCGGCAGCCACCTCCGGCTGCCGGGGACCACCGCCGGCCACCACCACCGTCGACCACCGCTACATCCCACCACCGCCACCGCAAACCACCCAAAAAAAAAGTCAAAATAAAAAGGGTTACCAAACACCAAAAAAAAAAAAACTAAAAAAAACAAGGGTTATCAAACACCAACTTGTTTTTGTAAAAAAAAAAAATTAAGCTGCTCTTTAAAAACTAAAAACCAAAAAAAAAGTTTTGTCAAACCAACCCTTAGTTTATCAATTATGAATGTGCACCGAGAGAAATACATTGATGGATGTCTTAGTTTCTCTAACAGTTGTGGTATTCTTTTGATGAGGTTGAGGGTATTGGTGTCTTAGTGTAAGTGATCGAGCGAGTGTCTTACGTTCCAAAAACTCCGAGATGTTACAGTTGGTATCAGAGCATAGGTTTATGATTCTTTAGACTTTAGAAGCTTGTGAGAGGAAGCCTAGGTTTCGATAATAGGGCTAGAGAAAGATTTAATTATTTAGTGAACCGTACTAGTGGCTAGATATATGAGATCGTTTTGATGAAGATGTATCTGATAATATATATTATTAGAAATTCAAATTTGCATAGTCGTTTATAAAAGGTGTTTGCAGACTCTGATAGTAGTTTAAATGTTATTCCATATAGCACTAGAGGTCGAGGAAGCCGTACCGGAGGTCGTACTGAAGAGCCTATGGAAGGTCGTAGTAGAGGTCAAGAGGCACCAATTGGAGAGATGCCCTATGTAGAGCAACAACAACAAATCCCATAACCTCTGGCTGCAACCCTCAATACCATGAATCAAATTCTGGCACTCATGGCCCATAAATTGGTTAGTAAGCAATAAGGTGTACAAAACTCTGCTCAGCTACAACCACAGCCTTAGGAGAGGAGTACCCTAAGTGAATTTAATAAACAGAATGCGGTGAATTTCAATGGGTCAGTGGACCCTATAGAGGCAGAGGGTTGGATTGCAGAAATGGAGAAGGTCTTTCGAGCCATAAAATGCACTAAGAAATAAAAGGTCAAATTTGCGGTCTATAAGCTAAGGGGTGAGGTCGATCAGTGGTAGAAGATGGTGGAGAATGGTATGACTCCTTAGCAGAGGACTGAGATGATTTGGGAACGGTTTAAGTAATTGTTTGACAATAGGTATTTCTTTGTCACCTATCGTGTAACACCCCGATACTTTTTCGGATCTGATTAGAAATTTTAGAGGCAAAATTTTATGTTAGCATCGATATATTTTTAGCGACGAATTGGTGAGCAGTATTTGTGTCAACTTTAGAAATCATAAATTATAATCTAACGCTAATAGTTATAATTATATAGCAAGCAACTTCTAGCGACGAATCAATTTTCTTAGAATCGATATATTTTGGGGACAAAATTGTTTTTAGTATCGGTGCGCTTATTAGCGATGAATTGTGAAACGAGTTAGCGTAATAATCCGTTAACAATTTTCATAACACATAAATGGTTATTATTTCAGGCCTTTTCGCAATAAAACAAGGTTCGGGTAAATTTTTAGCGACTAATAAAAGCGTAAGGGGGTTCTTTTGTGATTTTTCATTTAGGGTTTTATATTTAAACCTACGTAGACTGTCTAGGCAGCCCACCCTTTAGGCCGCCAGGCCCATTTCGAGAGAAAGATAGAGAGGTTCTGGGAGAGAGACAAGGAAGAGATCAAGGAGATTCTGGCAATTGGATTTTGGTTCCGGTGAGTTCCCTAACTTTGCTTCTTCTATGTCATTTAATGGTTTAAGGGACAGCCGTGAGGATATGTGTTCTGTTGAGAGGATCACAGCCATGGTGGCTGTGACCGTGTGCTCGACAACAGAGATGTACAGGGGCACGAGAGAACCCAGATTTGCCGTGAGATTTGTGGGTGTTATGGCTTTGTATATATGGGTTTTATAGAGATGTCGCGGGGTTTGGGTTTGTGGGTTAGAAAGAAGGCTGCCATGAGTACCCATGGCTGCCGTCAACCGACGTTTACGGAGTTGCCAGGATACGAACAGGAGGGTTGTTTTGCACTTGTGGGTTTGCAAGGAACGAGAGCGAGATCTCTATTATCGCAGATCATGTGGATGTTTCATGTAGCTTGATTCAGATCCAGTTCGGGGAGGGACAATAACTAGTTGCAAACTTGTTTTGAGATTAAATTTTAGGTCCACGAAAAACACATATGTCGCAGCTCGTTCTTAAACATTTTGAGAGTTGTTGGAGCTGTATTTTGGGGAATATGCACCACCATAGGATGATGAAGAAGGGGCTGCTGATAAAAGGAGAGAGCGAGCAGCAACAAGAGCTAGTGCAATACGTGCATGACAGTGTTGGAGTGCATGGGTAGCTTGTGCGGGGCTGTGCACGGAAGTGTTTCTCTTCTGTGAGTGCAAACGGGTGTTATGGCGTGGGTTTTTGTTTATTATATGCCTCGAAGTATGCTTTGTGGGAGTCAGTGGGTATGGGGAGTCTCTTTTGTATGTGTTGTATATTGGTGTATGTAATGGGGGAGGAGAAGATGGAGTAAGTGTAGTGGGTGTTTGCGTGTAACAGTTTGTGTATGTGTTTGTATGTTGTGTAAGGCTATATGTGTGCGTGTTTCACATGGAGAAACCCACTGCCGTGAGGTAGTAGGAGTGGCTGTGTAGTGTGTTTTGGATGAGAGGGTGTTTATGGGTGCAATTTGTAGTACAGATATGTTAGTAGAGATAGTTAGGGGCTGAAATTTCAGCCGTGAGGTGTGTGTGTTTGCATGTGTTGTGTGTGTGTGTAAAGTGTGTGATGCGTGTGTGTAAGCTGCTGTGCAGCTGTATGTGAGAGTGTGTATTGCTTTGTGTGTGTGTGTGATGCGTGTATATAGACTGCTGGGCAGTCTTGTGTGTGTGTGTGTGTGTGTTTGCATGAATGTGAGTGTATATGAAGAAAAAATGAGTGTGTTGTGTGCTTGAATGTGTGTATGGAGTGTGTGTAATGTGGGATTTTGTGTGCGTGATTTCTGGGTGTGTTGAGTGTGGTGGGCATTGAGGTTCTGTGAGTGCAGAGAAAAGGAAAGAAGAAGAGAAGTACGGAGCGGGTATTTGAGTTAGCGTTAAATTCGTACATGCATATGTTAATGCACGCTTATTTTTAGCATGTGAAAATTTGCAGTATAATACGTTAGACGATATTAGAATTCTTGGCAAAATGTTATAATTTCTGAGATCATATGAATTTTTAGTATTTTCTATACTTTCAAAATTGGAAAATTCTTTTGGAGCCTTTAAACCCTGAAAATATTTTGGGAAAAATTATAGTAATGCTTTTATAGTATAATAAAGACTCAGTAAAAGTTTGATGATTTTTGGGGTTGATTTGCTATGGTTTTCATATCGCATTATTTTTAGCAAAATGAAAACTAAAGAAATAGTTTTAGTATCTTTTAAATTTTGATTTCAATTTTTATAATTTTTATATATATTTTAAAGTTTGTGTAAAAATTATGGGACTTATTTTTCAATTTGAAGTAATTTTTTACAATTTATGGGGTTTATTGTATTTAAGGAAATTATTTTAATTCAAAAATATTCAAAAATTTAGAAAATTCATATTTTGACTTTTTTATAATGTTTTAAGCTATAAAATTGTTTTGTTGTAATTTATTTTGAATTTTGGAATATCAACAAGCGTTAAGTATCGTACAGGATTCTCGGTTAGGTTGGCCGCGTGCGAGACGCGTTTTGAGTTGATCGATTTTGGAATTAGAAGTGAGCACGTGGGGGTATTACGATATTAGGTTTATAGTAATGTAGCATATATTGTGTTCTAACTAATGGATTGCCAATCTAGGTTTATTCAGAGATCATTAATCGACATTGAGGTTGGTAGCATTGCTTAGCTTGGATCGAGGTAAGGAATTTTATCCGAATCCTATTTCGTTATTCTGATTTCAAATGCTTATAACAACAATTTTACAAACTAGATCGATTGTTGATCTTTCTTGATTGATATAAAAATATTTTTAAATTGCCCATGAAACCCTAAATTGAGCCTTATAGCGATCGTTTGGAATTCTGTTTTATCTTATCTTAGAATCCATTGTTCATTTGATATGTTTATTGATTGCTCATCGTAAAGCATTTTTCAATTCTATTTATTACTTCTCAATGTTGACATGAGTTAGTAACTTGGGAGCCATAAGGATGGTCTGTATTGTTGGCGTTATAAGGATGGTCTGTTGGATGGGTTTAACTAGTACCTAGATGGACTAGTCAGTGTACATATGCATATGTAAAGTGTATCGAGCACTGCCGGGGTGGCTTTGCTTCTGTACTGCTCATGTTCAATGTTTCCTATTTATGTTTTATTACACTTGAACTGTTTTGAATAGTATCCATTCGTGCTTTATTATATCCGAAGTGTTTCAAATGACTATTATTTAAGGGATTGAGTTGAATACTCATCTCTATGTTTATATCGTATTGTAGTGATTTCATCGAAAGTAAAATCCCTCAAAAAGTTGTTATTGGACTTGAATGTAATATCGTTCGTTTTGTTCATCTTTGTCTAAGTGATGTATTTCATTGAAAATACTCTTCAAAAGTTTTATATGAAAAATCGTCCGAATCGTTTTGTTATTTTAAATCTTTGTGCGACCTTACTGGGCTCTCAAAAGCTCACTCCCCTTTGACTTCCTTTCCGCAGGTGGCCGCCAGCAGTAGGTTACCTGAATAGGGATTAGAGCCGAGGAAGCGAAAGCGAATGAATTAGATTTTGGTATTCATCATTAGAACCCCTGCGTGGGTAAACATTATTGTTTAAATTTTTAAGACCTAGTTTGATACTTCAAATGGTCTACTAAGATTTAAATTTTAGGGTTTAGTTGCTCTGACAGTTGTGGTATTTTGAGGTAGAGGATATTATTGTCTTAATGAACTAATCGAGTGAGTGTCTAACATTCCGAAAATTCCGGGATGTTACATATCGTGAGCAAATGTTGAGAAAATTTATCAATGTGACGCAAGCGGATCGGGATACGGTAGATGAGTTTGAGGTACGGTTCTCGCGTCTGGCGAGGTTTGCAACTAGGATGTTACCTACTAAGGCGGATAGATGTCGGAAGTTTGAATGGGCACTTAAGCCAGGACTGAGAGATGATGTGGTTTCTGCTCGTTTATCGAGCCATGTAGAGTGCGTTGATCTGGCACATGCATTGGAATAGTCAAAGTCAAAAAATAAGAAGAGAATGGAACAACAACAAGGTGGTCAGAAGAGGGATAAGGAAGAGAATAGAGCTTCTGAGGCTGGAAAGCGTCAACAGTTGTCTTCTTCTGCACAACAAGGTACTCAGGGTCAGAGGATGGAGGCAAGTTTAGGGAATTAGGTCAGGCAGAGTGTCGAATTCAGAGGAGCATAGAGGGCAGGTGTTAGATCATTTCAGAGTGCTAGGTCAGATTTTTCGACAGTTTTGTGTCCTCATGTGGAAGGAACCATGGGGATAAACCGTGCCTACAGACTTACTGGACGATGTTTCAAATGTGGAAGTGCGGAACATCAAGTTCGAAATTGTCCTTTAGTATGAGAGAATCAATCAGCCCTCAGCCCTGCACCTACATTTAGTTTAGCTATGAGTAGTGCATCTCATCTAGGAGCTAGTCAGAGTTACCAAGGCCAAACTCAGCAGGGGCAGAAGCATAGGACATTGGCCAGACTTTTTGCTACGTCGGCTAAGGATACTACGTTGTCTAATGATGTGGTGCCAGGTACACCCTCCGAATAATTCATTTAGGCGTTCATGTACTGTTTGATTTTGAGGTATCATATCCTGAGTTATAATCTGAATCATATTTTATGGTGAAATATTTGAAGTTGTGAGATTGTTCAGCTGTTATTGATGATCTTGACTAATATTTTTGAGGTTATGTGAAAGATTCGGTGATAACTTCGATTGGGAGTTACGTAGTAAAGGCATGATGTTTCGATATTATAAGTAAACGAAATTTTGAGGATGAAACTTTTATAAGGGGAAGATAATGTAATACCCTGATATATTTTAACGGGTTTAAAATTTTTAGCGATTAGCATGATTGAAATTTTATTGGCTATCTGTAACGATAAATTTTAGAAATCATAAGTTATAATTTAACGATGAGTGATATTGATCGAGGTACTTTGTGTAATCAACGTAAACTACATTTTTTTAAATATTTTAGCATCGACGTGTTTTTAGTGGCGAATTATTTTCCTCTTAGCATCGCTAAACTTTTAGCTATGATTATTGAAATAGGTCATGTAGTAAACCCATTAAAATTATTCTAGCACGTAAAAAGTTATCATGAATAATTACTTTGGGCCTTTTGGCAATAATAAAAAATTCCCGGTAAACTTTAAAATGACTAGTAGAAGTTAGGGGAGATTTTTGGTTATTTTTCAACTAGGGTTTTTAATATATATATATATATATATATATGAGACACAATAGAGCAGCCATCCAAGCTGCTGCTTCTTCTTCTTCTGATATGTGTACACGGCAGAGGCGTAGAGGGAGAGAAAGAGATAGAGGGAAAGAGAAGTGAATTCTTCTGGCGATCAAATTTATTTTTGGTAAGTTTCTCATAGTTTGGTGCTCTTATTGTCGTTCTTACTGTGAGTATCTAGTTGTATATGGAGGTTTAATGGCAACTGGGTATATGGGATGGGCGTATCAAACGTTATAGATCTAGAGAATTATTGGGAAGGAGAGTGGAAGAACAAGATACTCTTAACGGTTTTGGAATTTGGCAAAGTGCTCTAAGATTAGTCATTGCTTGCAAAAGGTGTGGGTGTAATGCATCATCATCACACTCTTTCTGTTTGCATGTGGTGTATTTATAGACAAGGGAAAAAGGGATGCCGTGAGGAGTTTCATGAGGGAGTGCCATGGATGCCATGGCATAGCTGTAATGAGGTGTGTGTCTGCGTGTATATATGGTTGTGTGGAGTGTACTTCATTGTTGAGGAAACCGTGATGGGTTTGTAAATTTATTACCGTGATGAATTTGTGAATTTATTGCCGTGATGGGTTTGGGGGAACGCTATGCGTGAGTTTGTGGGTTGTTGTGTGTGTATAACCTGTGTCTGAATGGTGTGTATGGAGTGATTTATTGTGTGCATGTATGATTGAGTGTGGGGGAAAGGGAAAGGGACAAGACCCACTGTCGTGAGGCAGTTGATGTGGATAGGAATTGTGTGCTTGTGTGTATGTGATATAAGTTGGTGTGTGTGAGTGTAAGTCCAATGTATGTATTGTGTGAATGAATGAGTGAACTGGTGAGTGTCTTATATTGATGTAGGTCTATGGATGTAAAGAGAAGAAGAAGAGGACTGGGTAATGGTCAGAACAATGGATAGTGCCCGGTGCAAGCACAAGTGGACACAGATTAGCGTTAGGTACGTCACGTGCATTGGATAGTGTGTAGGTATTGTTAGTGCATGAAATTTTAAAGTATAATACCTTAGGCTATATTAGAATTTCTAGTAATAGTTAACAATTTTCTAAAAATGTATGTATTTTTAATATTTTTTGAAATTTTAGATTTGTAAAATTCTTTTGCAGCCTTTAAACTCATGAAAATATTTTGGAAAATTTTGGGTAATGTTTTTATGGCATAAATAAGTCCCATCTTAAGTTTGGTGATTTTTAGAGTTGATTTATTATCATTTATGTATCACATTGATTTTAGAAAAATGAATAATTTAAAAATAATTTTAACTCCTTTTAAATTCTAATTTCAATTTATATAATTCTTATAGGTATTCTAAAGCTGTTATTCAAATTATGGGACTTTATTTCCAGCTAGAAATAATTATGACTATTTATGGATTTTTCTTGTATTTAAAGAAATTATTTTAATTCAAAAATTCAAAAAATTCTTATTTTGACTTTTAATAATATTTTAGGCTATAAAAATATTTTGTTATAATGTATTATGACTTTGGGATATCGTTACGCATTAAAGAGTATACGAGATTTTCGGTTAGGGTGGCCGTGTGCCAGACTCACTTTGAGTTGAGCGTTTTCGAAGTTAGAAGTTGGCACATGGTGGATATCTAATATTAGGTTTATAGTATAGTAGCATAGATTGTGTTCTAATAAATGAATTGTTAATCTATATTTATTTAGAGAATTTTGATCTAGGTTGCGTAGCATTGCATAGCTTGTATCGAGGTAAGAATTTTTCTCTGAACCCTACTCATCATTTCTTAAATTCATGTGTTTAATCTTAATTTTTTTGCAATTTTTGTAGAACCATGGTTTTATTAAATTTTCCTGAAAATATTTGGATATTTCCTATGAAACTCTAATTTGAATCTTATAGTGATCGTTTGAAATTTTCTATTTCATTGACATATGTTTATTGATTCAATTATCTTATAACATTTTTAGTTGTACTTATCTCTTCTCATTCTCATATGTTTATTGATTCGATTATCGTAAAACAATTTCAATTGTATATATTATTTTCTAAACGTTGACACGAGTTACTAATCTTGAGAGTTATAAGGATGGTGCGTATTGTTGGCGTTATAAGGATGGTCTGTTGGTTGGGTTGAACTAGTACCTAAATGGACTAGTCAGTGTACATATGCATATATAAAGCGTATCGAGCACTGCCGAGTGGCTTTTCTATAGTGTACTGCTCATGTTCAATATTTTCTATCTCTTTTATTATACCTGAAATATTTTGAATGACTACTGATTTAAGGGATTGAGATGATACTCATCGCTATGTTTATATCGAATTGCTGTGATTTCATCAAAAACAAAATCCTTTGAATAGATGTTATTTGACTTGAATGTAAAATCTTTCGTATTGTTCATCTATATTGAAATGTTGTGTTTTATTTAAAAATCCTTTTAAAAACTATCATTTGATTCTATATAAAAACTTGTCCGAATCGTTGTTGTTTTTAATCTTTGATCGACCTTACTGGGTTCTCAAAAGCTCACTCTCCCTTAACTCCTTTTCCGCAGGTGATAACCAGCATTAGGTTGAGGTTGCCTATGTGGATTAGAGCCAAGCAAGGAAAATTCATTTAATACATTATTGGAAGTTAGGACCCCTGTGTGGGTGAACTTTTCTAGCTCATAATTTAGATTACATTTAGTTTATCAATTATGGTTATACACTGAGAGAAATACATTGATGAATATTTTAGTTGCTACGACAGTTGTGGTATTATTCTGATGAGGTTGAGGGTATTAGTGTCTTAATATAAGTGATCGAGCGAGTGTCATACGTTCTGAAAATTCTGGGATGTTACAATATACGCACTTTTTATTTTACCCCTCCTCATTTAACCGTCATAGCATCTTACGACAGTTAATTAATCTAATCTGATAACCGCATTCTTAACCTAGCCTTATTGATATCAACCCTCTCATTTTTTACATATTAACACCATTCCTCACTTTTCGGCACTCCAGACGCTTAATAACGTGCTTGCCCGAAATATTGCGTCAACATAGAAAATTATCAAAATACCTCCTCGCGGCCATCGCCTCAACAAACATATAAGAAGTATTTCAAAATAACCTTTTAGATGTCTTATGCCCCTTCCCGGACCAAAAAGTCCTTCAAAATTTTTTTAGGAAAAATTACCAAAATAACCCCTTTAGGCGGCAAATTACCAAAATACCCCCTCTGGGCGACAAATTATCAAAATGCCCCGGGGGTTTCGTACCAAAAAAAATCCTAAAATCACTTTAAAATGCTATTTTAAGCGTGCTGAGGTCATTTTTGAGCTTAAAAGCAGTTTCAAAAATTTTTGCCCAAAAACTTCGAACCGATGTCTGGACCGAGTGCTTAAAGTTCATTCGGCCAAAAATAGCTAAGGACTTTAGAATGACCCAAACTTTTGGGAAATGGAATTTCTCAGCGTCCTAGGGTTCTCATAAGAGTTTCGTGCCAAACTGCGCTAGTTTGATATTTAAAATTTTAGCATAATTTTTCAAAAATCATCGTGTTTGTTAACCCCCTTTTCGACCTCGAAAAAATCTAAACTTTTTCCACAGTACAGGTCTCCTAAATAAACTGGGTCTTTTTTTTGGACTTTGCCTAAATTTGACCCTAACTATTTTTAAAATTTTAAGTTTCAAACTGACTAATTAATTTTCACTTTTAGCGACACTTACTATTACTATTCAAATCAAAACACTGTTTCACCTTCAGCACACATAGTCATCATCTGCAACCTCTCTACCTCTCACTGGTGATTGCCCAATCTCAGACGAATTCCATTTTTCTTCCCCCATCATTGACAATTCCAGTCTAACCCAACTTAATCTAATCATTAACACCCTTTTCAACATACGGTTCAACACATTAAACCATCTAGAATTCACATCTCCATCCACCCGAAACACACCATGAACACACACTTAGAACACACACTTAACACTGAAACTTCTTCCCAAATCTCTCCCTTTCTCCTTTCTAAGCCTTCGTACTCACAAATTATTCATAATTTCATCATAATCTCCACCAATATACACACATATATACCGAAATATATACACATGTACAACACGAAAATACAACCAAATTAACCACAATTTTTTGCACAATTAATGGCTTGAAGTAATGGGATTACCCTGTTAGATTTAGGGTTTTCTTTTTTTCCTTCTTCTTTCTTCTTCTTCTTCTTCTTCTTCTTCTTCCTCCTCTCTTTTTCTTCTCTTCTTTTCGTCTTTGTTTTCAGTTCTTCTTCATTATTGTTCACGGCCACTATTCAGACTTTCTTTATTTACATTTCCACCCCACAACCTTCTTTTATAATTTCCCTCCATAATTCTTTATCCAACAATTTTTTATTTTATTTTACTTACTCAGCATCAAAGCAACTAGGAGGTGGCAAGCCTAGAGCATTTTTCTCCCAAACTTATGACATCAAATCCCAACTTTTCAATAATTGCAATTTGGCCCCTAAAGTTTTTCAAAATTGTATTTTGACCCCTATACTTCAAAAAAATACACTTTGACCCCAAGACCACATAAACCCTCATTTAACTCCCTAACACTTAATTATCACAAAAATGATGCTACTTAATAAAAATATGCATCCCGTTCACCATATTTTCAAAATTGTATTTTTGCCCCTAACTTTCCAAAATTACATTTTAACCCCCATGGCCACACTAACCCCTTATTTAGCTCCCTAACACTTAATTATCACCCACATAATGCTACTTAATAAAAATAGCCCTCCTTAATTAATCTACTTTATGGTTAGATTATTAATTAGCATTTTTAGGATATCACATCTTCCCCCCTTAAATAAATTTCGTCTTCGAAATAGGGATAAACCTCATTTCGCAAATAATTATGAATGTTATTATCACATTAATGCCTCGTTTTTCAAAGTGGCTTCCTCTATCGCATCTTTGACCATCGGTATCTCCTGGTAATAGATATTATTTTAAATTTCAACTTGTTCTAACTGGATCCCGTGCATAGAATTGGGGTCATACTTCTTCAAGATTGATACGTGGTACATGTTATGAAATCAACTCAATCCTGGACATAGATCAAGCCTGTATGCTATCTTCTCAATCCTAGACAGGATTTTAAATGGTTCGATAAACCTCGGACTTAAATTCCCTACTTGCTGAGTCATGTAATTTCTATTGATGGTGACACTTGCTGAGTCATGTGATTTCTATTGCTGATTTCTCTTGACGGTGACACTTATTACTACGTTACCTACGTCAGACTCCAACATCCTACGCATCTTGTCAACATAGCTTTTCTGCCAATCCTGTGCAATGAGTTTTCACTCTTGGATAACGGTCATTTTGTTTTCTATTTCCTTACACAGTTTCGTGCGAAACAGTCTCCGTTCCCCAACTTTTATCCCACAATTAGATGTGTGACATCTATGACCATGCAACACTTCAGAAAGAGCAATTTCTCCGCTCGATTTCTCCGCTCGACTATTCACCCCATGCTTTGCCAAAATAAACTAATGCAAGCCTTCCACATTCTTCCAATATTTATTTTGTACCTTCTGACTGGCCACCCATCTGAGGTAAAAGGCCGTCCTCATGGTTAACTCACTTCTTCTTGATTTTTTTTTTTAAATTCTAAAGATGAATCTTGCATCCCTGTCGGATACAATAGTTACTGGAATTCCATTATTACTAACTACTCGCTTAATATAAGTTTGGGCAATTCATTCAGGAAAATATTCTTCCCGAATAAAAATAACTTGGGATGTCTTAGTCAACCTATCCACGACTACCTAGATAGACGTTTATCTCTTAATTGTTCGTGGTAACCATTAATACCAAAATTCATCGTAATGTGTTCCCATTTCCACTCAGGTACAAAGAGTGGTTGCACTATCCGGTGATCTTTTCATGATCCGCTTTTACCTGTTGGCAGGTCAATAATCGATTTACAAACTTTGATATATCCCTCTTCATGCTTGGCCACCCAAAATTTGTCGGGAGTCACAGTACAATTTTGTCTCCCCTGAGTAAATCAATACATCAAACTATGGGTACCCTTATAATTCCTCCTCTCAATTCATCACTAGGCGGAACATATATCCAACCTTCATATTCATAAATACCATCCTCATCACAATCCAAATTTTCTTTTTCTCTCCTTTTTTCCCTCTGGAATCTCAGCTGGACCTCAACATCCTTTCGTGTTGACCTTAAGCTCCCTTGATTCAATTAAGAAGTGATGGTCGCATTTCCATGTGAAACAAACTATTACTTCCCTTTCTCCTTAGTCGAACTTTGATTTCGAGTTGTTACATTCTTATTGACTTGGCGTAGCAATCATCGCAGTCAATTTTCTCCAAGAGGGCATCTTAGAGAGATTTTTAATAACTCCCTGTTAGCCTCTGACTGAGAAAGCTACTAATCTCAATGCCGATTTTTACGACATTCCTTATTTATCACGTTTACAACTTTTCCCAGATCTCCTAACCTATTTCTGCATCAATCCTATACATCCAAATTTTCCCAGTCAAAATTGGCATTCCTTCAATTTGACATATAACTTAGCTTTCTTAAAATTTGTTAAACTTGTCATTACGCAAGCTCTTCTTTGTCTTTAGTACCATTCATAAAGTCATCAATAAGGCGGCGACCCAATGATCACGTACTCTCAAAAGACTGGATTCATCAAATTCATAGATGCCACAGGGACATTAATTAAACCACATGGCATCACTAAGAATTCATAATGCCCGTCTCTATTTCTAAATACGATCTTGACAACTTCATCTTTCTTTATCCTTAACTGGTGATGACCTGTTCTAAGGTTAGTCTTAAAAAGAAAACGCTTACACTTTGCAACTAATCAACATATCATCTAGGTAAGGCAATGGGTAATTATTCCTAAATATCACCTTATTCAGCTTCTGATAACCGATACATAGTCTCATAAACCCCTCTTTTCTTTTTACTTCAATGACCATACCTCCTTTAGAGCACCTCCATTCAAAATACCCTCACTGTTAACATTTGAACCTGCCTCTTTTAATTCATCTAAAATATTAGCTTGGTGCCTTACTCACATATGTAAGGCATTCTGCAATCCTCACCCTCATGCCTCAATCCACACCATCCATATTTTCTATCTCCTCCTCTTTGTCCTGAACTTTGTTTAGACTATTTATCATGTACTTGCTTCTTACAATTCATTCTCCTTTTCCAGTTTCGATCCTGGATTCTACCTCTTTTCTATCCTCGCTCCCTTCTTTCTTCCCAGACCTCTTAATTCTCTGCCTCTACCACTCAATTCTTCTGTTACTTCTGTAACAATTCACCATTAGAACCTCCTTACATGTCCCTTTTTAAGGATTATTTTCCAACTCTCCTCATTTTGTTCTGCTTTTCACATTTTTCTGTCATCACCTGATGATGGAAAATAGGCTAACTCATTAGATTCCCTGATATACTCTTCTGCCTTTCTATCTTTCCACTAAGCACGAGAAACATGTCTCTAACTTATTCTGTAATTTAAGCAAAAATATTTATCATCAACATGTTACCTGCACCTATTCCGGACAACGTAGGCCAAATAAGCTGCTCTCCTCAACATATTTTTGCTCGTTCTTAACAACTTGGAACTCCTCTTGTACATATGACTAGGAAAAATCATCTTTTTGACATTTTCCTACATCTTTTTACTTCAACTATCTTCTCCATCTCTCAAATTCACGTAGCTGCCCGCACCGGACCATTTTCTTTCCATGAGACTCTACTCGGGCGGGCATCCTAAAAATTTTGAGATCTACCTTTCCTTTTTCCTTCTTACCGGGGCTATCGTAACAGTAGCCACCGGTTGTACTGTTAGAACTCTTATGATCTTTTTGTAAAAGTCTCACTAGCTCTTTCTCAAGGTCTTCTTGACCTAATGTAGCTCCCTGCTTATTCATTCAACTTACGTCCTTGACATTCATCATAATCACTTCTGTTATGGGTCCCTCTCGATTGGGAACCCCCTCTCGGCTTTCAGGAAATGAATAGCACGATAATTAAAATTGTGCACCATAATATCAACCTTCACGCTCAAACAGCTAATGTTTTTCATCATTAAACTATCTTTTTCTACAATAGTATATAAATGATACTAGTTCCTTATTATCATTCTCTTTCTTAATAACAACTTTAAGTCCAATCTCAAAAGCGGACTCTACCCCTACTTGTGCACCCCATTAACCTCAGAGAAACCATAATGCTTCTTCCACAATTTCAGGTTTCAATGACTCTCACTTAAAATCCCTTGTTGCATATCCTCAGATAAAGCCCTAAGAGGCGAACAGTCATAAACAATCTGCCATACCTCTTGGACAGTTCGCATACTGGCATCCATCATCTCCATCAATATCTAATTTGATGCTTACTTTTTGTCCTCTCATTCAACTTTCAGTCTCTCGATTGCTTAGTTAACACCGCTAGTTTAGGACTCAAATTAACTTGTCGATGAGCCCCTTTTTCCTCATCACTTGGAAGTACTTTCTCTTCCAAAAGTCCATCAAAACTCTACTCATTCTCACTCTTGGCTCCTCATTTCTTAATTCCAAGTTCACACAATAAAAGTGTGCAGCCTCATCCATCCCTTTCACAGGTCCTCTAATTCATTCTTATCGGACCTTCATCTGGGTTTTTTTTAACTCTAATTCAATTTTACCTAGAACCTCCTCAGGGTCCTCTTCGAGATCCAACACCACAAACCTGTCATCATTAGAGAACCCATCAACCAATTCTTCCTTCCATTGCCTGCAACAATATCAGGAACGCTAAGGTCCTAAATAAATATGCCTTACCCAACCTCGGCCCACATATCTTAACCATCCTTCTAGGTTAGCCAAATCATCAAGATTCTTCTTCTACTTCTCTTATCGACAACTTAGGCCTTCCATAAGAAACTTTGAAAGTCTACAGAATCATTTGCCCAATGGGATTGTTAAGGGGTTCTCGTATGGAGCTACTGCCATTCGATGAAGATATAGAATCTCCTCTGACACCAACTTACGACACCCTTAACCCTGGTGACATCACTGGGCTGAGTTACCGATCATAATCACACTCAAAAGTCTGTGCTGAATACAGAGCAACTACATACTCATACGCACATAATTAATAGACGCTCCAAAATGCGTCTTTACAAAAAAATTTCTTACAAACATACATCGTACTGCAGCGGAAGACTTTTAGGTCTCTAAACAAAATGAATGTTTACAACGTAATATACAACTGTAATCGTGTGACTCTTATCAACTTATGTCGCAGCTCAATCTTTATCTCATCATTCTGGCTTGTGTTACCTCATTCAACTGATCCCCTTGATTAACTTTTCTAGCTTGTTTCTTAATTTTTCCTTTATAGAGGGTTCTCCTTGATCAACCTTATACCCTGCACACACAATATAAAGAATGAGCGCAAATCTCCCAGTAAAGAAAACACGAAGAGTATCGTGTACAAGTGATTCGAGGGACTCAGAGGAATAATAATCATTTCAACGATAGCAATGAATCAAGAGTATACAATAAATTTCAGCATCAACATAACTTGTCACATGAATTTTCTTTCGTTAGACTGAGCGGCTTTAAGGCCCAACAGAACAACATTATTGTCACCTCCTCCTGGACAAGATTGACTGACAGACTGACTAACCAACTATGCAAGTGAACACTAAAATAGGAAATCAAAAAATAAAAATAAAAAATTAAACATCAACGAAACAAAAGTCAATAAAATCATTAACATCAAAAGAAAATCAAATGCAATGCAACTCAGACATAATAAACTAGACTTCATCAGACACGACAGACTCGACTCGCGCGCCATACATCGTCTTTGCCAGTGATCATATTTCACAGGCCATCCTTCCTATTTTTTTATGTCCCGTTATACGAGATGTTCATCTCAGTCTCAAATAATCAAAAGAGACGCTGTCATTAAGAAGGGAAACCACAATAGTGTTTGTCCCTAACCGCGTTACAGTTGAAACAACAAGACTTCATCAACGAGGCAGACTAAGGGGAAATTATAACACCTTATGTCCTCAATAGCAAAACCCAAACGAGAGATACCGGGTCAAAAGATCAACCAGTGTTTCAAACATAACATGGGCTCAACATAAGCATGGTCAACAATGCGGACTTGAGAAATATTTAACCACAAGTCCTCAATAACCCTTTTAAATAGGAGTAATGTCAGGCATCAATAATTACTGACATCTCATAACTACCGCACAATAATCTCTACATAACATCACCAAACAACAACATGGTAGACTCAGGAGAAATTTGCCACAAGCCTTCAACGACGTTTTTAAATAGGAGATATGTTAATTACCAATAGGTATCAACATTACACCACAACAATGCATCCGTCTCTACGTAACATCCTTAATCAATGACATGACAGACTCGGGAGAAACTTAACCACGTCCTCAATAACGTTCTCAATCAAGAGAAATATCGGCTATCAATAATTCCCGATGTCTCACAATAACCATACAACAACCCCTATGCAATATCATCACTAACGTCGGGTATGCTAACCGAATTGAGTCATAGCATACTTGGACGATTATTCTTACCAAACTTCATCAACAGGACAGACTAAGAGAAATTATTCTACCTTAAGTCCTCAACAACATGATTCAATAAACGAATATCGATCACAATAACTACCTGGGTCAAATCATAGCAACAAGAGTCTACAAAAATGTGATCAACATGGCATGCTAATCGAAATAATGAATTAACATATCAAAACTGCATTTTTCTTATTTGATTGGCTTATAGCGAAGCAACTCGCAACCTCTGATCGTAACGAGCAGCATCACCTAGTCAAATAATACCCTGCTTATTAGACATCATTCAACATATATGCACTTTTTATTTTACCCCTCCCCATTTAACCGTCATAGCATCTTACGACAACTAGTTAATCTGATCCGATAACTGGATTCTTAACCTAGCCTTATCGACACATTATTGATAACAACCCTCTCATGTTCGACGTATTAACACCATTTCTCACTTCCCGCCACCTCGAACCCTTAATAACCGGCGTGCCCAAAATTTAGTGCCAACATGATAAAATTATCAAAATACCCCCTGACGGCCATCGCCCTAACAAACATCTCAGAATTACTTCAAAACAACCTTTCAGATGTCTTACACCCTTTCCTGGACCAAAAAAAATCCTTCGAAAAATTTTATAGGAAAAAATTCCCAAATACCGCCTTTGAGCAGCAAATTACCAAAATGCTCCCTGGGGGTTCCCGGTACCAAAAAAAATCTCAAAATCCCTTTAAAATGTTATTTTAAGCATGCAAAAGTCATTTTTGAGCTTAAAAGAAGTTTTGATAATTTTCGCCCCAATATTCCTAACCGGTGTCTGGAGCGTGCGCTTAAAAGCTCGTTCGGCCAGAAATAGCTAACGACTTCAGTATGACCCAACTATTGAAAAATGGAACTTTTCAACATCCTAGGGTTCTCATAAAAGTTTCACATCAAACTGCACTAGTTTGATATTTTTAAATTTACCTTAAAGTTCTAAAATCATCGCCTCCCTTAACCCCTTTCTCGACTTAAAAAAAATTAAAAACTCTTCCACAGTACAGACCTCCTGAAAATAACTAGAGTCTCTTTTTTGTAATTTGGCAAAATCTGACCCTAACTATTCTTAAAAATTCAAATTTCAAACTAATTAATTAATTTCCACTTTTAGGGACACTTACAGTTACTATTCAAATCAAATACACACTATTTCACCTTTAACACACATAGTCTTCATCTTCAACCTCTCTCCCTCTCATTACCAATGCCCAATCTCACACAAATTCCATTTTTCTTCCCCTATCATGGACAATTCCACTCTAACCCACCTTAATTCAGTCATTAACACTCTTTTTAACATACAATTCAACACATTAAACCACCTAGAATTCACGTCTTTATTCACCCAAAACACACCATGAACACACACTTAAGATTGAAACTTCTTCCCAAATCTCTTCCTTTCTCCTTTCTAAGCCTTCGTACCCACAAATTATTCATAATTTCATCATAATCTCCACACACACACACACACACACACACACACATATATATATATATATACACACACTGAAATATATACACATATATTGTCACGACCCGAACCCACGGATAGGCCCGCGAGCTAGGCACGTGACCGGTCGCAGACCCAATGGACTCCAACCGAGGGCGCTGCCAGGCCTTACTCGCTAAAATCCAATATAAGCTGCAGCGAAAAATTAAAACTTTTACAAACTTTAATTACATTTTCATATTTCTATTTGAATACAATACTTATGCTAAAACTCATTATAACTCTGATTTATCAACAGCTAAAACTAAACCAACAACATAAATATTCAGCGGCTCATTCCATACAATGTCTGAAGTCCTGCACAAATTGTCTCTTCCTATGCTCCTCACCATCACTTTACTTTCAACCTGAAATGATAAGTAAGGGATGAGCTTCCACGTGCTCAGTAAGTAACCAATGATTCAGCTAGGTGGACCATAGCATGCAAAAAAATAACTCGCTTTATATTATAGCAACATTAAGAAATCTAAAATCATAGAATAAGAAACTATCTGTTTAAACCAAATAAAGAACATGGAACAAAACTAAGGCATAAAATCATTAACACAAAAATCCCAAGACAAATGGTTCCATCCCACATTAGTTTCAAACGATATGCTGCGGTCAGCGTACGAGCCCCCCTGACTAGGGTCCGAAATCCCTCCTACACCCGGGATAAAATAATCATGTGGACGCAAGGGCGCACCACCAGCCACAGTACTGTGCATCAACGTACAAGCCCCGTTGACTAGGGCCGAAATCCAACTTTCCCCCGTGGATATAGGGCACAGCAATCGAGTAAACCAAAAACCCCCATTGGGTTCATCGTGAACAAAATCACTCATCAATTGATTCTCAACCATCCTCACATCCTTTCAATAATCATCAAGATGTTCAATATTCACAATAATGTCAATTCAATACATTACAAATCCGAGTTCCATTTCAGTTTCTAGGCAAAACATCATTTACATGCTGGTCCGGTTTTTCTTTGACGAGAATAAAACACTAAAACCTTTTTAGTAATTTAAGCCAGAGTAGTTAAACGTACTTAAAACGATCAATGTTGAAAAACACAACATTTTTAACAGTAGATAAACATATACGTTGTATATAAAAACACTAATTGAATCAAAGGGTCACTTACCTGACGCTACGCATTTCCACATCAAGGTCTCTGGAGCGATAGTCTCGCTGCTACATTTAGTCAAAAGAACGGTCAAGGCCATTCTTTTTATCTCCATGTCTCCAGCTATACTATAACCCAGGCATCGTCGATCACGACAGAACATTCCCGTTGAACATGTCTTCAAGCAAATTCAATGCCGCTGTCAACTGCCCGACTTTTACATGCCCGTCCAATATCGTGCCCAGTTCACCATATCATTCTTGGCATTTAATCACCGTTGCCGAACCTCCATTAATTCACCCGTTTTAATAACCCACCAAATAACCTTACTTTGCATAGTAGTCAGTAAATCTCTAGAACTCACGCTAACCATTCCCTTTTTATATATGCTCATAACTTACGCGCTTCCCTGTCCAAAGCACGTACAAGCATAGGGTACACCTTGGCAATCATACGATACACCTGCACCATGTGCACATATGGTACACAACGCACACGTACTTACCATACCACATAGCCATACAACTCGACTTTACCAATTGCTTTTCACCCAAGTAACCCGTCACTTTTAAAATCCTCCAAGCACCTACTACTCACCCCCGCACGTTACAAAATGCACAAACAACACAGACATGTAAACATACCGACACTACCTTACCATTTTCCACCACACAATACACGTACACGTATGCCCATCGCACTGTGACACACACATACACGGGCCTTACACAATATCGTGTTGTCTAAACAGCAATACGCACGTGTACCTCACACAACAATGTCCCACATGCACCCCTATTACACCCATCATCTAACAACCACCACACCTTCACACTTGCACTGCACCCCCCATACTATACACACTTGTTCCCCCACAACATTAATAACATACAACATATGCACCGCCACTACACACACATGCATATTTCACGCACGCCCCCATATAATAAATGCTCATACGCACCCCACATATAAAGACATACACAACGCAGTGTTCACTCAACATACAACCACACCACGATACCCCTTATATACACTTTGTTACACCTAGTGGTCTGATAACAACTATGCCTACACGCCTGTCAAACACTCACACATACATCCATCGGGCACCACCACGCACACACGACATCTCCATACACGTGCAACAACAATCACACCTATACGCCTGTCCGAGATCACATACTGGAATACCCACCACTGCACGCACATAAACCAACCACAGTCACCCTAAGCACCACCATTAAAAATCACAGACACGTAAACCACGACACCTAGTATACACACATAACCGCTCAATAACCAATTAATGCACACCCACCAAAAAGTCACACATTTACCACTCACTTCAATCCATTATGGTCACCACAAGCACTGTCGCTAAAAGACCACTGGGCGTAGTCACCATTAACACAAGCACACTACCAAGAATCCATTTCGCAAAATCCAACAGTGTAACCACCGGAATATTTAGTCGCCAGCTCGCCAAATTTTGTGTTGTCGTAGCCCTTTTTTTTTTGGGTCCATGAAGGTCTGTAGAATCTCCGTGGTAATGCTCCAGCGCTATCTTCATATACCAAGCATCCCATCACCGGAATTGCTACCTGTGGCCATTCTGAATTCTTCCTGTATCCCCTAATCGAGTAGCCTAGCCACCCTTACATCCATCGTTAGGCAGTCTTTGGGTGGGAGCGCCGGCCAAAACTGACCATTGGAGATCAAATGGACTGCCGGCAGCACTGATTGCTTAGCAGTGGCTGTTGACAGTGCCTTCAACGGAGGCGCGAAGAAGCCGGCAATGGAGTTTACGGAACAGGGCAACGGAGCGAGGGACAGTGACGGGAGGTGCCGGTTGCGATGTCCGGTGCCGTTGGCCGGTCGTAGAGGCGTTGGACGGTGGAGGGGGATTTATTGGATGTGGCGAGATAGAGGTTGACGGCACAGTGTCTCGGTGGTCGCGAAGGCTCGGGAAGGGCAGTCGCGATCTGGAAGAGGAGCTGGGCGGCGATGGGCTGTCGGCGCAATTGGCTACGGTATTGTGGTCGCGGAGGCGTTGGTGATGGTGCTCGGTGAAGGAGCACCGGAGTTGATCGGCGGTGATGGGGCACCTGGCCGGCAGCGGGGCTGTCTCGAGGTGGGGTGGCGCCGCCGATCTAGGGCCGGCTGCCATCTTCTCTCCCCGTCTTCTCTCTCTGTTCTCTTTCTTTTTTTTTCTTTTCCTTTTCTTGACTTTCTCTCCTGGTTTTCTTTTCTTTTCTTTTTTTTTTTACTCATTTTATCTTATTCCATATATATATATATATGTATATATCTCTCAATTTCCTCTAATCTCTCCCCTCTCTCTTTTTTTTTTTTTTAAAAATGCCACTCTTTCTCCATAAATCACCCTATCTGCCATATTTAAATAACGAAGATTAGAGATTAAATATTTATATAATAAACTCTAATTAATTATAATCTCTCCAGATTGACCGGCTACATTTCATTTATTTTTCTCTTGCACCCATTCTTATTTGCAGCTAGTGGTACTTTAAATTTGTTACTAGTAATACTGCCCAAGCAAAACGTCGTTAAAAATTCGAAAGAACATCTCTCCTAAAACTGTCGTTAAGCTAATGATAACCGGGTAAACCTAGGTTCGGGGTATTACAATATCTTCCCCTTAAAGAAATTTCGTCCTCGAAATTTGGTACTTCTTACACAGCTGATCTTAATCATGTTTAATCTTAGATAACCACCAACATAACACCGCAAGTGCTTACACGACTAATTTATCTAAAGGGTTCACAATCAAACTCGGATATAATTTCAAGTGACTTGATAAGTACATGCACCCAAAGACCTTAAAGCACAGAATGTGTGATATGCATTTAACAAACTTTAATCCACTGATAATCCGACCCTCGAAACTCTGTGTTACCAGATTTCTGCACTTAATGGTGTCTGATCTTATCCCCCATCATAACACTTAACTTTAAACTCACTTCAATTCACAAACAAAAAATACGTCTAAGATTAATAATCTTAAATTTGAACCTTCGCCAGTCGTAAAAGCTATCTCTACATTTCTCCATTTATACAACTAGATCATCATTAAACCTTGAAGTCTCACCAAGTGATCAAATTTGCAAAAAATCAAGTATATTCATCAAAATCAACTGTAAGACCAATTTGAGATCAGGATATTGCATTTTTTTTCCTGTTAAAAGAATTTCAGCCTCGAATTTCACAATACTTACAACGTCTAGACACTAGATCTCGCTAGGTAACTCAGATACCTTGCAACCAACATAATATTCGAGCAGTGCCTAACCTCCACGAAATTTGTCACTGACGAACATTAACATCAGGATTCCTGTTCAAACTTTAATGCCAAACTTATTAGGTCATCACTACGCTCTAACACTTATAAAACTTCAAGAGATCATATAATCTTCCAAAAGTCCCAAAGTCTTTACATTCTGAACCAGCTTTGACAACTAGAAAACATTTTTTCTGAACCAATCTAATCTAGCTTCACCCAAACGAAGAAAGTTCTCTTAATGGTATGAAACTTTTGAAATGTAAGTTATCATCATCAGTCATAGCCTAAGCAACTTTAAATACTACTCGATGCTATAGAGCTTGAATTATCATTTACGCGCTAACGATTATAGAACCACCTGACCCAATGACCTTGATGTTTAATAATTTAGTTCTTATATGAAATACGCTTAAATTGAAGACCTATGCTCATAAGATTTTGATTGACGAAAATTTAAAAATGCATAATCGCAATTAACCAATCCCAAAAGGAACCCTTGATAACCCTAAGAGACAACATCATTTTCAAAAGTCACAAGCCTTTTAACATCAAGAAACAACATTCACAATCTTAGCAGCTTTAATAGCCTCCAAAATACGAGTCAAGAACATCAGTACTTCAGTAACGTCCATCGTAACTTCAAACATTTCATTGTACTATAAAAGTCAGATTATAACCTAAGATTTTATAATCTAACCAACCAAATATTATTACTCAACCTCGAAATAGTTATGGTTCAGCTAATACGAAGCTCACTGACTATACTTACTCCACTCCAACTCAACCAGATATTTAAATTCCTAATCATCATGCTTCTGCTACACTTTTCAGATAACAAACCACAATATATTCTTTCGCATGGTCTACTTCGTAGTAGCAAGTTTAACTACAACCCTATGGTGCACCGAAGTACAAAGAATTTCTTACATATGACTTTCACTCTAAAGGATCAAATCTTGAGTTCTACCTTCCACTTTCGTCAGCCTAATTACAAGTCCGCAAAATCATGTAACCTAACCAGCGGGATCATTACTTAAGCTCTAATATCCCAAAACCGTAATGCTCTGATACCATTTCTGTCACGACCCGAACCCACGGATAGGCCTGCGAGCTAGGCACGTGACCGGTCGCAGACCCAATGGACTCCAACCGAGGGCGCTGCCAGGCCTTACTCGCTAAAATCCAATATAAGCTGCAGCGAAAAATTAAAACTTTTACAAACTTTAATTACATTTTCATATTTCTATTTGAATACAATACTTATGCTAAAACTCATTATAACTCTGATTTATCAACAGCTAAAACTAAACCAACAACCTAAATATTCAGCGGCTCATTCCATACAATGTCTGAAGTTCTGCACCAAATTGTCTCTTCCTATGCTCCTCACCATCACTTTACTTTCAACCTGAAATGATAAGTAAGGGATGAGCTTCCACGTGCTCAGTAAGTAACCAATGATTCAGCTAGGTGGACCATAGCATGCAAAAAAATAACTCGCTTTATATTATAGCAACATTAAGAAATCTAAAATCATAGAATAAGAAACTATCTGTTTAAACCAAATAAAGAACATGGAACAAAACTAAGGCATAAAATCATTAACACAAAAATCCCAAGACAAATGGTTCCATCCCACATTAGTTTCAAACGATATGCTGCGGTCAGCGTACGAGCCCCCCTGACTAGGGCCCGAAATCCCTCCTACACCCGGGATAAAATAATCATGTGGACGCAAGGGCGCACCACCAGCCACAGTACTGTGCATCAACGTACAAGCCCCGTTGACTAGGGCCCGAAATCCAACTTTCCCCCGTGGATATAGGGCACAGCAATCGAGTAAACCAAAAACCCCCATTGGGTTCATCGTGAACAAAATCACTCATCAATTGATTCTCAACCATCCTCACATCCTTTCAATAATCATCAAGATGTTCAATATTCACAATAATGTCAATTCAATACATTACAAATCCGAGTTCCATTTCAGTTTCTAGGCAAAACATCATTTACATGCTGGTCCGGTTTTTCTTTGACGAGAATAAAACACTAAAACCTTTTTAGTAATTTAAGCCAGAGTAGTTAAACGTACTTAAAACGATCAATGTTGAAAAACACAACATTTTTAACAGTAGATAAACATATACGTTGTATATAAAAACACTAATTGAATCAAAGGGTCACTTACCTGACGCTACGCATTTCCACATCAAGGTCTCTGGAGCGATAGTCTCGCTGCTACATTTAGTCAAAAGAACGGTCAAGGCCATTCTTTTTATCTCCATGTCTCCAGCTTTGCTATAACCCAGGCATCGTCGATCACGACAGAACATTCCCGTTGAACATGTCTTCAAGCAAATTCAATGCCGCTGTCAACTGCCCGACCTTTACATGCCCGTCCAATATCGTGCCCAGTTCACCATATCATTCTTGGCATTTAATCACCGTTGCCGAACCTCCATTAATTCACCCGTTTTAATAACCCACCAAATAACCTTACTTTGCATAGTAGTCAGTAAATCTCTAGAACTCACGCTAACCATTCCCTTTTTATATATGCTCATAACTTACGCGCTTCCCTGTCCAAAGCACGTACAAGCATAGGGTACACCTTGGCAATCATACGATACACCTGCACCATGTGCACATATGGTACACAACGCACACGTACTTACCATACCACATAGCCATACAACTCGACTTTACCAATTGCTTTTCACCCAAGTAACCCGTCACTTTTAAAATCCTCCAAGCACCTACTACTCACCCCCGCACGTTACAAAATGCACAAACAACACAGACATGTAAACATACCGACACTACCTTACCATTTTCCACCACACAATACACGTACACGTATGCCCATCGCACTGTGACACACACATACACGGGCCTTACACAATATCGTGTTGTCTAAACAGCAATACGCACGTGTACCTCACACAACAATGTCCCACATGCACCCCTATTACACCCATCATCTAACAACCACCACACCTTCACACTTGCACTGCACCCCCCATACTATACACACTTGTTCCCCCACAACATTAATAACATACAACATATGCACCGCCACTACACACACATGCATATTTCACGCACGCCCCCATATAATAAATGCTCATACGCACCCCACATATAAAGACATACACAACGCAGTGTTCACTCAACATACAACCACACCACGATACCCCTTATATACACTTTGTTACACCTAGTGGTCTGATAACAACTATGCCTACACGCCTGTCAAACACTCACACATACATCCATCGCGCACCACCACGCACACACGACATCTCCATACACGTGCAACAACAATCACACCTATACGCCTGTCCGAGATCACATACTGGAATACCCACCACTGCACGCACATAAACCAACCACAGTCACCCTAAGCACCACCATTAAAAATCACAGACACGTAAACCACGACACCTAGTATACACACATAACCGCTCAATAACCAATTAATGCACACCCACCAAAAAGTCACACATTTACCACTCACTTCAATCCATTATGGTCACCACAAGCACTGTCGCTAAAAGACCACTGGGCGTAGTCACCATTAACACAAGCACACTACCAAGAATCCATTTCGCAAAATCCAACAGTGTAACCACCGGAATATTTAGTCGCCAGCTCGCCAAATTTTGTGTTGTCGTAGCCCTTTTTTTTTTGGGTCCATGAAGGTCTGTAGAATCTCCGTGGTAATGCTCCAGCGCTATCTTCATATACCAAGCATCCCATCACCGGAATTGCTACCTGTGGCCATTCTGAATTCTTCCTGTATCCCCTAATCGAGTAGCCTAGCCACCCTTACATCCATCGTTAGGCAGTCTTTGGGTGGGAGCGCCGGCCAAAACTGACCATTGGAGATCAAATGGACTGCCGGCAGCACTGATTGCTTAGCAGTGGCTGTTGACAGTGCCTTCAACGGAGGCGCGAAGAAGCCGGCAATGGAGTTTACGGAACAGGGCAACGGAGCGAGGGACAGTGACGGGAGGTGCCGGTTGCGATGTCCGGTGCCGTTGGCCGGTCGTAGAGGCGTTGGACGGTGGAGGGGGATTTATTGGATGTGGCGAGATAGAGGTTGACGGCACAGTGTCTCGGTGGTCGCGAAGGCTCGGGAAGGGCAGTCGCGATCTGGAAGAGGAGCTGGGCGGCGATGGGCTGTCGGCGCAATTGGCTACGGTATTGTGGTCGCGGAGGCGTTGGTGATGGTGCTCGGTGAAGGAGCACCGGAGTTGATCGACGGTGATGGGGCACCTGGCCGGCAGCGGGGCTGTCTCGAGGTGGGGTGGCGCCGCCGATCTAGGGCCGGCTGCCATCTTCTCTCCCCGTCTTCTCTCTCTGTTCTCTTTCTTTTTTTTTCTTTTCCTTTTCTTGACTTTCTCTCCTGGTTTTCTTTTCTTTTATTTTTTTTTTACTCATTTTATCTTATTCCATATATATATATATGTATATATCTCTCAATTTCCTCTAATCTCTCCCCTCTCTCTTTTTTTTTTTAAAATGCCACACTTTCTCCATAAATCACCCTATCTGCCATATTTAAATAACGAAGATTAGAGATTAAATATTTATATAATAAACTCTAATTAATTATAATCTCTCCAGATTGACCGGCTACATTTCATTTATTTTTCTCTTGCACCCATTCTTATTTGCAGCTAGTGGTACTTTAAATTTGTTACTAGTAATACTGCCCAAGCAAAACGTCGTTAAAAATTCGAAAGAACATCTCTCCTAAAACTGTCGTTAAGCTAATGATAACCGGGTAAACCTAGGTTCGGGGTATTACATATATAATAACAAAATACAACCAAATTAACCACAATTTTTCTCACAACTAATGGCTTGAAGTAATGGGATTACCCCTATTAGATTTAGGATTTTCTTTTCTCCTTCTTCTTCCTCTCTTCTTCTCTTTTTCTCTCTTTGTTTTCTGTTCTTCTTCATTACTGTTCAAGGCCACTATTCAGACTTTCCTTATTTACATTTCCACCCCACAACTTTCTTTTATAATTTTCCTTCATAATCTTTATCCAACAATATTTTTAATTTGATTTTACTTACTTAGCATCAAAGAAACTAGGAGTGACAAGCCTATAGCCTTTTTCTCCCAGATTTGTGACACCAAATCCCAAGTTTTCAAAAACTACACTTTGGCCCCTAAAGTTTTCCAAAATTCCATTTTGACCCCTCTACTTTGAAAAAATTACACTTTGACCACAAGACCACATAAACCCTCATATAAATCCCTAACACTTAATTATCACCAAATGATGCTACTTAATAAAAATTTACATCCCATTCACCATATTTTGCAAAACTTTCAAAATTATGTTTCAACCCCCAAGACCACACTAACCCCTTATTTAGCTCCCTAACACTTAATTATCATCCACATAATGCTACTCAATAAAAATAGTCCTCCTTAATTAATCTAATTCATGGTTAGATTAATTAATTAGCATTTTTAGGATATCATAGTTTTGTACAAACTCATAAAAAGTCTTTGATTTCACTTGTTCTTTCGATACAAACATGTTTTATTGTTCTGGATTTGAAAACATTGCAGTTGTTTTGATACCAATCAAGTCCTAATTTAGATTCAACTTGTATTTGGTTTTCACTAGCTATATGTATGAGAAAAGCAATGCAAGAAAAAAAGCAGATCTATATATAGGCAATTGGCAATGTCGGCAACTTCTACCATTTTGCTCTCCTTTTCTTTTGGGTGATAACTTATGGAGACAGAAAGTATCACTGGCATAAGTAAATAATTTTTTTGAAAAATCTAAAACAAGCCTATGCCAGCCTTCATACATGCCGGCATAAGTCCATACATTCGAAGAAAACAAATGCAAAATGTCACCTATAACGGCGCATGGGACCATTGACATAGGTCCAATTATTCAATAGATTAATAAAATAAAAATAATACCTACTGCGACGGTTTCTTAACGCTGGCTTTGATATTTAATCCAAATATATAAGAAATTAAAATTTTACTATGTCGACGCCCGTAATCACTGGCATATGTTTAAACTATTGCTATTGATAACATTAGAAGATGGATGAGGAAACACTTTTAGAGACGGCCGACCAATGGTATAGACCCCTTCAAGTGCCGGCATAAGTCTACCGAAATGAAAGTAAAGGCAGTGATCCTGCAGCGTTGTGTAAGCCTACAGTGGTGATTTTTTCAATTCTCATGATGCGATACGACTGCTGGCGTAGAGCATTTTCCTTGTAGTGATATAAAATGCTTTATTAAGTACGGGCTTAGTAATGTAATTTAATTATTTAATCCAGTCTAGTTTTATTTAATTAATTTGGTCTAGTTTAATTGTCCAGTCCTGTCGAGTCCATTGTATGTCTGGTCCAATCCAGTTTGTTACTCCAGTTCACTGCATTGGTCCAGGCCATTTAGGTCAAGTCCAGTCCATGGTCTAGATTGTTCTAAGTGATATAGTTTGTCTAGATGATTTGGAGGAAATAATCCATGATTTATCCTAGATATAAGGATCAAATAAATTTATTTGTTGGTTAAGAAGTGACTTATCCCGAATCTGGTACATCTCATTTGTGATTTCAGAGATAATTATCGAAATTAGGGTCAGATAATGCCCCAAATTTGGGAAAAAATATTTTTAATAAATGGGGTGAACGCACGATTTCGACTAATCGGCCAAATAGTTGACTTTTGTCAATTGCGATTTTATCACTTATTCAGACTTACCTCTAGCCATGTAGATTGGCATTGCCAATCTTATCATATTCTGCGACCCTGAGCTCTATAGAAAGGGGTCTTGGCCTTTAATTTCAACGGTCAATCTCCAAGCTTATTCTCCTCAGAGTTTGCATGCCATTTACTTTGTGAAGTGACATCTAGCCTCTCTCGAGAATTTTAGCCATTCAAATCACTCTAAAAACATCGCTTTGTCCTTTGCATTGTGGATATTACGGAGAACATCCCTGAGTCTTCAAGACAAACAGCATCACGAGGTAACTTTTACCAGCTTTCTTAAGGTAGAAATCATATAGATTCTCTACCATTTCCTATAGTTGGATTTCATTTAAAAACAACAAAAGAATCATTTTTCATTTTCTTTGTTTAAGTTTAGGTTTGAACTGTAGACTACTTCCCGTAGGATCGGTGTCAAACTACGCCGGTTTTGATTCCAATTAGTTCGATCAGATATGTAATTCACTTAGCCCATTTTTTGGAGTTCAAGCCAAAACAATAAAATTAACTTAGGGTGAGTCTTTTTATATTCTGCACACTACTTGTTCTCTAGGCTAAAAATCATTAAAAACGAAGTGGAGACATGGGTGCCTAATGCCTTCTCGTTGCGTAACTTAGTCCCCGGACCCCTCTCTAGGTTTCGATATGCTTGTTGTCTTTTGAACATATTTAAAGTCATCTTTAGATTTTTTTTTCTTTTTTTTCCCTTTTTTTTCAATTAAATAAGATGACGACTCTTAAAATCCTTTGAAATTTTTTTGAGGCGATGCACCACATAGTCCAAACATCACTTTAGGTTGCTTAAAAGCGTATTTTAAATTATTTTGGAATTTTCAATGCAAGGGTCACCAGGGTGTTTTAGTAAGTTTCCACCCGGGGAGAGGGTGGTTTGGTAATTTTTCACCTGGGGGCAAATTTAGTGGAAACACATAATGTTCCCAACCCATTGTGGTCACACCCAAAGGCCCACTAGGGTTCCCGCATCGCGCAAACACGTCGACAGATTCAACGGTCAAACTTCCAACGCATCAAACCAGTCAGTGCGTGCACGCTCATGTGACGTGCATTTTGCACTCCGTGCGCGCACTTTTCGCTCCACGTGCTCCTGATGCGAGACTTAGACAACTTATTCCGCAATAGCGTGACCCACGAGAGCACGACCGTTGCACCAAAACCACCCGAACACCTTTTCACCAAAAACTTTGATTGACGGCGCAACCGGAGCGACGGGGTCAAGGGGCAAAGGCCTTGGCCAACCCCTCGGGGTCGGCCTCGGCCTCTCCCAAGGCCATGGGGTCGGCCTCGACCTCCCATGGGGGGTTGGCCTTGGCCTTCCCCTTCGGTTCTTCACTTTTTGCACGCAGTCTCTTTCGCACTTTGTTCGCTGCCTACGTGACTTTAGCACCTCGTTCGTCATGTAAGTATGATTCGTGTCGACACGCTCGTCGCAACACAACTTTCGGATTTTTCATTGCCCATCAAAACTCATACCGTCGGCGCGTCCGAAGTACACCAAAGGGGGAAGTGGCCTTGGGCTCCAAAAATGGAAGACCATTTGGCCTTGGCCAGCCCCAGGGGGTCGGCCTCGGCCTCCCCTAGGCCTAGGGGGTCAGCCTCTGCCTCCAAGAGGGGTTGGCCTCAGCCACTTTTCCCCGGTGGTTCCCCCCCTTTCGGGCATACTCCTTTTCGCACTTTTTCTGCTTTGTACGCTTCGTACGTAATTTTGACATCTTGATCGTTACATATATACGACTCGTGTCGACGCACTCGTCATAACACAACTTACGGATTCAGCGTTGCTCATCAAGACACCGTCCGTCGGTGTGCCCGAAGGCCACCAAAAAAAGGGAATGGCCTTGGCCTCCCTTCATGGGAGTTGGCCATTGGCCTTGGTCAGCCCCTAGGGTCGGCCTGAGCCATCCCTAGGGGTCAGCCTTGGCCTCCCCAGGGGTGGTGGCCTTAGCCTTCCCCCAATCTTTGGCCTATGGCCTCCCCTCCCACGCAAACTTGTTTTCTCAAGTCTTTGCACTTCCGCGATGTTTACGGACGATCGTACATCAACCTCGCGAAGTCTGTCGTCCGTGAACCTCGTGACGTCCGTCGGGCATCAACCTCGCAGCGTCCATTGTACATCAATCTCACGACGTTCGCCGTCTGCGACTGCGCACCGCTCCCACGATGTTTGTCGTCCAAAGCCACGCTCTACCACCGAATGACCCGTCATTGACGACCGGGTACCATCACTTCCAACTTTGTCATTACTACATGTTGCATTCATCATCTTGTTATGACAGGTAAACTCAACTCAAATCTCATCTTCGGGACACCCCGACGCATGCCCGTGCACCGTCTCCGCGACATTTATCGCCGCGCCCGTGCGCCATTCTCAACATGCGTGCCCCCGACACCAAGTATTGCTCCGCGACGTTCGTCGCAGCGCTCGTGCGCCATTCTCATCATGCGTGCCCCCTGCACCAACTGTAGCTCCACGACGTTCGTAGCCGCGCCCGTGCGCCATCTTCATGATATGTGCCCCCGGCACCAAGTATTACTTCGCGACATTCGTCGCCGCGCCACTCTCATGATATGTGCCCCCGACACCAAGTATTGCTTCGCGACATTCGTCACCGCGCCACTCTCATGACATGTACCCCAGCACCAAGTATTGCTTCGTGACATTTGTCGCCACGCCACTCTCATGACATGTACTGCGGCACCAAGTATTGTCTTCGCGACGTTCGTCGCTGCGCCCATGCACCACAATCATGATGCAGGCCTTCGGGCATCACACTCCGGAGTGTGCAGCATCACGGGGGGCTCCGTTCGTAGTGCTCCGGCATGAGGACCCCTCGCAATGGGATAGGCTCACAACCTTGAAGCCATCGCCGGCACAATCAACTATGTGATGGGCTCACAACCTTGAAGCCATCACCGACACAATCAACTACGGGATGGGCTCACAACCTTGAAGCCATCACCGTCACCATCACAGGGGGCTTCGGTACTAGGACCCCTCGCCACGGACCCTAAACATTGAGCTGTGAGCATGTCCACTGATGTTACCATTGATCGTCGACACCGCCAGGGTGATGACCCTCGGGTCACTCCAGGACGGGAGTAGGTCCTTGGAGGGCATGGTGCCTAGTCCGCCTGACAGTTGGCTACAGGGGCAACCCTCGCCACTGTCAGGTTCTCTGCGCATCTCTTGACGTACTTTGTGGGATTCAGTAAGGGCTTGGATCGGTGGCTGGGGCAACGGGCTTGCTCTGATCATACCGTCATGGCGTGGTCAGTTTTCTCAGACAGGTAGAGCGACGTTGTGCCAGGCAGGCAACGCGAATTTGAGAACCGGCAGTCCAACGAAGAACAGGAATTTTGGGACCCCTTGGTGACGTGTCACTCGCAGGGGATGACATGTGGCATTTTATGACATAGGCACACTGTTTCCTATAAATAGTGAACCTTACAACTCAAAAAGGGACTTTTGATTCATTCTTACAAAATCACTCTCTCACTCTAGAATTTGGGAGCCCTTGGATTCTAGTGAGGGAAATATAACTTTGGACTGTAACATCGAACCTTGACTCGAAACCCTGACTTGGACTGTCGACTGCCGGCCCTGTTCGTCACGGCCTCGTCTCTGTAGCACTGCCACTCCTCAAGGCCTGTCTGGGAAGCCTTACTCTCAGCCCTTACTCCGTCCTTGCTGTCTCTCATCTTGAACACTTGGAAGCTGACTCGGACTGCAGCCTTTGTGGCGCCTCCACGTAGGTACGAACCCACTTTTCCTTGGCATCACATAGTTAAGCATCAGGAATAATAGAAATGAAAGACTAACAATGTGAATAAAGCGTGAAGTACGTATGTATTCAAAGTTTGTGTTTGAATAGGTAACCCCACTCGTGGAATTTTGGTGGTGAGGAACTCTTCAGCCAAGGGCCAAATAAGTAAGGATACTGCGGTTTTGATGTGTTATTCATTGTTTCGTTTATCATACCATTTTGATGATGCTTATGTTGAACTCCTATACTTATGTTTGAACACTGATTGATCTTGTGACCCAGTACTTCTTCCTTGAGTTATGTTGTTGAGGACTTAAGGTATAATAGTTTCTCTTAGTCCGACATGTTGATGAAGTTTAGTTGCTAAGGACTTATGATTGAATTACTTAGTAAGTCCATTCTTGTGATAAGAACCGTCTCCTTTCATTGTGTGCAAGACTAATATAAACACCCCATGTAATGGGGCATCGATATAAGGATGATCTGTGAAAATTAATCACCGTCAAAAGGAAGAAAAGGGGCCAGAGTCTATCATGTCTGGTCTAGTCAAATCTGACAATTAATTTTCAGTTATATTGTTGAGTTTGTTATTGATGATTTGATAAGTATTTTGTGTACCAAAATTATTTCTTTCATCATATATGATTGTCTTTATTTGTTCTGTGTTTGTTATGCCCATATTCAAGTGAAAATGATGATATTCTGTTAGGCTTAAGCCACTCAATCTGCACAAAGGTGATGTATTAAGATGTTTACAGATATTGTTCTTTGGCCTCCTAAATTTATCGCCTTCGTTGAGAACTCATGATTGATTCTCTGATATTCCCTAACGGCTCGTGCGTTATACTCCATGTGTTGTCCTTACTGGGAGATTTGTGCTCATTTCTTATTTGTTGTGTTTCATGTACTAGGTTTGAACGGGGTGAACCATCTAGTAAAGGTAAAGAGAAGTTGTACTTAGACACAGTGAGGGAAGTTATCCCGCGATAGTGCGAATTCTGGCTGTAGATACCCCATATATGTAGGCATTTTTATTAAATAAATAATGGGCTATATTATTAATGGGTGCATTATTGAGTCTAGGCATAGTAATGTGGTTTAGTTAATTAATTTAGTCTAGTCTGGCCTAAGTCCAAGTCTAGCCCAATCCAGTTGCATGTGAAGTTCAAGTCCAGTCCAGTTCGTTAGTCCAATCTAACTGTATTAGTCCAATCCACTTATGTCAAGTCCGGTGCAAGGTCTAGCTTATTCTAATTGATGTAGTTTTTCGAGATGACTTGGAAAAATAATCTACAAATTATCCTTGAGGTAGAGATCAAATTAATTCGTTTTCTTGGTTAGGGAATGATTTATCACAAATTTGATATATCTCATTTATGATTTTAGAGATGATTACTGAAAATAGGGTCAGCTAATCCCTCAAAATTTGGGAAAATCATTTCTAATTAATGGGGTGAACGACCGGTTTTTAACTTATCAGCCGGTTAGTTGACTTTTTTCAATCTGCGCTTTTTATCACTTATTCTGACTTATTTCCAGCCTTACAGATTGTCATTTCCATTCTTATTAGAATTCTTTGACCCAGAGCACTTTGAAAAGGGGTCTTGGCCTTCATTTATAAAGGCCCAGAAGCTAATGCTCTTTAAAGCTTATGTGTCATTTCTTTGTGAAGTGACATACCATCTCTCTCGAGAATCCTAAACATTCAAATCCCTTTTTGCTCTTTACATCGTGGATTCTAGAAAGAACATTCCCGAGTCCTCAAGACAAGCTACAGCACGAGGCAATCTTTACTGGTTTTCTGATTAAGAAATCATATAGATTGTCTCCCTTCCCCTTGATCACATTTCATTCCAAAAACAACAAACCATTTCTTTGTCTAAAGTCTAGGATCGAAATGTAGATTACATCCCGTAGGACTAGAGTCGAACTATAGCGATTTTGATTCCGATTAGTCCGAACGGATGCGTAGCCAATTCTTATCCTGTTGTCGAGTTCAAACCAAAAATCTAAAAATTAACTTAGTGTGAGTCTTCTCATATTTTATATGCTATGTGTTCTTCAGGCCAAAATTCATCAAAAATGAAGTAGAGACTGAAAGGGCGCGGAGGGTGCCTAAACCTTCACTTTGTGTAATTTAGTTCCCGGATTAATACGTGAATGTGCTTTTCATGTCATCAATAACTTGATGCTTGGAATAGAATAGATTATAAAAGACCTTGATGAGCATAACATATTATGTAGCAATTTTTAGTTTTTACATGACCATTAGTTAATAATGGTTTTTGCTTTCGATAGATAAATCTGAATTTCATATTTTTAAACTTATAATTGAATTTGCCTTTTATGTTAGCAATGATATTTTGCTAATACACTTCAATAAAAAAAAGGTAAAAAATTAGACATTTTTAGTCTCTTTCACTTTCTTGCGTTTCTAAGACTTTCACACTCATAAAAGTAATTGTAATTAATACGTGAATGTATTTTTTATGTCATCTATAACTTGATGCTTGGTATAGATTAGGTTATGAAATACCTTAATAAGCATAATATCTTATGTAATAATTTCAGCAATTTTTTTTAAATGACCATTAGTTAATAATGATTTTTTGCTTTCCACAGATAAATCCGACTTTCATATTTTTTAACTGATAATTGAATCTGCCTTTTATGCTATCAATGATATTTTGCTAATACACTACAATAAAAAAGAAAAGGTCAAAAATTAGATATTTTAGTCTCTTTCACTTTCTTACTTTTGGCTAAGACCTGATAATATATGTATGTGCGTGGGGGTGGGGGTGTGTACGTGTGTCTGTAGTGGATGTATGAATTTTATTTCTTGGACAAAAATTACACTTTTACAAACTACATTAGTGCCTTTTAAATGTTACCATATCGGTAACTGCCGACCTATCTCAAAGCCCATTCGCGTTTCCTCTTACGATAAATCAACTATACACCTTCATACATCTTTAATAATTCAAATTTTGTGACTCTAATTCGTCTCTACCTCGCCAAGTGACTAGATGATTAACATTTGTGCATGTTGTTCAAAGTTTGTTTAGAGGTAAATTAATTTTTTGTTCTAACCCTTGATTGCTTAATACTCGGAATAACAAATGCTAATTGGTATCTTTCTACGTCTGTAAGTTCTAAATGAGTTTTGATTTATGAGTTCATCTAGGTTCAGGCTGGTAAGCTTCCTAATCTCTTGTACTGTTTACAAACTTTACATTTTTTAGGATGAGGCTTGATAACTATAAGGTTTATTTTAGGTGGCAGCTTTCAATGTAGGCATCAAAATATTATCATCACCAAGATTCTATAGATAAACCAAGATTCTATAGATAATATATTAGAGAAAAATTGGTCTAGATAAAATATTGAGAGCTAAACCTTTACTTTTCAGGATTGAGCATTTTATTCGATGTTATTGATAGACAGTATGATTGACAAGTGTTATGTTTAAGTCGTTAATAATTCTAAAAACATCTCATGTACTAGATTAGAGTTATTAAATGTGGAACGAACAACCCTAACTCATTTGGAACAAACTTATTAAAATATTCTTTCAAATTTGTGAACCTGTAAAACTTATTTGAGTATGTGTGTGGTTTGAATATTCTATTCTTATATATGATGATGTCACTTTTCCTCTTCTATAAATTACGTCTTAGAGGACTAACCGAAAAGAAATGTGAAGGAAAATCATTGCTAAAAGCCAAAAATAAGATAAATGCGTTTGTGAATTAAAAAGAAAAAACTAAAGAAACCTATTCATAGCTACCCAAAAATAACCAATATGGCCACCGAGAATAGCCCACGAAGTTATATTTCAATCATTGTTGTTGAGAAATTACCACAGAATACCTTTTTAGTGACAAACGTTGAAGTTACATGTTAATGACATGATTAGCCTAAGTTAGCATTTAAAAATACAACCTTCTATATCTTTAATAGTTGTAACATTGTGATACTAACAAGACATCCAACACGCTAGCTACAGTAGTGTTGCAGGAATGTAAATATTCTATCTCTATCAAACAAATGAAATATATTCCTATTGACCGATAAAACAAGGGAGGGGTTATTGAAAAATGTTTGACCATTAGGCTTAGAAAGAGAAAATTTAGCCCTTGATCTCAGAAGATGGTTGTTTAATGCCTTACTAGATTGTTGCATCGACTTATTTTCGGTCTTAATTGTTATACACTTTGTTGTAAAAGATAATTGCGATGCTTATGTCAAGTTTATGAAAATCCCCTTTGAGACCAAAATATTTTGATTTGCGTCTATATTTTCATATGCTGGTTGCTTAGCAACTAGTATGGTGAATTGCATATGTAACCTATATTAATTCCTTACTTGATTTTTATTATGATGCATATTAACTTATCTGACTATGAACCTTCTGTAACATTCATGTTTACGTGCATCGCATGTGGACTCAACTAGTCTGAGAGAAAAAATAGGAAAAGAAAGGAAAGTGGGTCCTTTGATCTCTTATCTCTAGCTTGTGAGTTTTTTCTGAGGATATAAAAGAAGAGAAAAGATAGAAAATTTGGACTTCTTTTTCTCCATCTCTTTCATCTCAAATTAAAAAAGAAGAAGAGAGAAATGTGACTCTCTTGAAAAGTTTCAATTTACTATAAGCAAATCATTGCTTTGAATGTCAGAGTTAACTCATTGCTAGTTGTTCTGCAATTCCTATGACATGGATTAGATTGGGATGTCCTGATGTCGTAGTCAACTCATGACTAGTTTTTTTTTTTATTGTGACATTAACCGATGATGTATGACTTATTAGATTAGTTGTATGAACTTTATATAATGTTCTTGATGATTGATTTGTTTTTTTTTTCATCAGAATCATGTTCTTTTTAGGATTACACTTTTAAATCTTTTTTAGAACTATAAAACTATAGTATAGGAGTTTATATATAATCTGACGTGTCTCTTTTTTTTTTCCCCGTCAAACTCACAAGGAAGAGAAATGAATATTACTTTATTTTCTCTGTTAAACTCACAAACATGAGAAAAAAAAATTGTCTTTCATTCTCATCTGTTATCTTCTGTTCCCTTTGATTGCTTTCTTTTCGTTTCCCTCATCTCAAAGGGATTCTGTTGAGACCATGAAAGGAAAAAAAAAGTTATAATAAATTAAATCCAATTAATTTACGAAAAAAAAAGAGAGGCCAGATTCGGCAAAAACAAAGTGCCGTCGTATATCGGCATTTTGTATAAGCCATTTAATTACGGCATGAACTAACAAATGCCGTTAGAGTTTCCGGCATTCGTCAACAAACGCTGCTAAAATGCGGCAGAGTTGTCATGAAAACAGTGTAAATAATTGGCGTTCGTTATACACCCCAAAATTGAGGCAGAAATTTTAAAACGTGGTAAGTTTTTCAGCATTAGTGAGTAAAAGTACAAAATTGTTGCATAGAATGGAACGGCTCCATATATCCGTCACAAAAGGCTGTTATTTTGTTAGTATTATTGTAGTAGTGACCGTCTACGAAGAAACATGTCATTAAGGTGCTGAAGGGTTCAAAATTGGACCAAAGGACCCACCGGAAAAAAAGTCACCCGGATTATCATTATCTTTGACTGTTCTGCCACTAAAAGAAAAAACCAAGCCAGAAAGGATCATTTCCCCTGATGGCCACAAAGATTTCAAAAGCGGCATGCGTAGCAGTTGGGATGACAAGGACAATCCATCGCCGGATTTACCTGCTTCAAGGTTCCAAATTGACACTTATGAACGCAACGCCTTCCATTTTTAATATTGCTTTCTTAAGAATCCAATGTTGGTTCTTTTGTGCACAGTGCGTGCCCTAGTTTGAAAGCAACATTAATGGGTATGACTTTGGTTGGTAAAGCTACTGAAAGTTGTCATTGTCCAATTAAGACTTGTATAAGACTTTAATTCGATTACATTATGGTGATTTAGGAGTTGGAAGCACATTTGTTAGGATTGCTTTTCCGTTTTCACATTTTAAAATTCATTCCCCAAAATGCATTGAATATATTTTCGACAAAGTGTTCTTCATATTTTAAGAATACTCAGAAGTTGAAACGTATAGTTAAGTAGAAACGCTTCACGTTGCACAAGTGTGCACGATTGAGCGCCTATGTTCATCTTGCATAGGCATTAGAGCAGTAATAAATCTTGTTTGCATATCTGAACAAGACATGTGTCGAGCCCTTGGTTATGGAAATTATTTGTAGCCCATCAACTCAAACATTCAGTTTAAACACGAGAAAATACACATTATTCATTTAATATATTTCTTACGACTATTACAATTCAATGTTGGTTCTTTTATTTTATTAAATAAAAGAAAGAACGCCATGTTTGCCATGAGGGTTTTGGTAGACTTTCTTTCCTTTCCTTTTTTCTTTTTTTGGGTGAAGGAATCAAATTTGGTAGACTTCTGCCGGATCTCTAACCTATTGCCAGACTATAACGTTCCTTTGCAAATGGCCACATGCTTGGGATCTCCACATAGTCTATCAAGAGCAAAATCTCTCTGTAGCCCACTCAAGTAAAGTCAGAAGAAATAATAAATGACATAAATGAGGGAACCAAAAATAAATTTGCTGAGTTTGTCTCCCACAACTTGTGCACTTTTTATTTGTCTTCTTACAGGACAAGGCACTTCATTATAGCTACCAACATATCCAGAAATTTAAGTTTTTCCACGACTGTAACAAATCTGTTCAACCGGCAAAGAGAACAAGAAAAATAATGACGGTTAATGCCGTCCTTTATTACTTACAAGTAGAGTGCAAAACTTAAAAAAAAGATGGGGGGATACAAGCTACTGAAATAAATAAATATACTTTTGATTAACCAACCAGAAGCATTACCTATATACCCTATACAGGAATGATTAAACGAAACAACCATATGAAAATAGAAACAAGAACTGTAACACCCTATTCCAAACCCTGGGAACTTCTCCATGCCTTCACATTTACCAAAAACTCTTCTTTGTCGATATAAATAGAAAAACCCTTGAAGGCACTCCGACTTGAAAATAATATGATCACAATGTGCATGATTGTCATTAGAGAAGAATACTGGTCCAAATCATAAAGACTGAAGCTCTTGGGCAGGACCTTATTTGAGTGATAACTAATGGGTTCGGACGATTGATTTCTGAATCTTTTCTTCATAAAGCCTTCTTTTATTGCATGATTAATGGAACTAAAAGCTGCAATAAGATGAACAAGATGTGATTAGACCAAATTGAATTTTCTTACGACAAAAAGGGATAAATGAATGCTGAGTGGAACCATTACTTACATAATTGCTGATGGCAAGTGGCTGAGCTAATGGAGCTTAGTAGTGAGTTGGAGGTGGTGGGGAAGCGTAAATGTAGACCGGTGGTGGAGGAGATTTTACGGGTGGGGGAGGTGATTTGTAGAGGTATGGGGGAGGAGGAGATGGTGAAGGTGGTGGTGGGGACTTGTATACATAGGGAGGAGGGGGAGAGGGAGATGGGGGTGGTGGGGATATATAGTGGTATGGTGGTGGAGGAGAAGGGGATGGTGGTGGCGGCGACTTGTAGTAGTAGGGTGGTGGAGGAGATGGCAAAGGTGGTGGTGGTGACTTGTAGTAATAGGGTGGAGGAGGGGACATAGATGGTGGCGGGGGGGATTTGTAGACATATGGTGGGGGAGGAGAAGGTGAGGGTGGTGGTGGAGACTTGTAGAAGTAGGGAGGAGGGGGAGATGGCGACGGTGGTGGTGGAGATTTGTAGTGGTAAGGTGGTGGAGGTGAGGGGAAGGGTGGTGGGGGGGACTTGTAGTAGTATGGAGGTGGTGGAGAAGGTGATGGTGGTGGTGGAGAATTGTAATAGTATGGTGGAGGAGGAGATGGTGATGGTGGTGGAGGGGATTTGTAATAGTAAGGTGGCGGAGGAGAGGGAGATGGCGGTGGTGGGGACTTGTAATAGTAGGGAGGTGGTGGAGATGGTGATGGCGGTGGTGGAGACTTGTAGTAGTAGGGTGTAGGCGGAGGCGGTGATGGTGGTGGTGGTGACTTGTAGTAGTAGGGAGGTGGTGGGGATGGCGATGGTGGTGGAGGGGATTTGTAGTAGTAAGGTGGAGGAGGGGATGAAGATGGCGGTGGGGGTGATTTGTAGTAGTACGGTGGTGGAGGAGATGGTGATGGTGGAGGAGGAGATTTGTAGTAGTATGGGGGTGGAGGAGAGTGTGTAGGAGGTGGTGGTGACTTGTAGTAGTATGGTGTTGGAGGAGAGGGTGAAGACGGTGGAGGAGACTTGTAGTAGTACGGTGCAGGTGGAGAAGGTGATGGAGGTGGAGGTGACTTGTAATAATAGGGAGGAGGAGGAGACGACGATGGTGGTGGTGGAGATTTGTAATGGTAGGGTGGTGGTGGTGGGGACTTGTAAATGTAAGTAGGTGTTGGGGGTGGGGGAGATTTATAAGCATAAGGAGGTGGTGGGGGAGACTTGTAAATGTATTTTGGTGGTGGAGGTGGGGGAGACTTGTAGACGTAAGGAGGTGGCGGTGGAGATTTGTAAATGTATTTTGGTGGGGGAGGTGGCGGAGACTTGTAGACGTAAGGAGGTGGGGGCGGAGACTTGTAGACGTAAGGAGGTGGGGGTGGAGACTTGTAAATGTACTTTGGTGGGGGAGGTGGCGGAGACTTGTAGACGTAAGGAGGTTGTGGTGGAGACTTATAAATGTACTTTGGTGGGGGAGCTGACGGAGACTTGTAAACATATGGTGGTGGTGGTGGTGACTTGTAAAGGTAAGGTGGTGGAGGTGGTGACTTGTAGAGATAAGTGGGTGGTGGAGGTGGAGAAGTGTAATAAGGAGCCGGGGTTGGTTTAATCTTTTTACACTCGCTGTATGGAGTCTTGGGAGCATAGGCAAATGGCTTGGCATAGAGTACTACTTCATTTTTAGTCTTGGACTTGACCTTGACCAGAGCACCCTTCAAACCCCAATGCAGCGTTGTTGGAATGTTGCATTTTGAACCCTTTGGTGCCTGGTGGAGCTTAGCCTTGCATGCCCGACCTCCATACTTTTTATAATCAAACCCTTCCACTGTGATGATGTACTTGCCATTGATCTTGGTTGTACCATATGCCACAATTTCTTTGTCGCCTGCCTTGCATGTAACCTTCACAACCGCACCTGCTAAATGTGCCATCTGTTATATAACTATTCTGTAATAGGTACCCAACCACTTCACCTCCGTACTCTTATAAAATCCATTGGCTAGCCAACTAAGTGAACGTTACCTTTGGCTCTTACTTACCAAATATCATAACTAATTTTGTCTTTCTAGATTATTCAATAATAGAATCTAAATCTCCAATCCTTCCAAAAGAGAAGCACTTTAATCTAACACATGCATTAATATTTTATTACCTCGAACAGAAGTCTCCCTGTTGTCAAATTATACTATGTACAACGCTCAACAAGGAATTGCGGGAAGGAGAAGTTTTACAGTTTTTATTGCATGAAGTACAACTTCATATGTGGAGTGTCTATTTTACATGTAAGAAGAAATAATCCGTCACCAACTTAATATGCGGTTTATTTTCTCTCCTAGGAAAAAGGTCACTAGTTAAACCGACTGGTGAAAATGTAATTTCAGTTAGTAAGATTTTGTGACCAACTTTTTTTTTTTTTTTCAATGAGGTCCATCACTTTCCAATAGTACGTGGCAAAGATAGGGCTAAAGAAAAGGTGCCTTGAAACATATGGGCCCCAGGTTCCTGATTCTAATTTTTCAAAGAGTAATGCGTAATTGTATAGGATTAAGAACAGAAGTTATTCAGAATGCTTAAAAGTAAGTTGTACCTTTGAGGTGTTTCTTGTCATGAGACTTTACTGGATACGTCCAGTCATAGCACTTGTAGCAGTAAACTTTTCCGACAACCTTGACCACTAGGTGGTGGTGGTGGGGGTGAGGATGAGGGTAGTAGGGGAGAGGAGGTGGTGGGGAAGTGTAGTAGTATGGTGGAGGCGGCGACTTGACTGGAGGTGGTGGAGATTTGTAGTAATATGGCGGCGGTGGAGAGTGTGCTGGTGGTGGTGGGGACTTGTACAAGTAAGGTGGTGGCGGCGACTTTGTGGGAGGTGGCGGGGATTTGTAGTAGTACGGAGGCGGCGGTGAGGGTAAAGGTGGTGGTGGAGATTTGTAGTAGTAAGGTGGGGGAGGGGATGGAGATGGTGGTGGCGGAGACTTGTAATAGTATGGTGGTGGAAGAGATGGGGACGGTGGTGGTGGAGACTTGTAGTAGTATGGAGGTGGTGGAGATGGTGAAGGTGGTGGTGGAGATTTGTAGTAGTAAGGAGGTGGGGGTGATGGAGAAGGTGGTGGTGGAGATTTGTAATAATAAGGTGGTGGAGGAGATGGAGAAGGTGGTGGCGGAGATTTATAGTAGTAAGGTGGAGGAGGTGATGGTGAAGGAGGTGGTGGTGATTTGTAGTAATAGGGTGGTGGTGGAGAGGGTGATGGTGGCGGGGGGGACTTGTAAACATAAGGGGGTGGTGGGGATGGAGAGGGAGGTGGTGGTGACTTGTACACGTATGGTGGTGGCGGAGATGGTGATGGCGGTGGCGGTGACCTGTACACGTAGGGTGGTGGTGGAGACGGTGAGGGTGGTGGTGGAGACTTATACACATAAGGCGGCGGCGGCGATGGAGATGGTGGCGGTGGTGACTTATACTCATATGGTGGGGGAGGAGAGGAGTAAATGTAGGGGTCAGCAGAGACTACCTGCATGTTGCTTGACACAAACAGTACGGCCAATGCCACTAAAAGCGGTTGCCAAAGACGACCCCAAGCAGGGTCGCCGCCGTGAACTCTCATTGCTGGCTGGAAACTCCCACCTAGTCCTGCCAATGGCGCACACCCTCTTTTGGCTTTGGATGAGCACTGGGGAGAGAGTTGTTACTGGAAAGCACCTAGAGGGTTTAGTTGAGAGGTGATGGCTTTAGTGTGATGCATGTGCATGGGTTTTTATAGTGAAAATAGTCGTTAAAGGGGAGCTGTCAATCAGAGACCATCTCGCTTGTGGATCTCTCTGCAGCTGGAGTTTCCAATTTTTATAATGCCTTGTTTGGGGCACTCTGCAATATTTTCCCATTTACTTGTCTAGGAGGTCACCTGCTACATACAAATACAATCTGCCATGTCTTGCTAGTCTTTTTGTACATTTAATAACAGCACTCCTCTTGCATATTTGAATTAGTCATGTTACCGCACAAGCATGGAACTTCCAATGGGGTACCTAGCTTGAGTATTTTAAGGGTATTGAGAAAGAAAGTGTAAGTATTTTAAGGTTAGGTATAGCTGGAAGTACTCTGATTGAGTGGTGATGATTTTCAAAGGGTGTATGTGGTACATGTGAGAGCCGTTAGATGAGTATAACAATTTGCAGATGTTATCCAATGGTAGTGGGAAATGCCACGTGTACCCGCTTGCTGTTTTAATACACTTCAAAATCATCAGGAGCATTCGAAACTTGATTCGTAACTGGTGCGTTTGCCTACGGAAGGGTGGCACGGTAACAACCTGGACGTGTTCCAATTCCTAAAAGAGAGTCGGAAATGAAATCCCAATTATGAGACGACTTTCTAAGCGTTTTGGTATCGTTATAATGTCTCGTAGCTGAACTTGCTTGCAGTAGTTTATTTTATAATGTCTCGTAGCTGAACTTGCTTGCAGTAGTTTATTTTCTTCAACTGCATGTGATTTCTCAATTATGAGAATTGCATGTGGGCGCACTCAACAGGTTTTGCAGCTTTTTGTAGGTATTTTGATCCACACAAAAAGACGTTTCATCAAATACAGAGCAAAAAGGATGCAGCAGTTTGATGTTCATTCCCGGCTGCAACAGGCTATGATGCCCCGTTTTCCTTTTGAACTGAATGCATATGACTCCCAGTACTGCGAAAATGACTAATGGGCCTACGCAGAAGAAGTTGGAGTATAAACGACACACATTGTACAAGTGGGGAGTTTTTTGTTTTTGTTGAAGCAAGTCAAGGAGCGAGTTTCCCTTTGCAGGAAATTTTCAGCCATCTTACGCTTTCCATCATTAGACTTACTCACTCATCACGGGTCGATCAAGTCCTCCTAATATCTTAACCAGCCTCGAAGCTCGGTGAGGCGTTTCCTCAGGAGGAGCAGGAGTTCTCCGCCACAGGGATCAAATATAGAGATAGCGAAGGTCTTACTATAACCTGTGCATGCAATTTGTAGAAATCTCGAAGTTCTAAACCATTAATAAGGTAACTAAGAGCTGTACTTAAAGTTCTCAAAGCGTTACTAATTACATCTTAAAAAATACCCAACTGACAAATAAAACTGAGATTCATTGAGACATAAACTCCTTACAGCATTCGAAACAAAAAGACTAATAACCACGATCCATAGGAAACATTAAAGTACTTTGGACGCCCGTTCTTCTAATGATCATCTCCACTAGCGTCAACCCCAAGATCCTCAAAGTGTCGGGTTTGCCTCGGTAATCGCTTGAAAAACATAAAGTTAGATACACTTACCATATCTTAAAGTACGTGTCATTTGCATAAACATGCCATGAATTTTCAACTCAAAAACTAATAGTCAGTCTCGTATATAATTTGTAAGAGCATACCAATGTTGAAGTGAAACAGTTCTGAGGGATAGATTAGCAATAGCATGATTATCACCAGGTAACTATTCGACGACGAATAACCATTTACACGGTATGTGTGGTTAACGATAAGTCCCACTGACTTGGACCAGGAATTCCGCCTCGAGATAATCAATATTGTAGAACTAGGGGCGACCACTAGCAACGGTATCGCCCGTCAACATTCCGTCTAGTTGACAAGTGCCCAAAATCTAATAAATTCATCTCACAAAGCAAAACAGGGTCCATAAATGGATAATCACAAAGTTTTCCATGTCAGCTCATTTCTTTTCTTATCAACCGTCTAAACGAAAGCAGTTGTATTTCTTAAGAGAATTTAAAACATTTAGCTGATACAATACAATCTATGTATATTAGAATTGAAAATAAGGTAATAATCGAGGATATGGCAGGACTACTTACTCGAACCGTTAAACAAATTTGGAGTTTCTTTGAGTTCGATCCTAGTACTCTTATATCGAATCTAAAAAGATGAACAACTGGTAAATTAATTTCCTTCACGTAGAAATATCTCTTAGTGTAAGAAAATGCCTGAATTTCTGCCTCTCTTAATTTAAATGTGCACAAGGCAACCAAAATACTTAAAAATACTAAACGACACTAAAATGTTATGAAATTTTAGACACTAAATTTTCTCAATAGTAAGAGGTCAACATAAAGTTTTCAGAAAAATTCTGCTAATTTTAATAAATCAAAAGCCTCTTTCACAGATAAGATCATTCAACGCCCTTTGTGGACGAGAAAAATTCTAGGAAAATTTCATGTTATAGGCCTCATAAACATAATAAGGGACACTCTTTTGTACTTGCATGGCAAATAATCAGATCAGAGACGACTTTTTAAAAATCAAATAGTGGACTACTGGATGAAGCAAGGTCTTTAGCGACACCTTCTGCTCACACGCTACACAGTCACTGTAATACCGCATTAGCCTAATTACTATCCTTATCTTTAGTTATTTTTTCTATTCATTAATATGTTTTAATTCTAAGTAAGTTACAGGTGCATAAAAATAGATAAATATATTAATAAATAAATTTGAGCGGTATATCAAGATCAGAAGCAATAGAGAAGTAAGTGCTACAAATTAGGGAATTATGGAAATAGTTTTGAAATGGGGTTTAATTACAAATAATCTTTTTAAAATTTCTAAGTTTAGAAAGTCAGTATGAGAAAGGAAAAGGGGGAGAGAATGGACTTAACCGTGAGAGAGTCAGAGCAAGGAGAAAGGAAGAAAAACCTGGAAAATTAGGGAGGCAAAAGAAGTTGAATTTTGGGAGGTGTTAGAGTGAATGAAGGGAGAGCTCTTTTGCAATTCAAATGGCTGATAAACAACGGTAGAGAGGGTTGAAAAGAGGAGGAGCGTGAGAGAAAAATGGGCGACCTGGGGCTGGAATCGATAGTTGAGTTCTGGCGATTGAAGGGCTCAAAAGATGAATGAACGTGTGAGACAAATTATAGTTGTCAAAAGGGCCGGGCGGCCTGCGGGCTGGCCCGACCAGGCCCGGGCCTGTGGATGAACAGTGGCGGCCCTATATATTAGGGCTTTGGGCCTGGGCTTGGACCAAGCCTGAAAATCCAAGAAAAAAGCCTGGGCCAGGCCCGGCCCGGATCTGGCCTGGTTCCACCATTTTCAAATTCAGATTTCCCCCCCTTTCCCTTTTCCTCTAAATTCCACTTTTACCCCCCCCCCCCCCCAACAACAAAATAACGGCTAGTTTGGGGGGTATTTTGGTTCAACTTAATTTTTTCAACTCTTTTAAGGGTTTTTACACTCTTACCCTCCCCAACAACTATAAACGGATATTTTTAGGGGTATTTTGGTCTTTTGTGAAGTTTTAAAAATCTATAAATTCACACAATTTCTCTCTAATTTTTCACACCAATCTTCTTACTCTCTCTTATATAAACATTCTACATTTCTACAAGCTTTGCTACTATTTTCCTCTCCAATTACTACTCTTGCTAATTACTACTCTTATTTACTAATTAGTACTCTTGCTAATTACTACTCTTGTTTACTAATTACTACTCTTGCTAAATTCTAATTACTAACCACTCATCTTATTAATTTGTTACTCTCTAATTCTTTTGTCTAGTAATTAGTAATTAGTGAATTTATATTTATCAATTACTATTACTAAATTCTTTTTAATTACTAACTCCAATTTTGAATTACCCTCAGTGATTCATTTGTTACTCTTTAATTCTTTTAATTGTTATTTCTAATTACTAACTCTTATACTTGTGTATTTAGTTACTCTTACTAATTTTATTTTTCAATCTAGTAAAAAAGTTTAGCGTCAAATATGGCTGGATTACTGAAGAAACTGAAGCGTGGATCATCATCACGAAAAACATCATCATCATCACAAACACCACCACCAGCACGAGCGCCAGCACCACGGCCATCACAAACACCAATCCAAGCACCACCACAACCATTCGTTCCTGGACGAATGAGTACAGGCTGTATGATAGATACCCAAGCCAATTGGGAGTTCAATCAAAACATTCCAGATCTTGAATACACGCCTGATCAAGACCCCCCGCATTATAGTCAAGGACGCAGCTCGGTTGGCGAAGCTACTACTCCGTGGCATAATCTTAACCCTATGCCTGGTCATGATGAAGAAGGGCCGAGCAATGCCTCCGGTAATGAGCCAGAAGTCCAAAAGGGAAAAAAAAAGAAAGCCGAGTGTTGGAATCATTTTGATGAAGTTATGGTGGACGGCATCCGAAAAGCTCGATGTAAGTACTGTGCTAAATTATTTTCGTCTGGTAGTGGTAATGGACATCTTAACAGGCATTACCCTCAGTGTGCACCTCGACAAGGCCACGTCGAACCTACCCAAACGCAGTTATCTTTTGACGGTAAGTTATTTGTTTATAATCAGCGAGAGCAAAGAGACGGTCTCGCTGAATTTGTTATTCACGATGAACAAGCCTTTTCTTTTGCCGATAATGCTAAGCACTCTAGATATATGAACACATACGTTCAACCTTTGTACAAAAAGGTTCATAGAAACACAACTAGATCCGATGCACTCCGACAGTATAATGCTGCTAAAGCACGCCTAATCGATTATTTCGATAATTTTGACGGTAAAGTTAGTCTTACTTCTGATATTTGGCAATCTCCGTTTACTTTTGTTAGTTATACTTGTGTGACAGCCCATTGGATTGATGCAGATTGGATTATGCACAAGAGAATCATCGCTTTCGAGCTCTTTCCTTTTCCGCATGATGGAATGAACATTGCTAGTATTATATTAAAAGCATGTACCACATTTAAATTAAAGGATAAGATTATGAGTATTAGTTTTGATAATGCTTCTAACAATACAGCTGTTGTTGATGCTTTAAAGGAGAGCCTCAAACCTGTACTTTCTGGTAAATTATTTCATGTTCGTTGTGTTTGTCATATAATTAATTTAATTGTTCAAGATGGTTTAGCTGCTGCAGGAGATATTCTTGTCAAAATGAGGGGTATGACAGCGTATGTTAATAGTTCGAGTCCGAGAACACAACAATTTAAAACGTTGTGTGTTGAATATAATATGCCTCGCAGGAGAGCAGTTACAGATGTGGTCCACAGGTGGAACTCTACATACCATATGCTTTTACACATTCTGGCATACAGAGAAGTCTATACGCATTTTCTACTAACCTTGTTCCCAGCCGGCTTGCCAACTCAAGAGGAATGGCAGATGGCCACATACCTAGCTGAATTTTTGGAGGTATTTTACACGTCTACCAATTTATTGTCTGGTACGTACTATCCCACCTCTCCTCTCGCTACAATGTTAACAAAATGGAGATATATAGGACCCTTTAAGGAAATAGTAAAAGTGATGGATAAAAAGTTTAATAAATATTGGAGTGAACTGCCTGTTGTTTTTGCTGTGGCTACTTGTTTAGATCCTAGGTTAAAGTTGCATGGCGTGAACGTCTCGATACAAGAGATATCGAGATTAATGTGCTACCACTAGAGGACACAACCGCACTCACAGCGAAAGTGAGCAAGACATTTGAGGAACTGTTCAACCTCTATCGTAATTCTGCTGACGTGCGCGGACGAGCTTCATCATCGACTGCTGAGAGGTATTATGCACCATACCTTAAGGGCTTTGAATATCTATAGCCTTAAGGGCTTTGAACATCTAGTAGCAAGACAACTACCAGGTGAAGGTACTTCTAATTCGGCAGGTTCGTCTACTTTTTCCTCTTTTAATGAGATTGGTGTATATTCAAATACTGATCATTATTCTGATTTATCAATGCAAGAACATGTTAATTTTAATTTGTTAAATTTTTGGAAACAAAATCAAAACATGTATAAAACTTTATCCCAAATTGCACGGGATGTACTGCCAGTGCAAGCCTCCACGGTTGCTTCAGAGTCGGCATTTTCAGCGAGCGGGAGGGTTTTGGATGACAGGAGGAGTCGTCTTAACCCCGAGTCGCTCGAGCTATGTGTATGTTGGAAGGATTATCTTGATGCGAAATACCGCGAGCAAGATAAACCGATTGATGATAGGAAGAGCAGTGACTCGGATGTTGAAGTACTTCCGGATGATTAGGTAATTTCTTTTTATTTTCCTTCTCTTAAGTTTTAAGAATAAAATTTTTCACAAAACATAGTTTTTTCATATATATATATATATATATATATATATATATATATATATATATATATATATATATAAGTTTTTACAAGCAAGATAGATATTTTTCCGTATATATAAAAAAATAGGTAACTTCGCCTGTTTGTTTACAAGCAGCCGGTTCCAAGCCCGGATAAAAGGAGGAGGGCCTATGAACACATTTATTTTCAATGTATATGACTTATAATGAAATAAAAGGATAAAGATTAGGTTCGTTAAATTGTGAATATTGGACATACCTAGAGTATATGAAAGAAGAAATTTAAAATTGAGAGATGTAAATGAGAGAGAGAGAGAGAGAGCAATTTGCTTACATAATAACAAGAATCTTAGTCATAATACTACATTACAATTTGCTTAAATAATAACAAAAATTATCGTAATTAAAGCCTTTACTTTGAATATCAAGAAAATGCAACAACAACAAAAAATTCGGCCCGGGCACGACCCAAGCCCGGCCCATTTGACACCTCTAAGAGAAATGGGCGGCCTAGGGCTGAAATCGATAGTAGAATTCTAGCGATCGAGAGTGCAATTTCCAGTAAGGTCCTATCCTTATTCTCCATGATCTAATTCGCTTAAAAATGTATTTTTGTGCTGGGAGGGACTGAAATCTGACTGTGTGTATATTGGATGAGCACTAAGTGCATGTGTGAAATTGTGTGTATGTGCACTGTGTGTACAAGGGGCTGTGCACCCATGGTGTATAGAGGTGTGTGTGTCTATAGGTGTCTGTCGGCCTGGGCTTGAGTGTGTGCATGTTTTAGTGTATACAGTGAGTGTGTGTGTGTGTGTGTGTGTGTGTGTGTGTTGGACGTGGGTATGGTGGTGTGGGGTGTGTCAGTCCTCGTGTATGAGTTACATTGTTTTGTGTGTGTGTCTCAACATATGTGTAATGTGCTTGCAGGTGTGTGCACAACCTTAATAATTCAGTAGGTAATGTGTACCATATAAGGGTGTACCCTGTGCTTGCGTAGGTGTACAACACGCTGGTATAGCTGTACCTTATACCGTGTGTGTATTTTTTACGGAGATTAGCGTGTGAAAAGGGGGGGATGTGATCGAAAAGGCATAAAAGGGGATCGAGGCATTTCTTTACGCTAAGAAAATTAATATTCTTACAATCGTCATTTTAGATTCTGACAGAAGAGATTAGTACTGAAACTCAAGTTAATTTTGGATTCGGTTAGTAGTTCGAGTAAGTACTCCTGTCATGTTCTTGCCTACTACCTTAATTTTAATCCCAATCGTATTATGTGTTTTTTACCAACTAATTGTTTAAGTCGTTTTAAGAACTGTTATTGCGATTATTTTAAACTGCTTGATAAGAAAAATGTAATTGCCATGGAATGCTTTTATTCCTAGTTGTTTATAAACTCGGTTACGTTGAACGAGATGGAGATTCTTTTGGTTGCTGTCCTTCACATCCAACGGGAGAAAGTTGGAATTTGGGCCCTTGTTGACGAGGTTATGTACGTTGACGCAATGCGCATGATTATTGTAAGTGGCCGCCCTGCTTCCACGATAATGCATATCCCGAGATGGTGTTGAGCCATAGTTAGTTGGGTTATGTACGCTGACCGCAACATACCGAAGGTGATAGTTAAAACTATAATAGCCATATGATGAATCACATACTATACATTCTCATGACCATACCTCTTTTTTTACACATCAAGTATGCTATACATTTTAAATATAGCTGATTTCATTGCGAGTGACCCTCGATTTTGAAATGAAAACCATGGCATGTATTTTTTTTATAAAAATTTAAAATCTATTTTAGGGATATGGTATGCGTGCTTACTAGGCTCTAGCTCATTCTCTTATTTTTTTCGTGACGATCTAGTTGGACCTAACCCTTATGAGGAACACAAGGGAAAGGTGCCGGGAGACGATTATTAGAATAGCGGAACCCTTTTAGACCTGATAACTTTTCATTACCTATGGTTGTCAAAATTTGTTTTGGTAAGGAGCCCTGGTTTTCACGAATTTCAATATTATTTGTTAGTTAAGTATTTTTGAATATATTCCTAGCGACGTTTTTATAATCCTTAAGTGTGGCTCTGAATAGCCTTATTAATGGTTTAGAACCTAGTGATTTTTGATAAATCGTATGTACAAGATGCAGTTATGCTTGGCAGAGCCCTTGCTAAGAGTTAATTGGCTCGCGGCTCGTCACAAGCCTAACTCACAGGCCCAACTGCGGGTTTAGGTTGTGACAAAATGATATCAGAGCGAGGTTTCACGAACCTATAAGTATATATAGTACTTTATAACTAGGCTATAGACTTGGTAGGCTTAGAGCGGTAGCAAGAAATGAACTCCAGGAAGAGAAAGCATTCCTGCGAAAGGAACTACAAGGCTTGGGATGACCTTAAAGAAGTCCATGCTAAAGATTGGAAAAAGAAATTAAGAAGCATGACAGTGTTCTGAAGAAGGTGATAGTTGGGGTGCAATGAACGAGATGTGCGAGGAGAATGTAGGAGAAGATGAGGAGTCATTTGACTAGGAGGATTGATTAAGCATTTCCTTTCTTTTGGTTGTTTCTTTGAACCTTGTGTATTGGGACAAGCATTATGAATAAATCGGTATTAATTTGGTTTTATTATACTCTAAATTTTATTATGTGAGCTGTTTGATGCAATTCAACTAAGATAACGGTAATCGATAATCTACTTATAGATTAGACTATATTGGCTTTACATCACTCGGTTAGGGAGGAGGATTAATAAGATGTTAACATGTTGAGGTAAAGAAGGTTGTAGGATAAAACATATCTACAATTGATAATACGCAAGGACTATTGTGATACTTTTAATTATGCTTGGAGGTCAGACATCCTTACATGAACTTCTTTATAGGTTAAAAATGGTTTTAGGGAATGCTGCTTAAGGTAGAGACATGTTTCAGGTGGTTGAGAATCTAGCAAGGGTTTTTGAACTAACATCTAACTGTGACGGGGTTAGACAACCATCTATTGAAGTTGGGGGTTCTGTCATTAAGAAATTCAAGACGTTAGACCTGGCTTCCTTCTCTGACACTGCTGATCCTTTCAAGGCTGAGTCATGGCTGTCGGACTTGGAGGATATATTTGAGGTGTTGGGGTGCTGTGATGGAAGAAGGTGACTTTGTTGTTTTATGATAAAGGATGAAGCGCATTTAGTGGTGAAAGATAGTTGCGACAGTTGGAGAGGTTACCAATATGGACTAAGAGAATTTTCTATGGTAATTTCTTGACAAGTATTTACCTTAGATTGTCAGAGCACAAATGGAGATCGAGTTTATGTAACTCAATGAAGGGAACTGCGGTGTCAAAAGTATGAGGCCACTTTCACTCAGCTGTCGCATTATGCTCCTCATTTGGTAGACACCAAAGCCAAAAGAGCCAGGATATTCAAGAATAGATTATGGATTGTGGTCCAGGCTCGTATTTCTAAATTGTGTCAGAAAACTTATGCTAAAGTGGTGGATAGCGCCTTGATAGCAGAAGGGACAATGAGGATCTGTTGAGGATTCGAGACCAACAGAAGAAAAGGGAAAGGAACACTGAGTTTTACAGAAGCAACATGTCAAGTAACACCTCCAAATGCCTGAAATCTCAAGCAGTTAATAGAGGAATACAACCCCAAAAAATGGAACAAACAGAGATAAGGGTATGGGACTTGGTTGCCACTTCAACAAAGGAATGACCTAAAACAAAACATTCAAGGGATTCAATAACTGGAATGGGTGGACAAGCCAGGTCACAGACATGTTTCAAGTGCAAACAGTTCCATCCTGGCTGAGCATGTAGGTGGGGGTAAAGAACATGTTTTACATGTAGACAAAAAGGACATCTTGCTATGAAATGACCCAACGTCGGACAACAGAACCAACCACGGGGGATGCTGTAAAACCCAAGGCAACGATGGTAAGTTTTGCAATGACTCAGCAGGATGTGCAGGCTTCTAATTCAATGGTTACGGGTACACTTTATGTTTCTTCCATCTTTGCAAAAGGTGTTATTTGATTCCGGTGCTACTCATTCTTTGGCATCCCCTTCCTTTATAAAACGATTAGGCAAGCACTTAGAGCCTTTAGACATATGCTAAGCATTTCTACCTCACTTGGGGATTCTATGATTGTGGATCAAGTAGTTAAGGGTTGCTTAGTCAATATTAATGGTAGAGAGTTGGTCGTAAACCTAATTTTCCTAGATATGTTGGAATTTTAATTTCATGCTGGGGATGGATTGGTTGGCAGTGTTTCATGCCTATGTGGATTGTATCCATAATAGTTTAACCTTTTAATATCCCCGATCAAACCCAGTTTAGCTTTCATGGGTCTAGTATCATATCTCCTCCGCCCATGATGTTTGCCTTACAAGCTAAATGACTACTTGGGAATGGCAGTCGCAAATATTTAGCTCATGTGATAGACACCTACAAAAGGAGGTAAGACTAGAGGACATTGTTGTGGTGAAAGAGTTCCCTGATGTATTCCTGTAAGACTTGCCAGAAATACTGTAAGATAGAGAAACCAAAGTTGGTATTGAGTTAACCCCTGGGTTGACGCCAATCTCTAAAGCGCCGTAACACGTGGCACCCATGGAGTTGAGGGTATCAAAGACACAATTATGGGATCTCCTTGATAATGGGTTAATTCGCCATAGTGTTTCACCTTTTGGTGCACTGGTGTTGTTTCTGAAGAAAAATGATGGCATGATGAGGCTGTATATCGACTATCGACAACTGAACAAGGTGACAATAAGATGCCGTTATGCTTTTTCCTGTATAAACAATATGTTTCACTAGTTACATGGGGCTCAATGGTTCTAAAAGATTGACCTTCATTCAGGATATCACCAGTGAAAAGTTAAAGAAGATGATGTGCCAAAGATAACCTTTCGTACTGGATATGTGCGTTACGAGTTTTTAGTCATGCCCTTTGGATGGACTAATACCCTGGCGGTGTTCATTGATCTTATAAATAGGGTGTTTAAGCCTTTCTATATCCGTTCGTGGTGGTGTTCATTGATGATATATTGGTGTACTCTAAGACCAAGGAAGAGCATGACCGGAACTTAAGGATGGTATTGTAGATGCTATGCTAGAAGAAATTATATGCTAAGTTTAAGAAGTTTGAATTCTGGTTGGATAACATTGCATTTTTTGTGCATGTTTTGTCAGTAGAAGGGATATTGGTTGACCCATCAAAGATAAAGTCTATTAGTTAGTTGGAAAACATACCACGGTGGTGGAAGCACAAAGTTTTTTGGGGCTAGCCAGATATTGTAGGAGGTTCACAGAGGGATTCTCACAAATAACAACACCTTTGACTCGCCTGAGCCAAAAGGGAGTCAAGTTTGAATGGAACGAAAAATGTGAAAATAGTTTCGAAGAATTAAAAGAAAGACCGGTCACTGCACCGATACTTGCTCTTCCATGTGGGTTTGACAGCTTCACTATTTTTGGCAATGTCTTTCATAAAAGGTCTAGGGTGTGTACTAATGCAAAATAGGAAGGTGATCACTTATGCCTCCAGGTAGTTAAAGGCTTACGAGAAGGTGATATTTGCCCTAAAAATTTGGAGACATTACGTATAGAGAGAATCATGGGAGATATTCAATGACCATAAGAGCTTGAAATATATCATAACCCACAAGGAGTTCAACTTGAGATAGAGTAATGGTTAGAGTTACTCAAAGACTAGGATGCTAATATCCAATAGCACCCGGATAAGGTGAAGTAGTTGCCATTGCACTCGGTAGGAAGTTTTCTTCATTGTTGTCCTCCCTAATCACTAAGAAGAGGAACTTATTAGAGGATATAAGGAAAACAGACGTTGATGTCAAGATTTGAGGCATGGATAATGTAGACTCACTTAGAATTCTTGTTGTGCCACCCAATTTGATTGATAAGATTAAGGAAACTCAGGATAGTTATGACCATTTATGCAAGATCATGGAATAGGTAAAGAATGTTAATAAATCAGAATACACGCTATAAGGTGGAATACTTTGATTCGGTGCTAGGATCTGCATGTCGGGTGATGTAACAAAAAAATAGAGATTTTGGAGAGGGACACAGGTCTGGTTATTCAATCCATCCGGGAGCACAAGGATGGATAGAGACCTTCGTGAGACTTTTTTGGTGTGGTAATATGAAGAGAGAAATTATCAACTTCATGCAAATGCTTAGTATGTCAGCAAGTGAAAGAGGAGCATCAAAGACCTACGGGTTTACAAAAACCCTTACCGATACTATAATGGAAGTGAGAGCACATAGGCATGGACTTTGTTTCAGGCCTGCGCAAGACACAATCCACTCGTGATGCAATTTGGGTGATTCTGGATCGACTGATGAGGTGTGCACATTTCTTGCCCATCCGGATGACCTATTCAACGGAGAAGTTGGCCACCACCTATTTAGAGGAGATAATGTGCTTTCATGGTCTTCCAGTCTCTATTGTTTCTGATAGGGACTCTCGCTTTTTGTCCATGTTCTGAAGAAGTTTGCAACATGTGTTTGGTACTCAATTAGAGTTTACCACTGTGTTTCATGCTCAAACGGATGGTCAGTCAAAGATAATTATTCAGACCTTTGGAGGATTTATTACAGGCATGTATACTTGATTACAAGGGCAATTAGGATGATCATCTACTATTGACAGAATTTTCTTATAACAATAGTTACAGGAGTAGAATTAGAATGGTCCCTTTTGAGGCTTCGTATGGGAGGAAGTGCAGGTCTCCACTTTGCTGGGACAAAGTAGAAGAAAGAAAATGTTAGGATCGAAACTGGTGCAATTAATGTCTAAAAAACTAAAGTTGATTAGAGAGAGACTAATGGGTGCTCAGAGTAGACATAAGAGCTATGCTAATAAACATAGGCGAGAGTTGGAATTTTAAGGGGGTGATCATGTATTTTTGAAGGTATCACCGCCAAAAGGAGTAATAAGGTTTGGAAAAAATGGCAAGTTGAGCCCTAGGTATGTGCGGCCCGTTGAGGTGTTAGACATAATTGGTTTTCTTGCTTATTGAGATGCTCCACCGCCTGAGCTAGCAAGTACGCAAAATGTGTTCCACATGTCTATGTTGAGGAAATACATTTCGGATCCCACACACATATTGCAATTAGAACCTTTCCAGATCAGGGAAGACATCAGTTGTATAAAGCATCTTGTTAGATCTCGGGTCATAAGGAGCAGACGCTTTGTACAAAGAAGATCCCCTCTGTTAAGGTCTTTTGGAAAAACCATATAGTTAAGGAGACCACTTGGGAGCACGAGGACAAAGTCAGAGCGAAGTATCCCCATTTCTTTCGATGTTGAGGTATGCAAATTTGGAGGACCAAGTTCTTTTAAAAATAAAAATACAGCTGTTTTACTTCTAATTAAGCTACAACTACCAAAAAAGGGATAAATAAATAAACAAATTCTTAAATCTTAGCGGTCAGCCGTAATATCTCAAGCTTAGGGGCAAGAGAGAAATAAGTGCTACAAACGAAGGACTTTTGGAAATAGTCACAAAATGGGGTTAAGTTACAAATATTCTTTTTAAATCTTCTAACTTTGGAAGTCAGAAGAAGAGATGAAAATGGGGAGAATATGGGGTTAACCGTGAGAGAGACAGAGAGAGGAGAAAGGAAGAATAATATAAAAATTAGGGAGGTAGCTGAATTAGGTAGTGTTGGATTGATTGATGGGAGAGCTGTTTCAAAACTTAGAGGGGTGACAAACAACAATGGAGAGGGCTGAAAAGAGGAGTAAGCGTGAGAGAAAAATGGGCAATGTGGGGCTGAGATCGACCATAGAGTTTCGGAGATCAAAAGTGTGAATTTTTGATAAGGTCATACCCTTTCGATCTAATTCATGGAAAAATATGTAATTTGCACATCTGTGGAACTGAAATATGGCTGTGTGTATATTGGGTGAACAACATGTGCATGTTATGTGTGAGGGGTTGATCAGCCATGGAGTACACATCTGTGTGCATCTATAGGTGTGTGTCGACATGGGCTTGAGTGTGTGTGCATTTCAGTGTGTGGGATGTGTGAGTGCTGTCTGCATGAGTATCATGTGTGTGCTAGTGTGATCAATGTATGTGTGTGTTGGCATGCTTTGTGCGTGTAACAGCAGGTGTGTGAGTGTGCTTGCAGGTGTTTGTATGAGTTTGTTTATGCATGTGTGAACTGTGTGCGTTGTGGGTGAACTTTATGCGAGTAATGTGTGTTTGTACAGCCGCGTGCGCGCGCGTGTGTGTTCGTAGAATTGTGTGTACGACTGTATCTAGCTGTGTGTGGGTAATAGCGGGCGTGTGTATATGTGTGTGCGCGCGCGCACGCATGCAAATGCACGTAAAGGGGCATGCAGGTGTGATGTATGCGTGTTTGCACAGGCATGTCTAGGTGTATGTGCCGGTATGTGTATATATGTAGTGAAGGGGTGTGTACGTATAGTGTGTGTGCGTGAACAGTAGGTGTAGCAGTGGGTGTGTGCATGCTGCGTGAAGAGTATGTGTAGTGTGCGTGTATACATGTGTGTCTGTGAAAATGGGTGAGTGAGTGCATGTGGATTCGTGTGTGAAATGGTGTGTACAGTGAAGGGTGTTTGTGTGTGTAAAATGTGTACATGCGTGTGCTATGATACGTGCAGGTGTGTGAAATAAGTGTGTGTAAGTGAAGGTGTGTGTGTGTAGTGTAGGCATGTATATGTGTGTTTGTGTGCAATATGAAAGTTGGATATATTAGAGAGTATGTGTGTGTGAGGACAAATTGTGCATGTGTGTGTGTGTGTTGGTCTGCGTACAACCTTAATAATTGAGTAGGTAGAGTTACAACCTTAATAATTGAGTAGGTAGAGTGTACCTTATAAGGGTGTAACATGTGCTTGTGTAGGTGTACCTTGTGCCAGCACAGGTGTACACCGTGCTGGTATAGTTGTATCTTATACCATGTGTGTCTTTTTTAGACGGAGATTAGCGTGTGAAGGGGGTGCGGTTAGAAGGGGGATTGAGGCATTTCCTTGCGCTACGAGAATTAATATTCTTACAATTCATCATTTTAGGTTCCAATAGAGGAGATTAGTATTGAAACTCAAGTGAATTTTGGATCCTATTAGTGGTTTAGGTAAGTACCCTTGCCATGTCCCTGCTTATTACCTTATTTCAATTCCAAGCATGTTGTGTATTTATACCAACTAATTGTTTAAGGCATTTTAAGAACCGTTACTGCGATTATTTTAAACCTCTTGATAAGAAAAATGGAAAAAACATGGATTGCTTTTATTCATAATTGTTTATAAACTTGGGTAACATTGAACGAGATGGAGATTTTATTGGTTACAATGCCCCATATCCAATGGGGAAAAGTTAGATTTTAGAACTTTGTTAACGGGGCTATGTACATTGACGTAATGTGCATAATTATCATAAGTGGTTGCCCATGCTTCCACGATAGTGTCTGTTCTGAGGTGGGATTCTGAACCCTAGTTAGTGGGTTATGTAGGTTGGCCGCAGCATACCAGAGGTGCTGGTTAAAATAGTAGTAATCTATGATTAATTACATACTACATGTTTTCATTATCAGAACTGTTTGTTTACACTCAAGTATACTATACATATTAAATGTACCTGATTTCGTTACTTGTGATACCTGATTTTAAAATGAATACCATAGCATGTTTTTTGTTATAATTTTTTTAATATAAATCCACAACCTATTTTAGGGATAGGATATGTGTGCTTGTTGGGCTCTAGCTCATTCCGTTATTTTTAAGGTGACGATCCAGTTGGACCCAAACCTTTCGAGGAACACGAGGTAGAGGCGTCGAGAGACGGTCGCTAGAGTAGCTAAACCCTTTTAAACCTGATAACTTTTAGTTGCTTCTGGTTGTTAAAAGTTGTTGGAATTTTGTAAAGAGCTCAGGTCTCCACGAATTTCTATTTTATTTGTCAGTTGTATTTTTGAAGATATTATTAGTGACGTTTTAAGACTCCTAATAGCCTTATTAAAGGAGTAGAACCTATTGGTTCTTGATAAATTGTATGTACATGTTGTTGTTAGGCCTGACAGGGCCCTTGATGAGAGTTAATGGGCCTGTGGCCGGTCATAAACCAAACTCACGGGCCTAATCGTGGATTCGGGTCGTGACACTCACACGCACCTTCACATGCTAAAATACCACCCTAAACACACACGCGCGCGCACGCGCACGCAGACCCCTCCCCCCTTGAAATTGATGTTCTAAACACATTAATTCCCACAATTCCAACTAATTTAGCCTAAAAAATCAAGCACTAACTAAGGGTGTGTTTGATAACGCAATTAAGCAGTTAAAACTTAAAATTTTCAATGATTTTCAATTAAGTGCGTTTGATAACACTAAATCTTATATCACTTAAGAAATTAATTCCTACCAAAAATAAACTAAAATTTTAAGACAGGGTGGACTTACTTAATGCTGATCACTTAATTCTAAGTAAGATGGTTAAAAGTTATTTAACATATTTTTACATAAAAATAATTACCACCACGATGCCGCCTAAATTAATTTGTTGGCAATACCGCCTCCACCAGAACCACTATTTCCTTTTGCTACCACCACCATAATTACCACGACCTAGCCATTATTACCACGACCACAAGGACACCGCCACCGCCATACCGTCGCTATTGTCACCACGTCTATTTCCGTCAAAATCATCTAAAGATCCACCACACTACAACTATTAACTGCCATGTCGCTACCTATCGTTATCATCACAATTACTAATAACACCTCTTCATGCTCCATTACCGCCACCATTTACACCTTTTTGCCGCCGCCGCCATCGCCATCGCCATCACCGCCACTACTCCATCTTCACTGCCGCCACCACCACCAACACGATTTTAGCCCCCCTTCTCCCCCCCCCCCCCCCCAAAAAAAAGAAATTATAAAGTACATAAACAAATGCGTAATTTTGGTAAAATGGATAAATTTATAAATAAATAATTTTCAGACATCTGTCTTTGATTTACCAAATATGTTAACTTATATTTCAGTAAAAATTCAGTCGCTTAAAGTTTCAGTTCTACAAATTCAGTGCTTAGTTTTTTCAGCACTTAAATTTTAGTTTTATCAAACAGCTCATAACTAAAATTAACACAAAAACATCCCAAAATCCTTCCAACCGAAATTCCACTTCCAATTTATCTCTAGACTCTCCTCCTTTCTCCTATTTCCTCCGCTAATTTCCTTCTCTAATTCTCTCTCTTTTCCCACCCTATTTATAGCCAAAATTTTCTAAGTTTATCCTCGTGCAACACCCTTCTAATACAATGCGTGTGCATGCAAGATCCACTAACTCCATAGTGGAGAAGAGTGGCTGCCTCAGGCAGCAAAGCAAGACATGATTTTTTTTTAACAATCAATTAGTTGTTTTTTTGTTTATAAAACACTAATTGTCTTAATGCTTGGTATTACAATCTCCCCACCTTTAAAAAAAAGTTCTTCCAAATTTACACACCTTAAGATTGGAACGAATGAGGAAACTTTTTTTTTTCTGACTTCATCCTTCACTCCCAAGTTGCCTCCTCAACTGAATGGCTTTTCCAAAGGATCTTAACTAAGGGAATTTTTTGAATATGAAAGGCCTGCTCCTTATGGTTCAGAATCTGAACATAATGCTCTATATATGTGAAGTTGTCCCTAATCTGCAACGGGTCTGGCTGAAACCCATGTTTGGAGTCTAAGATATATTTAATCAGCATAGACACATGGAACACATTATGCATACTTGCTAGCTTAGGCAGTAGAGCAACCGGTAAGCGAGAGAGCCAATTCTATCCTGCACCACGAAGGGCCCCACATACATAGGGCTCAGCTTGCCCTTTTTCCCAAACCATACTACTCCTTTGGTTGTTGATATTTTTAACGATACGTGACCACTTGGAATTCCAACTCTCGCCTGCATATATCAGCATAAATCTTTTGCCTGCTTTGAGCACCACGTAATCTCTTTTCTTATCACTTTAACCTTCTCGGATGTTAGTTGTACAAGTTTTGGTCCTAACAACCTTTTTTATTCTATTTTGTCGTAGCAAAGAGGAGACCTGCACTTTCTTCCATACAAAGCCTCAAAAGAATCCATCCCAATGCTACTCTAAAAACTGTTGTTATACGATATCAATGGTAGATGATTATCCCAGTTGCCTTTGAAGTCCAATACACAAGCTCTCAACAAATCTGCCAAGGTTTGAATAGTCCTCTCCGACTGACCATCTGTTTAAGGATGAATTGCAGTACTAAGCTTTAATTTAGTACTAAACACTCGCTGCAAACTACCTTAGAACTTGGATGCAAAGCGAGGGTGCCTATCAGATAAAATGGAGATTGGAATACCATGAAGCGTACTATCTCCTCTATATAGGTGGTTGCTAACCTGTCCTATGAATAAGTTATCCAAATGGGAAAGAAATGTCACACTTCGCACTTGATCTACAATCACCCAAATGGCATCATGAGTAGAACGATTCGTAGGTAGACCCAAAACAAAGTCCATGGTTATGTGCTCCCATTTTCATTTTGGTATAGTTGTAGGAAAGACACAGTTCTTTGATGATCCACTTTCACTTGCTAACACCATAAGTATCTAGACACGAATTTAGCAATTTCTGTCTTCACGTTGCCCCATCAAAAAGTCTCATGAAGGTCTCTCTGCATCACTTTGCTCTCTGGGTGGATTGAATAACCTGGCCTATGGGCTTCTTCCAAAAATCTACATTTTTAGGTCAGGGTCACCGGACACAGATTCTACCCCTAAATCGAAGTACTCCACCTTACAGCGTGTGTTTCGGTTTACTACCATTCCTTACCTCATCCATATATTACTTAGATGGTCATAACTGTCCTGGAGGCCTTAGTCTTGTCAATCGAAATAGGTGGCACCATAAGATTTCTAAGTGAATCGTCATTCTATGAGCCTCTAATCTTGACATCAATGTTCACTCTTCTTAGATGCTCTAACATGTGTCTCTGCTTAGTGATTAGAGAGGATCACGATGAAGACGACTTCCTACTGAGCCCATCTACAGCCACGTTTGCCTTGCCCAACTAATGGAGCATCAGGATTCGTGCCTTGATAATTGGCTTAATTCACATCGGATGAGATTATTCACTGAGAATAGTTCTTGCTTGGTTCTTCAAGCGCTGAGGGGAGCTCGTTTGCTTGGCTAGCTGAACAGAGAGGTCGGCTATATTTATAGACAGGAGAGGCTGCCATTCATAACTGGAAGACAATCACTTGATGATTATCTTCAGAGGGGGTTCCGGATGAGCAATAATCCTCATCAAATTAAGGAATAGGAGGTTGACAGAAATAGATGTCAGATCCAATTAAAAATGATCACCACAGTCGGAGCTTATACAAATAAATGGAATATTTGGACACCCTTATTATAGGTTGATAATTTTTCAATCATAAAAAGATTACAAGTGGTTTGTGGTGTACTTTTGTGGGTATGTTACTGTTCGGGCAGTCTTGTTTAACCTCTTAATGACCAAGTTTGGTAATCAAATAGCCAAATATCACCCAAGCCCCTACAAATAGTGTATGGAGAATGCGGGCCCTACTTTGTCCTCCTTCTCTCTAATTTTCTCTCTTCACAAATAACAGCATCACCTAAGAGGCCTTCTCTTGTCAGATTAAGGCTCTCATAACCAAGTCTCTTACATGCTTTCTATTCTCTCTCTCCTGTATGAGCACCCTTCACCATCGTCCACCGGTCTTCGAAGCATGTGGTGGTTGTGGTGGCTCGCTGCCGGGTTGCAGGCTCTGTTGGCCTGAACTAGATCCGGTCGAACGTGATATAGAGCTGCGATGAACCACTACAAAGAAAATCACCTTTACAACAAAAATTTTCATCGCTAAAGGTGATTATTCTGTCGGCAAAGGTCTGTCAGTGAAAGTCCGCTGATAAAAAATTTGTCGCCAAAAGATTAGGGACATAATTTGGGAGTCCATTGGGGAAAGATTAACTATAGATTTAGTGATTTTATAGGGTATGTTAGGTAATTTCTAATTTTTTTTATTTACTCAAAATTCAATTAAAACGGCTTTTGGCGACGTGATATCCGTCGCTGAAAGTCCGTCGCTATTGTCAAACTTTTAGCGAAAGGACAACCTGTCGCTAAAAGTTCATGGGTAATAACTAAAGCATTTTTAGCGATGGAATATCCAGTCATTGAAAACGGCATCGCAGTACTTTTAGTGACCGAATATCCGCCGCTAAAAGTCCGTCGATGAAAATAAGAAAATTTAGATTTTTCTTTTTTCAATACACAAACCTGTTTTCTGCAATTTAATTCTCACCAAAAAGCCACAACGCGTGGAGGGACCATTCGCTTTGACCTTTCCCTAAAAGTTAGAACCATATAATTTAAACTTGGAGGAGCGCCAAAGTGATACTCCCTGCTATATATTTACAGGCTGTGCAAACTGGAAAGAACAACAGGAGAAGCAAAGCCGCCTTGACCTAATGCTGTCACAACTGTCTGCCTATTGCTGTTGCACTTTCCACTTCAAATTGCGATGGCATTGATTCACGAATCCTGAAAAGAATTCTATCTTTAGAAAAAAGTTCAGTAGTAAAGAGTGAAAAAGAAGAGAGGCTGCTGCTGCTTTCTTTTTTGCCCTTCTACTTTGTACACTCTTTGTTTTTGGTATCAGTTGTTTTCTCTATCTGATCTAGTGGCTTTTAGCCATTGATGTACGTATGATAGGCTATTTATTAAGTTTAGCCGGGTCCAATTGCAGATTTTCTCAACTTTTTGTTAAGCTGAAGCATTATTCTAACTACCAATAATCATGGTAGTTTCCCGGTTGTTGAGTTAGTGCATTATAGAAAATTTAATGGGCCGCCTCCACTGGTCACTTGCGTAACATGCTAGCTTTCCCGATATAAGTCTGCAAACCAAAAGACAAACCTCATAATCACAAAGGATTGGTCGGTGGTCACGAAGTTTTTTCCCTTCTTTGATTTATTGGATTCAAATTTTAATGTAAATAAACTTTCGGAATGCACTAGGCCGATGTGAAAGGTGTGCTATTAACATCGCCCAGATAATAAACTTAATCCTCATTAACGTGTAAGCTGACCCAATGAGATTCATAACTATCCAAACTGTAGAAAAAATGTGGAAAAAAAAGAAATATTAATCACTTTTGCGAAGCAATATAAACATATATCAAAAACAAGCCGGCTTAGTAATATAAGGAAACGGAAAAAGGTAAAGGTGAAGGCAATGGGTTTATACGGTTCTCCCTCCATTTGGGTTATCATATCCTCGATGGCTTTTCATGACCGTCACCCTAAGATGCCACATGGAATCAATATCAAATAACGCAGACAACCAGCAGAGTAATTTTGAACATGCAAACTCACAATTATACCAATCTTCGTACAGAGATTAGCTCCAAGTCAAATGTACCACCGATTAATTAAATACAGCGATTACGAAAGTCATAGTATAATGATCAAGTTGCATTGGACCACATGTCGTCACATGCATGACCATGCTAAACTTAAGTTTATCTAGCTCTTTCGATGCACACTTCCTCGCATCACAAATATTTTTATGTTTAAAAATCGTGAAGGACCGACAGGAATCCGGACAATCTTGGAACCAGAAAGATTAATGTATTGTAAGCAAAGACTCCCTTATTAAATAAAGAAATAATGTTCTTGGGTTAATATGTATGTTGGGCATGTTTTTGCGGGCATTTGGGTTGAATGTGTATCCAAGGATCTTTTTTTTCTTCTTTAGGCTCGAAATTTGATTGTGGTTTCTGATTATTTTTCTAGCAGCAACAGTCGGGATTCAATTTGCCAAACAATTATGACCAAACTTTAAGTGATTGATGCGGATAAAAGTCAGAGTTTAATTAAGTCAAAGTAAATTTACATATAGTGAAACCTATCCCATGACTAGATTAATCCAAGTAAACTGGCAGATTATTTAAGGCCTGATAACCTAAATCAAGTCATGCATTAGATTTCAAATCATCACTATGAGCTAAGTGATCATGATCTCTTGTGTTCTTTATTTGTTCTAATTATTGCCATTATGGAATTTATTGTAGGAACGGAATGGTTCGAAGACATTATAAATTGCAAAAAACATAATTTATGCCATTTTTCTAGAAAATTTGATACTGCTGTACAAGTGCTTCTCAAGTAGTCCACTCCACTTTTACCACCAAGAATATGAAAGTGTCATCATAAATTCAGAAAACTTTTGCAAGTGCCAACCTAACAAATTTAAACCGTACAGACTTATTTTGCAGTAAAATGAGCAACTTTTGACGATGAGGATTCAATAAAACAAATTTGATGAATCCCAAAAAAGAGGTCCTAAAAAAAGTAAGGTAAAATGGAACGCACACAGAAGCCACCTAGTTCCGTTCCCTCTCCCTATGTTCATCACATGCAACAAAATCTCATTCCAAGTACCAATAGGCCCTGGTAAGCACCGATGAACTCAATCGTTATGCACGCGCTCTGAAAAGCCATTGGCAAATGGATAGGCCCCGGGTGGCCATCGGGTCTCATCAACGATAATTTGGTCACGTCTAGTGCCTCAAACTTCAAGTTTGTACCAAGTCAAAAATCATTGCTTGACATTACAAATGACACTTGTGGCAGTACCTTGGTCTAGAACATATTCTGGCAACTCTTTAAGGCAAAATATACTACAAAATATTTCACAACTCGTATTCAGTGACAAAAGTATTAACATATAGGTTATTATTACCAGCGGGGCCGCCTTCTTTCTGGATTAATGGATACTTAATTAGCCAGTTGGGAAGCACCAAATTATCCAGTTACGTAATGCATCGATTAAAGTACTATACATGTCTAGTGCCAAACGTACTATAAACTTCTCTACCCACGTGTTATCATGGTATGTTGACTTACTGTGCTGACACAAGTATACGAGTTAGAGAGTAACTGCTAAATGTCTTGGCGATTCCCCATGTGACCACCGTCCTGGAATTTCAGTTTTGTGACTCTTCTTTTAGGAAATTTTAAATTCTTACTTGGTTCTTAAGAGATAAAAATGAATCATTGACATTCAGTCCTTATTTCTGAGTCATACTTCTGTGTCATATACTACTACTCTTTCACTCATTTATCATGCGGGTGAGTACTCGTGTAAAAGCACTCAGAGCGCGCTAAAGTAGTGTCCCGAAAGAGTTGCATAGCAAACAGGCTGAGGTAGTGTTCAGAAGAAGTTGCTTGCCCAATACACCGAGGTAGTGTCCCAAAAGAGTCGCCTACTTAATGGGTCGAGGCAGTCTTCCGAAGGAGTTGCCTACCTGCCGGACATGGAGTTTTCATGCCGGAGTACTCGGGGCTCCCGATAGAATACTATCCCAAAAGAGTTGCCTATCTCATCAACGAGTTCTTGTGCCAGAGCACTCGGAGCGCGCCAAGATAATGTTTTGGGATAGCTGCCTACGTGGCTGGCGAGGTAGTGTCCTATAGGAGTCGCCTACCTGACGGGAGCACTTGGAGCTCCTAACGAAAATTGTACATGAGGAGTCGCCTATCCCCACGTGTGAGTCCTCATTCCGTAAAACTCATAATATGCCAAGGTAGTTTTCTGGAGGAGTCGCCTACTCGATGAGCCGAGGTAGTATCCGAAAGGAGTCGCCTACCCAACATGTCACGTGATGTCCCCGAAGAGTCCCCTACTGAGGGGCCGAGGCATTGTCCCGAAGGAGTTGCCTACATGGCAGAAGGGAGTCCTCATGTCGAAGCACTTGGAACTCGCTGGTGGAGATAACTTTTTGGAGGAGTCGCCTATCCCTGCGATGAGGACTTGTGTCAGAGCACTCGAAGCATGCCAGGTAGTATCCTGGATGAGTCGCCTACCCAACGGGCGAAGGTAGTGTCCTGGAAGAGTCGTTGCCTAATTGGTAGGAGGGGCATTCTCATGCCCAAGCACTTGCAGCTCTCTAATGGAGAAAGTGTCCCAGATCAGTCGTCTATTCTGACAAGTGAGTCCTTGTGCCGGAGCACTCGGAACTCACCAAGATAGTATCTTGGAGTAGTCGCCTACCCGATGAGCCGAGGTAGTATCCTGAAGGTGTATCTTACCTGGCGGGAGGGGAGTCCTCATGGTGGAGCACTTGGAGCTTCCTGAGGTAGTGACCCTGAGAAGTTGCTGGCCCAAAAGGAAGTTGCACAGTCCGGAGAATGGGTCGAAGCATGTTCCATGACCAAGGCAAGGTCTGCCCGATGTGGTGAATGGATATACCAATGTCAGTGCATAGTGGTGTGACAGGATGCCAGGGGTCGTGACTCTATTAGTGGCTTGGTGCATGAGCGCGGTGGATGTGTACAGTGCTGGGGCACACCCAATCGGTGTTACACTAGGAGTACATGACGCAGTAATGATGCTTGGGCACGATGACAGGTGTGGAAAATATGGACATCGTGTACGTGGCACATGACGAGACGCTGGGTGTTGTAGAGATGGGTGTCATGCTAGGGGCACGTGACACGGAGACGGGAAGCCCCCATGCCAAGATGGAGACCTTCCCTTAGGGGAGGATGTCGGCCAACCTTCTTGGGGGAAAGAGCGTGGGTGTGATGCTGTTTAGAGGTAAGAAGTACACGCGGCCCATTTGGACGAAAGGAGGCGCAGGTGCCATTTAGAGGAAGTTCGGACGATATAGCGCGCGGTGTTGTTTGACTCAGGGAAAGCATGCACATGACATCGGTTCCAACCTTAAGAATATTTTTGTGCCAGAAGCGCGACACTTGACTAGAATGTGTGGCTTGGGTTACTCGGCTCGATAGCGTTGAACTTTGATAGTTGAAAATGTTGATGTGTCGCTAAAAATGGGTCCCATGAAAGGTCTATGGGTTCGGCCAATTTGGGTTGGTAACAAGATAGCATGCAAAGGAGTGACTCAACTTGGTTTCTGGCCAGTGAGTCACCAACAAACTGTATATGTTTGTTTCTTGCGACACGGAGAAAAGTTTTTGCTTCAAACTTAGGAATTCTGCATTGCTTAGGCCTCCACCTCCAATACAAATAGCCCTTGTCAGGCCTTCCTGTAATCCGAGTCATTGTATTCATCTTGTCTAGTTTTTACAAGATTTAATGTTCTATATTTGCATTTGCATGACACGATCTTTAATGTTCTATATTTGCATTTGCATGACACGATCTTTTCTAGGCGACCAGTAATCATTATCTAGGTTATAACTTTTGAGTGAAATATTTGTGCAGCAAATATAATTCCCGTTAAGGAGTTGTAATTTGACTCAATCTGCAGACCATCAATCCTTTCACTCCCATTCTCCAACCTATCCCATCTTTTTTTTAGTCATTGTTGTTTCACGGCATCCCAAACCTAGAAATCCTTCATACTTTGGCCCAATTCCTTATGTACCTAAAGTCTCTCTCTCTCCCTCTCTCTCCCACTCCCTCTCCCCTCTGGGGCCATTTGTGTGTATCTTGTGATGAATGTACTGAACTAGCCTCTGACTTGTAATCAGAGCCCAACACCAAAAACATAAATAGAAAAGCAAATCTAGTGTTCTTTTTACAAAACTGGCATCCAAAACAGTGCTAGTTTAACCTTGTAGGAAAAAATAATATTGTTTCGTGATGGGCGCACTAAAAGAGAGATGAAGTGGAAATACTTAGATTATTATGGAGGAGGAGGAAGTGGAGAGGAGAAACACTCAATAATTATTTTTTCTACTCAATCAACACTTATTTTCATAAACCAACTCACTCACTCACTCTTTTTCTCATTACATTTAACCAAATGATTAGGAGATGCACCTATTTCCACTACTATAAAGAAAAGTCAAGGAAAGATATTACAAGACTCATTTATCTCAAGACTCATTTATCTCCTAAAGATAACTCTCCTAACCTTTCACTTTTCATCTTCTTATTTAATCACTCATAAGTTAGAAGTAACTCCCCTGACCTTTCACTTTTTGTCTTCTCTCGATTTATGCATGTCTTGATTCTTCCATATCTAGTGTCATAACTTTGTTGAATCAAGATTAACTCTCAAAACGCCCCCTTAAGTTGATTCTCTCATTCCAAATCGACTCTTTAGCTTCCCGAAGACTTCTGTTTTCAGGGGCTTTGTTAAGGGCTTTGTGAAAATATCCGCAACTTGATCTTTGGACTTCACAAACTTGACTTAGACTTCTTCTTAGTAATGTTCTCACGAATGAAATGATATCGTGTGTCAATGTTTTTGCTTCGATTATGAAAGACTGGATTCTTTGCAAATGCTATGGCTAACTTGTTATCGACATAAATCTGTGTCAATTCATCTTGATTAAAACTGAGCTCCTTCAGCAAATTCCTCAGCCATATCGCATGGCAAACAGTCGATGTTGCAGCCACATATTCAATTTCACATGTCGATAGAGTCACTATCAATTGCTTCTTCGATGTCCATGTGAATGTTGCTTCACCAAAATAAAAACTAATCCAGTTGTGCTTTTCCGATCATCGACATCTCTAGCCCAATCACCATCACTGTATCTCGCTAATTTCATATCACCTAATGCAGAATAAAATATGCCAAGATCAATAGTACCTTTAATGTATCGAAGTATCCTTTTGCCACTTTGAAGTGATAAGTTGTCGGATTCTCCATATATCGACTGACAAGACCAATTGCACATAGAATGTCAGGCCTAGTACACGTCAAGTACCTTAAACTTCCAACCAAGCTTTTGAACAAAGTTATATCAACTGGACCTCCTTTGATGTGTGTTCGCAACTTCTTTTCCATCTCGATGGGAATAATGATTGGGTTACAATTTTTCATAATGAACCTCTTCAATACTTCTTTTTCATATGCCTCTTGTGGGATGAAAGTTCCATCATCTCTTTGCTTTATCTCAATTCCACGGTAATATGACATGAAACCGATGTCTATCATTTCAAATTCCTTGGCCATTTCCTTCTTGAAATCATCAAACATCTTCACATTGTTGCCAGTAAAAATTAAGTCATTGACATATAAACAGACTATCAAGATGTCACCTTTTCCATTCATCTTGATGTAGAGTGTATGTTCATATGTGCACTTTCTAACACTTTTTTCTTGAAAGTACTTGTCAATGTGACTGTTCCACGCCCTTGGCGCTTGCTTCAACTCATACAGGGCCTTATTGAACCTTAGCACTTTGATTTCATGGCCTTGAACAACATATCCTTTAGGTTGTTTGAGATATACATCTTCATCAAGGAAACAGTTAAGGAAGGTTGACTTCACATCCATTTGATGGATCTTCCACTTTTTTTTAGAGCTGCTAGAGATATCAATAGTCGTATTGTTTCCAACTAAGCTACTGGGGTGAAGACTTCATCACAGTCGATTCCAGCCCTTTGCTTGTATCCTTTGATAACAAGCCTTGCTTTGTATCTTTCAACCTCGCCTTTAAAATATTTCTTCACCTTGTAAACCCATTTTACACTGATGGGCTTCTTTCGCGTTTAAATAGCGGTCAGCTCCCAAGTATCATTCTTCTCGATGGAATCAATCTCTTCATTCATGACCTTCCTCCATTTTTCACTTCTTGATGCCTCATCAAAATCGATTGGCTCAGTTTGCAAAGAGACAGAACATATTTGGTTCTGATTCAAGTCATCATAAATCTCCTCTAAAGATCTCTTGTCTTATGTTCCTGTCTTGATAGATGTACATGCTAATGATGATGTTGGGCTCGATTGAGTTAGAGATATGGGACATGTTCCATTTGGCTCTTCTTATACTTCTTTTCTATTTGTATCGATTGGATAGAAAACAATTGCTCCTTGTCTCGATCAGCCCAGTCCCACGAGCTCTCTCATCAAAAGTCACGTCACGTCACGTCTCGACTGACTTTTATCTTTTTATCAACAGGGTTATATAATTTGTACCCTTTTGATTGTTGACTATATCCAATGAAGGTGTACTTGGCTTGAACCCACTCCAACCCCTCTTGTGGTGTTTGATTCCATACACTCCTCACTGGACATCTATTGAATAGATAGATAGCACAATCCGCTGCTTCAGCCCAAAATTCCTTGGGCAAATTCTTGCTCTTTAACATGCTTCGAGTCATGTTCACTAACGATCGATTCTTCCTTTCCACCACTCCGTTCTGTTGGGGTAAATATGGATTGGTAAGTGGTCGACGAATGCCATTCTCTTCACACAATGCATTGAATTCTCTATATGTGAACTCTCCATCTTGATTAGATCTCATTGCCTTGATCTAATATCCACGCTGATTCTTGAAAAAATCCTTAAACCTCTTGAAGGTTGAAAACACCGCTGACTTCTGCTTAAGGAAATAGCCCCAAGCCTTCATACTATAGTGTGTATCAGCTCTAACGGTGCTTTTGCTCTCAATATTGATTTATTTGGGATACTCTGTCGATGTTACTCCCTAACAAGACAACCCTTGAAGAGTTAGTATGGCTGGTCTATCGATGGCAATCCCTTCCCTATGTTCTCTGTCTAGCAATTTTAAACCTCCAGAATTAAGATGTCCAAGCCTTAAATGCCATAGACAAGATTGGTTATGAGTTTAACCTTTCAAACATTTTGGCACATCATGTTGCGGCGCATCAAAACACGAGCTATCAAGCTCCCTTTATCATCTCTCAAATCAAGATTCTTATCTTTCATATGGATGTCCTAGCCTTTCTCCAACAGTTGGCCCATGCTCAAAATATTTTCCGTCATCTCCAGGACATAGTAAACATTTGAGATGAACCGGTGGCATCCATTTTTCAATTTGATCAAGATTTTTCCTTTACCTTTGACTGGGATTTTGGACATGTCTCCAAAAATGATGTTTCTGATCACCAATTCATCTATCTTGATGAACATGTGTTTGTAACCTCACATGTGATTGCTGGCGTCAGTATCGAGATACTAAGAATTCTCCGTCTCTTCTTTTGATCCATTGTGTGCCAACAAAACCGTGTCATCACTCACCTTATTTTCTTTTGCATAGTGGGCCTTCATATTTTCTTTTAGTTCGTTTTGGCACTCCCAAGAGTAGTCCGTACTGATGAAATTCTAAACTCGACTCGATATTGATGTTTTTATTTTGTCCACCACGACCTCGACTGTGACCTCATCCACAGTCTCTGCTTTGACGACGTTGATTCTTATTGGCGTCGTCTCTCTTCTTGTTAAAGTTCATCTTCACCTGAAGAGCTTGCACAACAGGATCTTTGATCTTGGCCTTGTAGACTTGCAATTTTCTTGAGAGCACACCGACGGTCATAGTCTTGGTGTTGTTCGACTCCTCGATGGCAACAACCACATGGTCGAACGTTGGATCGTGAGATTGAAGGATCTTCTCGAGTACTCGACTATTTTCCATCTCTTCACCATTTCTCTCAAGTTGGTTCACAACTGAAAGAACTCTCAAAATATGCTCAAAAATCGATTCGAAGTGTTTCATTTGTAAAGACTCATATTCAACTCGAAGGGTTTGGAGCCACACCATTTTCACCTTGTCGATGCCTTTGAAAGCATTTTCCAAAGTATCCTATGCTTTTTTCGCGGTGATGAGCTGTGCAATCTTCTAAAAAATATTGTCATCAAGGCCAAGTTGGATGAGTAAAAGAGCCTTTTGGTATTTCACTCGGGCTTCTTTGGCAGCTTTCTTCACAGCTTGGCTAGAACTGGCCAAGTTCTTTGGTTCCACATATTCTTCTTCTACAGCCTCCCAAACGTCTTGGCCACCAAGAAATGTTTTCATTTGGATGCTCCACCTTTCATAGTTGTCTTTCACAAGCTTTGGGAAAGAAACTGCTCCACTTGTTGCAGCCATTAGAACCTCTGCTCTGGTACCACTTTTGGGGGACATTTTTTGCAAATCACCCTCACTCTCACACACACACGCGCGCGCGCACACACACACATCCATATTCGTCTTCATCTTCAGCCCGCCACCACCACCAATATGCAGCCCACTCCCACCTCCATACCCCCCACGGTCTTCAACAATAACCAAACTTGTCGCCACCTCATTTTTAAGACCGTCGCCACCTCATTTTTAAGACCATAACCACCATTACAGAAACCCATCACACCATCAAAGTTTGACCTACATCCCATCACAGCCATCAATTCTTGCCCTAAGTCCCACCACAACCATCAATTTCTACCATAAATGAAGCCTCGATCCCTTCTTCTTTAATTTTGATCGCAATCAATCCTATATCCCCATTTTTTGACCTAATATTCCAAAATTGTCCTCTTGAATTCTGCCATGTTAATTTTTTTGCCTGAAACTTGGTCAGAATATGGTTGGAGGGAGATTGGTGCCACACTTACATAATTTTATGGTGTGAAATAGATAAAATGAACTTTGGGGCACAACACATTACTGCGAGCAAACATAAGGGTGCCCACGACAGTTGATCCTTTTATACTAGAGACAAAAGGAAAGGAAAGATGACTCAAGGTAAAAAAAATAAAAATAATGGTGCCTAGACGGGACCACATAAATAGAGGACCACACGATAGTATTCCCCCACCACATCATACACAACATAGGACGAAAAAGACCAACACAAATTTTGGCTGGTCATGCAATACCCTGCACCAAAGTTTCACTGAGGCAACCATATTACTTAAATGGTGAAACCTTTGAATTTTTTACTGAGGATTATTGTAGCCAATATTTGGATAATAGCATTCTCTTGAGGAAACTAATGGTGAAACTGTAAGGTGGATGGATTCGACTAGGAACCCGATCATAGGAACCAAAGTTTGTGGGGAACTGCTGGTTAAGATCATAAGAGTATAACTTTTCTCTCAAGTCAAAATGTCACGAAGCTTTTAGATCAGACATGATTTGCAACTGAGGCACGGTAAGGAATACCAAAATTTGAGGATGAAATTTATCCCGGTCTCACATTAGGCTTACAGTCAATTAAGATCAATTTAAGTACACTATTAGCAACCATTGTTCATTTGATGAGATTTTATTATTTAGCAAAGATTTAATTGTACAAGTGGAGAAATGGTAAAATGTAGAGTAACACTTAAGCTAGTCTTGTGACTACTAACACGTGGAAAAAATTTCAAGCATCGTGGAGCTGTTATTCATGAATATTTTGTTATTTGAGATAATCTTTTCTAGTGGGTTAGAGTGCGTTAACTGCATATCTGGCAACTTTTTACTTTTAGGCTTTTAGTGCATTCGCGCAAAATTGTATTTGGGGTTGTTCGTCAACCACTTAAATGGCTCCAGTTATGCAAGCACTTGAGGTGTTAGGATGGTGGGTGTCTTTGATGAGACATGAATTAAAGCAGGAATCTATTGGATACAAAACTTCAAGGACAAAATTTGTTTAAAGGGGAGCTGATATAATCCCCCCCCCCCACCTAGGGTTGAGTTTATGGTAAATTCTAACAAATTTTCTTATTGTTTCTATGAGGTCACTGTACACGATATTATTTGGGATCTTTAGGGACAATAGTTGTGAGCATTGTTGTTTGGAACTTTTTGAGACAACTTATAATAATCATAATAAATGAAGTCAGTGGATAACTTTAGAGAACTTATAACTAATGGGGCTATTTGTAGAATATAAAAATGTCTCCAATTCATTGTATGTTAAAATGGGCTTTGTATGTATAGAAAGTTAGAGAAGAGAAAAAGGACATGTTTTGGGAAATCATGGGGACAAGAGGAGAAGCTAACGCATGATTTCGACGGTGATTGAGGGGAGAATTTCAAAATTTAGAAGGAGAAAAGTTAATTTATAAAGGGGCTATTTGTGTTTATGCAGCTAAAATTCGTGAGAGGAGGAGTCTCTCTAGTGGTGCAAAATTCCAACAAATTTGGGTGCGATTGCTTTATGTTTTGATCAATTCGTCTCATTCAACTTTTTTTTTTGTAGATTAAATTAGTGGGGCATGCATTAAAGGGTGGAAATTTATCTGATGGTTATGTGTATGTCTACAGGCACGCGAGGTTATGTATCTGTATTCGTGTGAGACCGTTACTGCTATGTGCAGCCATTTGTGTGTGTGTGTGCAACGTCCATGTGTGTGTATATAGCGTGTATATGTCTATGCATGACGTGTGTGTTTTTCTTTGTGATGTACAAATGTATAAGGAAGTGTGTGTGCATAATGTCGTGTGTTGCTGTATGGATTGTGGCGAGTGTGCGTATGCGTGGTTGCTGATGTGCAACCATGTGTATTTGTGCAGTCGTGTGTACTGGTATGCGTGTGTTAACTTGTAATTGTATTGTGTCTGTGTGTGTTGTTGTTCGACAGGTGCGTGTGTGTTTGTGTTGTTTGTGTAGTGCTATTTTATAGTTGTGTGCGTGTCATTGCATATGTGCAGCTACAAGTAGGTGTGTGTTCTTGAGCTTCTGCGCAGGAGTACGCGTGCGCACGTGCTTGTGTGCCTCTGGGTGTAGGAGTGCATGTGTATACATGGTGGGGCTGTATGAAGGGTGTAGGTGAGTCATATGTTGTCTTATAGAGTTACAAAGAATTGGTCGAGAGTTAGAAAGGTTTGGACCATATGGAGAGAATATGTTGGTAATGGGTTTCAGTTTTAAAACCAAAATGAGAAGTTTGTTTGGCTTAACTTTGATAGGTCGTAGGTGAAGAAAGAAAAGGTTATATTGAAAACACAAAATTGGAAGAGTAAGATAAGACTGAGAAAAACAAAAATCTATAGATGGTCAGTGGCGTTCTGAAGCAAGTGAAATGGTATATATATAAGCCCGATTGAGGGAAGTTGTACAATTTAACACTTAAGGCATATAACATTTCCTTGAGCTAAGTGACCTTTTGATCCAGCTAGTGTTTTTATATACATTATATGTGTTTCGCTCTTTCCTAGGAAAAGTGTATATATGTTTATCTGTTTTTCTAGAGAAGGAACTAATTACCAAAATATGAACTGATTTTTAGCGAGACTTGGTTTTCTTTAAATTTTGGACCCAAGATGTAAATCATCTTTTTGGGAGAGACTATTATAAGACCATTGCGTCTATTTGAAAATGCTTTGAAAGAAAATGAAATGTCGTGGAGTGGAGTGGTTTGACCATTGGATGTTCATGGATTTTGTTTACGATAAACAAAATGGCCATTTTTATTGATTAGTTGTTATGCCCCATATCTAACAGGAAAAAGTTAGATTTTAAGTCATATCAACAAGACTAAATGTTCACATGATGAGCAGTACTGTTTCACATGGTTATTGTTGTTCCATGATGATTATTATCTTGAGCTCGAATTTTGTGCTTAAGTTAGTGGGGCCAAGCGCAAACTACCACATACCATTCGAGTTATTGTTTGACTGAAACATTCAAACAATGATATTTTTCATGAATAAATGATTATTTATGCCCTTAGAACTATGTAACTTATTTCTAATAATGTTGTATGGAACAAAATATGTGGTCTGTTTGAAGAAATTTTTTTATGACCTCATATTATTTCTTACAAAGTTGCTATTTTGTAAACTGGAATTATTTTCTAACATGATATGGTCCAATTAGTTGGGTCATTGGTTACTTACTGAGCACGTAGAAGCTCACTCCTTACTTAGCATTTCAAGTTTTAAGGTAACGTGATGCTGGCGATCGTCGACATGGAACTTTAAGGAGAAACACAGTCGATTTCAAGTGTTGTCATTGTCTATTTTTGGGATTATTTCCTAACAGTCGCTATATGAAGATTTTGTAATGAAATTAGATTATGTTGTTATTTGTGTTGGTTTCAGTGAGTGATGCCTGGCAATGCTCATGAGTGGTAGTCAATTGGCTTACAAGCAGTCAGTCTCGAGCCCATTATAGCCATTTTAGGTTTAGGGTCGAGGCTAAAAAACTCGTAAATTCCCCAGTGTACCACCGATTTGTGTAGGAATAATTAGGGCAAAAAATCACTTCAAATATATCAGTTCGTACACCTATGATCGGACTGAACATAAAGTTGTGGGTTTATGGTTGTGTAGATACTCATTTCCGTAGTCATACTTTATTTTATATATTCATTTAGCATTGGGCTTTGTTGTTAATCAAGTTTTTCATTATCATGGGTCTAGGTTAGGTAGTAAATATAAGCTTAATAAATCTATTTAAGTTCAATTTAGTCAGTATTCTTTTCCAATTGGTTAAACCAGTCCAGTTAGTTAGGTTTAACCTAGGATAAGGTTAAGAGATTTTGATGTGATTCAGATTATTATTTGTAATTGATTTCTCACTTGGATTGATCCTTGATGTAAAGATTGACTTGGGATTAATTTCCAAAATCTGGTGTATCCCATCTATTTTTAGAGATTCTTTCCAATTAAGTACAATTAATCTCTCAAATTCTAGAATAAAACCTTGTCTAATCAAGGGATGTACATGCCAGTTTTCGACAAACAGGCATTATGGCCTTTTAATTAAGAAAATTGACCTGTAAGCTGACTTTTTAGATCCTTTTCATTAAATCAAATATTCATCATGTTAGAGATACTATGCAGCCCCCAGACCTCGATAAATTAATCCCTTGGGCTATAGGAAAAGGGACCTTTTCAATAGAAGAAAAATTTTACAAAAGACCGAGAGAGAAGACCCTAGAAATGCCGACTTCCCTCACTTAAGCACATACTTGAACTTTGATAGCTCTAAATCGCTCATTTCAAAAGCCTAAATTGTGCGTCTTTTTGAGAGCTAATTAAAAGCCCTTCTCGTACATTGATTGACCTATCCGCCGTCTCCCTTTTGGTGATGAATCATAGCCTTTCTCGTGCTTGTCTTTCTTTTCTAGCACTTTTATTGAATGGAGTTCTTATTTTCACGAGGTTAAGGAAATTCTCGCATTAGATATCATATTCATGGAATACCATTCACTTTCAAGATGCCTTGGTGGTGAAGACGTTGCCATGAGCTGTTGTTCATTCAATGATGATGTGAGCGGTTCAAATCGATTTGATCTTTTGACCATGGTGAGGCCACTCCAACAGGGGCAGGGAGAACAATAGAGATCAAAACAAATACTCTTGTGGTCGCTATCGCTAGTTCTAGTCACCTCCTCCCTTGAAACTCCATTTCCTCTTCTAATATGCATGGTGGGTGGCCCACCGCTTTGCTTTTTGCCCCCCCCCCCCCTCATCGACTAAAATTCCATCTCTCTTGAAGTGCACAATCCTCTTTGAAGAAGGAATCAAAGCCATTTCAAGTTGTCTTCAGGCCCAAAATAGAGATTGTCGAATCAGGCAGATTCCCCTTCTTGGTTTTCGACATCAAATCAATTCTTGGATCGGGCAATTGGGCATGGGTTCAAGTATAATTCTCTATCTTTATTTTAGGTGTCTTTAGTTCTAGAGTAGTTCATTCCTAGATTAGATTGGAAGAGTCTTAGATTGTCTCCCCTCCCCGCGACCAGATCTCGATAAAAAAATATGAAAATAAACAACTTAATATTAGAGTCTTATATATGTCATTTCATTTGGTACTCTAAGATTTCTAGATTTTTAGTCAAAGAGTTAAAAGTCCTTTTTGAATAGAAGAAGTTAAGTCTATTTAAGAAAGAGAGACCGAGATCTCGGTCACCTCCCCATAATTTGGTTAGAACTACGTGATTTTGATCCTCGTTTGTCCAACTGGATATGTAGGCCACTCAATCCGTGATGTTAGGTTCAAACCAAAACTTAATATGCACATTTTTTTATTAAATGTTATTAAGGCCAAAAATCATAAAAACCGTATGAGAAATAATTATGGTATAGCGGGTGCCTAACACATTCCCCTTTTTTTTTAACTTCATCCCCGAATCCATCTTCTCCGTTTTCAATGACTAGATCCTAGGTTGGAATTCCAAGTCATTTCGGGTTCTTTCCTTACTTTTCCTTTGTGAATACTACCAATAAAGTAAGATAGCGACTCAATACTTTCCTAGGCCTTTTACGGTATGGGAATTTTTTAAGGTGGTGCGCCACAATGGCAACTCTGCTGAGGACTAAAATTAAGAGGACTAGACATGAGGCATTTTTGTTGATTTTTTTGCCATTGTGATTTTCTATTATCGTATAACATGTGTAATGTGCTTTAGTTGTTCTAATTGTATTTTCATTTCCTGACAACACGCACATGATTATCTCAGCCCACCCATTTGAGGGCAACAGTTAAACCCTTCGAGCTTCCTAGCTATAAGGCAACTTTTTAATGTACCCTCACCTCCAAGGCCCAATATTGGGAGCTCCTGCCATCTCGGTATATCAAAAGACTTGTCTACACGTACCAATCATGACCCATTATTAGCTACCGAGTTACAGGTGGCAGGTATATCTTACAAGCCAAGCTGAGGGACTTTGCACCTAAAGTCAAAGAAAACCACACACAAGACCATTTATGATAGTCTATGCATTATAGGGAATACCAGCCTATAATAAAGTACATCTGCTAGGAAATTGGCCGGTTTGCCATAAAATGGCTGGTATTCTCACTAAGGGATAAACATAAAAAACGTGTCCCTGATTCACCGGCCGATAAATCCACCAGGTTAACCGAATGGTTTATCAATGCCCAGGTTTTGTGCATGACTAGACCGTCCAGTTTACCCTCTCAGAGATGACCCAACATGTAGGCTACGAATCAATCGATCGATAAACCTTAACAGGTATTACGCAACAATTCATCAGAGCCCAAGTTTTCAAGGTAATCAAACCGGTCAGCAAGATGTCTCTCACGGGTAATAGAGCAGGCCACTAATTAACTGGCCAATAAACTGAATGGTTTACCGAACGGTTTATTCATGGTGACGTTATAGTAGCGACTAAACCGGCTGATTTTTCTTTGATCTTTATGTAGCGTGCATGTTGTGGTGTGTTTATGTGCATCCTTATATTGTGTGGTCCTGTCTAGGCGATAGTCTTTTTAAGTTCGTATCATCTTCTCTTACCCTTTAATTAAAAGAATAAAACTCAAATAAGAAAAAAAGAGAAAAAAAATCAAAAGGAAAAGAAACCGAAGAATTAGATAGTGTGAGCATGTGTGTCCTTCGATTATAGTCCCAGTTTCTTCGTAGAGTCATCTTTCTTTCCCGTTTTCCTAAGGCATAAGAAAAAGGAATCCAAAGAAAAAGGAATGAAAAAAAATATGAAGAAGTGTGCGAATGTGTGTCCTCCGGTTGTGGGGTCCTAGTTTCTTTGTTGAGCAATTATTTCTTCACCTTAAATTCCTAGGGTGAAAGAACAAAAAAAAAATGGAGAAAGAATCCAGAGAGAGAGAGAGTTGTGTGCGTATGTGTCCTCCGATTTTTTTGTTGAGTCATCTTTTCTTTAATTCATTAGAAAAATAAAAGGAAAATCGGGAAGTTTTTTAAAAGATTTCAAAAGAAAATCAAGTAAAAATTCCAAAAACAAGGAAAAAAAAGTTTTTCAATTCCTAAAAGTTTATCTTAGAGTTTGATGTAATATCACGTACTTTTTGAGCCATTTAAATAATCATTTATGCTCCAAAAAATAAACGGGCGATACTCGGGTGTCAGTGGAGTATGAAATGCTAAAGTAATTTTGGGGTCAAAAGGTAATTTCTAAAATTTTGTGGTCATTTTTGTAAATATGGGAAACTTTGGGGCTATTTTGTAATTTTGAAAACTTGATACTCATGTGTCAAATTGTAGAGAAATTTGTCTTAAGAAAATTCTACCACCTACTTGGTTATGTGATGACTATTATTTTAGAATATAAACTAGTGGTTATTCAAATCTTTAGGGAAATTGACGAAAGAAAATAAGAAAGAAATTTGGGGAGGAGAAGAGAAATAAGAAAAGATAGAATAAGAATAGAAGATAGAAAAACAGAGGAAAGAACAAGAGCAGAGAAGAACATAAGAGAATTTCGGGCAAGAATTAGAGAGAGAGACCTCAAGGTAATTTTATGTGATGGTTTGGTGTGTGTTTTATGTGTGCATAGTGTGTGTTTCAGTGATATGTGTATATAAACTGTGCAATGTGTGCGTGTGTTAGTCTGTATATATTTTGAGTATGGGTGTGTGTTGTCGTGTGTGTGTGTGTGTGTGTGTGTGTGTTTTGCTGCAAGTATGTGTTTTCATTTGGTTGGGGGGGTGGTTTCAGTTATGGTATAATTGTGCGTGTTAAGTGTGTAAATGTGTGATATGGAGGGTGCTAGTAAGTGTTCAGTTTGTGTTTACAGTGGTGAATTTTTTTGGGAAAATTGCAAAAAACAACCTCGTGGTTTGGGTCAGTTGCAAAAAGACCCCTACTGTTACAAAAGTTGCAAAAGAACACCCGCGGTTGCAAAAGTCTTACAACAGTTAAAAAAATCTTTCAAACTAACGGCATGTGATGTTCACGCGCCTGAATAGTGCGTTTGGTAGAGATTATTCTAACAAAATGACAAAAATGCCCTTTATTTCTTTCTTCTCCAAATCTTGATTTTTTTCCTACTCCAATCAGCCAAACCCCAACCGCCACCACCTACCTCATCACAATCGCCGGCGGCACCGGCACCTGCTCCACCCGAATCTGTTCATCGATTTTGAGTTCCACCATTTGTTTTTGGTCTGACATCGTGGTGGTGAAAGGCCGGAGTGTAGGGATCTACGGTCTACACATCGGCAGTCTCGGTCGCTCACATCGGCAGTCTCGGTCGCTCACATCGGCAGTCTCGATTCCCTCCCTCTGGTTAGCTTTGGTCAACCGTAGCTTCTGCCATTTCTTCTGTCCGTCTGCCGCCGTTGGTTTCCGTCTGTTGCTTCGGCCCTCGCCGGTGACCAGCGTTCCCTTTTCCCCTTTCCCTTTCCATCTCGTCCCCTTCTTGTTGCCTTATCTGCCTGTTCACACTAGCCCTAATTAGGGCTTGGGTTTGTGGCGAAGAATGAAGGGCAATTTTTTCATTTGGATAATTTATAGGGGTATTTTGGACAAATTTTTTATTTCATAACAGAAATCGTGGGTTGCAACACTTTTGCGACCACCAGTGTTCCTTTGCAACTTTTGTAACAGCAAGGGTCTTTTTGCAACTGACCCAAACCACGAGGTTATTTTTTGCAATTTTCCCTATTTTCTTGTGTGTGTGTGTCGCGTGCGTATTTGATTGACATTGTGTGTGTATGTGTGTGTAATTATGTTTGTATAAGTGTGTTAATGTGTGTGTTTTAGGTGTAGTAATGTGTATTTAAGAGTTTTATTGTATCTTTAAGTCTGTAATGATGTATGTGTGTGTGTAGGAGTGTGAGATTCGTCGGTGAGTAAAATAAAAGATAAGTGTGTGTGTGTGTGTGTGTGAGAGAGAGAGAGAGAGAGAGGTGTTCTACTGTAGGTTTTGATGTGAACAGTAAGTGTAATTGTCGCTCGGGGGAGGGGGTTGAGTTAAGCAATTTTTACAAATTTTTATAAATAATTTGTATCAGCATCTAACAAAGTATAAAAAAAGAAACTTATGTTATTTTCACAAGATCTACATTATAAGAAATTTTGAAAATTTTCTGTGTCCGCGAAGGATGCTAAATTAGTGTATCAATTAAAAAATTATTAAATTCTTTAATATAGCAAATTAAGTTACTTTAATCTAAAAATTTTAAAAAAAATTTCTATTACTGAGATGTTTCATTTCATAAAATTTCGTGCTATTCCGAGGTCAATAGCTACTTGTTAGCCCTATGGTTGGATAACCTAGTCTTACATCTTGTTTTGATGATAACTACACATTGATTATGTTCTAATATGTACTTTTAGTGTATTCTTAGTAGGTATATACATGCACACTGATAAAGACACATTTAAGAAGTTGAATAGATGGATTAAAGCTAAAGAAGCTTAAAGCTATAGTGGACATGCTATGGAAGCTTCATCAAGTCCAATGTCAAAACGCAAGAAAGAATGTAAAGGCTAAGTTACTATCGATTATGATTCATCTTTACTATTATGTAACTAGTCTTGGTTTGATGCTTGGATTGATGATTATGACCTAAAAAGACCTTAGGGCACCTTGTGCATTGCATGTGAGTTCATAATCATTCACACAAGTGTGGTTCCCCTCTAGGGTTGTTTCATTGGTTTCAAGTGGTATCAGAGCCTCAGCTCTTGATTTTTTGGTTAACACCTAGAGAGTTAAAAGATCATGGGATTTCCTAATTTTTAGGGGAGTTCTATTACTAGACCTCCACTTTTTGATGGGTCTTCATATAGCATATGGGAAATTAAGATGAGAGCATTTTTAGAATATTTAGATTATGAAATGTGGGGAACCGTTGAAGATGGCCCTTATGTTCCAACAAAGTGGATTAGGAATAAGCTTGTGCCAAAGGAGAAATCTGAATTTAATGACTATGAGATTCACTTCAAGTCACTCATGAGGGGACTTCTCTTCTATGAGATTCAAAGATGAATTTATGGCATAGATAATATGAATTGCTTTAAATGTTTTCCGATGAATCTACAATGGAAATGAATTTTCGTATCACTAAATTTGTTGGATGAATTAATTTTCTCCTTGATGACTTATGAAATGCAACTCAAATCATCAGGGCAGAAAGGTCCAAAGAAGAAGAAGAAATGCATTGCTCTTAAAGCTTCATCAATGATGGATCAATCTTTAAGTGAAGAGGAAGAAGACTTGAATAACAAGGAGATGGACATACTTGCAAAGGAATTCAATGAGTTTCTCAAACTTAAGAAAGTTGGAAACTCACACATGAGCAAGAATGATTCAAGTGTTGAGATTACCTCATGGGAGAATAAGAAGAAGAAAGGGTCAAGAAAGAAGCACTCTATAAAGACATCAATTGAAGCAATCACTTGTAGTGATAACAACTCAAGTGGAGATGAAGGTGGTCATTTTGATGATAGAGATACAAATCTACGCTTCATGGCAAATGATGAGGTAAGCTCTTCTTCCGGAGTGAAAGTGATAGTGAAAGCTTCGAAGATGCCTATGATAGCCTAAATGAGGAATCCAAGAAATTCTTTAAGAAAATCATAATTTTGTCAAAAAAATTCCTTGAGGCTAATAAGAAAATAGAGAAGTTGAGAATGCAAAATAATGAGTTGCATGCCAAGAATGAATGCATTTCCAACCATTTATATGTGAAACATGTGAATAATGACTCGGTTGAATTAATTGTTAACATTCCTAACTCAAAACAAATCTCTTGCAAAACTTTGACAATAGAAAAAAAATGAAGATTTAAAAATTGAGATTTGTGATTTGAAAAAATGTCTTGAAAAATTTGTTAATGGTCAAAACAATTTGGATGTCATGCTTGGATGCCAAAGAATTGGCCTAAACAAAGGTGGTCTTGGATTAGATCCCTTGGCCTTGCCTTTTAAAAGTTTTCAACAACAAGTTAGGTTGAGTATTCATACAAAACAACCAAAGAACTATTGCACACCTTTTACACATTGCGGTTGGTGCAACAAGAAAGGGCATACGACTAATTATTGTCCTTGTAGAATTGTTTATATTAGAGGTGCAAAGAAAATGTGGGTTGTTAAAGAGTTTCTTAATGTTGCTAAGACTAACACTTATGGACCCAAGAAAATGTGGGTACCAAAAGTGAGACCTAAATTGTGGTTGTAGGTTGTTCAAAACAAAGGCAAATACCAACAAGGAGAAGGCTCCAAGAAAATTTTGAGAAGGAGGAACAACAAGCTAAATCTTAAGGGGGAGTAAGCATTCCAAGATTGGACATGCTACTTCAAATGAGGAGAGCCTCAAAGCTTGTCAAAGAAAAACTTTAAGAATGATCACTCATGAGCTCAATTCCTTGGTAATTCACCAAGAGAGTAAAACTTAATGATCTTCTCAACATTGCGCTATGTGCTAAACTTATACTTCATCAAGTATGCTTAAATTGTAAAATCTATAAAATAACTTGCTTGTTGAGAATTCATGCGAACTATGGTCTAAATTATGAGTCCTTGACTGTATACTTCTCTATGTTATAATCTTGGATACCTATAGGATTAAGATGACGATGTATGGTCCTCTTGCACTTATATTGAAAATATTGATTGTTGATGACCATCATTTGCTTTGTGAAAATTCCATGTTGAAATTATGTCATCTTAATGCTTCATAATGCCATTCCTACACACACCCCTTTTGGTAATGCTAAAAAGGGATCATGACTCGGTTAAACATTTACTTGTGTTTGTTGGATATTGTTGGCATGCATTAATTGAGGGGGAGCATACATTAGGATGGAGTATGCATATGGTAACTTGATAGGGGGAACTTACATGCTTGAATCATATACTATCTTGTTACTCTTGAAATATGCATGAAGTAAACGAGATTATTGGGCTACATTGCATATCTTTCTTTGGATCATGAAGGGACTCTTGATGTCATCTGTATGAGTTCATGAGTTATATGCACTTCATGCTATTATCTTGCTTATAACTATCTCTTCACACACACATACCCTTGTCTTTTTTTTATGACAAAGGGGGAGAAATAATCTTGATTCTATATACTATGTGATTGTGTGTTTGAGAGAACACTAGAGGAAGAGCATATATTTTTTAGCTAGGGAAGCTAGCTATGAGCTTCATTGCTATATAAGATGATTGAATGTTCTAAGTGAGATTGTTGTGCTTAGTTAACTACCATATGGTACATCTTACCTTATATAGAATCAATGTTTTTCATCATCAAAAAGGGGGAGATTGTTAGCCCCTATGGTTGTATAATTTAGGCTTACATCTTGTTTTGATGATAACTACACATTGATTATGTTCTAATGTGTACTTTGAGTATATTCTTAGTAGGTATATATATATATATATATATATATATATATATATATGCACACTCATGAATACACATTTAAGAAGTTGGATAGATGGATTAAAGCTAAAAAAGCTTAAAGCTATAGTGGACATGCTATGAAAGCTTCATCAAGTCCAATGTCAAAGAGCAAGAAAAAATGTAAAGGCTAAGTTACTATCGATTATGATTCATCTTTACTATTATGTAACTAGTCTTCATTTGATGCTTGGATTGATGACTATGACCCAAAAAGACCTTAGGACACCTTGTGCATTGCATGTGAGTTCATAATCATTTACACAAGTGTGGTTATTGAAATTGAGTGAACTTTGGAGTGCACTCAGATTTTCTCAAAAATGTTTTTGGTGCTAATATCTTCATATCTTGATAAAACTTTTCATTATCTTTCCAACGTAAAAAAAGGCACCTCAATTCAATTTTTCTAGAGAAAGTTATGCCCAAAATAGGAAAAGGGGTTCCGTTAGGCAGCCGATAGGCAGTAGGGTAATACAGTCGACTGCAGTCGACTGCATCGATCAAAATTGCTCCAACAGCTATTTTCTAGGACAAGACTCCAACGGCTATTTTTTAGGGAACCTAGTCGACTGCATTGGGAATACAGTCGACTGCAATAGCAGTTTTGCTCACTTTTTGCCTATAACGGCTATATTTCATATCTTCGCTATATAAATGATTTGTGGCTTCATCATACACCATGGAAACCACATTCTAAGCTTCCATTCATTAGAGAAACATCAAGGCTCATAGATTAGACCTTTCTCTCTTCATCTTCATGATTTTACATCATTAAAGAGAGCATTTTTCTGAGCAATTCTTTGATTGAGAATGAGCATTCTTCAAGTCATCAATTCTCCCATCTCTATATTGTACTAGAGCTTCATTTGTACTCATTTTGTTTCAAGAGGGTTTCTTTATACATAATTGATCTTTGTAAAAGGATTGTGATCAAGGCTTGGGTTTGTCAAGTCTTGGGTAGGCTTTGTGGATTCAAGGCTTGTGCTTGGTGTGAGGATATCACCAAGTGTTGTAAGAGTTTTGATCTTGACCCAGAAGAAGATTGTTGCTAGTGGATTCTAGTGCTCTTGCAAAGGACTTCCTTGAAGATGTGGATGTAGGCTCAAGGGTAGTTCAAGCCAGACTATTTAAATCTCCTTGTCAAGTATCTCTAACTCAACCTCTTTACTTATTGCTCTTTAATTGTTTGAGATTGTTTTAGTTAGCATCTTCTTTGAAATATTATTTGGTTTGATTGAGATTTGTGATTGTGCTTAGTTTAAATTCTCCATTAATTTTCAAAACCCTATTCAACCCTCCTATGGTTGTTTTATTGGTTTCACTATTTTTTAAAAGAACCAACTTCTTCGAAGTCGATCCCGACACCAATTCGGGATTTTCAGGCAAAAATTTTCTGAATTACTTTTTAGCCCAAAAATAACTTCAGGATACTAAAATAGTGTTTTAAAGATTCATTGAGATTTTCTAAGTGCAAGACTCCCTAGGAGGTATTTTGGAAATTTTCACTTAGAGGGGGTATTTTTTTAATTTTACCCATAAAATGCACTTTTGTGTAAATTCACATACGGTTGGGATATTTTAGTGATTTTAGTTACGGGAAGGATTTTTTGGTAATTAAGTATGAGAGGTGCTTTTGGTAATTTTACACCTAAGGGGTATTTTGGTTATTTTACCTACCCGGTGAGGGGGTCATCTTGGGAATATGTGTGAGTCAGTATTGAATACATAGTATTGTAGTACAGACTTTTTGGTTAGACTAGTTTAGCTTGGATCCAGATAAGGGTTTCTATATGAACCCTGGGTAAGGATTTATGTCCAAACCCTAGTTTCAATAACTTGTGTTCGTAAGTATTCCTTCAATTTACTTATAGGTACTGTCGAACAATGGGATATGCATTGATATCAGCATGTTATTGCCAAGGAAACCCTAACATCAAACCTAAATCGGTTATTCAGAATTCTTATCGACGCTCACCTATTATTGCATATTGAGCAAATTCGATAACTGTTTGCATTCTTTCTTCTGAACTGTTGTGACAAAATTCGATAACTATCGTATTTGTTCTGGCTATTTGTTTATGGCTATTCTTGAATTGATATCGGTCATTTAAATTCATGTTGACGTTCATTTCTTATTGCATGTTGAGCATTGATTTGTTTTTTATTCTGTGATTGTTGTCTTTTGTGTTAACCTGGGAATCTGTTCTGTGGGGAGGCGTTATAATGATGGTCTGAACCTGCATAATTATGCAAGACTAGTACTTTGATGAAAAGGACTAGTTATCTTATATCATGCATGTTTACACTTTCTGTACATTGCTTGAGTAGCATTGCCCTGTCCATGGTTAATATTTCATGAATTTGCTTACATTGTATCTTACAATGATTATTTTGAAAATGATTAAAAATCAATGTCTTGATATCTAATTGAAGGGAATTGAGTTGAAACTCTTCTCCATAATGTGATCAAACTGTTTGTGATTATTTAAAACCCTTCCCCACATTGTCCTTGAAGTATCTGTGTTCATCTTGAAATCCTTTCCCATATTGTATTTTAAAATGATGGCTCTAAAAATGATCTTCAAATGATCGTTCTGGTATCTATTTATAATTGGTTATGATCGTTTGGTATCTATTTGTGATTGCTTATAATCGTTTTGGAAAATCATCAAACTGTTTATGATTGCTCAAAGTGTTTGAAAAATTATCATTGAATGGACTTTTGAGTCATTTTGCAATCCGTTCGTTGTCCTTGAACGACTATACTGAGCTCTCAAAAGCTCCCCTTCGTTTGATTCCATACTGCATGTAATGATCAATTGAAGAATGCTCGGGAGTAGGTTTAAAGTCTGTGTGAGATTCCAGAGTGCCCACCACTATTTTGTATAGTTATACCCCTGCGTGGGTCGGTACTGTTAGCTTGTCATTCTGTAAAGAACCTAAGTTTCAATATTTTATGTTTAAGCAATTTTTTTTATAACCTTGTATTTTGGAGAATCTAGATTAATGTGTTGAAAGTTGCATTTGAGCAAAGATTGTATCTATCAAAGAACAGGGTCTGATGTGATGTGGTAGGTTAATGCTCTGGGACTTCGGGGCGACGGAGCTCTAAAATTTTGATTTGTTACATTTTAGTCGGATATATGTCATGTTAAGTGTAGGTGTCCTTAGCAGGTTGAGAGCATAGCAAAAGTGTTAAGAACAAGAGATGATTGCCCGACTTCATGCTGATTGAATTCATAACCGACCAGTCGCTTCACAAACTTACAAAAGAGGATGATTTTGAATTTAAGACTAGTGATCTTTCTCGTTGAGACTTCTTTTTGCACTTGGGGGTGGTGGTCACTGTCTTTTCAAGCTTAAAGGGTTAAATTCTATTTTCTTCGAAATTGCATGTCAAAAAAACTAATAGAATAATTTGGTTTGGAATTTAAACATTCGAGTAAAATTTAAGAGGCTATCAACAAAAGCCATGATTTCCTTTCTCGGCCAACCCTTCATTCACCAGAAATAAGCCAAATGCTAAAAGACAATGAGGTGTCATAATGATATCAAGATTTTTCCTGTTCAAAGCTCACTTACTCATTCCTAGCATGCATTACTTGTCTTAAAAAAGAAAAAGACGAAGAAGACAAAAAACCCGTTAGGCTGAAAAGGGCGGTCTACACAAAAGTTAGGACATAAAGAAAAGAAAAAAAATAATCTCAAATGGATATAAGTCTGTATGAGTCTTCCAGAAAATAAAATTCTCGATGATTGGAGGCGATTATTTGTCCACCGCATATATCCCGATTACCTATGATATAATTTCCCACTTTCGAGATTAAAGCTCTTTGTGCCTAACTGTGGGGCGGGTCGTCTCCTTTGCGTTTGCTTGATTTGGAAACAAAAAAGAAAGAATAAATATTGAGAAAGAGGATAAAAAAGACGAGAAGAGAAACTATTAGAGTTGAACAATCATTGTCAAAACTTAGAGATTGAACTTGAAGGATAGATATTCAGCAGATCCATTTTGAACTATGTTAGACTTAAATCCATGAATGGGGATACGTAGGCAGCTTAGTCCCTTCCAGGCTCAGTCCCCATGGGCACATATTAAGGGCTTTGCTTTCATATTTGGGTTTTTGAGCTAATTTATCATTTGTTTCTTAACCCGCACCCTAGCATACATTACATCTCATATATAATGTCCTCCTTGAGGTTATGCCTGTTTAACAGAGAGAAATGCTCTTTTAAATTTTGATGAGGTCAAAAAAATGTGAAAGAATGAGAAAAAGAACTGGAAAAAAAAGTTATTGGTCCTCGCACCTTTTTGAGCTTGCTACATTATGACATGATATATTCACCTCCTTATGGCTTGTTTAGGACCTCTCGATCGCTGATTTTCTAAAGTTGACGTGTTCACCTCCCCGTGGCCTGATGATGACCAATTGTGTAGCGAACTGCTCCAAAAGTTTAGACCCGAAAAGGTCTAACTTGAATCACCATCTTATTGTTAGGGTTAATTTGATAATAAAACGAGGGTAAAGAAGAAAACCCTAATTTGACTCTAAATTATCTAATTCAAGCTTCTGACCAAGGAAAGCGAATGTTGAATTCATGTACAAAGTTATACATCGGGAAGGTGGTAGTCACCCCATATACCCTCATTTTTTTGTAAATTATTTTCGTATGATTTCGTGATTTTTATCCTAAAACGAATAATTAGAAGAACAAGGTCTAGATTAGACCTAATTTGGTTTTTCAATAATGGGGGTCAATAAATGACCAAGGTATCTGGTTAGACAAACCGGAATAAAAAACACAGTAATTCGACTGAACCCTACGGGAGGCAACCTTAATCTTTGTCTTTGACACGACTTCTTCAAATTGAAGAAAAATCAAACTTGAAACTATTTTTTTGTAAGTTTTAGATTTTTGACCGAGATATGTCGCGAGGAGCAAAGATGATCTAGAGTCTCCTAAACTAATCCAGGAAAGCAATAGAAAAGTTACCTTGAGATTGAGCTTGCATAGACGACTTGGGATGACCTCGCAATGGATCCACAATGCAAGTAGACAAAGGAAATGGGAATTATCTTCACTATTATTATAAAATTCTCACTAATAATAGTGTACCAATTCTAGGGAAGAAAAATTTCTAGAAAAAACCTAGACCCTTTATTCTAGAGCTCATGGGATCAATATATAATGATACGGCGTGATAAAAACGTTAAAGAGGTATTTTTTGAGTAAAAACTCTGGCGGAGAAGAATACATGATTGACATCGAGATAAAAAAAAAACTCAACTTACAAGCCGATTTTTGAAAAATGACTGTTTTACCCCTTAATTAAACAAGATTTTTTTTTAATTTGGGAAAATTAAATCGCCGTTTATTTGGTAAGAATCTATGAAAAGACATATGTGATGCACTAGATTTTAGGATTTAAACCCAGGTCATATTTAGACCATAGAAATTATTACACATCAGGGGTCGATCCAAATCAATTCACAGTAATCTAAATCAAGTCAAAATTTCTTAACCGGGGTTACACTCAACTAGGTAGGCTAGTTTAATGGACTGGAGAAGGCTCTAACTGGACTAGACTCTGACCAAAAAGTAAACTAGGACCGTGACTGGATTAAAGTACTCATGAATTTAGACTTTAAATAAATGTGTGGGTGTGTGTGTAAATTGTGCATGTGTATTATGTGTGTGTGAAGCTGTCGTGAAGGCAGCTGTGTGCATGAGTTGGTGTGTATGTGACCGGTGCATTAATGTATGCATGGAGTGTGTGAAACGGTGTGTCTGTAGTGTGTCTATATGCTTTTTGTGTGTGTTCGTGTGTTTTGGTGCGTTGGTGTGTGTGTGTGTGTGTGTGTGTGTGTGTGTGTTGTGTGCGTGAGTTTAGCACTTGGGTGAGAGTGATTGTAACATGTGCATGTGTGTACAGGTCAAGCGGCTCTGTGGAGGGAAATGTGTGTGTGTTTGCATGCCGTGTGTGTATGTGAGTGAGCTTACGAGGGAGAAGATGGATGGTAGCTTAGGTGTAAGTGTTTTGCCCAGCTGTGTGTGTGAGTGGAGCAGCCTCTATGTGTGTGTGTGTGTGTGTTGCGCACAGAGTGTGGTGTATAAGGTGTGTTTTGTGAGTGGCTGATAGAGGTGAGCATTTGCTGTGTGCTTGGTTGGAGTGTTTTGGTGTGTAATGAATGTGGAGTTCATAGATGTATGTGTGTGTGTGTGTGTGTGTGTATAGGTGTTAGTGAATAAACTGTGTAGATGGGGCTTATGAAAGTGGGTCTCCGAATAAGTGAGAGAGTGAGTGTGGATGTAGAGAGAAGAGCAGGTGCCTAAGCAACTGGTGAAAGGGGGTTATGTTGTGCGCATGTGTGTGTACAAGAATAATGTTGGGCTCGTTATGCACTTTGGATAGTATATAGTGAATATTAAAACATGAAATTTTATATAATAGTACCTGAGACTATGTTAGAATTATTGGCAAAATTTTATAATTTTCGATTTGGAAAATTCTTTTGGAGCCTTTAAACCCTGAAAATATTCTGCAAAAACTTAGAGTAATTTTTTATGGTATAAATAAGACTTAGTTTGAATTTGATAATTTTTGGAGTTGATTTTCTATGGTTTCCGTATCGCAATAAATTAAAAATAGTTTTAATGTCCTTTAAATTTCTATAATTTTAATACATATTTTATAGCAGTTACAAAAATTATGGGACTTTATTTTCAGCCGGAAGAAATTTTGACAATTTATGGGCTTTTAATGCATTTAAAGAAATCATTTTAATTTGAAAATATACATAAATTCAAAAAATTCATATTTTGTCTTTTTATAATGTTTTAAGCTATAAAAGTATTTTACTGTAATTTTATAATGAATTTAGAATACTGTTGCGCATTAAGGGGTGTACGGGATTTTACGGTAGGTTGGTTGTGTGCAGGAACCGTTTTGGGTTGAGCGATTTCTTAATTGGAAAGTGAGCATCGTTTGGGTAGTTGATATTAGGTTTATAGTATTTGTAGAATAGATTGTATTCTAACATATGGACTACCAATCAGGTTTATTCAGAAAATATTAATTGAGGTTGGTAGCATCGCTTAGCTTGGACCGAGGTAAGGATTTTATCTCTGAACCCTACTCATCATCTGAATCCAAATGTTTTAATCTTAATGGTTTTGCAAAATTTTATTGAACTATTGTATTCTAAAATTTTCTGAAAATATTTTGATTTTGCCAGTGAAACCCTAACTTGAACCTTAAGCGATCGTTTGGAATTCTTTGTTTATTCTCAATTGTTCTATTCATTCAATTATCATAAAATGTTTTGAATTATATTTATTGCTTCTCAATGTTGAAATGAGTTAGTAATCTGGGAGCCATAAGGATGGTTTGTTGGATTGGTTAAACTAGTACCTAGATGGACTAGTCAGTGTACATATGCATATGTAAAGCGTATCGAGCACTACCGGTGTGGCTTTGCTACACCGTACTACTCATGTTCAATGTTTCCTCTTTATGTTTTATTGCACTTGAACTGCTTTGAAATAACTATTGATTTAAGGGAATGAGTTGAAAACTCATCCCTATGTTTATATCGTACTGCTGTGATTACATCAAAAACAAAATCCCTCAAAAAGATGTTGTTCCAGAACTGGATCGGGAACCACACCAGAAATCTGGCCTGCAAAAGAGAACACGAAGTGACCGCCGGGTGGGGTTCCGGCGGGGAACGCTCCGATGCTTAAGTCAGAGATGGCTAACAATGTAGAACTCTGAAGAAGCAGTAAGACACAATGTGTGATTGTGTGTGAACTTGTCTTTACCTGAGGGGCTTGACCCCTTTATATAGTGGTAGAAGGAGGAGTCCTAGTAGGACTGGGCTTTGACCAACTCTAATCAGAATCTAATTAGGATCTTAGATGATCTCATGTCAATCTGAACTGATAGAGTCAGAGCCTCTTTAGGATTCTGTCCGGTGATTGATACGGTACATGCCATATCAGTAATGAGCCAGTATGGGTTACGTGTCATAACTGCCACGTGTCGTCCGTAGATTGGAGGAATATTTTTTGCTATATCATATGCCCCCTACTTTTACCAGCGTTTACTGAAGCGGGTGGAAGCACACTTTTCCCACTGGTGATAGCGAAATATGCCAAAAGCAGGATCGAATCTGTTTGCCCCCATTTGAAATATTTGAAGAGTTCTCTGCTCGGACATGGTTCTGTTCGGATAGAGTTCTTCTCGGATGGAATTCTGCTCGGGCATGAATCTGTTCGGACATGATTCTGCTTGGACATGGTTCTGTTCGGACAGAGTTCTACTCGGATGGAATTCTGCTCGGGCATGAGTTTGTGCGGACATGATTATGTTCGGACAGAGTTCTGCTCGGATGGAATTCTGCTCGGGCATGAATCTATTCGGACATGGTTCTGCTCGGACATGGTTCTGTTCTGACAGAATTCTGCTCGGATGGGATTCTGCTAGGACAGAGTTTTGTTCGGCATTTGTCACTCTGCTCGGGCAGAGTGTTCGGACTGGATTCTGTTCGGACAGAGTTCTGCTCGGCCATTGTCACTCTGCTCGGGCATAATGTTCGGACGGGATTCTGTTCGGACAGAATTCTGCTCGACCGTTGTCACTCTGCTCGGGCAGAGTGTTCGGACAGAATTCTGTTCGGCCGTTGTCACTCTGCTCCGGCAGAGTGTTCGGACAGGATTCTGTTCGGACAGAATTATGCTCGGCCGTTGTCACTCTGCTCGGGCAGAGTGTTCGGACACGATTCTGTTAAGACAAAATTCTGTTTGGCCACGGTCACTCTGCTGGGGCAGAGTGTTCAGAAGGGATTCTGCTCGAACAGAATTCTGCTCGGCCACGATCACTCTGTTAGGGCAGAATGTTCGGACACGATCCTGCTCGGGCAAGATTCTGTTCGGACACGGTCACTCTATACGCGCAGAGTGTTCGGACACGATCCTGCTCGGACAGGATTCTATTCGGCCATTACCTTGGTTCCCTCCACGTGTCTCTTTCTCCATTAATGTCTTTGAGCGGGAATTGAGAATTTTCAAGTTTCTCTACTCTTCAGCTTGTGACACGTGTGTGGTAGATGAACCGTTGCGTTTCCCCAGAAACGATTACATGGGGTTTCTCTATAAAAAGAGAACTTTCAGTTCTTTTTTTCTTCACTCAAAATTTTTGGAAGCACACTACTCTTCAAGTAAGTCTTTTTGCTTTCTTCTTTCTGTTCAGCACTTCAAGTTTTTCATAGTTTCTTAGTTTGGGTAGAAAACATGTCCGAAACTTTAGCGTCTGTTTCTTCGTCCGAAGAGAGTAGTTCATCTTCAAGTTCGGAACGAGTTCCAACTTCAGGAAGTGAAGTTGGAACTTCCAATCCACAACTACCACTAGCTTCAACTTCCCATCCATTCCAACCTTCAACTTCTCAACCATTACCACCTTTATCTTCTCAACCTTCGCACTCTTTGTCTAGAAAAAAATGCCTTAGGAGATGTAAAGGATCAAGCTGACGATAAGGCTAACCCCAAACCTTGGTATACTGCTGACGAGAAGTCAGGCAAGATGTCTACCGAAGATTTGCAGGATTTAATTCAGGAATATCCTCTTCCCGAAGGTTGGTATGCTCGTCTTCCTGGTTTGCAAGAACCAGCAAATTATGGAACCAAGTTTGAAACTGGGATATATGAAGAGCAGGTGAAGTCTGGGTATAGGCTTCCTCTCCACCCTTTTGCTCTTCGTTTCTTTGAGCATTATCGCGTGGCTCCCGGGCAGCTTGTTCCAAATGGTTGGAGGAAGCTTGCCAGCCTTATATATTTGGTCCAGACTTCAGGCTACAAACCAGATGCAACAGATTTTATGAGAGTGTTCTTCAAAATCTGTTTCGTCAAGGGAGTCGCCAACTGCCCGGGATGGTATTACATTCATAGTAGGTAACGACTCCTGAAGGGAGGCCCGAAGTCAAATAAAGGCTAGCATTCTATATACTTCTTCGTTGGCTGCCTAGACAAGGGGGAGCTTCCGTTTGATAGAGACTGGAATCCATTCTGTAAGGATTTTGAAAATCCTGGCAAGCCTACTCCCAACAACCTGACTAAACATATACTTAGTCATATTAAGCTTCGAGGTGGTCTTTGCATAGATGAGCCTCTTTCTGAGGAGCAACTGGAGTGGGCGAAGATCATTCCTCCAAAGCCCATTCCAGTTGGTCTTCTGATTCCTTCTCCTCTTCCCGCTATTCCTAGCATGTCATCTGCTGAGACCGTTCCCCTAGGTGTGCTTTATGGAAGTCTTTGATTTCAATTTGGTCTCTATGTTTATTCCCGTACTGATTTCTTCCTTTATTGCAGAGATGGCTAGCGGAAGTGGAAAATCGCCCCAAGGAGGTTTTCTTGGTGTTGTTCAGAAGGCTAAGGGGAAGCAAAAAGAGAAGCAACCAAGTGCGGAGTTGCCCCTGTTCCTAAGAGGAGTAGAGTTATTCCTCCAGAACGTTCTCCACGTATCTTGGAGCAAGTGTCCATTGATGACGATCCGATCTTTCGACCGCGGTGGACACTTAGGCGTGATGACCTTGGGATGTCGGATAGCCAGGTCTCGGAGCAGCATCTTCTTCATGGAATTCTACCTCGAGACAAGGAGGTCTTCTAGACTCAGACACACGAGACCTTTGCCTGCTCCTTTGCCTAGGCCGTTTATACGGTAATGTCCTTTGTCTCAACTAAGTTTTAGTTTTGTTTTCAACTTTCATTTAGCTGATGGTTCCAATCTTCATTCCAGATGTACGCTAGCGGATCTGAGATGCTTTCTCGCTTTGAGATGGCAAGGCAGGTGGCAGCAGATGAGGCTCAACAGAAGAGGGAAGCTGTTAAGGAGGCACAAGAAGCTTCTCATCGTGCTGAAGAGCTGAGCAAGCAAGAGGCAGATCATCTTGCTCAGATTGGACTCTGGAGAAGAGGCTGGAGCGAGTCAAGAGGAAGGCAGCAGAAGAGGTAACCAAGGCTCGTGACCAAGGCATCCGCGACTTCTTGGATGGAAACGCTGGGGACAAATGGCTCAAGAAACGTGCGGATGACGGCCTTGAGATTTACGAGCTTGGTGAAGGCCAAGGAGATGTTTGCGGAGCGCTTTCCTGATATCCCTTGGATGACTTTGTTCTGCCTGCGGTGACATCTCTGTCTGGAGAGACTGTTCTGCCATCAGAGGCAGGTGATGCTGCAGCTTCTCATCCTCCAGGGGAAGGTCCTTCTGGTGATGCCCCCGAGCCTTAGATTTTAGCCTTTGTATCTAGGCTTTTTGCTTTATACAGACAGAGAATTTTGATGCCCGTTCAAGGGCTTATTGTAAAACTCTTTATCTTTTATTTATGCTTTACTATGTGTTTCTCATGGTTTATCTTTACCATTCACACAGTATTATTGATTTTTACTTTGGCTCAAACCCTTTATTCGTCACTTAAAGAGTTGGCAAAGAAGTCGAGCACCCTCGCTCGGCCTAAATTTTGAAGAAGCAAAAGATTTTGTGGAGTGACGGTGCCCCCATTAACTTTTGTTTCTTCACGGATTCAGATCTGTAACTAATCCGTTTGGCCTACTATTGTATTTTTATAAAACCCAAAAGTGTTCGGCCATCACTCTGTTTAGACAGAATGTTTTGCATAAGTTGGTCACTCTGTTCGGGCAGAGTGTTCGGCCATCATTCTGTTCGGACAGAATGTTTTGGCGAAGTTGATCACTCTGTTCGGGCAGAGTGTTCGGCCATCGCTCTGTTCGGACAGAACGTTTTGGCAAAGTTGATCACTCTGTTCGGGCAGAGTGTTCGGCCATCGCTCTGTTCGGATAGAACGTTTTGGCAAAGTTGATCACTCTGTTCGGGCAGAGTGTTCGGCCATCACTCTGTTCGGACAGAACGTTTTGACAAAGTTGATCACTCTGTTCGGGCAGAGTGTTTAATCATCACTCTGTTCGGACATAATGTTTTTGGCTACATTGATCACTCTGTTCGGGCAGAGTGTTCGGCCATCACTCTGTTCGGACAGAATGTTTTGGCTAAGCCCACAATAATACTGAGAGCAAAAATAACTTTATTGCTCGAGCAAAAGATAAAGTTTACATTGGATTGCTTATCAACCCATTTATTTGAAATTATCTTTCTAAAGACAATTTTTAAAAGATTGGGGTTTTGATAAGGTCTGGGCCCTTATCCCCCTGAAAAAGAAGTGTCTTGCCTTGAGGCAAGATGCTACTGCACGACGCGTTGTTTTATAACAATGGATCGTTCATGGTCTTGAGTCCGAACTTCTTCTATCAAATCAAGATTTCCTCTGGGTCCAATTTCTTTGCCTTCTTTGGTTGGCACGAAGTTACGTAGCACTGACGAGCTATAGTCTGGTCCCCTTTCACCTCTCCAATCCCGTGTTCCATGGGGAACTTCATCTTGAGGTGATAAGTTGACACTACAGCTTGTAACTGATTGAGTGCTGGTCGTCCTAATATGGCGTTGTATGCTGAGGGGACCTTGACCACCACAAAATCAAGTATGAAGTTGGCTTGTGCCGGAGGTGTGCCAATCGCAACTGGGAGTGCGATAATACCTTCGCCTACAACTGGATGATTGGAGAATCCATACAACGGAGTATCCATCTTTCGGAGACGGTCCGTTGGAATGTTCATCTTCTTGAATGCATCGTAAAATAAGATTTCTACAGAACTTCCGTTATCTATCAAGACACGTTTTACATCAAAGTTCCCAGCTCTAATTGTGATGACTAATGGGTCATCATGAGGAGTTTGTATGTCCTTTGAATCTTCATCGGAGAAGGTGATCGCTACTACGGGTACCGTCTTCGATTTCTTATCCGGGGGCTAACTCGTTATGTATACTTCTCTGGCGTATGCTTTTCGAGCCCGTCCTGATGAACCTCCTGCGGCTAATCCCCTAGATATAGTGTTGATTATACCCACATTCTCTTCCCGATCTTCTCTTTCTTCCATGGCCGGAGGTGTCTGTTGTCTTTCTTCTTTAGGAGCTACAAACTTTCTCAACTGGCCACGCTTAATAAGGGCCTCAATTTCTCGTTTAAGCGACCCGCAATTGTCAGTTGTGTGGCCATGATCGTTGTGAAAGTGACACCATAAATCTTTGTTCCGTTTATTTGGTCGAGATTTCAGCTTGTCCGGCCACTGAAGAGCCTTATTGTCCTTGATCTCGTGAAGAATCTGTGATGGTTTTGCATTGAGGGGTGTCAGATTTTCCCAAGCGAACGGCTCTTTTGGACGCTGTTCATCATACTTGGAACGTTTTGTCGGCTTTCCTCCTTTGGGAGGAGTTAATTCCCGAGACCGTTTCTTCTGTTCTTCCTTCCTTTCTCCACGCCGTCCTCTGTGTGTCTCCAGGTATTCTTCAGCTTGAATATATTTGTTAGCCTTCTCGAGAAGGGCTTTCATATTACCTGAAGGACTTTTGTTCACAGAGAATGCGAACTTGGATGTGGGTCGAAGGCTTCGGAGGAATGCAGTATACTTCACGGACTCGTCCAAGTTATTAATTTCCAAGGTGGCTGCGTTGAATCGTCCGAGAAAGCATGCCAAAGACTCATTTTTCTCTTGCACAATGTTCAGCCGACTTGCCGAGTTCTTTCTTCGGGAGCGACTGCTTACAAAGTGTTTTTGAAGAGATCCAATAATTGGCCGAAAGAGTAGATGGACCTTGGTTGTAGAGATTTGAACCATGGATGTGCTGCTTTCCTTAGAGTGGTCGGAAAGGCTCTGCACATGACAGCGTCTAAAACCTGGAGGAGTAGCATGTTTGTTTGAAACTGGTAAACATGTTCTCCTGGATCCCCAGTCCCGTTGTAGAGGTCACATTGAGGCATTCAAAAATTGGGAGGTAGCTTTGCCTTCTCGATAGCCTTCGACAATGGATATCCAGATTCATTCCTTGGGCGAGATCGTTCTGGATAATGATATCTAGGGACCACCTTCCAGGAGTCCCATTCTTGGGAACGAGACTCAGGCGTCCTTTTCCTGTGGATAGATCTTCAAGGGGTCTTAACTCTGGCGGGCTGTGCGGGAGAGGAGTTGGTACTGTCTTCGACTGAAGAATCGTGACGGTAGCATGATCCACTCCTGGTTATGTGATCTCTGCTCTTATCTTTGGGATTGTAAGTTGGATCAGCCGTTGATTGATATTTGCGGCCGTAACTTGATCTGGATGTGAGACGAAGATGAAGGTCGCCGGGGTCAAGATGAGAATTATGAGTGGACGGAGGGGCCACTGCCATGTCGAGCTTTTGTTGAAGAGTGTTCACGACATCTTTTAGCTCGTGGATCTCTTTTGTAAGTTCGGCATGGGGTGTTTTGAATAACTTACGGTTCAGGCTATGACGAAGGTCCCCGTTTTTCAGAGTAGACGTCGGAGAGTGATTTCTTCGAGGTCTACCTTCTGATTCGGGAGTTGCAGATGTGACGTTAATGTGTGCATCTTCCGCAAAATCGGCATGACGACGTGAAGGTGTCGAACGGTGGTCACGACTGAGGCGACGAGAGCTGTTTGTTCGGGCGTGACGGTGTGGAGAACGACTATGTGAAGAGTCGCTAGAAGAATGATTGGCCATGTTCCATGTAGTGGTCCCACGGATGGCGCCAATCTGTTGCAGCTAAAAACTGGATCGGGAACCACACCAAAAATCTGGCCTGCAAAAGAGAACACGGAGTGACCGCCGGGTAGGGTTCCGGCGGGGGAACGCTCCGATGCTTAAGTCAGAGATGGCTAACAATGTAGAACTCTGAAGAAGCAGTAAGACACAATGTGTGATTGTGTGTGAACTTGTCTTTACCTGAGGGGCTTGACCCCTTTATATAGTGGTAGAAGGAGGAGTCCTAGTAGGACTGGGCTTTGACCAACTCTAATCAAAATCTAATTAGGATCCTAGAGGATCTCATGTCAATCTGAACTGATAGAGTCAGAGCCTCTTTAGGATTCCGCCCGGTGATTGATACGGTACATGCCATATTAGTAATGAGCCAGTATGGGTTACGTGTCATAACTGCCACGTGTTGTCCATAGATTGGAAGGATAATTTTAGCTATATCAGATGTTATTGGACTTGAATGTAAAATTATTCGTATTGTTCATCTGTGTCAAAATGTTATCTTTTTTATTGAAAATACTTTTAAAAAGTTCCGTTTGAATTTATATAAAAATTCGTTCAAATCATTTTGTTGTTTTAAAATCTTTGATCGACTTTACTGGGCTCTCGAAAGCTCACTTTCCTTTGACTTCCTTTCTACAGGTCATAGCCCACCTTGCTTGCCCGAATAAGGATTAGAGCAGAGCGAGCGAAAGAAAATGAACCAATCTTGGTATTGATTGTTAGAATCCCTGCGTGGGTGACTTTGATAGTTTATTATTCAGGTTTAAATTAGTTTCCCAATATGATTGTACACTGAGAGAAAAAACTTTGATGGTTGTTTAGTCACTCTGAAAGTTTTCGTATTATTTGGTTAAGTTTTGAGGATAATATTGTTTAGTGAATGATCGATCGATTGTCTAAAGTTCCAAAATATTTCGAGATGTTACAGTTGGTATCAGAGCTTATGTTATATGATTCTGAAGACTCGAACCTAGGCGAACAAATGATTGAGCATATGTTTATGATTCTGTAGACTTTAGAAACTTATGAGAGGAAGCTTAGGTTTTGAGATTAGAGTTAGGAAAGATTTAATAATTTAGTGAACTGTACTAGTGGTTAGATATATGAAATCGTTCTGATGAAGTTGTATCTGATAATATATATTATTAGAAATTTTAAATTTGCATAGTCGTTTATAAAAGGTGTTTGCGGATTCTGATACTAATTTATTTATTATAGCATGGCACACACTCGTAGAGCTGGAACCAGGGGTCACGGAGGCCAAGCTAGGGGTCGGGGTGGTCACAATGGGGGTCGTATTGGAAATCAAGAGATCCCAGTTGGGGAAGCACCCCATGTAGAGCAGAAAGAGCAAAACCTAGAACCCATGGCTGCAGCGCTGAATACCATGAATCAGATTCTAGCATTCATGGCCTAGCATTTGGTTAATCAGCAGCAAGGTAAACAAAACCCCATTCAGCCGCAACCACAACCTCAGGACGGATGTACCCTAAGTGAGTTTTAACAAATAAAATGCTTCAATTTTTAGTGGATCAGTGGACCCTATGGAGGCAGAGGCTTGGATTGCGGAGATGGATAAAGGCTTTCGAGCGATAAAATGCACCGAGAAATAGAAATTAGAATTTGCAGTGTATAAGCTGAGGGGTGAGGCCGATCAGTGGTGGAAGATGGTAGAGAACGGTATGACTCCTCAGCAAAAGGCTGAGATGAATTAGGAACGATTTAAGGAGCTATTTGACAATAGGTATTTTTCTGTGAGCTATCGTGAACAAATGTTGACGGAATTTGAAAATGTGACCCAAGGGGATCGCGAGACAGTGGATGAATTTGAGGTGCGCTTCTCACGTCTGGCGTGGTTTTCAACTAGGATGTTACCTACTGAGGTGGATAGATGTCAAAAGTTTGAGTGGGGACTTAAGCCAGGACTGAGAGATGGGGTGATTTATGCACGTTTATCAAGCTAAGTAGAGTGTGTTGATTTGGCACATGAATTAGAACAGTCGAAGTTGGATAATAAGAAGAGGATTGAACATAGGCAAGGTGGTCAGAAGAGGGATAGAGAGGAGAGGAAAACTTCAGAAGCTGGCAAGCATCAACAGTTCTTTTCTTCAGAGCAACCGGGTGCTCAAAGTCAAAGGATGGGGCACGTTCAGGGAAATAGGTCAGGGCAGAGTGTCAAATTCCAAGGAGCACAGAGCGCAAGAACTAGATCAGTTCAGAGTCCTAGGTGAGATCTTTCGGAAGTTCTGTGTCCTATACTTAGAAAGAACCATGGGGATAAACCGTGCTAAAGACTAACTGGAGGTGTTTCAAATGTGGCAGTGTGGAACACCAAGTTCAAAATTATCCTTTAGTATGGGAGAATCAACCAGCCCCCACCTTCGGACCTATAGCTAATTTAGCTATGAGTAATGCATCCCGTCCGCGAGCATGTCAGAGTCAGCTGGCACAGAAGCATAGTACATCAGCCAGACTTTTGGCAATTTATGGGTTTTTAATGCATTTAAAGAAATCATTTTAATTAAAAAATATTCAAAAATTCAGAAATTTCATATTTTGTCTTTTTATAAAATTTTAAGCTATAAAAGTGTTTTTTTGTAATTTTATAATGAATTTGGAATACTGTTGCGCATTAAGGGGTGTACGGGATTTTCGGGTAGGTTGGTTGTGTGCGAGAACCGTTTTGAGTTGAATTATTTCTTAGTTAGAAGTGATTATCGTTTGGGTAGTTGATATTAAGTTTATAGTATTGTAGTATAGATTGTATTCTAACATATGGACTACCAATCAGGTTTATTCAGAAAATATTGATCGAGGTTGGTAGCATCGCTTAGCTTGGACCAAGGTAAGGATTTTCTCTCCGAACCCTACTCATCATCTGAATCCATATGTTTTAATCTTAATATGGTTTTGCAAAATTTTATTGAACTATTTTTTTATAAAATTTCCTTAAAATATTTGGATTTTGCCAGTGAAACCCTAACTTGAACCTTAAGCGATCGTTTGCAATTCTTTGTTTATTCTTATTGTTCTATTCATTCAATTATCATAAAATGTTTTGAATTATATTTATTGCTTCTCAATGTTGACATGAGTTGTAATCTGGGAGCCATAAGGATGGTCTGTATTATTGGCGTTATAAGGATGGTCAGTTAAATGGGTTAAACTAGTACCTAGATGGACTAGTCAGTGTACATGTGCATATGTAAAGCGTATTGAGCACTGCCGGGGTGACTTTGCTACAACGTACTACTCATGTTCAATGTTTCCTCTTTATATTTTATTGCACTTGAACTGCTTTGAAATAACTATTGATTTAAGAGAATGAGTTGAATACTCGTCCTTATGTTTATATCGTATTGCAGTGATTACATCAAAAGCAAAATCCCTCAAAAAGATGTTATTGGACTTGAATGTAAAATTATTCGTCTAGTTCGTTTGTGTCAAAATGCTGTCTTTTTATTGAAAATACTTTTAAAAAGTTCCATTTGAATTTATATAAAAATTCGTCCGAATCGTTTTGTTGTTTTAAAATCTTTGATCGACCTTACTGGGCTCTCAAAAGCTCACTCTCCTTTGACTTCCTTTCTGCAGGTCATAGCCGGCCTTAAGTTGCCCGAATAAGGATTAGAGTCGAGTGAACGAAAGAAAATGAACTAATTTTGGTATTGATTGTTAGAACCCTTGTGTGGGTGACTTTGATAGTTTATTATTCAGGTTTAAATTAGTTTCTAGATATGATTGTACACTGAGAGAAAATACTTTGATGGATGTTTAGTCGTTCTAAAAGTTTTCGTATTATTTGGTTAAGTTTTGAGGAAAATATTGTTTAGTGAATGATCTATCGATTGTCTAACGTTCCGAAAAATTCCGAGATGTTACAACATTTGACTCCCTTAGGTATACATAACCTCAAGGAGGAATTTATATATGAGGCACAATGTAGGCTAGGATGTGGGACAAGAAATGAATAGTAATAAGGCTAAAAACACATATATGATACTAAACCCCCTATTATATGTGCATGGATACCGAGCCTATATGATCAATAAGCTGCCTATCTATCTATACTGCGGCAATCTGGTCTAACGTAATTAGAACATGTTGAATGTGTCTTCCTCAAAACAATGTCAATCCAGGCTTCAACCCTTGACAATCATTCTTTAACTTTGGCCTTCAATCTTTCTTTTTCTCTCTTTTTTAGTGATTCTTCTTCTTTCTTTGTTTCGTCAAGGCTGAATAAACAATTATCAAAATTTGATTCATCGTTTCCTCTATCATCAGGAGTTTAGATAGAACCTTTTACATTAAGGTTGACTTAAACAACAATATTCGGATATAGGCACCACAAACAAAGACCTACTCGCCTGAAGGATAGGAAGATAGGCCTTTGTAAAGAGATACTAAAGTATTTAGGCTCAAAAGGCTAGAAAGGGGAAAAATCAAACCAAGGGCAATTAAGAGAACTTGTGGCAGGATCATTGCTTCCAATCACTAGGAATGCTTGTCTTTAGTAAGACACATTCACATCTTACATTCCTGTTTGTGCCTTAACTTTTGTGTAGACCGCCCTTTTTAAGGTTTCCAGCCTGGGGAACTTTTTCAAGATCAGTGATCCATGCTACAAAGAGCGAGTGAGTTTAGAAATTCTATATATCAATTGCGACACCTCTTTATATTAGAGGATGGCTTGTTTCAAGAAGGTGAAAGGCTAGTTATCACATGTTGGTTAAGAAGTAAGTCAAGGCCATTTCTTGATGGTCTCTTGAGTTTAAATTCAGTATTTAAATTTCAATCCAAATTCTTCTATGAGGTTAATGATATCCAATTTCTAAGAAACTGAAAATTTAGGGTAGGTTTGACACTCTTTTTTTGCCTCTTTTTTTTCAGTTTTAAAAATTGAAAAAAAAAGGAGCGTTTGGTAACCATTTTTTTTTTCAATTTAAAAAATCAGTTTTTAAACTGAAGAGTAAAAAAAAAACTCCAAAAACTGGTTTTTTTTTTTCACTTTTGGTTTTTTTTTTAGACCACCACCACCACCCTCCCACCACCGGCAGTCACCTCAGGCAACCACCGCCAGAGACTGCCGGCCGCCGGCGACCACCGGTAGCCACCGCCGGAGACTGCCGGCAGCCACCTCCGGCCGCCGGCCACCACCGCCGGTGACTGCCGGCAGCCACCTTCGGCCGTCGGCCACCACCACCACCACCGTCGACCACCGCTACGCCCCACCACCGTCACCGCAAACCACAAAAAAAAAAGTCAAAATAAAAAGGGTTACCAAACACCCAAAAAAAAAAGGGGTTATCAAACACCCACTTGTTTTTATATAAAAAAAAAATTAAGCTGCTTTTTAAAAACTGAAAACCAAAAAAAAAAATTTGTCAAACGAACCCTTAGTTTTCTAAAGCTTGAAAAGATAGGGATGATCACCCCCAGCGCAAAAAAGAAGTGTCAAAGAGATAGAGCATTAGACTTAAACTCAAAATCATGCATCTACCTTATAAAATTTTAAAGTGATTGGTCAATTGAGAAATTAATCAGTATCATACTAAGCAATTATATCTTGCTCTTGAAAAGTTATTAAATACTCTTGACTTAAGGATGGTCATAGACTTATTGGAGAAATAAGGCATGAGACCTAGCTGACTCATACCCTAAAGAAGACTTATAGGAGTTGAAAGAATATAAATTTTCTCTTTTTTATTTTACATATCTTTGACTTTTTCTTTGACTATTTATTTTTATAATGAAAGATGAAAAGAAAAGATGACTCAAATGAAGCAACTAATGCCCTAGATAGGATCACACACACAATCACATCATAGCACACCGCAACATATTACCAAATAAGTACTGGCCGGTACATATACTAATCGTACGCTACATTTGGTTGTTACACTGGTCGATTTAACAAGAAAATGTTTTTCAATAAAAATGTCCTCAAGCATAACTTCCTGTCACCTATGAACCGGCCAAGACGTATGCCTACATGTTCGTAGTGGTACTAGGCTAGTTCATTTTTGGGGTTTTTAAATTTTGGGAAAGGTGCATTGGCCCATTTTCATCGTCCTAAAAGTGCCCCATGTTGACATATACGATACACTCGACAAAGTACAAGTCGATTCACCAAGAACCTATTTTGATGACTTACACTTTATGAAGAGTACCGACTGATTTATCTACACGTACGCTACATCAGCAACAAGTGCTCTTGTTAAAGGGGAGGTCCCCAAAAAATGGGTCCAGGTGTGTAGTTGCTCCTCTCGGTACAGCCTTGGAGGTGAGAGCAGAGTCAAAAATCGCCTCACAACTAGGAAGCTCGAGGATTTCAACTGTTTTCCTCGAATGCTTGGGCTGGGGACAAACATGAGTGTGTGTGGTCTCTAAAAAGGAAGCGCAAACACGTTAAATGTATGCGCGTCTATACATAATTATTCTAACACATATCAAACAATACCAATTAAACAAGAATTGCAAAACAAGTTTATTCAAGCCTAGTCATGTTAATTTAGTCCCCAATCAAGTAGCCATTGTGACAATGCGCATCGGAAAAAGACTATGTTTTCATAAGTCGCCATCTCATTTTTAAGGTTACTTGAATAATTACCAAGGGAAAGTTATAAAACCTAAATTTGACTCTTACATGTCTCACGATCCAAACCCACAATTGGGCCCGTGAGTTAGCCTGTGATCGGCAGCAGGCCTATATAGTTTTACCAGAGCTCCGTCATGCTTTACTTGCTAAAACCAACACAAACTGCCAAGGTTTGCAACTAAAAACATTAATTCCATAACAATCTCTATCAAAGTATTGTTACATGTCAGTCTAGTTTTGAATGAGAAACAACTATCACTAAGAGCAATGGATGAATTTGTAAACAATGCTTTCTTCTAAGAAACAGAAAACGTCACTTTCATTTCATATAAATAGTGCTTTCTCAAAAATAAACATACACGCTTTATATAAAAACACTAGATGGATCGGAAGCTCACTTACATTAACGTTACGCATTTCCTCGATACCAAGATCTGGAGCAAAGATCATGCTTCTACATCTGACCAAAAGAACCATAAAGCCATCTTTTCATCTCTTTATCCCCAGCTTAGCTATAACCCGAAAGCATTGTTGATCAAGACCCAATATTCTTGTTGAACATCTTCTCAAACAACTCAAACACTGCGTCTAACTGTCTAGTCTTTGCACACCCATCCAATATCGTGTTCTAACTCACCATGTCTATCTCCTGAGCATCTTATCAAATAGCTGGCGAGTATCTTGCAACTCACCCGATTTCACTAGCCTACCAAGTTTACCTTATGCTAAAATATACACAAACTCTAGAGCTCACACTAATCATTTCCTTTTGATTCTCATAACCCACAAGCTTCCTTTTCATACACATAGCAAAGTGATCACTTCATGGCAATGCACACCTACACCCAGGTTGTCCACACCACACACACACACACACACTGTTTACATTGTGCAAAAGCCGCAAGTACGCGCGCACGTACACACATATTGTTTATACACATATTGTTACACGAACACACACACACACACACACACACATAAACTGTCCACGAACACACATACCCAGTACAATGCACATGCACACACACTGTTTACACACACAAACACACCACACGCATACACATACCACACAACCACTCAGCACAAATTAATGTCCACATACAACACAATCACACATATACCACTCAATTCAGCTTATTCTAGCCACTGTAAGCACGGCGCAAAACCACCATTCATCTTATCCTTTTTCTTCATCAGAATTTGAGTTTGAGGCCATAACAATCATTGTTGTATGTCACAGGCGTCTTTGAAACTTGCTGAACATAAGGAAATGTTAGGATTTGTGATGTTGATGATTGGACCTCCAAATTTGTGACCTCATAAGTTTGCTGCCATTGTGGCCAACAAAATCACTTGGAAAAGGATGTTTCAAATTTTCTTGTATTTATTTTTATATTACTTAAATACCCTCTTAAAAGGTCAAATGAGTACCACGAACACATGGTTGTCCTGAAAAATTAGATGGTTGTTGGATTCCATTGGCGAAAATCTAAATTGCCAAGGTTTTACTGCCCAATTTAAGTGGTTAAAGTTTCTTACTCCCTTTATCCCACATAATTTGAGTAACTTTTTTTTACACGTAGATTAAGTATTTAAGTGATATATTGCGTATTTCCTATTTTTACCCTTCAGAGGGTAGATGGGAAAAAAAGTGGGTCAGGAGGGAGAAAATGAGTTAGTAGAGTGTTAAATATGTAAAGAGAAATGCATAAAAAAAAATAGGTCAGAAGAGAGAAACTGATTTGATGGAAATTTAAATGTGAAGAGAGAAATAGAATAAAAAATATAAAAATAATAAATATATAAAAGTATTTATAGAATCTTTATTAATTTATAAATAAACGATTTTTGTGAAATGACTGAGTTTTGTACTAAAAAGTCATTTGGTGAAATTTTTGCTCGGAAACCCCACCCGGATACCCAACTGAGCGTTAGGGAACCAATTTTTTTAAAAAAATATGAATCAGCCTCCAAACGTCATGATATTTTAGATACTGAAGTTTCTCAGCTTCATGAAATTTCTGTAAACTTTTCAGATTAAAATACATTCATTTGATATTTTTAAAAAATCAAAATCCTATTTTAAGGATAAATATATTTAACACTGTTAGAAAACTCAGAAAAATCCTAACATTTTACAGTATATAGATCTTTCAGAAATAATATGAGTTTTTCTTTTGTGTTTGGCCAAATTCCATCTTAAAACCATGTTTCAAAAATCAAGTTTGAAATCAATTAGAGGCTAAGACTTTTATCGACATTTACAGTCACTACTCATCACTTTTGGGTCAAATTTACACTTTTTCATCTCTTTTCACACTCCAAGTTGCATTCTTCAGATTTGCATGCCCAAAAATATTTCTCCTTCTTCACTTATACAAGCATTTTATGCTAACTCATCTCATTACTTATTTAATTCCACCTCAAATTCCATTTGAACCAATTTGATCTCACTTCATTTCTACCTATCTAATTCCATAACTTCATTTAACATAAAATCATAGCATAACATAATCAATTCAACCCTAATTTTCATTAAGAAAACATACCAAAACACTAAGAACACACACAAACAAAGCTGATTTTTACCTTACTTTGAAGACCTGTAATTTCTTCGTTTGTTGGCGAATTTCATGATAATTTTTTTGGATTTTCCTCAAATTCCCTCTTAATCAGCTACTTCGTACAGCTTCGCACACTGCAGGTTGTTTTCTTTTTCTCCTAAATTTGGCAGTCCTTAACTTCCTCAATTTGTCTCCAAATTGATCTCTGTTTCTTAGGTTTTCTTCCTCTCTCTTCTCCCTACTACTTCTCAGTTGAAGTCATCTCGTGATTCCTTCTGCATTTCCCATGATTCTCCCTCAAACAACTATCCAAGGTAAGCATTTCCCCATGCTACCTCACCCTCCACTTATCTCTTCATGCACGCACTCCACCTCTTGAAAATGAGAGGTGTCATTCCCTTTTGTTTGTGGCTGTCTTTGGCAGCCACGAAATCAGGCCATTTTTTTTAGTTAATTAATTAATTTTTTCATAATTATCAACAACAAGGGTATTACACCATGGCTTGATAATCAAAGGCTTTTTTTTTAAAAAACCATGGACCCCTCACTAAAAGTTATCCCACTGCATTTACAGTTTCACAATAATGCACTCCAGTATTGAGCAAGCTCAGGGATAATGTCCCAAGAGGACGCCATTTGCTTAAAAAAAAAGAACCATTCATTACCTGAAATGGTATCCTTGCTCCTAGAACAATGCAACAACGTCATTATGCTAGAGTCTTAATTCCCCCTCAATAGTATATTTCCCCATTTTTTTGCCACTAATAATTTTTGGTGGAATAAAATCCAAGTTCTAAGTCGTTGCGTATTCGCAATTAGCATGGGGTTTTCCGGCATTAGTTTATGTTTTCACTTTAATAGTGCCATTATTCTCATGTTTCGACTTATCCGAGGGTAACGAGGGACCTGCCGAAGAAGCTTCAACTTAATTAGACCACAACAGGTAGTTTTCGTCTACGTGTACCTATTGATTAAACAAATGTCCTTGCGTGTGGCCACACTATCCGACCTATCGATTTCGTGGGATTGACGCGCACCCGAACTGTCACCTTCATTCGCAATTTCCAACTTGAATTCCAATCGTTTCTGTAAAGGACAGATCTTTTGTAATTTGTGCAAATCTTATCATAACTCTTCATTTTCATGTTGTTGTCTTAACTTAGCAATAATATCACGTTATCCTTTTTCTTCATCAAAATCCGAGTTTGAGGCCATAACAATCGTTGTTGTATGTCACAGGCGTCCTTGAAAACTGCTGAACACAAGGAAATCTTAGGGTTTGTGATGTTGATGATTGGACCTCCAAATTTGTAACCTCATAAGTTTGCTGCCATTGTGGCCAACAAAATCACTTGGAAAAGGATGTTACAAATTTTATTTTATTTATTTTTATATTACTTAAATACCCTCTTAGAAGGTCAAATGAGTACCACGACCACATGGCTGTCCCTAAAAATTAGATGGTTGGTTGTTGGATTCCATTGGTGAAAATCTAAATTGTCAGGGTTTTATTGCCCAATTTGAGTGGTTAAAGTTTCTTACTCCATCCGTCCCACATAATTTGATTAATTTTTTTTACACGTAATTTAAGTATTTAAGTGATATATTGCGTGTTTCCTATTCTACTCTTCAAAGAGAGGACGTGAAGAAAGTGGATTAAGAGAGAGAGAATGTGTCAGTGGAGTGTTAAATATGTAAAAAGAAATGTCTAAAGAAAAGTACGTCAGGAGAGAGAAAATGAGTCGATAAAAATTTAAATATGAAGAGAGAAATATAATAAAAAAATAAATATGTAAAAGTACTAATAAAATCTTTCTTAATTTAAAAATAAATAATTTTTGTGAGATGACTAAAAAAAAAAAATTGATCAAATGTGGAACGGAGGTTATTTGATATTCGGCCATAGTTCAGACTACCAGTTGCACATTTGTGTACGTGGACAAAATTCCTTCACGGACGAGGTTTTTCACCGTCTACGTGATACTCGGTAAACCTTTTTTTGTTTTAGATTGAAGAAAAAACTAAAAAGCCTTTCCTCTTGCAAGCAAAAGCCCTAGGCTCTCTTCTCTTGCACGATTTCCAAATCGAAGACTCAAATCCCTCAAATCTTCATTGCCGTGGGACGATTCGCACCGTTGATTCTAGTTCCTCTTTCCCCATTTTCAGCTATGGTACGTTGACTACGTTCACCTCTCTTTCTGTTTCTTTTTCAATTCGCGATTCGCGGCAGAATTTCCGCGTGATGTTAGTTTTTCCTATCTTTGGTTTTTCAAACTCCTGATATGATTAAGTCATGCTTGAAAGTGGCGTAAAGCCAAATCGGGAAATGTAGAGTTTGAATTGAAATGATAAATAAGAAATTCCGTATCATGCGTAGTCTAATGGTGCAACTTTATACGATATTGGTTTGGAATCATACTTAGGAAAACACAGAGTAGTCAATTAATAAGTCACATTTTGTTAGGGTGTATGGAGAGAGAATGAAATTAGATTTAGTGGCAAGCTTTCTGCTTGCATGGCAGTATCAAGTGGGAGTGGAAGAGATCTGAAAACAAGAAAAAAGGACGTTTTAAGTCCCAAAAGTTGATTCACGTAAGTGGGGTTGCACTGAGCGACGTCCTTGTGCTAAACTGCATTTGAGCTTAAGTTCGATTCCAAATCAATCCCGTTAATTGTGTCGGTCCTAGTGGTAGGAGAAGATAGTCGTTACAACGGTGATAGATATGACGTGGTATAAATAATGGTGAATACATGACCCCTATGGTTGAGAAATCCAGCTAAATCCAATCCATCAGTGTACCACGTCATTTCCATCACTGTTGTAATGGATATTTTCTCTTGGTAGAATTAACTAGATCAACAACCTAAGCTTGTCCACACCCCATTTTGTCTCTAAAAGGTTACTATCCTGTGGCTGTGCTCCTTTAAGCAACAAATGAGGTGTGAGGAAGCAAATGGGGTGTCAGATTTAGACTTCCATAATTGTTGAAGAATCATGAAGTAAAATTTGAGTGAAAATATAGCTATTGGCAGGATGACGATTGAAGCAAAAAGAATGAGAGAACGAACTAAGTTATGTGTAGGTCTTATCCAACTACTTCTAAATATCAATCGAAGAAGTTTAGGACGTAAAGAACTAATACCTTAAGGGTCCCTCCTGTGGCTTTATATAGAGTACAGAAAAAGGATTTACGGTGAAATATTTCTCGTAAGAACTGTCTTGACCCTTCTAGCCTTTGTATTTTAGAGAGCAAAAATTGGCACACACTCGTGACTTGAGGCATAAGTTAAACGCCTTGACCTTTTTGCAACTTGCAATCAGGCTATTAAGTGGTGTGGAAGTGGTATGGTGATGCCTTTGAAGCAAAATGTTGAAAATTTAGTTCGTAATCATGCTTTTTGAAGTAAGGATTCCATTTTAAATGAGATGGGTTGTAAAGCTGGTGTAGGAGGGGACTTAATACAGGGTATTTAAAGTTGTCCTAAAGTTAGGTATCGTGGGCTAGGGCTTATAAATAAAAGTTATGTGAGATGGGAATCTACTCTTAGGATTAATTGGTTGGTTTGTGGCTATTTTAGGGTGACGTGAAACTGAAACGTACCGCAGAACAATATCTATTTTGTAGTTTTAAATGAGTAAACAAAATACAAGCTGAAAATAATAAAGGAAAACCTTAGAGTCTCACTAAGGCATTCTATAAGAGAATTGATTGAGTCTCACCATTTGAAAGAGAAAGCTAATCAGCTGCTAAAAATTTTATTACCAAGTTCTCCTATAATTAGGCCCACAATGCTTGCTTATATAGACCAAAAATAAAGATCTTTTGTAGTAGGAAGAGTCTAGAAGATCACTAAAGATTATAAAGAGAAGACTAAACAAAATCCTCATAGTTCAAGTAATAGCCATATATGTCTAGAATACCCTTAACACTCAGAATTATTAAATAGCTCCGATGGGTTTAAGCTTCTACAATAGGTACACGGATGTTTTCTCTTTTTCTTCCGCTTGTAAGAATATGCTCTAGCTTCATGGGAAACAGTTAATCTCGAATGAAGTTAACTCTCACTTTGTTTGGGTGTAAGGAGAGATTTTTCCTTGTATGAACCCTTCCTTCATTTTGGAGCTTATAGGGAGAGCAAGAGAAAAGGACGGTTAGTTATGGACTAAAGATAACGTTTCCAACCTCAGTCCCAAAGTTGATTATCAAATGATTTGCCAGTGTCATTTTGCATATGATTGTGAACAATAATGTCCAACTTTCTTTTTTTATATAAGTGAACTGTACTAAGCCACATCACGTGGGAAACAACTTCTGAGACTGAAGTGGGTATCCCTATTGCTAGTGTTACTTATACTGGCATTTTTTATTGAAAAAATATTCGTTATGGCAGTGATAAATATGATGTGCGACAACTGATGCAGGGGATAAACAATTTGTAATATCAGACCTTTGATTGTTGGGGAATCTCTTTAGTTCTAATCGTGTTAATCCGTTGTACCACGTCATTTCTATCAATGTTGTAATTGATATTTTCTTGTGGTAACGGGGACAATGAAAAAATAGAATTGGCAAAATTCAAATCCTTAAAAGCTTGGCCTCACCTCATTTTGTCACTCAAAGGTTGTTTTTTTCTGATTGCGTTTTTGAGCGACAATTGGGGTATGAGAAGGCATAAATAAGGAGATATAGATTTGTATTAATGGTTAAGACTTATGATATGTTCGAGTAACATGTAGTTATTGGCAAGAAAGAACGAGAATCTAACTTGTTTTTGTGAAATACCTATTCCCTGCCGCTTCTTAATGCTATCGGAAGAAGTTGAGGATGTAAAGAACCCACCATAAGGTTCCTGTGGCTTTATTGTATGATGCAGATGAAGGATTGGCGTAATCCAAAGGCCTCAACCTTTGGCAACTTTCACTCCGGAGAAATGATATGATTTGTTGAGTAAGACATCAATCTGGGGGCTTGTCTAAGTCTTAGAAATGTGTCCTCTCATCTATACGTATCAGTTTAACATGGTCTGAGTGTTATGATGATGCGTCACTTTTGACAGGCAATGTGGATTCATGAGAATCGAGAGTTGTTGGTTCTTTTGCCTTTTGAATTCTGTATCATTTTGGTTTTGCTGAAAGAACTAGGAGGGTAGCTTAGGAACTTACAGGTAGGTTGTTGATTTATCATCTGAAAATAAGTGGTATGTTTTAATCAGGGTGTTATAGAAGTATTATGCGTAGCATGATCTGTAATATACTGCGGCCTCGTATCAAATGTAATGGCGTACGAGGTATAATGTGTGTACGAGGTATAATGTGTGACCCCGCGAAGCACGGGTATGTCATTTGGTTGACATAACGGCAGTGAGTGCGAATCGGGTACAGGTGTGGCAACATCCACTGGTGATCAGAGGCAGCTGCAGCGAGTGGCGACCGGAAAGATAAATTAGCGGCTGTGTCCGGCTTTAGCAACCGACTCAAGCAACAATTTCTGAGGAGCGAGAGTCCGGATTCTGTTGTCCATGGGCTAATGATGGTAACCACACGTCCTGTTTTACGTGGGTAATTTATGTGGGTGACGGTGGTTTCAACTTTCTAGCATTTTGCTAGGCACTAGTTTATTAACTTTATTATTAAACTAGCTCTAATACTTTGAAGGAATAGTGGTAGTACTAGAACTTGTACGGACATCATCATATTCGGCTACACACTTTCAATGTTTCTGAAATAGCCCACCAGCTAAACAAACTCTCTGACTAGTTTGGTTGGAAAAGTTATAGATTTTTGTTGCACATTAATGTTTATACCCGCCGCATAAACACTTGATTCTGTTAGGTTATTCATTCTAGGTTGTTCCTCAAGCCCATGCATAATATTTTATCAAATTCCATCAAAAAGTAACCAGCATGAAAATAATAGACTATACAGATGTCTGGTACGACCGCACAAACTTAAAATACCACTTCCATTCCATTGGATTCTCCCAAATCAAGTTTATGGGAAATCCTTGGATAGAAATTGATATATGTGACTCAGATAACACTTATAGATTAAGTAAGCATGATGGTGGAAGCATTATTCGGAGTCCGCTAGGTTATATATTGGAGAGAGATTGCTGAAACCACTACCGAAGTCAAGGATGCCCCGCTAGGTTGTATGTTGGATTAGACTTTGCCGAGAAGACGCTCATTTCAATGAAATATCGGCATAACAGTGCTGTTTTGCCAATATCTCGGCCATATTGGCCTAGATCTCATCGTGATAGCGTTGAGATTTAGCAACAGGCCTTCGTCATTTTTGCTCATAAAGGAAGCAGGAATACGTTTGACCAGTGCGGTCTGCAGAATCAGCTTCAAGCCATTGAGAAACTGATCTCCCCTGCTATGATTTTTGCTTTGTGGTTTATGGACAATGGCCGTTGCGTCTCCTTGTGCTCTGTTTTCTTACCAGAGACAGTCTCTCGTTCTCCAGTTGCGATTAATTCTTTTTTGATGATTAGTTTTTTTGAATTATAGACGGAGATCAAATGTATCCCCAGTCTTTCCTCAACAGTCTACTTGTGGTTTTTTTTGTCTTGTTTTTTCATAATCTTCCTTTCTTTACGTCTCATTTATCTTCGAGTTTCTTTCTCCTTATCTTTTTCTGAAATGTTTTCTTTGGAGTATAATTTAGTATAAGAAAAAAATAAAGGGTTCAGTACTATATAAAGGTTTGTGACCAACTAAATTAACACCCCTCTCAAGTTTCGGATTGGGCATATAATCCTCCGTTATTTTTTATATTTAATTTAATTAGGTGTCTCTAACTAGCTTAAAGTTGTGCGGCCGTTGCCGATATTATCGGGGTATTGAGATCGAACCGAAATCTTGACTGGAACTGAGAGTTTGAACCGTGTTTAGAAGTCAAGCTAGGGCAAAAACTGTGAAAGTAACCAACTCAGAACCAATTGGCTATCAGCAGAGAGGCCTACAAGGCTTATATTAACGTATTATTTGTCATTTACCCGATGTGGGATTGATACTTGATATGCAGTTTATATCTCTCAATACGTCCTCTCACGTGTGGCTTGACTGATTTTTGAGTGAGCCTACCACGTGGAGAAATTGACTGGGTGACGATGGGTAACTAAATTGAATTGTCAGCTGGGTTTGGATCGACTAGCTTTGGTACCATGTGAAAGCATCCATCTCAAAATCAATTGACAATGACAGGAGAGTCCTACAAGGCTTATACAGTAAAGTATTGTTTGTTATTTACATGATGTGGGATTGATACCCAATCTCTCAACAAAGCAATGAGTAAAGTTAATATCTACATGTGCTAAATCTATCATCGGAATTTGCAAAAAGTCAAAAGGGGAAAGTTCAAAGAAAAGGAATAAGTGTAGTCTTTTAGGAACTATACAAGCTCAAGATACATAAGTAGGTGTCCCTAGAAAGGCACTATTAAAGGTTCCCCGAGCACCAATTTCCTCTTTGGAACATTTGAGGAGTCTCCAATCTTGAAACGAAAAGGGTGGTATTGCACAGCTAAGAAGATGCCTTTCAGTGATAACTACTACCTTGTTTATACAATACTAGGCAATCAGCCACTGGAAACAAATAGAAACGAACAGTATTTAGTGTCAGCTAGTGTTCTCTTAATTAAGCTTTTTGCCTGAATGCACGCCATCTCGTCATCTTATGAGCTGGTTGATACAGAATGATATGCCTTCCATGCCTCTGCTGTAGCAGCGGTTCCAGGTGGTTGGCCTGACAGGTTGAGCTTGATGTAAGAAGTCATCATCTTCTCCAGCAATGAAAATTGGGTGCTATGAACTCTTTACTCAACTAATCTAGGCTGCTATGTCAAAGTGATAATTACAACTCGTGCATAACAGCATGCGAGGAGCTACGGACCATGGATGTTGACCATCTATATTAAAGTTTTTTACTTGTTTTAGGTGCGTGTAAGTGTTCGTAACATTGTTTGTTTAGAAATTTTGGTTGGCAAAGTTTACCTCTTAATTTAAATTGAAGTCCATTCTATGTTATGCTCGCGGTTAACAAAGTATATGGTTTCAAGTTACAGTTTTGTGTAGATCAGTTCAATCGTATCAATGTTAACTGTTCCACAGGCTGCAAAGATTCTTGCAAACCTGATTGTGATGGGCTCTGGAATTTTGGCTAGGGCAATGGTTCAAGCATACCGTCAGGCACTTGCAAGTAAGTTCTTTAACCTATGGGCATAATGCTTGTGATTTTTTTTCCCTACTTAATGGAAAATAGGGAGAAAGAGTTGAGGAATGATTAGTACATCATTGGGTGTATCATCATGTGATACAGCCTGGGCTTAATTAGGCTTTCACGTATCAGACGGTGACAGAAGATATCTGTTTTCCGTACTGTGAACAGTACTTGCAAACAGTACATATCTTTAAATAGCAACAAATAGGAAAAGCAAATATTAAAGGATAGGATAGCTTCAGAGTCTCACTAACGCCTTCTAGGGGTCTCAAGAAATATGAATGGAGTCTCAACATTGAATAAGAGAAAGCAAAGTGCTTCAGAATATTCTATTCATTAAGTCCCCTTAATATGTCCTACAATGCTTGTTTATATAGAAAAAACAAAGAGACCTTTCCTACTAAGTAAAGGATTCGTATATTCTGGAAGACTAGCACCTTCCTAACTACTAAACATATAAATTAAACCTAATAAGGGACGACTCTGAGAATGTAGCAACTATTACAGACTAAATCTAATAACAAAGGTACTTAGAAACACCTGCTCTGCCCTAAGTATGCTAATATGGCCAAAATACCCTTGCTTAGAAAATCTGCCCATCACATGTGTACTATTAATCAGAAGGTGTAGCAACATTAGTAATATAGACGAATCAAATGAGATACAGTAATTGTGGTGCTGCCATATGAGCTTATTAGAGATCGCAGTAGGGGGGGAAATAATGGAACTCCTAATTGAAAGGGTTTTGTGGAAATGAAACGTAGGGAAAGACCGAGAAGGAATGTCAACATTCTTAGAGCAGGAATAGTTCATTGGGCCTGTTATATAATAAGAAGCGAAAACTCAGAGCTCTGTTTCACAAGTCTTGAGTTCAACTCATCTTGCTTGTATTTGGTCTCCTCTGGTTTTATTTGCATTCTATTGTGCACAAGGTGCATTGATTATATTTCCGTCGACTCCCAATCAGGGCTTCTTCACAGTAGGAAATGTAAAAGGACATTTCGCATTATTGACGATATTTAAGGACTTGAGTATTGGTAGATTGATTATCGGGAAAAGCAATGGTGTCTTCAACTTTTATAAGCTCTATTGCAAAAAAATAAAGGAACATGATGCAGCATCGAAAATCGAAAATCGAAAAGTGAAAGGATAGATTTGCGTCGCGCTTTGGAGGATCTGCTGACTAGCAGGCCATTGTGTCATCTTCGCACGGGATTCACCTATCCGCAGACCATTTGCTTCTTCCTTGCTAGGAGTTCCATACCCGCAGGCTTAGAAGATCAAGGATGCACCTTTCTTCCCAATAATTCTGAAATCACAGTTATTCGCTAGCTGACAAATAATGGAGATTATGATTTAATTTAGAATGATGCTAACTTAGTCAACAAGAAATCCTAGTATGCTAACACTTCAAAGATAATCTCATACTGGTCTGATACTTAGATAACCCTGAATGACAAGTGCAAATGGAAATGCAATAAAAATCCCAAGATCCCATAAATGCCCCATTGCAGTTCCAATCCCCTACTTTCTGTTTATACGCACCTCATCATTCTCCCCGCATTGAGAAACACTTGACAACAAGTTTCATAATGCGGGGGGTTAAAAGATTTAAAAAAAAAAAAAGAGCAGCAATGAAGTTCATCTTTGAGAATAGCACAGAAGTAGAGATTTCGTGTTGTGTGATGATTTAGATTAGCTATCTGAAAAATTAAATCAATTTGCTCCACATCGATCATAACTCATGCTCGGCAAGTGGAACAGGAAAAGTATTAGGAAATTGTCTACGGGTCTCCACTACGTTTTGGTTCACAAAACCAACCATATCGAACTCGGTTTGCATTTCCAAATTTTCTGCTTCAATGGGTGTTAGGAACACGATCATTATCCGGTGGGCCTGTATCAGCTATTTCAGTTGGTGCTCAAGTCCAGAAGATGGAACCGGTTTTGAACAACTAGTATAGTCTCTTCCTTCGACTCCAAAAGTTCAGCTGTAGAATACCTGAGATCATCTTTGATAGTTTTCTGAACTCTTTTCTCAATCTTAGTATCTTTTGCAAATTCATCAGGCGTGATTCGTCTGCAATGTAAAACCTTGGTTTCATAGGTTTGAATAGCAAGGAATGCAATTCTTGTAGAGAGCTTCCTTGCAAAAGTCCGTCGCTTAGGTTCAACTTGCTCATATGCATACCTTTGGTGCAAATCTGCAATCCCCATCTGATTCGCGAAGAAGTTTGTCACCAATTGGAGAGGATCACTAGCATCCACTCAATAATGTGGTAATGCAGATCATCTAACTCTTCATAAATGGTATGTAATTCTGCTCGGTCAATCTGTGTGCTTTTGTTTTTATGCGAGATACTTCGCAAAGAGCATAGGACCTCTATGGTGTTGCCAAAAATAACAGGAAGAGATACTGATGGCTTGACAATAAATTCAGAATCATGTAAACGTGAAAAGTGATCCAAGTAACTTCTAAAGTTAGACCAAAGTGCAACATTTCTAACTGTGCAGAATTTCCTGTAGTGATGGCTGATGCTCGATGGTCCTTATACTCAAATGCTAAAGGGTTTGGTTGAACAGGAAGGTGGGATGACTTAAATAAAGTTGGAGGGTTAGGAAAGGGAAACTTTAGAACAAATGTTGTGGTTCAGCTCAAGAGAGAAGATGCGCCGAATTTTAATGATGAGTGAGAACTTTGCTGGGATTTTTTAAACAGAACTGGGCCAAATTTGAAATTGGAAGGAGTGGGCTCTTATAAAAGAAAGGAGGTTTAAATAAAAGGTACTGTGCTGGGAGGAAAAGGAAGTTTAGCACTTTTCTTTTGGTTTGGGCTTAATATCTCGAGAGAAGGGGTATGGGCATTTAATTAAGGAAAACGGTTGCTTTGAGACTATAACTATCAAATGGTGGGATTCAAAAAGAAAAGGCCTTAGAGATAAAAGGGTATTGGGCTCAGCTTTAAGATGAGAAGATGTTGGAAACATAATTTGTACTGCTGTTCCAATCTTATGACGCTGTGTGATGATTGATGGTAGTTGCTGCTGATTTTGGAGATGACCTTATAAAAAATAGCGGATTGACATGAGCCAACGTGTTACATTTGTAATGACTGGTTGCGACCTGTGTACTCGATGATACAGTAGAAAGATGTGGTAGTGATGAACTGCTTGATGATGACTAATGACTATTGATGTTATGGCTGATGGAAGATCTGGTGCAGCAGTAACTTGATGACCTGATGCAGCGGAGGATCTGAACAGTGATAAGGACGACCTCTTTTTAAACTTGGATCATGCTATTCAAAGAAAAATTATAACCAAAGACCAGGCTTCTGCTCTGATACCACCATGATGCAGCACCCAAAATAGGAGAGTAAAGAGGATAAATTTTCATCACTCCTGTGGGAATCGATGACCTCAGAATGGCGTGCCAGCAAGACGCACCCGTCCCAATAACCCTGAAATCTCAATAATTTGTTAGCTGAAAATCGTTGGGATTATAACTTAATTTCTGATGATGTCTAATTTAATCAACAAAAAGCCCTCATGAAAATTTACCAAAAATACCTAAAACTGGGAGGGTGCTTTAGCAACCATAAATCCCCGTTATCAATGCAAATGAAATAGAATTCGTATTTAGTCCTCATGAAAGTAAACACATTCAAAAATGCCCAGTTGCAATTCCAGCCCCCGTTGTTCTGTTCATAAGCTTCTTATCAGAACATGGGTTGGAAAGCTTTTGTAAATCGCTTTGTACTAATGGGGGCATCTTGGGGGGTGGTGAGGACAATAAAGCATTGTCCTCTTACTAGGTGGTATTGAGGCTTTGGTAGTTTCTAGTGGAGGCAAGGGACCATGGTCTAACAACTTCACCATGTCCATTATCCTGTAGTGATGGATTTTGAAAAGTCAAACAGTCTCTGGGTCGACTTTGAAGAACTGGGTATCATAGTACTTTTTGGGAGTTTTGCACAGATCAGTTTGGTTAGGAGTGCCTATAGTCATGTCATTAAGATTGCACATTACTTCATGAAGAAAGAAGGCATTTGTTGGTGGGGACGGTTAATTTTCTTTTTGGGGGTCATAACTAGTAAGTGCTTGGAGTATAGGGTGGAGAGTAGCTTGTGATCATGCTACCTCAGAATTCTCTTTTTTGTGGTTTTTCTTTTTTTGTGTCGACTCATGCGGGTTTAACAAGCGATGGCTTGCCTCTCTCCTAGACCTTGTAGGGACACTTTTGGGTAGGTATTGGTTTATTTCGGAGCATAGCCAATTGATCGCAAGATTTTGAAGAATTACCTCTTTTACTGTGGGTAATGTGAGTTTCTTGGGCGGGTCTGGAGTCCAAGGGTTAGGAGGGACCTTCATTACTCAGAGCTAGAAGCTGTGCTTCTCATCAATATGATGGCAGAGGCAGGTGGGGTTAACATTTTGTTCTCTTTTTCTTGTCACAAATATTAAAAAAGGTCTTTGGTCCTTGAAAACCAATAGAAAATTATTATATCATGAAGTGCCAAAGATGATATTTTGAATACCCACCCCAAAGGAGCATCACTATCACGGGGGTTGGAAATGATTGCTCTAACGAAACAAGTTCTTCATTTTACTGGTGATGGCAGATGCATCAAAATCTGGTGTTGCTCAGGAGACACTACAGAATGCCGTTCGTAGAGGCAAAGTTATGACAGAGCAAGAGGCTAGGCAAATATTTGGTGTCACCGAGCAGGCCAGTTGGGAGGATATTTTGCAGGCCGGTGTTTCTTGCACATCTTTCCTTCCGGTAAATCTTTATATGCTTTACTGAGGTCTTAGACGTTACCTTTAACATGCCTGCAGAAATACGAGACCTTGTTTGAGAGGAATGCCAAGAGTGGGAGTTTTTACCTTCAGTCGAAAGTTCAAAGGGCTAAAGAACGTTTAGAGACTGTATATCGAGACAAGGATCAAGGTGCTGCTGGTTGAGTCTGGCAGTACTGTACCTTTTTTTTCTTTGTATAGTTGATCTTCTAGATAGATTTAAAAAAAAACCTATTTGCAATAAATTTGTCATTCTTGTGTCCGGCCATTCTTTTTTATTTATATTCCCTAATTGCGCAACGTTTTATTTGTAAGATTTTGACCATCAATGTCCGGAGTTGTACCGTATAACATGGTGGGCATAATGACCATGAGTCCTGCGTAATATGTTGTAATGTAACAAGAATTTTAACAATGCCCCAAAAGTTGGTAAATGGTCCTTGCCAATATTCCGCGTATATAAGGTGGTTGTAATGCTACTGCACAATCTTTAATAGTACACGAGTATGCATTACTCAAGGACATTCTTTCCAAAAAGCTCTCATTTGGAAGTGTGTTTCGGTTAATCTGAAAGTGCTTAAGCTCTAGCATGAGATATGAATGAACTCTACTTTGTCTGATACCAGTTTCTTTGACGTTGCATTGAGATATGAATGAACTCTACTTTGTCTGTAGCCGTGTTTGCTGCAACGCTCTCAGTAATAAAGAGAAAATAGTAAACGATTTCCGACCTACCGCGTTCTTTGCTCTTTTATCTGTTAGGGGACCAACTCTTTTCTACCTCTGATACACTGTCTTCACTGAATTCAATTCAAAGCTAGCACTCTATTGCTGTGGCAATGCATTCTTCGATGGGCGTATGAAAGTATGTATAATGTACGGATCAAGATTTTTTGCTGTAGGGTGTACAACATTTAGCAACAAAAGATTGTCACTGTAAGTGTTTTGTCGCTGTTATACAAATTTATAATGACAAATTTTTGTCGTCTAAAAAATATTTAGCGGCAATTTTTTTTGTACAGCACCTTTATTTTACGGTAGATGATCCTGATTCAAAATGTACCAACTTGATCACCTTGTGTGAGAACCATTGCTCCTCTTGTCGCCTTCCACTGATAATAAGTCACATGATAAACGTCGCTGTGTAGCTTGGTTGCTCATATGGCTTCTTCTTCGAAGAATGGAATCTGTCTAGCCTCTTCTTCAAGCAGTTTTATTGCCACTCTCCTTTTATAGACAGGATTGCATGCATAACCATCACCAACAGTAACATGCCCTGGACCAGCAAAACAACCCTGTGAGGGGTACAGTGAATTGAGGCTCCAGGGACCTAAGGGCACGATACACATAAATCCTTGCATGGTATTCACTCTGCGTCCCTTGTGCCCCCTTTTAATTCTTTTTTGGTTCCGTACAGTCCTTCCTCCTGCTTACAGGCTTGATACGATTCTAACATACCACTTTTCGTCCCTTGGACTTTGGTCTGCCTCTGATTTCGACTTTGTCTTGTTGGGCTTCTTCCCATTCGATTTTGTCTCCCTCTAAAATTTTGAAGAAGTGCAGTGTTGTATAACACTTCACCCAAAGCTTTTGCATCCCGTCCTTTAGAGCAGAACCAAGAACATTATCGAATTTTAACTTTCCTAAAGAGAGAGATTTACTAACAGTTGTTACAAAGTTATTCCAAACTTATAGGCGACGAACATAGGTATTACAACTAACCCAATGTCGCCACCACGGCAATGTTGTCTTCTCCTTCGAGATATCAAAGGAAACTAACGATGTTAGAGCTAGTTGCAGAATTGTCAATGCTGCCCTTATCTCCAATAGTGTTCGTTCATTTGCCTTCGTCCCCTCTTGTTTCGTCCCTATCAAAGGTAGATGGAGATCCTTTGGACACAAATAATCTTCCTAATGCATCTTCCATCGTATTAAGTTCATATCGTTAAACCCTTTCCTTTTCCTTCTTCGGCAAGTGCTTCCACTCGAACATAATACTTGTGTGAGTTGGTCCCGCAATCTAATTTGGCCTTTAAATACTAGTTGTTATGAGTTACGCAGCCGTCTGCGCTGGATGACAAACTGCAATTAACGTGGTTTTCTTTTTGGCCTCTTATCTGAGCACTTCTCTAGATGAGAAACTTCTAATGAAAAAATGAATAGCTAAAATTGGAAAGTTGATTGATTGATAATCAAATTTAAGACTGCGTGCCTAAGACAAATCGTAACCTGTACTAACAACTCAAATAATATAAACGAACTAGGGGCATCTATCGATATCGATAGGAGGCAAGAAAACAGCATTCGCGGAATATCTGAAAGAGAGACAAATGATAAAGACTTGAAGTCAAGTCATTTGTTTGAGTTGTGTGTTGATTGTCCTTCCGTTGATCCTTCTTCCTTTTTTATTCTGATCTCTAGAAGTCGTTCGCTCCAGTCTTCTTATTTTGATTTCTTTCAAAAAGAAATCATTTGTTAACTGTTCATAATCGTTGCTATCGATTTTCCCTTATCAACAATTGTGCTAATTTATTCTGACACGAGTTGTCCATATGTCATCCACACTAACATTACCACCTCACATTCTACAGAAATCTGAACCGTCATAAACTGCCTCCATCATTACTTGATCCCGCAGTTAACCATCAATATATCAAATCGTTTTGTAATTCCTTTGATTATTCCTTGAGCGACCTTATTGAGCTCTCAAAAGATCACATTTTTTTTTATTCCCTCTACAGGTAATGATCGCTCATAGATTGCTTGGGAATGAGTTAGAGTTTGAGTGAGATTTTGAAGTGCCTACCACTATTTTGAGTAATAGAATCCCTACGTAGGTCAGCACGATTAACTTGTTCTATAAAGAACTTAAGTTTAGGTTGCAGCAGTTAAAGTTTTTCTTAGATTTTATATATATTGGAGAATTTGAATTAATTTATAATAGAAGCACTGGTATGTGTTGTTTTAACACACCAACATTCCCCCTGACTCGTGTGAACTTCATTTGTACGAGTCAATTCAATTTCTCTCCTAATTCCTTGGCAGCTACCTACCATTACTCCATTACTCGATACGATCGAATAGAAATAGGACTTTGGCATCCAATTTAAATCAATACCCTTTTGTCAATCCTCTTTTCACGCTAGCTTATCTCCTCGTCCATATCCTTACTTCTTCTTCTTCTCCGTGTGCCGATAATTTTTTTCGACTACACTTATGTCGATTGATCAACCATGGGAAAGAAGAAATCGATCCCTAGAGGCGATGAAGGAACCGATGTTCCTTTTCCATCCAATCCTCAATAGGACATATGGATGCTTAGAGACCATGTCTCTAACATAGATCTCGTGTTCTTGTCAGAGCTAAGAACAGCTATGAAAAACTTAAACCCTACATCCTAGGTCCTTCGTTTAGAGATGGGACTGCCTCTCTGCCTGGGTTTCCCATAGACGACCTGGAGACCCTGTTGCTTCATGAACCCCACCTAGCCTACCAATCAGGTTATGGCCCACTATCCTTGATCCCGATTGGGGAACGTGGATAGATTGATTATTAGTCGTTTATACAGACCAATAGAGGACTCAAGGCATACTTGAGCTAATCCATATGTCTAAAAGCCCTCCAAAGGTTGATCGCTGGCTTTTGGGTGTAGCTTTTTATTTTTGGTCTACCACCACCAACGCCTTTATGTTCAGGGCCAAGTGATTGACCATACTGTATATGATATATCTACCCTAATCGGGATCCTACCGATTGGTGATTATGCAAGTGCCTTAGTTAATCACAATCCTTTTGGCATAGTTTTCAAATCTTCCTCTTCAGCACCTCCCTCGGAAACTTCTAACCGATGGTACAAGAGTGGCATCGTGCTAAGAAACCAGATATCAACAGATTAACTGTCTTCTTGTGGATCTGGCTATCAAGGAATGTGTTATGTGTGGCAATTCTGTCACCAAAGAATATATCAATTTAGCCATCACCTTAGCTCATGGAAAAACATATGCCCTTGCCCCTTGTTTTAGGCAGCCTTTACCCCCCGATGAATATTGTGGTCACAAAAAAGATTCACTAAAGTGTAGTGGCCCTTTTTGGCTTGTTCAACTGTGGCTTCATGCCTAGTTTCCAGAGTTTCGTGAATAATCCCTCCTACCACCGCTCCTTATCTCACTTACGGCCATCGATTGTCTTTATGTGAAATCGATCCTCACACTTTTGGGTACTATTCCCATTTCTTCTTTGATTTTGATACCCCAATCTTTTCTTGCTCTGTCCCTTGGTCCTACCTGGTTCAGAGAATTGCCTTCTTTCTTGACGATCGATATGACTCCTAAAAGGCAAAAACTTTTCTAAAGTGTTTGTGCGAGTTTTCTATTTGGGCGATTCATACACGTGGTGGTGAAATAAGCAACACTTCTTCAGCCATCTGCAGCTTTGAGAGGTACACCCCTTCTCAGTTCGCCCATCAGTTTGGGCTTATTTAAGGGATCCCTGCTCCATTATTTATCAGTAATGGTTTTGTCAAGCCTAAATAAAAGTTGAATAAAGTGATAGCTAATCACATCAAAGCAATTGATTGGGATGTAGGTCAATTGATGCAAAGGTCTAAAATGAGAAACTTTCTGAACCAAACTGCTTTAGGTGTGAACGACTTTGAACCGTGGTATCAAAACGAAGTTTATCTGCTCTACACCAAAGATGTCCTTACCACTTGCCTGATTAATTTGTTGATTGATAATGCCACAAACCATGGTAGGTGTTGTAAGTGTCGTGTTTCATTCTTCTTTGCCCTTAATTGACTTTAATATTTTTGATTCCTTTTCTCAGGTGAAGGGACTAGCCAGACCCCTTCTAAAGGCAAAAGAAAGGTCATAGCCGGGGAGATTTCCTGAAAATTAAGGATAAAGAAAAAACTGATAGTTGATGCTCTGTAAGTGCAAAAAACCAGAATCCAGTCAGCTTAAATTGATGCACCGATTGATATTACTTAAAACTTGGCATCGAGAGTTGTCGAAGAAGAGGAAGAAAAAGATTAAAACCCCTCTTATTACGAGGTGAATGAACAAGCCATTAAGACAACCTGCTATTGAAAATCCCCTAACATCCTCTCAAGTAACTGAATCAGCTGGTCCTGGATTGGGGTCCAAGTTTAAAAGCCCTGTTGAGGCAGTCCCTTTAAGGAATGTTTTGCCTAATGCCCCAACTGCTGAACCTGTTCGATCAGTTCCTAAGACCACTGACCAAATCCCCCTATTTTAACAACTTTTCTTGCTCCCAACCAAGGTAAAGTAACATCTTCTAGCCCTACACCAAAAGCGCCGGTTGACAAGGGAAAGGCCCCAATGGTTGAGTTACCAACTACCGTTCTACCACCACCTCCAAACATCGAGGTACCCACTGTTAATACCTCAACTGTGGAGACTGAAATGTAGTTACTCGGAGTAAATTACCTATGATGAATATAAGGGGCCAAGCGCAAAGAACTACTGCTCCCTAAAGGCGAAAAGACTTTGGCTCTAAGAACCCGCTGTAGCTTTCAAACGTGACCTTTGAAGGTTTCTTTTATTGTCTTCTATTACTTTATACATGACTTTACCTCCGTAATTACTGTCAAGTTCTCACAAAATTTGCAGGGAATGTTCATCGACCTTGATAAGGAGTAGGACAAGCTTGAGGAAACTCAATCAGCAGAAGACGCCCTCTGACTCTTCTGAGGCTGTTGATCTCCCCAAACACCTCGATGAAGACTCCAAGTCCTCCTTAGATGATTTCTCTAGTGGTATTTCTGAGACGCCTCACGATCAAGCTAGGAACAAACCTATTCATAATTTGTTTTTTACATGATGAAGCGGTACCATGGGCTTACATCGTGGCATCGATTCTGACGAGGACCATCCTAATGATCCGTTAATCACTCCCATTGAAATTGATGAGCCATCACTTCTAGAAAAGGCTTATGATGTTATTCCAGATAAAGTCCCTACAACTATTGTCATCGCGCCATCAATCACTGTCTTCTTTGCCTTCTGGTTTTTCAACGAAAGACATTCCTTCCATGTTACAACATACTACTTCCTGTTCTTTGCCTCCTTATGAAGAATCTTCTCGAGTTACTCAGATAGTAACTGCCATTCCTCAGCCGATGTTTGATGACATCGATCTGAAATTTCAGCAATCGCAAGAGGCTATCAATGCCTTCATTGCACCTCTTCTTCCATCCAACATAGCCTCCTCCTTGACCAAGATTCCATCTAATCAGGCTATCGAAGCTGTCCTAGCATCACTGAGAGAATTGTTAGCTCACGATCTTGCAGATGTCTCGACTGATCGAGAAATTTTGTCTAGATTGAATGATTTAATCCCTGACAATCCTTCTTTGTTTTCAGAGGCTTAGACAGAAGCAGTAATCAACTTGAAGCCATGAAAACTTCTCATGTCATCTCATGAAGCCAAGGTATGAGTGTTAAGGCTGAGACAACAAAAGTAGAAAGAGGAATTTCCATTGTAGCTCAACAAATTCGAGAAAAATAGTTGTTGAATCAAAAGTTATCGGAAGACATCCAACATGTGTTCACAAAAATCAAAGCCCCGCAAACGAGAATAGCGAAGCTCAAGAAAAAGAGAACAAACTGAGACAACAAAAGAGCATCGTCTATCAGGAAGCCATTGATTTCGCCAAACCCTTGCAAAATCACTCAAGGGTGGCATCTCAGATTGCCTTTACGGACCAAATTATCTCCTAGGCAGAGACCCAATGGAAGACCTTTCAAGCTATTTTTAGGGCTTAGACTTGGATAGTTCCCTTTTATAACATGTGTACTGGACGACTTTATGTTAGCTTCAAGAACACTTCCGTTAAGTAGGTTTGTTGTAAGTTCGACCATTTTACTTTCGTAACAGCATTTTGCTCTTTATTATTTATGTTGTGCAGTTCTAGCCCTTTGGGCTAGTGTAAGGTTACTTTATCGATTAGCTCTACACCTTCCCACACAGAGGGGAAGTATTTCTTTAGAAAAATCCCATTTACTGGTTCGAACTAAACCTACCATCCTAAAGACTTTAATTAATAAGCTCCTCGAACTAAACCTACCATCCTAAAGACTTTAATTAATAAGCTCCTACTTTAAGGACTCTGTGCACATGAAATGGCCCTTCCAATTTGGGGACCATTTTTCAAATTTAGGGTCCCTGCTTCCAATGGGCAAAATAGTTTTTCATACTAAATTGCCCACTTCGAACGATTAGGCAGCACACTTTTATTGTAAGACCTACCAACTTTTAACTTTTGTGCATGTAACTTGTCCAAGGCATCCATCAATGCACATTCAGATCCTCTAGGTCGACTGACATAGCCTCATTAGAATCCGTAATCGGCAAACTATTTTGCATGGCTACTCTAAAGGATTTCACCATTGCTACCATAGGCAACACTGAATCATGTCCATAAGTCAGAGCATATGCTGTAACCTAATACTGGTTTTAGGAGAAGTCTAAAATGCCCATAATACTTCAGATAACAGTCGATGCCAATCACTCGGTGTATCCTCGACCGCTTTGTCCATGATGTGCTTTATAGACTTATTTGTAGCTTCAGCTTGCCCATTAGCTTGGGCATAATACGGAGTGGAGTTTAAAATAATAAACATGTATTCTTTGGTAAACTCAACTATTTGCCCCCAGTAAAAATAGACCCTCAATGTCATATCCCAAACTTTAGAAGCAGTTTAAAATAATTACCTCTGACCTGAAAAAAAAAATTAGTGTTAATTTTGAGCGGTGCTCAGGTATGGTTAGTGTAAGGGAGCTTAAAATGAATTTGTGACAAAAATATAAATTTGAAAACTTTTGAGGTCATTTTGTAATTCTGAAAAACTTTGGGAGCAATTTTGCAATTTTAGAAATTTGGTGCCTAGGTGTCAATTTTTCAGAGAAATTATTTTAGTGGATGCCACCTCTTGCTATGTTGTGTGATGACTACTCCATGTAGTTATAAACTAATGGGTTGTGGTTGTTTTGGAAATTAGAGAATTTAAAAGAGAACAAATTTAAGAAATGGAAGAAAACAAGGAGGAAAAAAAAAACAGAACAAGAACATAAAAACATGAAAAGAAGGAACAAAAAGAAAAAAGAGAACAGAGAAGAGAGCTTCGGTCAGGAGAAACAAAGGAGAGAGGAAGAAAGAGAAAGAAGGAGAAAAGAAATGAATTGGGGGAAAATCCATGAAGGTAGTCTCCCTAATTTTCATTTTAGTGTGTGTATTGTGTGAAGTGGGTGTGCCATGTGTGAATCTGTCTGTGTAAGGTTCGGTTTTGGGATTATGAGGGTGTGTTTGTGCGTAATTGTGTATGTAAGGTATATGTATGTGTGTATTTTAGAGATGTGAGCTTTGCGTGTGTGTTTTTCAGTGTGTCAGTGTGTGTTGCTGTGTGTATGTGTGTGTTTCGGGTGAGTGTGTGTGATCATATGTGCGTAACATGAGAATATAAGGTGCGTAGGCTGAGTTTGTTGGTGTATTAGTATATGTGTAAGTGTGTAAATGTGTTTGTGGGTAAAGGTAATATCCCAATCTTTGGTTTGAACTTTTAGTAATTTCTAACAATTTTACTTAATTTTTAGCAGCAAATTTTTACAAATAAGGCGTCTTTTAGCGACATTGGCATGAGCATTGTGATTGTTAATTAAGGAAAGCAAAGGAAGCACCTTGAGAAATTATTACTATTAATTAGGGTTTAGTATATAATTGATGTTAAATCTTTGTTTGGCTATTTTTAGATGGCAGCGAGATCTTGGGGAGAAAAAGGAGGAATGTTTGGAAGCAAGTAAAATGTACGAATAGAAATACACACACACACACACACACACACTACCTATAAAAGTATGAATCATGTAAATCATTTTATTCCCTTTTTGCCCTTCGTTAATCGCTGCAATAACAATCCTACCCTTTCATAAATACTATTATGAATTACTAATTTTGTAATCATTTCTGGTTTTGTCCTCTGTTAGTTATTCCAATGACAACCCTACCATTTCCTAATTATTTTTTTTCTAATGCGTTTAATGAACATTAGGTCATAAATTTAATCTAAACCTATATTTAAACATTGGGAAACAGAATGTGTGGTTGCAAGAAAATATGTTTATGTGTGTGTGGGTTTGTGTCTATATTACCTATAAAATCTACATCTTTAACTATCTATATTTACATATAAAAGTAAGAATGTTGTAAATTATTTTTGGACGAATTATGTCCTCTGTTAATTACGTCAATTACATTCTTAGCCTTCTTTTATTAGGCTCTTTTAAATTTTGATAAAATTAAAAGGACATTGGGTAATAAATCTATTCTATACACTGGAAAATGAAAAGTGTGATGAGAAAGAAAAACAGAACAAATAAATTTTTTATTATTTTCTTTTTAATTTGGTTAAATTAGAATAAACATTAGATATTGAACTGGTTAATGCGACTTTTTTTACTTGCATTTTTATGTTAGCAAACAATTAACCAATTAAAAAACTAAAAAATAAAAACTAAATAAAGAAACTAAAGTACGTGATAAATCAATTAAGAAACAAAAGATTGTTGGAAAAACAAAAAAATGTTAAATATGCATGAAAAACACACGGCTTAAATATAATACCAATTTGAACTGAAAATATGTTCGGTTATTGCAGTTGAAGATCAGGTGTTTTGCATTTTTTATTGATTGAATGCAAAATACTTGGTCTTGAAAATTACAAATCTCAACCATAAACTAATTTAACAAATTATAAAAACAAAGACGTAGATCATTCTTTTAATTTCTTTATTTGCTTCTATTTTCAGCATTACTATCAAAACATTTCTTCAATCGAAAAGCCTATAACGAATATTTTCAAATTTTGAACTGATATCATATATATATATTTTTTTCAAAAACAAGTCACAAAAGAAATAAGAACATAATTGAATTGACATTATTTTGATTCTAAAAAAATAACAATATTATCTTAAATATTACTCTCAATTATTTTCACGTGTCACGTGTGCGTGCCACGCGCGTGCTCTGTACTGGTATATATAAAAGGATAAATGGAGTCAACAAGAAAAGGAACAAAGGAAAAAGAAGGGGGGAGGGGGGGTGAAAAGAGAGAAACAGATAGACAAAGAAGAAAAAGAGGGAGAGAGGCGCCGGCCCTAACACTTCTACAACGCCGGCTTAATCTTTGATCAACCACCCCTCTCCCCCATTTCTTCGGCTACACCTATTGTTGCCGGTGTCGAATCTCTTTGGTGCAGGACATCAACGAAACCATCATCTCCAGGAATTCCAACCGCCACCTCCAAGCCACCGCGTGATCGCCGCCGCCGGCAACATACTCGGTCTCTGATGGTGATTTCGGCCGGCGCCACCACCTAGAGCACTGCCCAACGATGCAAGCAAGGGTGGCTTGTGGCTGGGCTACTTGATTAAGGGACGTAGGAAGAACTCACGACAGCCACCGACAAAAATTTTGGTGACGGGATTCCGGCCAATAAAGGCGGTGCCGGGACAGCCACCAGTCCACCCATTAGCGGGTTCTCGATCCAGCTGTTGTCGCCACTAATTCTTCCCTTAGATTGGCCAGATTTGCATGTACAACCGGTGACAATCGTGGCGAGGGGACGCCGACGAGACCAACCACGACACCTTCTCCTCTGTCTGCCATTTCAAAGTCACGGCCGGCGGACCAATCTTGATGTCATCTACGAATCAATATGTTGGGGATTGATTTTTTTGAAATGGGTGTTGGTAGTGTGCTTGTGTTAGTTGTTATGTGTAATGGTGGTCTAGTGGCGATTGCTAATGGGGTGCACTGTCTGTGTATTATAATGGACAACCATGGTAGTTTGCGTATAATGGACAACCGGGGGGCTGCTGAAATGGCAACATGGCGGTGCTTGCAGTGCTGAAATGGAATGAAGTGGGTGGTTTGTATGCGTGCAGGAGTGGGTGTACGCTGTGTGTCTTTGGCTGATTGTAGGAGTGGTGGTTGTTGGATTATAGTGTGTAGTAGAGTGTGTTTAGTGGGTGCCGATAAGAGTTTGTGTGTGAATCTATGCGTGCACGAATGACTGTGTGTGTAGTGTGTTTCGGGGAAGTGTGTGAGTGTTTTAGAGTGTGTGCGTGAGTTCACAACGTGTTAGTGTGTGTAATATCGAGTGTGTTTGTGACTGTAGGTGATGGATATGTGTGGGATGTATGATTTCTAGAGTGTTTTAATTGGTGTATGTAATTTATGGAGCTGTGTGTGCTGTAAGGTGAAGGTGTGAGTGGTAGGAAATGGAGTAGGTGGGTGAAGAGTGTGTATGAATTAGGTTGTTGGAGGAGAAGATGGTGGAAAGCGTCGCTATAAGTCTATTATTTCCTACAGCTTATATTTTAATTTTTAAAAGCCATTTTCGCTTGATTTTGTCTAAGTGCAAAATTGTAAATTCATTTTTTTTTTGTAAGATCTATGATATGTAATTTTCTTGAATTTTTTCGTGTCCTCGAAGAGCGTGAAATGATTTTATCAGAAAATATGGTTCTTGATTCATTAAAAATAGTAAATTAGATTATTTTTACCTGAAAATTTTACACTGACTTTTTATCACTGAAATGTTTCAGTGTCTAAAGTGTTAAGACTTTTCAGTATCGTTTATGATCTGTAATGACTTTGGTCGCCTTGTGCGCCGTTAAGAACTGATAGGGAGTTTTTGGAATAAAAGAATATTTACCAGAAAACTTTTTGACATGTTTTCAACTTAATACTTTCATAGAGCTATTTTGAAGTATTTTGAAAATTTTGTGGTGCTTGGCCGACATGTGGTATTTTGGTATTTTTACGTCGGGATATTTTGGTAAATTTCCATATCGGATGGTGAATTTAGTGGTATCATGCGCAAGTGTATCGCATGCTTGTATAAGTGTGCATTATGCATGCATTTCTTTATTTTGTACAAGGCTTATGGTGCGAATGCTATGGGTGCGAGTATGTGTTGTGTCGTTGGTTTGTGTGTGTGTCTTTGTAAGAGGAAGTGATATAGAGAAAGAAAGGGAATGGTTAGCATGAGCTCTAGAGATTAACTGAGTACTATTTAGCGCAAGGTTGCTTGGTGGGTTATTAAAACAGGTGAATTGATGGACGTTCGGCAATAGTGATGAAATGCCAAGAATGACATGATGAACTGGGCATGATATTGGATGGGTTACGTAGCAGGCGGTTGGATGCGGCGTCTGAGTTTTTTTGATAAAAATCCAACAGGAAACCTGCATTTTTATCAATGATGCCCTTTAGGTTATAGTGAAGTTGGGGTTATGGAGATGAAAGAAATGACCCTGGCGGTTCTGTTAGTCAGAAGTAACAATTGACCATCGCACCGGATTTTAGATCGAGGAAATGTGTCAGAGTTAAGCAATTGACCCTTTGATTGAACTAGTGTTTTTATATATACTGTATATGTTTATCTACTGTTAAAAAATGGTATTTATCAGCTTTGACTGTTTTAATTACGTTTAACTGCTCTGGCTTGATTTGCCAAAAAACTTTTACTAGTTTATTTCTCGTTAAAAGCCGGACCAGCATGTAAATTATATTTTGTTTAGAAATTGTAATGGAACTCAGATTTGAAATGTTTGATACAAGTGAGATGTTTTGGTATTTGACGTTATTGTGAATATTCAACAACTTGAAAACTATCAAAAGGGGTGTGATTTGATGAGTGGTTGTGTTTACGATATCCAACGTGAAAAGTTAGATTTCAGACCCTGGTCAACGGGGCTTGTATGTTACTGTTGCTTGTGATTCGGCCTTACGTCCACATAATTATTTATCTAGAGTGTAGGAGGGATTTTGGGCCCTAATCAGGGGGGCTTGTATGCTGACCGCATCATATCATTTAAGCTGATGTTGGGATGGAATTGTTTGTCGTGAGGTTTTGTACTTATTGTTTTATGCCTCAGTGTTGTTTAATGTACTCTATTTCGTTTTACCAAATGATTACTAACTATATGATTTTAGATTTGTTAATGTTGCTATGATATAAGGTGAGTTACTTTTTGGCATGCTATGGTCCACCTAGTTGAATCATTGGTCACTTACTGAGCATGTGAAAGCTCACTCCTTATCATTTCAGGTTTGAAGGTAAGGTGATAGCGGTGAATGTGTGACTACAACCTTAGGGTGGAGCTCCAAACACTGCATTAGACGAGTTGAGTTCTAGTATATGTGGTTCTTGTAAGAAGGACTGCTATGACATTTAAACAATAGATTTTTATTTGAAGTTGTATAGGTTTTAATTTTCGCTGCAGTTCAAGTTGGTTTTAGCGAGTAAGGCCTGTTAGAGCCCTTGGTTAGAGTCCATCGGGTTTGCGGCCGATCATGGACCTAGCTCACGGGCCCACCTGTGGGTTCGGGTTGTGACAAAAGGGAAGGGGAGAAGTGTGTTACTGAAGTGGGTGATTATTTGGGAAAAGTGAGCTGCCGAAGGACAGGGATGATGAACAGTAGCCATTTAGCGATATTAAGTATTGAACTCAAAAAAGTCATTAAAGATAATTTTATTTCAGCAGTTTTTTATGAATTTTTAAAATATGTTTAGAAATTTATTTGGACAAACTGTAACCCCTTTTATTTTTACAAGACCTACGACTTGGAATTTTTTGTGTTCGCGAATGATGCTAAATTAGGGTATCGATTAAAAAGAATTAACGATTTAATTAGAAAAACCTTATTTTGTTGAGATGTTTTATTATCTAAAATTTTGTGCCATTTTCAGGTCAATAGATATTTTTAGTAGAACCGGTTTGAAGTGCTCGGTCCAGACACCAGTTCGAAATTTTCGGGTAAAAATTTTTTAAAATATTTTTTAGTATAAAACTGACTTTAGGATGCTTAAAATAGTGTTTAAAGAGTATTTGAGAATTTTCTGGTGACGACAATGCTGGGGTATTTTCGTAATTTGTCACCTAGAGGGAGTATTTTGGTAATTTCACCTATAAAAGGTATTTTTGGGTAAAGTCACATGCATGAAGGTTATTATAGTGATTCTACTTACTGGAAGGCCATTTTGGTGATTTAAGTAGGGGGGGCATTGTGAGAATATGCATGAGTCAGTATTACATTAAGGTATTGTAGTGTAGACTGTATTCTAATCATTGAATTGTTCCATCTAGGTTCAAGCAATAGACTTCCGGTTAAATAGCTTAACTTGGGATCTAGGTAAGGGTTTCTATCTGAATACTAGGAAAGAATTCTTATTCGAACCCTAATTTTGATAATTGGTGTTCGTAAGTATGCTTTTGATTTGCTTATAGCTATTATCAAACACTGAGATGTGCATTTGATATCAGGATGTTATTGCCAAGAAAACCCCAACATTGAACCTAAATCGATTATTTAGAAATCTTATCGATGCTTGCCTGTTATTGCATGCTGAGAAAATTTGATATTATTGTATTCTTTCTTCTAAATTGTTATGCCTAAATTCGATAACCATTTGTAATCGTGCTTGTTGCTTGTTTGTGGGTATTCTAGAATTTCAAGCAATGAATCATAGCATTATGTTTATTTGTTATTGAAACCCAAATTGATTTCGATGATTTGAGTTCATGTTAATACTCATTGTTATTGTTGATTTTGTGTTGACCTGGGGCATTGTATAGTGGGGAGCACAAGCTAGTGCCCAGTGGGACAAGCATTCGTACATCATGCATGCGTAAACTATGTTATGCATTGTCTGGATGTCATTGCATATTGGCTTTGCTTGAATGATATCGTATCTATCCAGGATCAACAACTTCGAATTTAATTACATTGTATCTTATAGTGATTGTTACAGAAATGACTCGAAAGGATTGTCTCAAATGGTTTGTGCTTGTTTGAAATCCCTCCCCAGATTGCCTTTGAACTCGTTTTGAAATCTTTTGGAAAACCATCATCGTATTTTGGAATGATGGCTTGAAATTGATCTTTTATTGATCATTTTGGAATCTGTCTTGATTATTATTGTTTATTTTGATATCTATTTATGATAATTTTAACCATTTTGGAAATCTTCGTGCTATTTAGATCATTTGAAATATTTTTTGGAAATCATCGTGGTTGGATTCTTTTGAATCGTTTTGTAATTCTTTCAGTTGTCCTTGTACGACCTTAACGAGCTCTTGAAAGCTCACCTTTCATTTGCCTTCCTTCTGTAGGTAATGACCAGCTGTAGCATGCTAGGGAATGGATTTAGAATCTGTGTGAGATTCCGGTGAGCCCACCACTACTATGTAGTGAGACCCCTGTGTGAGCCGATACCGTCAACTCGTTCTATAAGGACTCGAGTTTGTAAAGAACCTAGGTTTTAAAGGTTCAAGTTTAAGCAGTTTTGTAATCTTGTAATTGAAGTATTTGAGTTGATATCGAGTTAGATGCTTTGAAGTATGAGTTAGTAAACATGTTTTGGTATGTTTGATGTGATGTGGTAGGTTAACGTTCTGGGAGTTCGGGGCGATAGAGTTTTGGATTTCAGAGATGTTACAGTTGGTACCAGAGCAGTTCAGTCTTATGGTATTAAGAGCTTAGGTATATGATTCTGTAGGCATGGAACCACGGAGTATAAGTATTTGATTTCGTAAGCATAGAACCATAAAATATAGGTAACACGATTCTGTAGAATAGTATTTGGTTGATGAGAATGGAGTAGGATGACGGTAGATTAAGAAGTCTGCCTTTGACTTTTGATTGTGTTGTTCTTTAGACACGTGTTAGAACCAATGGTGGCTGTTAATTGCACCAATATAGTTCGCACTCATAGCACTGGTGGTTGAGATAGTTGGGGGGTGGGGGGCAGAGGTCCCCATTAGATGAGATTCCAGTAGGGTTGTATCAGAGGAGCAAGGATCTTTTCTTGCATTAGAAAGACATGACAAACAATTTTTAGATTGGGAAATGCACTTTATGGAGGTTCTATGATCGTAGAGAGGCACCTCTAGGGAGGAATAGCATAATCTAGAATCGATGGTTACGGTTCCGATCACTATGAGCCTGATTTTGACTTGATGACATAGAATATGGCCAACCAGTAGCAAGGAGTACCAAATCTGGTTCAACCATAACCACAACCTCAAGATGAGAGTATCAAAGGTGAATTTAACAAACAAAATGTGATATGTTTTTTTTTTAGGGGGGGGGGGGGGGTCATTGGACCCTATGGAGGATAACCACATGGTATCGGATACCATAACCACATGGTATCGGATTTAGACATCGTTGGGAGAATCTGATTGTTTCTGCGATTCTCTGTGATGGTACTGTCCATGTAAGAGATAGAAATTTTCCTATGGATCCTATTTTCATTTGCTGTTTGAGACTCTGATATCGTACAACGCAGGTATTGGTTATCTTCTAATCATGCATTCGCATATTGTCAAGGGAAACCCTAGTAGCATTTGGAAAGTTCATAAGGTATGAGTAGTAATTAAGTTGGTGATTTGATTTATGAGTAAGAATAGTGTTTTGGAGAATGACTGGTGTTAAGGCTAAAAGTTTGGTTAACCAAATCATCCTTATCCAAATCTATTGGGTTATCCACAATTTGCTTGTACTCTAGTAGTGGTGGAACTACGTAGTCACCAGGGGGGCTAATATGCCCCCTGAACTTTATTTTTTTTCATTTCACTTGCTTTGTCTCTCTGCTCGACGCTTTTTCCAATCTCTATCGACTATCGCCTCTTTTTGCCCTACTCTCTCAAACACACTCTCTCTCCCCCTTGAATCAAGACAGTCGAGAGATTTAACCGAAGACTGGCCTTATTGTTCTCGGACTGAGAGAAGATTGGTGACGGCAAGCTGGGCGAGGGACCTGCGATGATGACAAGGACTCCACTAGCCAACATTCCACTGCCAGCGATGGTAATGAGGAATCTGGACTCCACCGGTGACCCGTGATCAGTGAACAGTCAACTGCTTTTGGCTTTTTGAATTTGAAGTACACATTTCCTGCTTGCTAATTGATTTGCTTTCCTAATTTGCTTTCCAAGTTCCTGATTTGCTACATAAACAATTTTTAATTGCATAAATCTATGTATTTTGTTGATTTTTTCAAGATATTCATGCTTGATCTTGAGCTTGTTTGGTTAATTTGTTTTAAATTAGGAGGTTGAAATGTACTGTTGTGTTGAAATGTGATGTTATGTTGAGATTTTTAGGTTGATCTTGAGCTTAGGAGCTTGATGTATAGTTGTGTTGGAAAGTGATTTAGTTTTAAAATTGGGAAGTTGATCTTGACCTTGAAATGTACTTTATTTAGCTATGTGATGTGATGTTGTGTTAGAATGTGATGCTGTGTTAAGATTAGGAGATCGATCTTGAGCTTGAGCTTAGGCGGTTGATCTTGAGCTTGTACTGTTGTGTTGGACTATGATTTAGATTTAAAATTAGGAGGTTGATCTTGAGCTTGAAATGTACTGTTATTTAGCTATGTGATGTTGTGTTGAGAACTTGATATATCGAGATTTTATTCTAATTTTTTTTTCTTTCAAAATGGAAAATTTCTTTAAAAAGAAAGCAGACTTGGAAGAATCTTCACAGTCTAATCAGAATGATTGTAGAAATCAAGTTCCTTGCACCAACTGGAATGAAATCCTGGTTTGCAACTGCTTGGCCTTAACTCCATCACTTGTTTTTGATCCATCAAACGTCATATTACGAGGAACGATACCAATGTAAAATTCATCTTCTTGCATCCTCACTAGGTTGATCTGCCAAGAATCTGCCAACAGTTGGTCTTTAACAATCTTTTGGAAAATAAACTTTAGACTATATTCTATCAAGGCCACTATCCAATTGCCTATTTTACCCCTCAAGAACTGGTCCTGTTAGAACATATGATACTAAATCAGTACATGCAATAACTAGCACTTTGAAGGGTAACAAATTGTGTCTCAGTTTAACAACAGTAGAATACAGAGTTAAACATAATTTTTCCACATCGGAGTACTTTTGCTTTATAACATTCAAACTTCTACTAAAATAATAAATCGATTGCTCGTAGCCTCGATCATTTTCCTGGGATAGCAAGCTATAAAGTGAACAATCTACCGCTGATATATATAGCTTTAATGGTTTCCCGATTCTTGGTGGCATCATAACTGGAACTTGATCAGATAGTCTTTAATCGCTTGAAAAGCCTGTTCATGTTCTGGTTCCCATTGATACTCGAAATCCCCTTTTAGTCCTAACAAAGTTTAGAAACTTTTTGTTTTCCCTGTCAAATTAAAAGGAAATGCTGAAGCTCTTTCTTATTAGAAGGAGGTTTAGCGTTAATAATGGCATTTGCTTTATTCTTATCAATTTTGATTCCCTGTTGATGGATTAGGAATCCTAAGACATTTCCTACGGAGACAAAGGCACAATTCAATGGGTTCATTTTCAACCTGTGTTTCCCCACCCTAACAAAGACATCCTTCAAATGCCGTATACGTTCTTGGTAGTTACTCAATTGACTACGACACCATCGTTGTATACCTGTAGAATTTTCCCAATCATATCATGCTCTGACAAGTAGCTCCAGCATTTTTTAGACCAAAGAGCATCACTACCCATTCACACATTCCAATTGATCCTGGACATCTAAATGTAATTTTTTGTATATTGTTTTGATCAATAAATATCTTATTATACCTAGCATTACCATTCACAAATGACATGATTGAATGCTTTGATGCCGAATCAACTAGTAAAGCTACCACAAGTATCGCATATTGATCTTTATGAGTAGCACTGTTTAGATTTCTAAAGTCGATGCAAACTGACAATTTGCTGTTCGTTTTTAACCTTGCTTGGTCGACAACTTGTGTTCAACAAGTTTTTCTATTCAGACCTGGCATATCCTCGTAATTCTTGGCAAATCCGTATTTATATTCTTTAACCAACGCCGTTATCATTTCTTGTATATCACTTGATAGTTGAGAACTGACAAAAATAGGCCGTGGGTAGCCTCTGTCCCTAAATGATCTTGAACCTCAGCTTTTAAGTTATCCAATTTAGAAGGGGCCAATCTCAGATCTTGTACCTTGATTCTATCGAACCGGTCTCGGTTGTCATCTACTATGCATTCTGCCCAATTAATTATGGACAATCTTCCTATCCTTTTTTCCAAAGTGTACACCATCATCCTCTAAAATGTGGCTATCACATCATCTTTCTCTTCTTCTTTTTTGCTCACTCCCACCTCCGAACCATTGACCATTGTTGGTTGCATTTTCAGCTTCTGAATATCACTATCCTTCTTCTATTTCGAACAAAAGGCTCCCTTTCCTTTTCTCAACTTCTTCCTTTTTGGGTGTCTATTCATTAGAAACTACTTGGCTTGCATATGAGACAGATATACTGTCTCCAGGTCTAGTCACTTTGTCCCTATTTATCTGTATCTGATCAACTGCAGATTTTAAACGATCAAGATATTTTTTGCACATGAGCAATTCATCGTCCGAAAGCTCCAGAGGCTCTACGCGCCTTGGTGATAGATGTGATAACCTGGAAATATAAACAATTAATCTAGCCGTGAATTAGATTAATTAAAAGGGGCTATTTTTTTATTAAGTAGCATTATGTGGGTGATAACTAAGTGTTAGGGAGTTAAATAAGGGGTTAGTGTGGCCTTGGGGGTTAAAATACAATTTTAAAAAGTTAGGGGGGAAAATATAATTTAAAAAATATGGTGAACGGGATGCATATACTATTAAGTAGCATTATGACAATTATGAGTGGGTGTTAGGAAGTGAAATGAGGGGTTAGGGTGATTTTGGGGTCAAGTGGCAATTTCCCAAAGTTGAGGGGCCAAAATGCAATTTTGGAAATTTGAGGAGCTAAAGTGCAAATTTTCAAAGTTTGCAAAATGTGTCACAAGTTGGAGAAACCAGACCCTGCATGGTGGCCACCTCCTGTTTTATTAAGCTGATTCAAGGTTGGAAATAATAAAATAAAAGTGGATAAGATTCTTGGAGTAAAAGATATAAAAGAAAAATTTTGGGGTGTAAAAAGGAAATAAAGCAAAGCTTAGAACTCGGCTGAAGAGCAAGAACAGAGAAGAGTAGCGGGAAGTAAAAAGAAAAGAAAAAAAGAAAGAAAAAGAGGAAGAAGAAGGAGAAGAAAAGGAAAAAAAGGAAGAAAGAACCCTAAATTCATCAGGGTAATCCCTTGATCCTAAACCCAATTTGCGAAAATGTGGAAATTCGAATGAATTTGGTTGAAGAATATGCGACATACATATGGGCATATATATGTTTTGGTTGTGTATGTATAATCAGGGATGGGGAATTTAAATGGATTCTTGTTGGAAATTGGGTGTAGGAGAACCTAAAAATGGAGAAAGAAGAGAAAATAATTGGGGTTTCGCATTAGGTGTGAGTTTAGTGTGCGTTTGAGGGTGTGTTAGTGTGTGTTCTTCGGGTTTGAGAATTGATTCGAATTGTATGTTTGCAATCCTGTGTAATGATGTAAATTAAATAGGTTAGGGCTTCGACGATTATATTATTATGAGTTTAATTGATTCAATATGAGTTATTGAGAAGATTCGTGCGTGATTGCGAGAGGAATGTACCAGGTATACGGCTGATTGAAGGAGGAAGATGAGTGTGTGTGTGTGTGAAGGTGAACTCGTGTGTGTGTTGATGTGAATAGTGACTGTTTTTGTCACTAAAGGTAGAAATTAAATAAATAGGTTCTAATTTGAATTTTCAAAAATAGTTAAAATCAGATTTAGCCTAGGTATGAAAAAGAGACCCTAGTTATTTTTAGGAGACCTATATCGTAAAAACATTTCAGATTTTTTCGAGATCAGAAAGCAGGTTAACGGATGCGGTAAGTTTGAAACTTTATGGTGAAATTTAAAATATCAAAAGAATGTGGTTTTGTGCAAAACTTTTATGAGGACTCTAATATACTGAGATGTTCCATTTTTCAAGATTTTGGGTCATTCCGAAGCAGTTAGCTATTTTTGGCTGAACGGACTTTTATGCGCTTGGTCCGGACACATGTTTGGGATTTTCGAGCAAAAATTTTCTAAAATGCTTTTTAGCTCAAAAATGATTTCACGATATGTAAAATAGCATTTTAAAGTGGTTTTGGGATTTTTATGGTGCTGGGAACCCTCAGGGGGATTTTGGTAAATTGTCGCTCGGAGAGGGGTATTTTGGTAATTTTCTCTATAAAAAATTTCCAAGGGACTTGTTAGTCCGATAAGAGTTGTAAAACACTTGAAAGGTTGTTTTGAAACAGATTTGGGGTGTTGGGGTGGTAGTGAATCCTCAAGGGATATTTTGGTAATTTGTTGCCCAAAGGGGTACTTTGGTAATTTGCCATGTTGGGGCTAAAAATTTTGCAAACGCGTATTACTAAGAGTCCAGAATGGTAGGAAGTGAGGAATGGTGTTAATACATTGAAAGCGAGATGGTTGTTATCACTAATGCGCGATAAGGCTAGGTTAAAGATCCAATTATTGGATCGGGTTAACTAGCTGTCATAAAACGCTATGAGTGGTTAAAGGGGAAGGGGTAGAATAAGTTGTGCGTATATGTTGAATGATGTCTAATGAGCAGAGTATTATTTAATTAGGTGATGCAGCTCGTTGTGATAAGAGATTGCGAGTTGCTTCAGCTATAAACCAATCAGGGAAGGACAATGCGGTTCTATTATGCTAATTCATTGTTTTGATTAGCATACTATGTTAATGATGTTTATGTTAGACTTTTGCTGTTATGGGTGGGTTGACACCGTAGTCATTATGACCGGTATACATATATTTGAAATTGCCGTTGAGGACTTAGGGTAGAATAATTCCCTTAGTCTGTCTTGTTGATAGAATTTAATGAGGATGATGCGTGTCCTAATATGCTATAATTCTATTCGATTAGCATACCTAAAGTTGATGATGATATTGTGTAGGGGTTGTTGTGTGGTGGTTGTGAGATGCCGACAATTATTGATAGCCGATATCTCTTCTCTTTGAGAATACCATTGAGGACTTGTGGCAACTTCTCCCGAGTCCGCCTTGTCGTTGATGATAATGTTGTTGAGGTCGTTGCGTTGTTGTTGTGAAATTTCAGCACTTATTGATAACCGACATTTCTCTTATGTAAGAACGCAGTGGAAGGCTTGCGGCAAACTTCTCCCAAGTCCACCCTGTTGATGATGTTACGTTGAACTCTTGTTGTTAGGTCTAAACACCGGTTGATCTTCTGATCTAGTATTCCTTGTTGAACTATGTTGTTGAGGACATAAGGTGGAATAAATTTTCCCTTAGTCCACCCTGTTGAGGAAGTCTTGTTGCTTGGCTGTAACGTGGTTAGGGAAAACACTCTAAATGAGTTCCCTACTTGTTGTTAGGGTCTCTTCTATTTACTTGAGACTGAGATGAACATCCCGTAAAATGGGACTTCAATGTGAGGAGGATGGCCTATGAATTATGATCACTGATCAAAAAGGATGAATGTCGCTCGAGCAGAGTCTGTGGTGTCTGGTTGAATCCTGTCCGTCGTGTCCATGTGCATTGCATCAGATTTTCTTTTGATGCTGATGATTTTAATGATTTGTATTTCAATGATTTTTATCTTTACGACCTTGGATTTCGGGTTCACTTGCATAGTCGGTCAGTCAGTCCAGTCCATGAGGAGGTGGCAGTAATGCTGTTTTGTTGGGCCTTAAAGCCGCTCAGTCTAACAAAACAAAAATTATCGTTTGACAGTTATGCTGATGTCAAAAATTTATTGGGACTCTTGATTCATTTCTATCGTTGAGATGATTATTATTCCTCCGAGTCACTTGAATCATTTGTCCATGATACTCCTCGTGTTGTCTTTACTGGGCGATTTGCGCTCATTCCTATATTGTGCAGGCTATAAAGTTAATCAAGGAGAACCTTCTAGAAGGAAAAAGAAACAAGCTAGAAAAGTTGAGCAAGGGGATCAGTTGTGTGAGGTAAGACCAGCTAGGAATGATAGGATAAGGATTGAGTTGCGAGATAGGTTGTTAAGAGTCCTACGGCTAAAGTCGTATATTAGGTTGTAAACATTCATGTTGTTTAAAGACCTGAAAGTCTTTCGCTGCAGTATGATGTATGTTTGTAAGAAAAAATTTTGTAAGGACGCATTTTGGAGCGTCTATTAATGATATATGAGTATGAGGACGTAGTTGCTCGGTATTCAGCACATGGTTTTGAATGCAATTATGATCGATAACTCAGCCCGGTGACGTCACCTGGGTTGAGGGTTTCGCAAGTTGGTATCAAAGCTTAGGCAAATGATTCTGTAGACTTTTGAAGTGTTTGGTGGAAGGCCTAAGTTGTTGATGAAAGGAGTAGAAGAAGAACCTTGATGATTTGGCTCAATCAGGGTGATCGTTAAGATATGTGGATTGAGGTTGGCTAAGGCATATTTATTCATGACCTCAGCGTTTCGCCATTGATGTGGGGAATGGAAGAAAGAGTTGGTTAACCTAGTTTTAGAAGAGTGGTTTGATGATGATAAGGTTGCGGTGTCGGATCTTAACAAAAGGATCCTAATGAGAATGTAGATGAGATGGAATTAGGGTTCAAAGAACCGAATCGAGGTCCGGTAGAAATTGAAATAAAAGGACCTAGTAGAGAAAGATGGTTGAGGTAGAGCACTTTTATTGTGTGAACCGTAATGGAGAGATGAGGAGCTGAGGCTGAGAATGAGTAGAATTTTAATAAGATTTTAGGAGAAAAGTTACTGCCAAGTGATAAGGAAAAAAAGGGACTCATTGGCAAGTCAATTCGAGTCCCAAACAAGCGGTATTGACTAAACGATAGAGAGATTGAAAGTTGAATGAGAGGACATGAATTAAGTATTGAATTAGATATTAAGGGAGACGGTGGATGCCCATATGCAGGTCACTCAGAAAAATATGACATGTTGTTCGTGATTGCCCTCTTGATAAGGCAATACCTGAAGACAAGCAACAATTGATTCTAAGAGAGAGTCAATCAACAATTGGTTCTAAAGTTAGCTAGTGTGGATTGAAGCTGATCATTATTGAAGGAAGGTTATGGCTTTTCTCAGGTTGATAGGGTGTACGAGTAGGGGTGGAGTCCGATTTTGAAGTCGGACCTATAGTTGTTATTGAGAAGGAGAAGGGTGATGGGGAATTAGTATCATTTACATACTAGTGTAGAAAAAAGTCGTTTAATGATGAAAAACCATTAGCTGCTTGAGCGTGAAGGTTAATATTATGGTGTGTAATTTTAATTATCGTGCTACTCCTTCCTCAGAAAGAGAGAGAGGGTTCCCAATCTAGAGGGGCCCTCAATAGAAGTGATTATGGTGAATTTCGAGGATGTAGGTGGAAGAAATAAGCAGGAAGTATATTAGATCAGGAAGACCTTAATAAAGAGCTAATGAGACTTCTACAAAAGATTGTGGGAGTTCTAAACGTACAACCGGTGGCTACAACCCTAGTAAAAGGAAGAAAAGAAGGTAGATCTTGAGACTGTCAGGATGCCCGCCCTGGTGAAATCCCACAGGAGGGAACTGGTCTAGTGTGGACAACTATGCGAATTTGAGAAATGAAGAAGATAGTTGAAGTAACGAGATGGAGAAAACCATCAAAAAGATGATTTTCGCTGGCCAGATATACAAGAAGAGGTCCAAGTTATTGAGAACGGGCAAAAACAAGTTGAGGAAAGTAGCTTATTTGGCCTGCTTTACCCAAAACAGGTACATGTAACATGTTGGTGATAAATGTTTTTGCTTAAATTTCAGAGTAGGTTGGAGACACGTTTCTCGTGTTAAGTGGAAGGACAGAAAGGCGGAAAAGGATGTTAGGGAATTTGGTGAGTTGGCCTATTTGCCCTCATCAGGTGATGACAAAAACCAAAAAAAAAAAAGCAAAACAAAATGAGGAGCTTTGGAAAATAATTTTAAAAAGGGACAGGTATGAAGTTCAAATGGTGAAATGCTACGGAAGTAGCAAGAAAAACCAAGCGATGGAGGCAGAGAATGTAGAGGTTTGGAAAAAGAAAAGGGAGAAAAAGGGAGCAAGGACGGAAGGTAGAATCTAGGATCGAAACTAGAAAAGTGGACATAATTATAAGAAGTAAGTACATGATAAACAGTCTGAACAAAGATCAAGACTGTGATACCCCGAAAAATATCGAAAATTAATCTAATCGCGAGTTTGATTAATTAATGGGAGATTATTTTACTAAGTGGCATTATGTTGGCGATAATCAAGTGTTAAGGAGCTAAATAAGGGGTTAGTGTGGCCTTGGGGCTCAAAATATAATTTTGAAAAGTTAAGGGGCAAAAATATAATTTTAAAAAATATGGTGAATGGGAAGCACATTTTTATTAATTAGCATCGTTGCAATGATAATGAGGTGTTAGGAGGCTAAAGGAGGGTCTTACGTACATATATATATATATATATATATATATATATGTATGTATATATGTATTCTTCAATTTGTGATGTTCAAGACATGATGTTCATAAAAAAGGTGTAATTTGTTAACTCTAAATAAAGTCATTATAGTTTAATTCGATTTTTTGGCATGATGAATTCGTCTATTTAGCTTAGTAATTTTAATTTGTTATGTTCAATAAATTAATAATTGTTAATTTGGAGACACTTTCAGGGGTTATGCATACGGTATGTTTGTCATCCTAAATTGGTCTATTCGCCAAGGTAATTTTTAGGTAATATTTTCAGTTAGAAATGCCATTTGATTGTTAAGCATAGTCTATTTCTACACAGGTCTTGTTTCACAATGTCTGATTTCGTGTCGAGCTCCAACGTCCCCGTAGATGCTAGTGATCCGTATCTAGGACGAACGTTTCAAACATTGGAAGAAGCTGAAGAATGTTTTCGAGCGTATTCATTGAGGGTTGGTTTTGGCATTAGAATAAAGACTACAAGAACAAGCAACGTAACAAAAAAGATATGCTCTCGCTTATACGAGTGTCATAGGGGCAGAAATCCACAGCAAAATGAGACACGCGTAGGCAATGATGACAGTGATGAGAAATAGGATATTCGCGTAGAAGACGGGACTGCTTTGAGAGCACAAATTGCCAGGTCAAGATGTTCGTAAGCTACAAAGCCAATCGTGATCATTGGCTTATTACCAGCCTGGAACTGGCACACAATCACCCGTTAGTAACTCCTTCTAAGGTGAGTCAGATGCATCAACACAAGAAGATGGGTAAGGTCGCGAGGAGCCTAATTCACACAATGAGCAATGCGCGAATTGGACCTATTGAGATTGTTAATGTTCTTGCTGAACAGGCTGGGGGAATTCAAAATTTAAACTTTAACACGACAGACGTTCGTAACGCGGTCCGAACCCATAGACGAGCCGCGTATGACCTCAATGATGCGCAATCGACAATGAGCCTATTGAAACGGATGCAGATGGAGGACCCGCAGTTTACCTTCGATTATAAACTTGACGACGAGCATCGAGTTAGTACAATTTTTTGGGTCGACGGTCGTTCGAGGCTAGCTTATAAGCATTTTGGGGATGTCGTGACTTTCGACACCACATACCGTACCAACAAGTACTCGATGCCGTTCGCTCCTTTCACCGGCGTCAATCATCATTATCACTCCATCCTGTTCGGGTTCGCCTTGTTAAGGGACGAGAGCGAGGTTTCTTTTGTATGGTTGTTTAGGACGTGGCTGGAAGCAATGAACTTCAAAGCACCCAAAGTGATCATCACCGATCAAGATTTGGCAATGAAGAAGGCTATTGCGACCGTCTTCCCAGATACCCGGCACAACTTGTGCACTTGGCACATAAGCAACAAATACCCGGAACGTCTGCATCACGTGTACGCAAAGTATCCAGACTTTAAACAGGATTTTGACAAGTGCGTTACCAAGTCGTTAACGATTGAGGAATTCGAGGAGAGGTGGGAAAAGCTTGTTCGGGATTACTCATTGCAAGACAACGAGTGGCTCCAGCACTTGTACGAGCGCAAAGAGCAATGGATTGGCGTTTACACGAGGAGGTATTTTTCAGCGGGCATGAAAACGACGGGCAGGAGTGAATCTATGAATGCCACGTTCGATAGTTATGTGGGTACAACTACCAATTTGAAGACTTTCGTTGCATCCGCACAAAAAGCGGTAGCTTCGTTGTTCGTAAAAGAAAGGGCTGCCGACTTTGCAACAACGTACAAACAAAGGAGAAGGTTGCTCGAGACCCCGCTGGAGCTGAACGGTGCCAAAGTCTATACGAAGGAGATCTTCTTGCTATACCAAGTAGAGCTGCGAAAATCGGGACGATACAGTATAAACAAGGTGGCAGAAATGTCTACGCGTGAGTACAAGGTTTATTCGCTCGTGAATGACCTCGTCCCTGAGAAGCTGCGCAGAATTTATACGGTGAGCCATGACACATTGACGGATTCGGTGACATGTGTTTGCAAGAAGTTTGAGTTCCACGGCATCCTGTGTAGACACGTTCTGCGGTTTTTCACCCAGAAGAATATCAGGACAATCCCCGATAAATATGTCCTGCCACGGTGGACGAAAGGTGCAAACAGGTTGCACGGTACCATTGCCTTTCCGGAGCACCCGTATACTGACTTTGAAGAATCAGAGACGTTGCGGTATAATCATCTGGTGACAATGTTCACCCGTTTGTCCGTAAAAGGTGCTGCTACAATGGCCGGATATAAACATCTCCTCGAGGTAGCTCAGCAGCAAGAGCCCATCGTCGACCAGTTGGAAGCAGCTTCAGTCAGCAATGCGGTTGACACTGAGCCTACAACGAGATCAGAAGATGACGAGCCGGGGGAGGAAGACGACAATGATATCCGGCCTTTGGACCCAATTATATCGCAGACGAAAGGACGCAAGAGATCTACGCGGATGAAGAGCTCTATTGAACAGGCAACTCAACCTAAAAAGCTGAGAAGGTGTGCATTGTGCAACAAAATGACCGACCATGACAAGCGGAACCATTACAAGGCACTGGGGATAAGTCCAGGGGTTTTGCAAGACGAGGAAGAAGACGAAGAAGAAGCAGCTGCAGTGGACCTTTAGTTTTTTTGTATAAGCCATCAAGATTGTTTGACATTTGTAATTATACGTAATATTTGATGAGATTAGCTTCTTATTATCGAAGACTGGAAGGTTATTTCTGATGGACCCATTCACAGATTAACTTTTAAAAAAAATTTGGCTTGTCCCGTCCGCTACACTATGTAGCGGACGGCGCAGCAGAGAAAAACATTCGGGGTCCACGGCACAATATAGCAGACTTGTTTGACTATTGGTATGCCTTCTGTACGCTACACAATGTAGCGGACGTCAAACCCCTATTAAATACCAAACAGAACGGCCTCTCTTTTTCCACCCGTTTCTCTCTCTCTCTCTCTGCCTCCGACGTCTCACCCACCCGCGACCCCCTCTACGGCGACCGTCCCCATGGCTTCTGCTTCGGTGAACAGGCACTTCTTCAAGGTCATGGTGCCTGGGTTTCATACCGAACTTGTAGGCATCCCTCTTACTCTGTGTTTTCGTGTGTGTTAATTTTATCTTTGCTTAAAAACTTATCTCTCTTCTAATGAATGTGATAGGCCATACCGGTAGCCTTCAGCAGATTGCTTACCACACTTTGGCACGAAGCCACTTGGCTCGAAGCAACTTTAACCAGCAGCAAGGGGTCATGGCTTGTTAAAATAAAAAAGAAGCGCGGCCAAGAGCAACTTTATTTCGCAAAGGGTTGGAGTAATTTCTGCGAGCAGCACGACCTCAAAGAAGGGGAGTTTGTAATCTTTGAACACAAGGGGCTATTTAGAATTCAAGTATCCGTGTTTGATCAAAGCACCTGTGAAAAAGTTTTCCCCCAATGTTGAACCCTAAATTTGTGTTAATAAATTTCTGTTAATAAATTTGTATCTGATAATTTTAGGTTCTTAATTGTGCATTTGAGAATTGTGATGGTCAATTGATGATTTGAGGGTGTCAAATTTTTGATGGAATATCATGCGGTTGAGAATGTTGAGATTGTTTAATCATCTGCTAAAGCACTTATTCCATTGCCAGAAACTACCAACTCAAACAAAGTTTATAACCAATAGCTAAAAAAAATTTCGCCGAAATGTCCGCTACATTGTATAGCGGAGTCCGCTCTAAACTCCAACGCTCCGCTCTAAACTCCAACGCTAAGAAAATCGCTCAGAAAATTTTCAATCCCCCACTGTCCGCTACATTGTGTAGTGGACGGACCAGCAGAAACTCTTAACCCAACACTTGGAAAATTTTCAATCCCCCACTGTCCGCCACATTGTGTAGCGGACGGACCAGCAAAATGTCTTAACCCAACACTTAGAAAATTTTCACTTCCCCCACTGTCCGCCACATTGTGTAGCGGACGGACCAGCAGAAACTCTTAACCCAACACTTGGAAAATTTTCAATCCCCCACTGTCCGCCACATTGTGTAGCGGACGGACCAGCAAAAACTCTTAACCCAACACTTGGAAAATTTTCAATCCCCCACTGTCCGCCACATTGTGTAGCGGACGGACCAGCAGAAACTCTTAACCCAACACTTGGAAAATTTTCAATCCCCCACTGTCCGCCACATTGTGTAGCGGACGGACCAGCAGAATGTCTTAACCCAGCACTTAGAAAATTTTCACTTCCCCCACTGTCCTCCACATTGTGTAGCGGACGGACCAACAAACACTCAACACTTAGAAATTTTTTTCACTTCCCCCACTGTCCGCCACATTGTGTTGCGGACGGACCAGCAGAAACTCTTAACCCAACACTTAGAGAAAATTTTTTCACTTCCCCCACTGTCCGCCACATTGTGTAGCGGACGGACCAGTAAAATGTCTTAACCCAACACTTCCCTACTGTCCGCTACACATTTTGTTTTCCACCTTTCAATCATTCTCAATGAGAGCCAAAAAAACCAAACTCAAATCAATCAAAATCATCTTCAACTGAAATCAGACAAATCAATCAATCAATAATCTTCAACACAAATCAATGAGAGCTTTCTAAATAATCATAGTTTATTAAAAAAATTTGACAGTGTAATGGTACAATGTCAACTGAGGGAATCATGTTGGGAGGGATTCTCGGCATTAGCCGGATTTACAATATACCTAACCGCTCTAGGCCGGCCTTTCATAATTTGCCAAGCCATTCTATATCTAAAGGTGTCTACTTCTGCTTGGCTCCACACCACCGCCTTGAGGCTCTCGGACCGGCAAATGTAATCCATGTACATGCAAAGGAAAACGCCGCAGTCCGAAGTGTTACGTTGCTTGGGCCTCCTCTTCTTCAGTCGCCAATCGAGCTTTGGCCGCGCCGGTACAGGGTTACCATGGATACCATTGCACAAAATATATTCTGCGTGAAACACAAAACGGCGTAAGACACGAGTTAACATTTATGCCAAGTTACAATAACTGTTAAACAACAATCGTAATATTACCATTGAGTCCAACTGGGCTTTGTACATCTGCAGCACAGGCATGTGGGCGGTATCGTCGTGGAGACTGTCGATCACCGATACGACTTTCTCTACCGGTTCATAGCAAACCAAGTACCAGTGGCTTTCTCCTAAAAATGGGATTAGAAACACGTCGGCAACACTTGCGCTCACTGGACTATCCCTAGCAAGATACGCTCGTAGGTTAGCGGACGGTCTCCACTGGCTCAACTTTTTCTTCCGCCTTTGCTCGACCCACTCATGCCATTCAGACACTAGGAGGCTATGAAAAAAGGCATCCACCAAGTCGGATACTCGTTCAGCCGCTCCCGACCCCTTTCCTTCAGAATCTTCACGTATGTGGAGATGACACCGTTGTCTAACCAACTCCCCGGAGCCAGGGAGGCCATTTCTCCCCACTCACAAGTGTAATCCATGCCCTCCGGATGATTCACACTATACAACGCTTTGTCCCGGGGGAAGTTGCTAAAATAACGCTATTTGATTATTTGGCATTTATGCTGCTTTAGGGGCTTCACTGGATGCCCTTTGCGATATTGCCCTCGGGGGTCAATGGGGGGATATTGCACTCCTTCGGGGGGGTCGACCGGGGGATATTACCCTCCTTCGGCAATAGATGGTCCTGCCCACAGGACAATGGGCAGTGTCTCCGACAGACTGATGTGTCTGAAACCCCAGTCTTGCGTGACTTGACTCTGAGAGAAGGGTTGGGGTTCCGAGTCCAATAGCAAAGAGAAGGAGGGCACACTGTAGTCTTCCCACGGCGCTTGAGCCTGGCCCATGGTGCTTGGCGGTCCCCAATCACCACCCATTCCCTATACAGAGGGACCACCATATCCCTGGCTCACTCCCGAAGTCTGTCCCTAGGGATCGGTGTATCCCTCGCTCACATATGGGGGCTGCCACCCCAAATAACCCATTCCCGGGCTGACGTCGGAAGGCTGGCCAGATGCTTGGTGTAAAAAATTCCCGCAGCCATACGCCAACGCATCAGCCTGTTGGCGAAGCTCCTCGCCCATTGCATCCACCAAATCCTTCCGCTCGCACAACTTCTGGAAGAAGGCGAACGAGGCATTAACCTACATCCAGAGAGATAATAAATAAGTAACTTCATACACAGTTAGAATCATCAAGTTCAATTAAAGCACTTATTGGCCAACTTACCAGATTGTATGCCATATGCTCATCGATCTGACCCCTAGGGTGGTACTTCTCCTTGCGTTCAAACCTTACTGGAGCTACTCTCCTCCGGGTGATGCGGTAGTACCACCCATTGTACTGTTCGATACTGATCATGGGGTCAGGCTCCGACACAATGGCCGCCAGCGTGTCCTGCCAGGAATCCCAAACCTCAAGTTCTCGTGCGCACAAGTCGTGCGCATTTGCCTTGCCAAACCGAGGGACACCCGGTGGGTTCTTGTTAAGTCTCATATCCGGCACGCCGGCTGGCAACCCCTGCAGGCACTCAAAATGGCACATTGCACGATCTGGCAGCTACCACTCTGCGACCTCGAAGTGGATCAAGGGTGTGCGTTGCAACCCGGAGAGCGTGAAGACGAAAGACTCTCCCACCTATCGCGCCAAATGTTTGTACGGTGCCCATCGCATCTGGCCAGGAGATAACGAGTCGAGCTCCCCCCGATAGTACATAATGTTGTGATGGGGATCGTCTCTCCTCTGGTAGTGGCTGTCCTTCTGGCTGTACTCCCAGGCGCACAACCGAGGCCACACATTATCGATTCCGTCCCTACGCGTGGGTGCGCCGGAAGCAAGGTGTTCATAAGACCACACCTGAGAGCAAAGACAAATTAAATAAAGTATCATCAAATTTTATTGTCAATTCAACCCAAAAAAAAAAAGAAACGAGCAAGTAATCAAGAATTGTATGATATACCTGCAATAGCGAGAGACATGCACATATCGCTTTGGAGTCGGTCCTCGTTGCCTTGTGCAATGCTTGGTAGAGGTACGCAAGAGTTACGGCTCCCCAGGCATAATCCCCAACCTCCAGTAGGTTACCCAACAACGGTAAATATTTGACGCTGACGTTATTCTTTGACATTGTTGGGAACAGAATTGCCCTCATCACCCACAAGAGGAAAGCTTGTGTGTACAGCACAAGCATCTGATCCGTGTAGTTATCCGGCATAACCTTGTAGGTATCTACCAACCATTTCAACTTGATACCCCCAGTGCTAAATTGATCCTGGGGTATCGAAGTAAAGAAGTCCCTAGCGGTCCTCTTATTCATTGCTTCCGACGGAGGAGCTATTACCGGCCGCCCCGTCACCGGTAACCCTAAGATGAACCCTACATCTTCTAGGGTAATTGTTAGCTCTCCGAGAGGGAAGTGAAACGTATTCGTTTCACTTCTCCACCTTTCAACAAGGGCACCTATTAAGTTCCGGTCAAGTTGTTGAAAAATCTGTCCACGCGTTAAAATCCCAAACCCAATCCCACGCAGTAATCTTTTCTGGGTTCTGTTCAATTTCCATGCTTTAAAATTATCGGATACTTCTACCGTGTTGAGAAGTGCTCTTTCCTACGAATTAATAAATACAATTTAAGTAAATTAAATGATATACAACGTTCCCAAGAATAACAAAGTTGATAAAATAAGTATCTTACTCCACCATCCCTTATGAGCGTACTGATATGGTTTGCTTGGTCGTATAATACGGACGGATCTTCTGGTCCAGGGTTGAAATCCATTTTTCGCAACTGAAATTATGCAAAACAGCAAGGTTGGAAGCGTAAACATTCTCAAACATACAACGCTAGCACAGTCAACGCTAGCATGTGATCAGATAATACTCACATAAGTTCACATGTTGTGTATATGCAATGTACATAGATACAAACAGACACGGAATGAGATTTTACAAGTGAAATCACATGAACAAATAATACACAATACACATATATATGTATAGATACATTGACAAACGCTAGCACAATGCACCGCGCACACATTCAAAATCATGCATAAGCCGCGATAACAACTCTAGATTATGAACAAATAAAGGATTGGTTTGTGAACTTACGTGATTGATTCGTCGAATAAAGGATTTCTTGAGAAGAAATTGCGCTGATCTACTTGCCAACGCCGCTAGAAGAATTGTGAGAAGAAGGAATGAATAGCAGTTTAGAAGGAATGAATAAGGGTTTCGAAGTAAAGAAAGGGAAAAACGGTCCGCTACACTGTTTAGCGGACGGTGGGATAATGACAAAGTAACAGTCGTCCGCTAGACAGTGTAGCGGAATCCTTTTGGCTGTCAATGTGGGCCCAAGAAAGTGGTCCGCTAGACAGTGTAGCGGAGGGGAGAGCAGGGGCAAAATGGTAAAAAGGTCCGTCCGTACACTATTTTGCGGACGACTGACAGCGCCGCAAAAAAAAGGATCTGGGCCGTCCGTCCCTTCGGGATGGACGGCCAGATCGCGATAGCAAGATCTCCTATTTTGCTAGCTCTCTCAACGGATCAGCTCCCTATATATATATATATATATATATATATATATATATATATATATATATATATATATATATGTCAAGTATACATATAGTTCCAAATTCGGTTGAATAATCTGATTGGGATGAAGGAATGATGATGAAATCTTGTTGGAATTATGTACGTAAGACCCTAAATCAACAAGGAAAGAGAAAAAGACCTAAGGTTTTGAATTGGATTTGATTTTAGTGTGTGTGGGTGTGTGTTTCAGTGGGTGTTCTTCATCCATGGAGATTTAATTCTAATTGTCGGTGTTTAATTAGGTGAAATTGTGTAAACCGAAAGGATTTAGGGCTTTAATGTGTAGTTGTAATGCGATTAGGTGATTTAAGGATGCAAAAAAAAAAATTGGAGATTCATGCATGGTTATGCGATGAAAATACCCAGGTATAAGGCTGGTTGAATGAAGAAGAAGACAGGTGTGTGTGGCCAAGGTGAGTTAGTGTGTGTTGATGTGAATAGTGACTGTTTTTGTCACTAAAAATAGAAATTAAGTAAACAGGTTTGATAACCCTACGGTTATTTAACCTAGGATTATATTTGATTTTGATGATAACTAACATTAACGATTATGTTGTCTAACATGCATTGAGTTGATGAAGCAATAGGTACAATCTCATACTCATACAAACGGACTATTAGACGAGCAAATCATTCAAAGACTCTCAACGGAACGCATCAAAGAAGGAATACGTCGATTGAATTTTACAATGCTTAATTTTCGTTCTTTGTAACTGGACATAGAGAGATGATCGCTTCGATGACTGTAACCTAGAACTTGCCATAGGTTTCCCTTGCATGCATAAAAGTTTTTCATTCTTTGAAAACAAGGAAACTGCATTTTCTGGAATGCAGTCGACTGCATTGTAATACAGTCGACTGTATGTTGGGCAGTGAGGTATTACAGTCGACTGCAATACTTCCAGTAGCCTATTACAGTAGACTGTATATGAATGCAGTCAACTGCAAGTTGAAAATTTGAATTTCAAACGGCTACTTTTGTTATTACAGTCGACTGCAATGGCACATTGCAGTCGACTGTATTTACCGTTTGTTGCATTTAATGCTTCACCTAACTCCAAAGGTCATATTCATTCCCACCTCTATAAATACTCATCTTGGGCATAGTTTTGATTTATCAATTGCATTCAAAGCTCTCTTATCTTTCATATTCTCAAAGATCAAAGCAATTGTTCAATATCTCTTGGTTTTCATTATTTTCTCATCCTTTTCAAGAGAGCATTTATTGTGAGCTTATATTTGAGAGATATACACTTTCATAAGTCATCATACACTCATCTCTCTTGTTCTAGAGCTTAAAGTTGTACTCATCTACTTCTTAAGAGTGAAATCTTGTACACATTTCTTCATCTAAAGTTTCTTATATCAAAGCTTGGGGTTGTCAAGCTTTGGAGCTTTGGGATTATCAAAGCTAGTTCTTGATGTGGGCATAGCATCAAGGGATTGTAAGAGGTTCGATCTTGACTCGTAAGAACGATCATACTAGTGGATTCTAGGGCCTTTCAAGGGAATTCCTTAAAGGGATGGACGTAGGCTTGAGGGTATATCAAGCCGGACCATTTAAATCTCCTTGTCAAGTATCTCTAAACCCTTATCTCCTTACATTATCGTTTTACATTTGTGTTGAGATTGGCTTGTTAGCTTACTTGAGATATTGTGTTTGAGGTTTGTTGTTTGTAGCTTTTTAAGTGTTTTTCTTACCCTTTCTAAGTTTATAGTATAAACTTGTTAATTTTTAAAGTAGTCTTAAAACCCTATTCACCCCCTCTAGGGTTATCTTTTTGGTTGGTATCAGAGCCTCGACTCTTGTTATATTGGGTAACGCCAAGAGAGTTAATCGATCATGGCTTACGTTATAGGTATGGAGGGTAGTTCTACCACTAGGCCTCCATTGTTTAATGGGACAAATTATAGTGTGTGGAAAGTTAAGATGAAAATCTTCTTAGAATCTCAAGACTATGAGATGTGGGATATTGTTGAGAATGGCCCATGCATTCTGAAAAAGGTGGTTGACAAGGTTGAAGAGCCTAAATCCAAATCGGAGTATAGTGATCATGATAAGAAGATGATTTGTATGAATGCTAGAGCGAAAAATTGTCTTGTGTGTGCTTTAGACACTAATGAACTCAATAGAGTCATTATGTGTAATTCCGCTAAGAGTATTTGGGATATTCTTCAAGACACTCATGAAGGGACTTCTCTTCTTAGAGATTCCAAGATGAACTTATTGTTTAGAGATTATGAGTTATTCCATATGCTTCCGAATGAATCCGTTACGGATATGAATACTCGTTTTACTTACATTGTGAACCCTTTGAAGCAATTGGGCAAGGAATTCACTAATGGTGATCTCGTAAGAAAAGTGATTAGGTCCTTACCAAGAGTTTGGGATGCAAAGACCACCGCCATCCAAGAATCAAAGAATCTTAATAACTTTCCTCTTGATGAAGATGTGCTCACTCATGACATACAAAATGCAACTCAAGACCTTTGATCAAGAGGACGTCAAGAAGAAGCCTACATCAATTGCTCTTAAAGCCTCATCTTCAAACCTTGAGTCAAGTGGTGATGATGAAGAATTTGATGAAGAAGATGTTGCAATGGTTACAAAGAACTTTAAGAAATTATTAAGGTTTAGAAAGAATGGTGGGAGAAGACAACAAAATGTTAGCAATGAAGAGAAGCTTTGCTACAAATGCCACAAGGCGGGACACATGAAGATGGATTGTCCTATATACAAAAGGGAAAAGAAGGAAAGAAGAAATGTTTGGGAAAAAGTTAAAAGAAGACAACTCTCTAAGAAAGAGAACAAAGAAAAAGAAAAAGCAATGAATGCCGAACATACTCCAACATGGAGTGACTTCGATTCAAGTGATGAAGATGATGAGAAGAATGAACAAGCAAATGTGTGCTTCATGGCAAATGATGAGGTAAGCTCTTCTTTCGGTAGTGATAGTGATAGTGAAAGCTACGAAGATGCTTATGATAGCCTATATGAAGAATCCAAGAAAATTTTTCAGAAAAATATTATTTTATCAAAAAAATTCCTTGAGGCTAATAAACAAATTGAGAAGTTGAGAATGGAAAAATAATGAGTTGCATGCCAAGAATGATTGCATTTCCAACCATATATATGTAAAACGTGTGAATAATGACTTGGTTGAAATAATTGCTAACACTCCTAGCTCAAAAGAAATCTCTTGCAAAACTTTGGTTTTAGAAAAACAAAATGAAGATTTAAAACTTAAGATTTGTGATTTGAAAAATGTCTTAAAAAATTTGTTGATGGTCAAAACAATTTGGATGTCATGCTTGGACGCCAAAGATTTGGCCTAAACAAAGGTGGTCTTGGATTAGATCCCTTGGCCTTACCTCCTAAAATCTTTCAACAACAAGCTAGGTTGAATACTCATTCAAAACAACCAAAGAACTATTGCACACCGTTTACACATTGTGGTTGGTGCAACAAGAAAGGGCATACGACTAATTATTGTCCTTGTATAATTGTTTATGTTAGAGGTAGAAAGAAGATGTGGGTTGTGAAAGGTCAAGATTACAAATGTAAGACTAACACCCAAGGACCCAAGAAAATATGGGTACCAAAGGTCACTACTTGATTTGTGTTTATAGGTATGTTTCAAAGCAAAATCTATTAGTAAGAAGTGGATTCTTGATAGTGGATGCTCAAGACATATGACTGGCAACATATCTCTTTTCACCTCAATCGATCTTATAGAAGGAGGAAAAGTGACCTTTGGTGACAACGCACAAGGAAAAATCAAAGGTAAAGGAACTATAGGTAAGGAACCACATTCAATTGAGAATGTGTTATATGTTGAAGGTTTGAAGCATAATTTGCTAAGTATTAGTTAATTTAGTGATAAATGTTTTAGAGTAATGTTTGAGACTTCTCATTGTACTATATAATCCTTGAAGAATAATGAAACTATTTTGGTAGGAAATAGAGATGACAATGTTTACTCTATTCAATTGAATGATATAGCTAACCAAGATGTCAAGTGTCTTAGTGCTATTAGTGAGACATCTTGGCTTTGGCATCGAAGACTTGGACACATGCATATGGAGCATTTGAAGGATATTTCAAGCAAAGAACTTGTGAGGGGACTCCCGAAGATCAAGTTTGAGAAAGACAAAGTATGTGATGCTTGTCAAATGGGTAAGAAAAAGAAAGTCTCTCACAAACCGAAGAAAATGGTATCTACTTCTAGACCCTTACAATTACTTCATATGAATTTGTTTGGACCAATCCCTACTACTAGTCTTGGGGGCAAACCATATTGTTTTGTTATTGTTGATGACAATTCTCGCTATACTTGGACTTTCTTTTTGGCTACCAAAGATGAATCTCTAAATGTGTTCACTTCATTTGCAAAACGTGTTCAAAATCAAAAATGATATTTGATAACAAACATTTGAAGTGATCATAGTAGAGAATTTGAAAATTCAAAAATAGGAGCCTGGTGTGATGACTTTGGGATATCACATAATTTTTCGGCTCCTAGAACTCCTCAACAAAATGGTGTTGCCGAAAGAAAGAATAGGTCCTTGCAAGAAGCGGCAAGAACAATGCTTAACGAATATGGTTTACCTAAGTACTTTTGGGCGAAGGCAGTCAATTGTGCTTGTTTTGTTCTCAATAGAGTTATCTTGCGAAATTTTTTGTTAAAAACCCCTTATGAGCTTTTTAATGATAAGAAACCTAAGGTGAGATTTTTTAGAGTCTTTGGTTGCAAATGCTTTATTTTAAATACTAAGGATCACCTTAGCAAATTTGATTCCAAAACATTTGAGGGTATTTTTCTTGGTTACTCTAATAATCGTATGGCATATAGAGTCTATAATAAAAGTACTTTGGTTGTTGAAGAATTCATTAATGTTACTTTTGATGAGACTAATCATTTTCTTCGGAGGACTAACATTGTTAATGTAGATGATGTGGACAATGACACGAGAACTTTGGATATAAGTGAAACACTACAAGTCAAACCCAAAGAAATTGTTCAAGAAGAGCAACAATCAAGCTCTCAAGAGGAAGACAAGGAAGCAAGCAATGATGTTTCAAACTTGGACAACTCTCAAGCATTACCAAAAGATTGGACTTACAAAAAGGATCATCCAAGCGATCAAATCTTAGGTAATCCTTCGAGTGGGGTAAGAACTCGACGCTCTCTTCAACAACATGTTAATTTAGCATTTCTTTCCCAAATTGAACTGAAGAACTTCTCCGAAGCTCTACATCATGAATCTTCGATGCTTGCTATGCAAGAAAAGCTAGTTCAATTTGAAAGAAATCAAGTTTGGACCCTTGTGCCTAAACCTCAAAACTATAAGATTATAGGCACAAAATGGGTATTTAGAAACAAACTTGATGAATCCGGAATCGTGGTTAGAAACAAGGCTAGATTAGTGGCCCAAGGTTATAACCAAGAGGAAGGAATTGATTTTGATGAGACTTATGCTCCGGTAGCTAAACATGAATCTATTAGAATGCTTTTAGCTTTTGCTTGCTATAGAGATCTTAAACTCTTTCAAATGGATGTCAAGAGTGCTTTTCTAAATGATTTTATTTTGGAGGAAGTTTGTGTGGCTCAACCTCCCGGCTTTGAACATGAAAAATTTCCAAACCATGTTTTCAAGCTTAGCAAAGCTCTTTATGCTTTAAAACAAGCTCCTAGAGCTTGGTATGAAAGGCTAAGTAGTTTTCTTTTAGAAAATGGTTTTTAAGAGGAAAACTTGACACCATTCTTTTTATAAAATCTAAGGGCAATGACTTATTGTTGGCTCAAATTTATGTTGATGATATTATATTTGGTGCTACTAATGGATCCTTGTGCGAAGAGTTTACTTCTTGTATGAGTAAGGAGTTTGAAATGAGCATGATGGGAGAACTCACCTTCTTCCTTGGATTGCAAATCAAACAAAGCAAGGATGGAATCTTTATCAACCAAGCAAGGATGGAATCTTCTTGCTGTAGCTACTCAAGAGCTACAGCAAGGATGGAAGTATCAAATACTTTTGACACGGAAGTATCAAATACTTTTGACACTCTACTGAGCTCTTCATTAAAGCTTGATAAAGATGAAAAGGGTAAGGATGTTGCTATTAAGCGCTATCGAGGTATGATCGGATCACTCCTTTACCTTACCGCAAGTAGACCAAATATAATATTTAGTGTCTGTTTATGTGCTAGATTTCAAGCTTGTCCTATGGAATCTCATTTAGTTGCCGTCAAGAGAATCCTTAGATATCTTAAAGGCACTCATGATTTAGGGTTATGGTTTCCTAGAAACACGTCATTTTTTGACCTAGTTGATTACTCCGATGCCTACTATGCCGGTTGTAAAATCGAGCGGAAAAGCACTAGTGGAGGTTGCCAATTCTTAGGACACTCTCTTGTTTCTTGGAGTTCCAAAAAGAAAAACTCGGTTGCACTAGAGATGTCAAACGGGCCGGGCTTGGGCCGCCCGGCCCGGGCCCATCGGGCTTGAAGCGAAACCGGGCCGGGGCCGCAGCCATTCGGGCCGGGCCGAGCCGGGCCGGCTGAGGAGAAATGCTAGGCCCGGTCCAGGCCCTGGCCCTAGGCCCAATTTCTAGGGCCGGGCTTGGGCCGGCCCGGGCCCTTTTTTTTAATTTTTTTTTAAATTTTCTTGTTATTCAATTTTAAATTTCATCTTTAGGCATGTCTAATTTTCAAATTTTGACAAATCTAATTTTTATCATTTTATTTCATTATATGTAATATTCATATATATGTATGTATGTATAGATATATTTATTTGTCTCTCATTTTATTTTTTGCTATATGTTAAATCTTTTCTTACTCTTCTTGGTGATCTTTATTAATAAAATCTGAACACATAACTAGCCGTTATATTGTTGTTGGGGGGGGGGGGGTAAAAGTGGAATTTTGGGGGAATATATCCGTTGGAGGAAAAGGGGGAGAGAAAGGGGGGGAAAAACAAAAAAATTCAAACAGGTGGGGCCGGAACCGGGCCGGGCCTGGCCCGGGCTTTTCCCCAGAATTTTTTGGCCTGGTCCAAGCCCAGGCCCTAAGCCCAATTCCTCCGGGGCAGCCCTGTTCATGAACGGGCCGGGCTGGCCCGGGCTTTTTTTGTGTTTGGCCGCGGGCCGCCCGGCCCGTTTGACATCTCTAGGTTGCACTCTCTACCACCGAAGCCGAATATATGGCAGTTGGTGCTTGTTGTGCACAAATTCTTTGGATGAAACAAACCCTTTTGGATTTTGGACTCAAGTATGATCGCATACCTATCTTATGCGATAACACTAGTGCCATTGACTTGAGCAAAAATCTCATCCAACATTCACGCACTAAGCACATAGAAATCAAACACCATTTTATCCATGATCATGTGCAAAAAGGTGATATCATTCTCGATTTCGTGGACACAAATCACCAATTAGAGGATATCTTCACTAAACCGTTAGATGCGAAGAGGTTTACCGCTCTTAGAAGAAAACTTGGCATGTCTTCACCTTTGTGACTATTTTTTATACTTCTTGTCGTTTAAAACATACAAGTTGCACTTCACATGCCTGAGCATTATTTCAAATGCTTATCGCATGTGTTTGATTATTTTCTCTCAAAATTATTGATTTTGTTGCTATTCATCCTTCGCGTTTAAACTGTATTGCACACATTTATATTGCATTATTCGTATGCATAATCAATTTCAAGGCTGTTTGACTTTTTGGCATTACAGTCGACTGCGTGTTGAAATACAGTCGACTGCAAGTGTTGAATACAAGTCGACTGCATGTGTTGAATACAATCGACTGCGTTACGGGGAAAGGGCATAAATCTGACCCATTTCGACAGATTTCTCACTCTCCCTCATTCCTTCGAAATTCTTTCTCTCTTCTCTCACACTAGGACTCAAATCTTCACAGATCGGCTTGAAATTGGTATGTAATTCTTCCCAAATCTTATTCTAATACATGTTTTGCACACTTTCATTGTTCATTTTCACCTACATTGTCCAAAAAATCTGTGCAAATTCGAATTGAGCACTTTCCTATTATTTCATCAGATTCATATCAATTGAGCATGCTACTACATGTTTTTACTCTTAATTCATGCTTAAGATTGTTCATTACATGATTCTACATAGTTCTATTACATGAATTCATGTAAGAATCGTTTTTCCCCAAATTTCATAAACTAGGGTTTTTCGTATGTCAAAATTTCTTCAGTTAATTAAGCAATTTCATGTTTGATCACTTGATTCATGTTTAATTATGTCATTTTATCGTTCATACATAGTTATTTACATTTAATTTGTCCAAAATTCATTTTTCCCCGAATTGCATAAACTAGGGTTTATATTTCTCAAAAATTATTTAAAAATTCATACTTCTTTTGTTTGTTTTAGCCTAAATTCATGTTGCATTATCTTTCTATCATACTTTCACATGATTTATTATTAACAATTTCATTGAAAAAATCATTTTTCAAACATTTCATAAACCCTATTTTTTAATTTATTTTTCTTTGCATTTTCATACATCTTACTTATGTTATTTATCTTCCAAATTTGTTAGATAATTTCAATAATGACAAGAGAGAAACGTGCGCGCGCCAGTTCTTCACTATCACGAGCCGCTCCCGTGCCCGAAAACTCTTCCCCTCTGGCTCTAGGTTTGCGTTTAGACACTCCATTTCTTTTCAGCATAGGTGTACTTAGACACCTTCAGGATTGCTATCTAGACCACCTTACTGATAGGAACACCATCCTATATTATCCTAATGCAATCCGTCTTTTTTATGCAAATTTGACTTGGAGCATTTCCAGTGAGTCATGTACGGTCACATCCTATGTCTTTGGTTGGCGTATCTCATTCTCTCAGTCACGACTTGCCGACCTTCTAGACCTCCCCGACACTAGTTTCTCCCTTACACTAGAGATGATTCCTATCACCGGTCAATCACATTGGTTTGACCGACCTTTCTCCATCGAGGAACAGCTTCGACACACACTTCACAGTCGACAGATTAGGGCTGCAAGCAAGCCCACCCTTCGTGACCTACCACCTCTGTCTCGACTATTCCATCATGTCATCGCTTACAATGTCATCCCTAGAGCTGGCGGTCTTTCATTTGTTTCTTACTTAGATGTCTAGCTCTTGACTTTTTTTCGCTCGGGTACACCAATTAACCTCTCTCATCTTATCATGTTGAACATGATTAGGAGCGCCTCTCATCCTGACTTAGCTATACCTTATGGCCACCTACTCACTTGCATTTTTGCTGCCTTTGACATACCTCTTCCCTATGAGTATATTGAGGTGACTCGACACAACATACTCGATTGTTCTACCCTTCATAGGAAGGGACTTTTAGATGGTCGTAGTCGTTTCTTGCCTGAGCGGGACATGGACGATGCTATGGATGATGAGCATGAGGATGTTGATGATGATGATGGTGGCGATGATGATGCTCCTGATGCTCGTGGAGATGCCGGTGACGGGATTGATCATGATCCACCTCCGTTGATCATTCTGAGTACACACGAGGCGGGCACTTCTTCCGGTCCTTCTGCTTCCGGATATGAAGCGATCCTAGCACGCTTAGATATGGTGCAGCAGCAGATGCATGATGGTTTTAGTCGGATGGATCTTGCCCACAGCCAGCTTAGTCGACGCCTTTCTCGCATGGAGGATCATTGTGGGATTCAGTGTCCCGAGGAGGACATCTTTCATCCACCACCTCCACCATCTGGTCCTTAGGCGTTAGGACATGGTTTATGTTTTTCTTAGCTTATGCTTTTAGAATCTATTATGTATTTCAAAAACTTATCATGGATGCTACTCATAGTATTGCTTTAGCACTTTTGATCCACACTTATCTTATTGCACATTTGATTCCTTAGGCTTATGATTTATGTGCTATTTTGTTACATGTGCTTGGTACATCCTTTCATGGTTATTCCAGTACTTATGTTTTCTTGATTTTGAATGCCCTTTGTTGGCTATATTGATTATCCATGGATGGATACATATTTTGATCACTTTCACACAACATACACCATTGATCTTTTTCATGATGCCAAAAGGGGGAGAAAAATATTGTTAATATTGTTGATTCATACTTGTGTAAATTTGATGAGCATATATTACCTGAAATAGGGGGAGCTTATCATATTAATTCCTCTTTTGACCCCTTATGGTTTATAATTGAGATTGTCATGCTTCATTGCATTTATCATCCTATATATCCCATTTGTTTTGAATCAATATTTGTCATCATAAAAAAGGGGGAGATTGATAACCCTATGGTTATTTAACCTAGGATTATATTTGATTTTGATGATAACTAACATTAACGATTATGTTGTCTAACATGCATTGAGTTGATGAAGCAATAGGTACAATCTCATACTCATACAAATGGACTGTTAGACGAGCAAATTATTCAAAGACTCTCAATAGAATGCATCAAAGAAGGAATTTGTCGATTGAATTTTACAATGCTTAGTTTTCGTTCCTTGTAACTAGACATAGAGAGATGATCGCTTCGATGACTGTAACCTAGAACTTGCCCATAGGTTTCCCTTACATGCATAAAAGTTTTTCATTCTTTGAAAACAAGGAAACTGTATTTTTGTGAATGCAGTCGACTGTATTGTAATACAGTCGACTACATGTTGGGCAGTGAGGTATTACAATCGATTGCATTCAAATACAGTCAACTGCAATACTTCAAGTAGCCTATTATAGTCGACTGCAAGTTGGAAATTTGAATTTCCAACGGCTACTTTTAGGATTACAGTCGACTGCAATGGCACATTACAGTCGACTGTATTTACCGTTTGGCGCATTTAATGCTTCACCTAACTCCAAACGGTCATATTCATTCCCACCTCTATAAATACTCATCTTGGGCATAGTTTTGATTTATCAATTGCATTCAAAGATCTCTTATCTTTCATATTCTCAAAGATCAAAGCAATTGTTCAATCTCTCTTGGTTTTCATTGTTTTCTTATCCTTTTTAAGAGAGCATTTATTGTGAGCTTACATTTGAGAGCTATACACTTTCATAAGTCATCATACACTCATCTCTCTTGTTCTAGAGCTTAAAGTTTTACTCATCTACTTTTTGAGAGTGAATCTTGTACACATTTCTTCATCTAAAGTTTCTTATATCAAAGCTTGGGGTTGTCAAGCTTTGGAGCTTTGGGATTGTCAAAGCTTGTTATTGATGTGGGCATAGCATCAAGGGATTGTAAGAGGTTCGATCTTGACCCATAAGAAAGATCATACTAGTGGATTCTAGGGCCTTTCAAGGAACTTCCTTGAAGGGGTGGACATAGGCTTGAGGGTATATCAAGCCGAACCATTTAAATCTCCTTGTCAAGTACCTCTAAACCCTTCTCTCCTTACATTATCGTTTTACATTTGTGTTGAGATTGGCTTGTTAGCTTACTTGAGATATTGTGTTTGAGGTTTGTTGTTTGTAGCTTTTCAAGTGTTTTTCTTATCCTTTCTAAGTTTATAGTATTTACTTGTTAATTTTTAAAGTAGTCTTAAAACCCTATTCACCTCCCCTCTAGCGTTATCTTTTTGGTTTCAAGGTTCTAACCTGAATTTTTAAAAAATTTTAAGGTCATATTTATCCAAAGTGGAAAGAAGACACTCAACATATTTTAAGAAGACCTACATCGTGGAAACATTTCAGATTTTTCTGAGGTTGGGAAGGGGGTTAACCGTTGTGAGAACTTTGAAACTTTGTAGTGAAATTTTAAATACCAAACTAGCGCGATTTCATGCAAAAATTTTATGGGGACCTTAAGACGCTGAGAAGTTTCATTTACCAAAATTCTGGGTTATTCTGAAGTTGTTACTATTTTTTGGCCGAACAGGCTTTTCCAAGCGCTCGGTCCGGACACCAATTCGGGATTTTTGGACAAAAATTTTGTAAAATACTTTTTTGCTTAGGAATGAATTCAAGAGGCTTAAAATATCATTTTAAAGCACTTTTGAGATTTTTCTGAGGTCGGGAACCCTTAGGGGCATTTTGGTAAATTGTCTCTCGGAAAGGAGTATTTTGGTAATTTTCTCGATATAGTTTTTCAAAGGACTTTTTAGTCCGAAAAGGGTTGCAAAACACCTAAAAGGTTGTTTTGAAGCTGATTCGGGGCGTTGCGGTGATAGTGAACCCCCGGGGGCATTTCAGTAATTTACTGCCCAGAGATGGGTATTTTGGTAATTTTTTTATAAATGCTTTAAAGGATTGTTGGTTTGGGAAGGGGTGTAAGACATCCAAAAATTTATTTTGAAGGGGTTTTGAGATGTTTGTTGGGGCGATGGGCACCAAGGGGTATTTTGGTAATTTCACATAAGCTGGGAGTGTTTTGGTAATTTTTCCCTTTAGAGTTTTCTAAGGGACTATTTGGGCTGTAAATGATGTAGTACATTCAAAAAGGAGTTTTAAAGCGGTTTTGGGGTGTTGGTGGTGTAGGGGCCATCATGGGGTACTTTGGTAATTTGCCATGTTGATGTTAAATTTTAGGAAACAAGCGTAATTTAGCAGTCAAAATGGTGGGAAGTGAGGAATAATGTTAATACGTTGAAATTATGAGATTGTGGCTATTGCTAATGCATTGGTAAGCTAGGTTAAGGATCTAATTATTGAATCGGATTAATAAGTTGTCGTAAGACGCTATAAATGATTAAATGAGAAGGGGTAGAATTGAGAGTGCGTATATGTGGAATGATTTCTGACGAGCAGAGTACTATTTGACTAGGTGATGCAGCTCGTTGCGATCAGAGATTGCGAGTTGCTTCAGCTATAAGCCAATCAGATAAGGACAATACGGTTCTATTATGCTAATTCATTGTTTTGATTAGCATGCCATGTTGATGATGTGTTGTTGGATTCTTGTTGTTATGATTGGAAGTCGATAGTCATTGCGACTGGTATACATATATTTGAATTGTGCTGTTGAGGACTTAGGGTAGAAGAAATTCCTTTAGTTTGCCCTATTGATGGAATTTAGTTAGGATGATGGGTGTCCTTGTATGCTATGATTCGATTCAATTAGCACACCTGAAGTGGATGATGATGTTGCGGAGGGGTTATCTTGTGGTTGTTATTAGATGTCGGCAGTTATTGATAGCTGAAATCTCTTTTCTTTGAGAACACCATTGAGGACTTCTGGCAAGCTTCTCCCTAGTCCGCCCTGTCGTTGATGATGATGTTGTTGAGGTTGTTGCGTGTTATTGTGAAATGTCGACACTTATTGGTAGTCGACATTCCTCTTATGTAAGAATATTGTTGACGGCTTGCGATAATCTTCTCCCAAGTCCGCCATGTTTATGATGTTACGTTGAACTCTTATTGTTAGATCTGAACACCGGTTGATCTTCTGATCTGGTACTCCTTGTTGAGTTTTGTGTTTGAGGACATAAGGTGGAATAATTTTCCCTTAGTCCGCCCCGTTGATGAAGTCATGTTGCTTGGTTGTAAGGTGGTTAGGGAAAGCAATCTAAATGAGTTACCTGCTTGTTAATAGTGTCTCTTCGATTTACTTGAGACTGAGATGAACATCCCATAAGATGGGACATCAATATGATGAGGATGGCCTGTGAAACATGATCACTGGCAAAGAGGATGTAGGGCGCGCGAGTCAAGTCTGTCATGTCCGGTCGAGTCTAGTTTGTCGTGTCTGAGTTGCATTGCATTTGATTTTCTTTTGATGTTAATGATTTTAATGACTTGAATTTTGTTGATGTTTATCTTTCAATTTCCTATTTTATTGTTCACTTGCATAGTCAGTCAGTCAATCTGTTGGTCAGTCAGTCTTGTCCATGAGGAGGTGGCAATAATGCTGTTCTGTTAGGCCTTAAAGCTACTCAGTCTAAGAAAAGAAAAGTTATTGTTTGACAAGTTATGTTGATGCTGAAACTATTGACTACCCTTGATTCATTGCTATCGTTGAGATGATTATTATTCCTTCAAATCTTTTGAATCATTTGTACACGATACTCCTCGTGTTGTCTTTATTAGGCGATTTGCGCTCATTCCTTATGTTATATTATGCAGGCTATAAGATTGATCAATGAGAACCCTCTAGAAGAGGGAAGAGAAACAATCTAGAAAAGTTGAGCAAGGGGATAAGTTATGTGAGGTAAGGCAAGCTAGAAATGATGAGATAAATATTGAGCTGCGAAATAGGTTGATAAGAGTCATACGACTACAGTCGTATATTAGGTTGTAACCATTCATGTTGTTTAGAGACTTGGAAGTCTTCTGCTGCAGAATGATGTATATTTGTAAGAAAATTTTTTGTAAGGATGCATTTTGGAGCGTCTATTAATTATATATGAGTATGAGGATGTAGATGCTCTGTATTCGACATAGGGTTTTGAATGTAGTTATGGCTGATAACTCAGCCCGGTGATGTTACCTGGGTTGAGGGTGTCGCAAGGACAAAAAGGAGGAGATAGAAAACGTAGATGATGTCGATTGAGGCATGAGGGTGTGGACTAAGTTAAGGCAATTACATAATGCATTACATATGTAAGTAAGCAGCCGAGCGAATGTTTATAATGGATCAAAATAAGCTGTTTTAAATGCTAACGGCCAGGGTATGTTGAACAGAGGTGCTCTAGAAGAGGGTGATGGTCATTAAAGCAAAAAGGAAAGAAAGGTTCATTACTGATATAGATGACTTGCTGACCAGTTGCAGGGTGCCCAGTGTTTTCTTTCAGTGATTGACCTTAGAACGGGTCATCACTAATTAAGGATAAAGAAGGATGAAGTTGTCAAGACGGTCTTCAGAAACAGAGATGGGCATTAAGAATTCTTGGTGATGCTATGTGAATTAATTAATGCCCTTATGGCATCTATAAATTTGAGGAATCAAGTCATTTGAGCGTACTTGACCATTGTGTCGTTGCCTTATTGGTGACCATATGAATGTTATTAAAGACAAAGAAGAACTAGCGTAATGGCAAGTTGACAAATTTTTAGAAAGTTAAGTTGTATGTCAAATTCAAGGAAAGTGAATTTTGACGTGAAAATCTGGGTATGTGGGGTCGATGCGAAAGCAGGTTAAGAGATCGGAGAAAAGTTAAAAAAGGTGACAAATGGGGAATGACAAAAATTGGCGTTTGAGATGAATAGCTTCCTAACGTCAGTCGGAGGCTACCAGAACATCATTGAGAATTAAGATGCCCTATTAGGGAAAAGGGACTATTATGATTGTTACGCCAAGTTAATAAGAATGTGAACAACTCGAAATCAAAGTTTGAGAAGGGAGAAAAGGAAATAATAGTTTGTTTCTCATGGAAATGCAACCAACACATCGTAATTAAATTTAGGAAGCTTAAGGCCACGATGGAAGGATGTTGAGATCCAACGGGGATTAGAAAGGAATGAAAAAAGAAATTTTGATGAGGATAAGGATATTGAGCATGAATATGAAGGTCGGATATGTGTTCTACCCAGCAATGGATTGAGAGAAGAAATTGTGAAGGGTACTCATAGTTCTAAGTGTCAATTCACTTAGGGGAGATGAAAATGTACCCTAAGTTATGGCTCAAAGAATTTTGGTGGCCTAGCATGAAGAGGGTTATATAAAAGTTTGTATCCCGATGTTTCACCTGTGTACAGGTAAAACTGGATCATAAGAAGATCGCCGATAGTGGAACCACTCCTTGTATTTGAGTGGAAATGGGAACACCGTACGATGAATTTTGGTGTTAAGGTTACGACGAACACAGTACGAAGAATATTTTTCTGAACGGCATGCCTAAACTTATGTTAAGCAAGTGGTTAGTTGTTATGGAGTTCCAGTAACTATTGTGTTTGGTAGAGACGTAAAGTTCATCTCCAGAATTTGGAAAGAAGTGAACCATGGGGATGGCCTTTAACCTCAAATGAGTGGCCAATCAGGACGTACGATATAAATATTGTAAGGGTATTAAAGGTCTGCATCATTCATTTTTGCAGAGCATAGGGGTGATCAGATATCCTTAACCGAAAATGTTGCATATTGATTTATTAAAATTTATTTAGGGAAATAAAGACTATTTCACACCAGACTATGCAAAGAAATAGGAAACAAGGTGATCGATATCCAAAAGAGAAATCTTACTGCGGAGAATTAGCAGAAAAGTTTTGTTGACAAGAGGCGTAGGATGTTGGAGTTTGAAGTAGGTGACCTAGTCAATTTTATAAGTGTTACCGTGAAAAGGAATCACGCGATTCAGAAAGTGGAGGACATTAAGTCCGAGGTTCATCGGATAGTTTAAAACCCTGCATAGGATTGAGAAGATATCATACAAACTCAATCTACATTCAGGATTGAGTTAATTACAAAGCGTGTATCGCGTGTCAATTTTGAGGATGTATGATCCCGACTCTACACATGGGATCCAAGAGGACCAAGTTGAAATACGAGATAATATCTCATATCAGGAGGCACCGATAGAGGTGATTGATAAAGAAGAACAAGTATCATGTTTGAAAATAACACAGTTGGTGAGAGTGTCCGAAAAACACATGCAGTAGAGAAAGCCACATAGGGACCCAAAGCATTGATGCGGCAGAGATATCCGCATCTATTTACAGGATAAGGTTTATCCCAATTTCGAGGGCGAAATTTATTTAGGGGGGGAGAATGTGATACCCTGAAAATATCAAAAATTAATCTAGCCATGAATTAGATTAATTAAAAAGGGTATTTTTATTAAGTAGCATTATGTGGGTGATAACTAAGTGTTAGGGAGTTAAATAAGGGGTTAGTGTGGCCTTGGGGGTTAAAATGCAATTTTAAAAAGTTAGGGGGGAAATATAATTTTAAAAAATATGGTGAACGGGATGCATATGCTATTAAGTAGCATTATTTTGATGATGAGTGGGTGTTAGGAAGTGAAATGAGGGGTTAAGGTGATTTTGGGGTCAAGTGATAATTTCCCAAAGTTGAGGGGCCAAAATGCAATTTTGGAAATTTAAGGGGCTAAAGTGCAAAATTTCAAAGTTTGCAAATTGTGTCACAAGTTGGAGAAATCAGACCCCGCATGGTGGCCACCTCCTATTTCACTAAGCTGATTCAAGGTTGGAAATAATAAAATAAAAGTGGATAAGATTCTTGGAGTAAAAAATATAAAAGAAATTTTTTGGGGTGTAAAATAGAAATAAAGCAAAGCTTAGAACTCGACTGAAGAACAAGAACAGAGAAGAGCAGCGGGAAGGAAAAAGAGAAGAAAAAAAGAAAGAAAAAGAGGAAGAAGAAAGAGAAGAAAAGAAAAGAAAAAAAAGGAAGAAAGAACCCTAAATTCATCAGGGTAATCCCTTGATCCTAAACCCAATTTGCGAAAATGTGGAAATTTGAATGTACTTGGTTGAAGAATATGTGACATACATATGGGCATATATATGTTTCGGTTGTGTATGTATAATCAGGGATGGGGAATTTAAATGGATTCTTGTTGGAAATTGGGTGTAGGAGAACCTAAAAATGGAGAAAGGAGAGGAAATAATTGGGGTTTCGCATTAGGTGTGAGTTTAGTGTGTGTTTGAGGGTGTATTAGTGTGTGTTCTTCGGGTTTGATAATTGATTTGAATTTTATGTGTGCAATCGTGTGTAATGATGTAATTTAAATGGGTTATATAACACCTCCAAAAATCCAGAGCTCCGCCCCCCCAAACTCCCGGGTCGTTAACCTACAGAATCAAATCAAACCTGTCAAATCTGACACATACTCTAATTCATCCAATTCAGCATCAACTCAGACTTCCCAAACTACTAGATTACAAGCTGTTTAGCTTAAACTACTACAGCTCAAGTCCTTTGCAATACAAATTTCTAAGAAGTAAATTAACAGTACCGACCCACGCAGGGGTCTCGTTATACAGTTGTGATGGACTTATCGGAATCTCACTCAGACTCTAAACCCCATTACTGAGCAGCCTACTGTTGATCCAAACCTGCAGAAAGGAATCAAACGAAGGGTGAATTTTTAAGAGCTCAGTAAGGACGTACAAGGACCAACAAAAGAATTACAAACGATTCCAAGAATCCAACTGACGAAGATTTCCAGAACACTTTAACAAACTAAACAACTCAATGATTTTCAAAATGATCAAAATTCATCATAAATAAATACCAAAATAGACAAATACCGTCACAATGGGTTCCAAAATAATCAATAAAAGATCCTTTTTCCAAAGTCATCATTTCCAAAATACAACAGAGTTTTCTCGAGGTATTTCAAACTTACACAGATCATTTGAGATAGTTCTTTCCAAAATACACTGAATTTCTCAAGGGATTTCAACCCAAGCACAAATTATTTCAGAGAATACTTTCCAGTCATTACCATAGCAGTCACGGCAATATGCAGAACAGAGAAAAAAAATCAACGTTGATCCTGGGGCGATTGCAATGCCATTTGACAAGCTAATCAGAGTGTACACATGCATGATGTACCAAAATACTAGTCCACTTGGGTACTAGCCTGCTTTTCCTGCAAGATTCAGACTAGCCTTATTACTCCCTCCCACAGAACGGAAACCCAGGTCAACACAGAAAAGTCAACAATATCAATGAGGTTTAACATAAGCTCAATCACCGAAATCAATTCGGATTCCAATAACAAAATCATACCGACATAAGTCAGCATTCGGAATTTTCAAAAGAAATCAGAATTTTCAAAAGAAAAATAACAGATAAACAACAAAACAATTGCGAATAATTATCGAATTTTAAGCACAACAATCCGGAAGAACGGATACAGGCAATTGCCAAATTTGCTCAGCACGCAATAACAGGCGAGCATCACAAGATTTTCAAATAATCGATCGAGGTTCAATATTAGGGTTTTCTGGACAAGAACATGCTGATATGAATGATACTTCAGAGCTTGACATTAGTCGTAAGTAATTCAAAGGAGTACTTACAAGTACGAGTTTTTAGATAAGGGTTCGGACAGAAGTCCTTACCCAGGGTTCAGATAGAATCCTTTACCTGGATTCGCAGCTAAATTATCCTAACCGGAAAGTCTTTAGCTTTAACCTAAACGGAATAATTAAATCGTCAGAATACAGCCTCCAGTACAATATTATAACTTAATACGGACTCACACATACAACTAAAATGAACCTGCCTCACCGCGTATGTAAAAACCAAAATGCCCCTGAGGTGTAAAATTACAAAAAAGCCCTTGTCACTCTTAAATTACCAAAATGGTCTTCTCGTAAGTAGAATCACTAAAATAAACTTCCCATACGTGAATTTATGCAAGAATACCTTTCTTAGGTTAAATTACCAAAATACTCCTAGGTGGCAAATTACCAAAATGCCCCCAGAGTTTTCGGCACCGAAAAATTCCCAAAATATCTTAAAACACTACCTTAAACATCTTGATGTTATTTCTAGATAAAAAAGTATTTTAGAAAATTTTCATTCCAAAATTTCGAACCGGTGTCTGGATCAAGCGCTACAAGGCCAATTTCGCAAAAAAATACCTATCGACCTCAGAATGGCCCGAAATCTTAGAATATGAATCATGTCAGTAAAATAAGATTTTAATAAAATATTCAAATTAAAATAACTTGGTTTAATATGCTAAATAATTCAATAAATTCCTTTACTCGGTACTCCAATTTAGCGCCCTTTCCGGACCCCGAAAAATTCCCGAAAACTTCCAGAGCATAGGTCTCATAAAACCATTGGGGGTTACAGTTTTACACTTTGTCTAATTTTTCCCCTAGATATTTATAAAAATTCTGATTCAATCTGCCTAAGTTGATTTTACCTTTAGCGACACTTTATAGCTCAACACCTTAATTAATCCTACTTGACTACTGTTTGCACACTGTTCATCATTCCCTCAGCAGGTCCTATTTCCAGTTAAACCCACACACTCAGTAAAACACAGACACAAACACACACACACACACACACACACTCACACACTGTTATACACACTACTACACTTAAAACCCACCACTAATGCACCTAAAACCCACTCATACACACACCTAAATTCTTCCAACACACACAACATGATGCAACAACACAGCTGCTGCCCCTTTCCTTCACCCCTTTCACATACATAGACCCCTCACACACTCATAATTACACACACCATCAACCCACCCCCTTTTACCAACACATATACAAACCTGTGCATACACAATTTGCACACCGACACACATATACCCACATACACAGCTGGTTGCAGCCCATATACACCATGAACACACTTACACACACAAGTAATTAACCAATTTAACTTGCAAGAGAGAATGATTACCTCATGAATCCACTCAAATCTCCCATTCTCTCTTTGATTTTGCACAGAGCTCTCACCCTGCTTTTTTTTTATTTTCATCTATGTTTGTGTGTTCTTCTTCTGTTTTCTTTCTTTTCCTTTTTCCCGAATTTTCCTTCTTTTGTCTTGTTTTTTTTTTCTTTCTTTCTTTTCCCTCCTAGAGACTATCCACTCAATTCTTATATTATATTACTTGATTAGTCACCATGCCAGGTAGCCATTTCTAATGACTTGGTTACTAACATCTTGACAACTAGGTACCAATTTTCAGGAATTGCAAATGAGCCCCCAAATTTTATGTAATAGCATTTAAGCCACCAAAAACCCTTTCTTATCTTTATTGATTTAATTAGACATCATTAAAAACATATGTTACCACTCATTTCGTTATTTTCCATCACTAAAATATTAATTACATTTATGCCCCCAAAGTTTTCCAAATTTACAAAAAGCCCCCAAAATTTTGAAAATTACATTTTTGCCCGAAATCTTTTAAGCTCCTATGCATTACTAATAGCCGAGCATTGCTTAACTTTATTGCCCGTTTATTTTTTGGAGCCCGGATGGTTATTTAATCGGCTCCCGAAGTTTGTGGTATTACAGGTTAGGGCATCGACGATTGTATTATTATGAGTTTAATTGTTTCAAGATGAGTTATTAAGGATATTCGTGCGTGATTGCGAGAGGAATGTACAAGGTGTCACGACCCGAACCCATGAGCAGGCCCGCGAGCTAGGCACGTGACCCGCCGCAGACCCAAAGGACTCAAATCAAGGGCTCTGCCAGGCCTTACTATAAACTGTATACAAAAATTCTATAACCAAGTAATTTAAATCTTTATCCTTAATAATATTTCTAAAGTCACACTTACAATTTCCCAATAAACCTCCGATGACATTCTTTATTTAATAACTAACATAGATTATCCGGTGAAGATCTAAGCTTCAAAAATCTCAAATTTACAAATCCAGTACTAGCATACCACCTAAGGATTTGTTAAATAATCTAAGAGGACTACAACTCCTCTAGCAGTTGTCTACCATAATCCTCGTGGCCTTCATCAGTTCGGTTCCATCTAGATCATTGCCTGAAAAATATTTAAAAGAATGAGCTTGGGGCCCAGTAAGTACACATACCATATCCCTAAAATAGGTTTTGGGATTCATAAAAACATGCCAAGGTTTTCTTCAAATTTAAAACTGATAAATATTTTCACAAGAGATATTATACGTATATCAACTTTATGAAAGCAATTCATTCAAGATTCACAGTAACGAAGTATGACATCAAGAAGGCTCATTAACAACTGTCACAGTTCATCGTAACATAGGTATGTTGCGGTCAGCGTACTTTCCCCCCTGACTAGGGCCCACAATCCCTACTCCACCCGGGATAAAAATTATTCGGTCAGGGTATGCGCCCCCCCGACTAGGGCCCACAATCCCTCCTTCGTCCGGGATACATATTGGTGTGGACGGAAGGGCGCACCACGAGCAACAGTTCTGTGCGTCAACGTATCGTCCCGTTGACCAGGACCCAACAATCCAACTTTCTCCCGTGGATATGGGGCGCAACAACCAAGCCAGAATACCGTCTTATTCAACATATATGAGCCAACTTTAAAACACTACTCATAGAAAACAATTCATGGCATTTTTGATGTATTTTATCATCAAACAATTTACACAAAAGCAGTAGCGTGCAAAAGGCTTTAAACTTTTAATTGAACAATTCATTTGTACATATACGTAGACGGAAAATAGGGTATACGGAGGAATATGGCAAGAGTACTTACCTCGCTCAAAATCTGCTTCTGGTATTTGCTCAAATGCCGGCCCTAGCTCTTGACTATCAAAACCTAATTAACAAATCATACGGATGTCATTTATTGTCGCTCGGGCACGTTTAGGTATTATGTTTCTTTTAGATGAGTAAAACTTTACCCAACCGTCCCCCGACTTATGTATAATTACCTATTTGCCCCCAATGCCTAAAGTACCTTATCCCCCCAGATATAACCTAAAAGACTCATTAGAAATAATTTAATAACTATCGTGATAATAAAGCACTACGCTATATCCGTTCGGGCGCTACACTACTAAGAACGCTAAGAATAGCAAACGACTTTCAAAAATTTTGAAATTATGGAATATACATTATCATAGCTACGTAAGACTATTATAAAAGTATCATAATTTAATAACTTAATTTACTATTTAAAAATGCACCGAAATCTCTTTTACGAATAAAATTACTTAGCATTCTTATCGAGCTCCAAAAAATCTGAAACTTTTACTGTGTGTAGATCTTGCAAAATTAACATAAGTTACTTCTTTGAGTTTTGTCCAAATAAAATTATAAAATATTTTAAAACTTCGAAAAGAGACTGCTGGAATAGGATAACTTTTAGCGACACTTTCGAGTTTAATTTTGAACAAACAAAGCTTTTCCCTCTCTTGCTACAGTATCATCTTACCCATTTACACTCAGTCATCCTTTTTTATCCAGAACCACCTCACCCCTTCATTTTCCCTCTCACTTACCACCTACTTTAATTATGGTTATACACATGTTATATACAAACCTACTCACACCATTCTTTCATAACCCATTTGGGTATAATACATTCTCTCAATTCCCACACAACACAAACCTGCCATGAGGTCTTCTGGTTCTTGTTTACTTCATGGACAACACCCAAATACATGCTTACATCCTTCTTACACACATGACATGAATATATGCATATATATCCACAACATTTTCACAACTTACACACCCTTTCACAAGCAGTAGCTTCCTTTATCTTGTGTAACCCATTCATGTGCAATCCATTTTTACACAAATACACTAGAACCCACAAATTTACACCCAACTCACATATATACACTTGAACTTACATATGAAAATTTCACACCCACTGCCGCAACTCTTTTTCATCTCCTTTCTTCAACTCACCCAACACCCTCTCGAAAATCCCATGCACACAGCTGCTCTCCTTCCTTCGGCAGCTTTACACTTCCCCCCATGCCCAAGGAGGCTCTTAATTTCCTTATACAAACCATTCCATGTCACAAAGACACAGATCAGCCCCTCCCTCACCTTCCATAGCTATTCCCAAACTCCTCCCTGGTTCAACTGTGGCTACGCCGGAGTATTTACTCACGGCAGCCCCGATATCATGGCAGCCCCTCCACGGTTCTCTTTTCTAAACCATTAATACTTAGCAGATTAACCCAAACACCCACTCATCTCCACCAAATTCGTTAGTTATATAAATATATATATGTGACGTCTATACATGCATGTCAATATGAATATGAATAAATGAGAAGAATCCTTACCGCGAAGATTCGCCGGAAACTCCCCACGTTCTTCTTTCCTTCTGCCTCTCTTGCTCTCTTTCTCTCTAAGTTGCTTCCCGAGAATGAAAGTTAAAAATAGGGCCGGCTGATTTATAATCATTACCCATTTATATATATATATATACAAACTCCAATTCTAAAATTCCCAAACTTCCCCAAATTTTCATTAGCTATTGAATATTTTTTACCCGCGGCTTTCTATTATTGCCAAAAGAAAAGACCCAAATAAATTACTTACGATAAACTATATGTTAGCAAATTATTAATGACTGTTACACCAACCCGCTCTGCTAAGTGTCGCTAAAAGGGGTCACGTAGAAAATATCAATGCCAACAAAAGAATTTCGTCGCCAAAAGTTCATAAATTATTGTTTCGCTAATTGCCACTAATACCTCAATCAATGTTATTAATAACTGATATCGTAAATCATATCTTATGATTTCAATTTTGTCGATATGATCGTAATTCTAGTGTTCCCCAATTTTGTCATTGTAGGCCGCTTTAATTTAATATACCAATGCTAGGTGACAGTTTTCCGCTAAAAAGATGCAAATATTCTTACTTGTAAAAATGTCGATTAAGAATTAAATAAAATTTGTTAAAAATTACTAAAATTCAAACCTAAGATCGGGGTATTACACAAGGTATACGGCTGATTTAAGGAGGAAGATTAGTGCATGTGCGTGAAGGTGAACTAGAGTGTGTGTGTGTGTGTTGATGTGAATAGTGACTGTTTTTGTCACTAAAGGTAGAAATTAAATATATAGGTTCTAATTTGAATTTCAAAAAATATTGAGGATCAGATTTAGCCTAGGTGCGAAGAAGAGACCCTAGTTATTTTTAGGGGACCTGTATCGTGGAAAAATTTCAGATTTTTCCAAGATCGGGAAGGAGGTGAATGGATGCGGGAAGTTTGAAACTTTATGGTGAAATTTAAAATATCAAACGAATGCAGTTTTGTGCAAAAATTCTATGAGGACTATGATATAGTGAGAAGTTCCATTTTTCAAGATTTGGGTCATTCCAAAGTTATTAGCTATTTTTGTCCAAACAGGCTTTTAAGCGCTCGGTCCGGACATTAGTCTGGGATTTTTGAGCGAAAATTTTCTAAAATACTTTTTAACTCAGAAATAATTTCACGATGGGTAAAATAGCGTTTTAAAGTGGTTTGAGATTTTTATGGTGCCGGGAACCCTCAGGGGGCACTTTGGTAAATTGTTGCCCAGATTGGGGTATTTTGGTAATTTTCTTGATAAAATTTTCCAAGGGACTTGTTATTCCGGTAAGAGTTGTAAAACACCTAAAAGGTTGTTTTGAAATAGATTTGGGGTGTTGGGGTGGTGGTGAACCTTTAGGGGGTATTTTGATAATTTGCCGCGTTGGCGTTAAAAATTTTGAAAACGTGCGTTACTAAGCATCCAGAATGGTAGGAAGTGAGGAATGCTATTAATATGTTGAAACTGAGATGGTTGTTATTACTAATGTGTCGATAAGGCTAGGATAAAGATCCAGTTATTGGATCGGGTTAACTAGCTGTCATAAAACGCTATGAGTGGTTAAAGGGGAAGGGGTAGAATAAGTTGTGCATATATGTTGAATGATGTCTCACGAGCAGAGTATTATTTGACTAAGTGATGCAACTTGTTGCGATCAGAGATTACGAGTTGCTTCGGCTATAAGCCAATTAGGGAAGGATAATGCGGTTCTATTATGCTAATTCATTGTTTCGATTAGCGTACTATGTTGATGATGTTTATGTTGGACTCTTGCTGTTATAGGTGGGTTGACACCAGTAGTCATTGTGACTGGTATACGTATATTTAAAGTTGTTGTTGAGGACTTAGGGTAAAATAATTCCCTTAGTTCGTCCTGTTGATAAAATTTAATGAAGATGATGCGTGTCCTAGTATGCTATAATTCGATTCGATTAGCATACCTAAAGTTGATGATGATATAGTGTAGGGGTTGTTGTGTGATGGTTGTGAGATGCATGCAATTATTGATAGTCGATATCTCTCCTATTTGAGAACACTATTGAGGACCTGTGGTTAAACATCTCCTGAGTCCGCCCTGTCATTGATGATGATGATGTTGAGATTTTTGCGTTGTTGTTGTGAAATGTCGGCACATATTGATAACCGACATTTCTCTTATGTAAGAACGCAGTTGAGGGCTTGCGGCAAACTTCTCCCAAGTCTGCCCAGTTGATGATGTTACATTGAACTCTTGTTGTTAGGTCTGAACACCAGTTGATCTTCTGACCCGGTATTCCTTGTTGAGCTATGTTGTTGAGGACATAAGGTGGAATAAAATTTTCCCTTAGTCTGTCCCGTTGATGAAGTCTTGTTGCCTGGCTGTAACGTGGTTAGGGAAAACACTCTAAATGAGTTCCCTACTTGTTGACATGGTCTCTTCTATTTACTTCAGACTGAGATGAACATCCCGTAAAATGGGAGATCAATAGAGGAGGATGGCCTATGAATTATGAACACTGGCCAAAGAGGATGAATGTCGCTCGAGCAGAGTCTGTCGTGTCTGGTCGAGTCATGTCCGTCGTGTCCATGTGCATTGCATCTAATTTTCTTTTGATGTTGATGATTTTAATGATTTGTATTTTAATGATGTTTATCTTTACGACCTTGGATTTCAGGTTCCCTTGGATAGTCGGTCAGTCAGTCCAGTCCATGAGGAGGTGGTAGTAATGCTGTTCTGTTGGGCCTTAAAGCCGCTCAGTCCAACGAAAGAAAAATTATCGTTTGACAATTATGTTGATGTCAAAAATTTATTGGAACTCTCATTTCTATCGTTGAGATGATTATTATTCCATCGAGTCTCTTGAATCATTTGTACATGATACTCCTTGTGTTGTCTTTGTAGGGCGATTTGCGCTCATTCCTTATGTTCTATTGTGAAGGCTATAAAGTGGATCAAGGAGAACCTTCTAGAAAGGAAAAAGAAACAAGCTAGAAAAGTTGAGCAAGAGGATCAGTTGTGTGAGGTAAGACCAGCTAGGAATGGTACGATAAGGATTGAGTTGCGAGATAGGTTGTTAAGAGTCCTACGACTACAGTCGTATATTACGTTTAAGCATTCATGTTGTTAAAAGACATGAAAGTCTTCCGTTGCCGTATGATGTATGTTTGTAAGAAAATTTTTTGTAAGGACGCATTTTGGAGCATCTAGTAATGATATATTAGTATGATGACGTAGTTGCTCGGTATTCAGCACATGGTTTTGAATGCAATTATGATCGATAACTCAGCCCGGTGACGTCACCTGGGTCGAGGGTTTCACAAGTTGGTATCAAAGCTTAGGCAAATGATTCTTTAGACTTTTAAAGTGTCGGTGGAAGGCCTAAGTTGTTGATGAAAGGAGTAGAAGAAGAATCTTGATGATTTAGCTGAATTAGAGGGATCGTTAAGATATGTGGGTTGAGGTTGGCTAAGGCATATTTATTCATGACCTCAGCGTTCCGCTATTGATGCGGGGAATGGAAGAAAGAGTTGATTAACCTAGTTTTAGGAGAGTGGTTTGATGATGATAAGGTTGCGGTGTCAGATCTTAACAAAAGGATCCTGATGAGTATGTAGACGATATGGAATTAGGGTTCAAAGAACCAAATTGAGGTCAGTTGAAATTGAAATAAAAGGACCTAGTAGAGAAAGATGGTTGAGGTTGAGCACTTTTATTGTGTAAACCGTAATGGAGAGATGAGGAGCTGAGGCTGAGAATGAGTATAATTTTAATGAGATTTTGGGAGAAAAAGTACTTCCAAGTGATAAGGAAAAAAAAGGGACTCATTGGCAAGTCGATTCGAGTTCCAAACAAGCGGTATTGACTAAACGATAGAAAGATTGAAAGTTGAATGAAAGGACATGAATTAAGTATCGAATTAGATATTAAGGGAGACGGTGCATGCCCGTATGCAGGTCACCCGAAAAAATATGCTATGTTGTTCATGATTGCCCTCATCATAAGGCAATACCTGAAGACAAGCAACAATTGATTCTAAGAGAGAGTCTTTGAAGCCTGAAATTATTGAAGGAAGGTTATGGCTTTTCTGAGGTTGATATGGTGTACGAGTAGGGGTGGAGTCCGCTTTTGAAGTCGAACCTATAGTTGTTATTGAGAAGGAGAGGTGTGATGGGAAATTAGTATCATTTACATACTAGTGTAGAAAAATGTCATTTAATGATGAAAAACCATTAGCTACTTGAGCGTGAAGGTTAAAATTATGGTGTGCAATTTTAATAATCGTGCTACTCCTTCCTTGGAAAGAGAGAGAGAGAGAGAGAGAGAGAGAGAGATGGTTCCCAATCGAGAAGGGCCCTCAATAGAAGTGATTATGGTGAATGTCGAGGATGTTGGTGGAAGAAATAAGCAGGAAGTATATTAAATCAGGAAGACTTAAGAAAGAGCTAATGAGACTTCTGCAAAAGATTGTAGGAGTTCTAAAAGTACAACTGGTGGCTACAGCCCCAGTAAAAGGAAGAAAAGAAAGTAGATGTCAAGATTGTCAGGATGCCCGCCTGGGTGAAATCCCACGGGAGGGAAATGGTCTAGTGTGGACAACTACGTGAATTTGAGAGATGAAGAAGATAGTTGAAGTAATGAGATGGAGAAAACCATCAAAAAGATGATTTTCGCTAGCCATATATACAAGAAGAGTTCCAAGTTATTGAGAACGGGCAAAAACAAGTTGAGGAAAGTAGCTTATCTGGCCTGCTTTACCCAGAACAGGTACATGTAACATGTTGGTGATAAATGTTTTTGCTTAAATTTCAGAGTAGGTTGGAGACACGTTTCTCGTGTTAAATGGAAGGACAGAAAGGCGGACAAGGATGTTAGGGAATTTGGTGAGTTGGCCTATTTGCCCTCATCAGGTGATGTCAAAAACCAAAAAAAAAAAGGAAGCAAAATGAGGAGCTTTGGAAAATAATCCTTAAAAAAGGACAGGTAAGAAGTTCAAATGGTAAAATGCTACGGAAGTAGCAGGAAAAACCAAGCGATTGAGGCAAAGAATGTAGAGGTCTGGAAAAAAAAGGGAGAAAAAGGGAGCGAGGACGAAAGGTAGAATCTAGGATGATATCGAGAAGTAAGTACATAATTATAAGAAGTAAGTACATGATAAACAGTCCGAACAACAGGACAAAGAGGATGAGATAGAAAATGTAGACGATATCGATTGAGGCATGAGGGTGTGGACTAAGTTAAGGCAATCGCAGAATGCCTTACATATGTAAGTAAGCTGTCGAGCTAATGTTTATAATGGATCAAAATAAGCTGTTTCAAATGCTAACGGCCAGGGTATGTTGAACAGAGGTGCTCTAGAAGAGGGTGATGGTCATTAAAGCAAAAAGGAAAGAAAGGTTCATTACTGATATAGATGAGTTGCTGACCAGTTACAGGGTGCCCAGTGTTTTCTTTCAGTGATTGACCTTAGAACGGGTCATCACTATTTAAGGATAAAGAAGGATGAAGTTGTCAGGACTGTCTTCAAAAACAGAGACGGGCATTAAGAATTCTTGGTGATGCTATGTGAATTAATTAATGCCCCTATGGCATCTATAAATTTGAATAATCAAGTCTTTTGAGCGTACTTGACCATTGTGTTGTCGCTTTATTGGTGACCATATGAATGGTATTAAAGACAAAGAAGAACTTGTGCAATGGCAAGTTGACAAATTTTTAGAAAGTTAAGTTGTATGTCAAATTCAAGAAAGGTGAATTTGACGTGAAAATCAGGGTATATGGGGTCGATGCGAAAGTAGGTTAAGAGATCGGAGAAAAGTTGAAAAAGGTGACAAATGGGGAATGACAAAAATCGGCGTTTGAGATGAGTAGCTTCCTAAGGTGAGTCGGAGGCTACCAGAACGTCATTGAGAATTAAGATGCCCTATTAAGGAAAAGTGACTATGATGATTGTTACGCCAAGTTAATAAGAATGTGAACAAGTCAAAATCAAAGTTCGAGAAGGGAGAAAAGGAAATAATAGTTTGTTTCACATGAATATGCACCCAGCGCAATTTAATTAAATTTAGGAAGCTTAAGGCCACGATGGAAGGATGTTGAGATCCAGCGGGGATTAGAAAGGAATGAAAAAGAAATTTTGATGAGGATAAGGATAGTGAGTATGAATGTGAAGGTCAGAAATGTGTTCTACCTAGAGATGAATTGAGGGAAGAAATTGTGAAGGGTACTCATAATTCTAAGTGTCGATTCACTTAGGGGAGACGAAAATGTACCCTAAGTTACGGCCCAAAGAATTTTGGTGGCCTAGCATGAAGAGGGATATATAAAAGTTTGTATGCCGATTCTTGACCTGCTAACAGGTAAAAGTGGATCATAAGAAGACCGCCAGATAGTGCAACCACTCCTTGTACCTGAGTGGAAATGGGAACACAGTACAATGAATTTTGGTGTTAAGGTTACCACGAACAACTAAGAGATATACATCTATCTGGGTTGTAGTGGATAGGTTGACTAAGATGTCCCGATTTATTTTGTCCGGGAAGAATATTTTTCTGAACGGCATGCCCAAACTTATGTTAAGCAAGTGGTTAGTTGTTATGGAGTTCCAGTAACTATTGTGTCCGGTAGAGACGCAAAGTTCATCTCCAGAATTTGGAAAGAAGTGTATTAACCATGGGGATAGTCTTTTACCTCAAATGGGTGGCCAATCAGGACGTACGATATAAATATTGCAAGGGTATTGAAGGTCTACATCATTCACTTTTGCAGAGCATTGGGGTGATCAGATATCCTTAACGGAAAATATTTCATGTTGATTTATTAAAATCTATTTAGGAAAATAAAGACTATTTTGCACGAGACTATGCAAAGAAATAGGAAACAAGGTGATCAATATCCAAAAGAGAAATCTTACTGCGGAGAATTAGCAGAAAATTTATGCTGACAAGAGGCATAGGATGTTGGACTCCGAAGTAGGTGACCTAGTCAATTTTATAAGTGTTACCGTGAAAAGGAATCACGCGATTCAGGAAGTGGAGGATGTTAAGTCCGAGGTTCATCGGACCAATTAAAACCCTGCATAGGATTGAGAAGTAAGCATACAAACTCAATCTACGTTCAGAATTGAGTTAATTACATAGCGTGCATCGCGTGTCAATGTTGAGGATGTATGATCCCTACTCTACACATGGGATCCAAGAGGACCAAGTTGAAATACGAGATAATATCTCACATCAGGAGGCACCGATAGAGGTGATTGATAAAGAAGAGCAAGTATCATGTTTGAAAATAACACAGTTGGTGAAAGTATCCTGAAAACACATGCGGTAGAGAAAGCCACATAGGGACCCAAAGTGTTGATGCGGCAGAGATATCCGCATCTGTTTGCAGGATGAGGTTTATCCCAATTTCAAGGATGAAATTTATTTAAAGGGGGGAGGATTTAATACCCTGAAAATATCAAAAATTAATCTAGCCGTGAATTAGATTAATTAAAAGGGGCTATTTTTCTTAAGTAGCATTATGTGGGTGATAACTCAGTGTTAGGGAGTTAAATAAGGGGTTAGTGTGGCCTTGGGGGTTAAAATGCAATTTTAAAAAGTTATAGGAGAAAAATATAATTTTAAAAATATGGTGAACGGGATGCATATGCTATTAAGTAGCATTATTTTGATGATGAGTGGGTGTTAGGAAGTGAAATGAGGGGTTCAGGTTATTTTGGGGTCAAGTGGTAATTTCCCAAAGTTGAGGGGCCAAAATGCAATTTTAGAAATTTGAGGGGCTAAAGTGCAAATTTTGAAAGTTTGCAAAATGTGTCACAAGTTGGAGAAATCAGACCCTGCATGGTGGCCACCTCCTGTTTCATTAAGCTGATTCAAGGTTGGAAATAATAAAATAAAAGTGGATAAGATTCTTGGAGTACAAAATGTAAAAGAAAATTTTTGGGGTGTAGAATAGAAATAAAGCAAAGCTTAGAACTCGGCAGAAGAGCAGCGGGAAGGAAAAAAAGAAGAAAGAAAGAAAGAAAAAGAGGAAGAAGAAGGAGAAGAAAAGGAAAAAAAAGGAAGAAAGAACCCTAAATTCATCAGGGTAATCCCTTGATCCCAAACCCAATTTGCAAAAATGTAGAAATTTGAATGAACTTGGTTGAAGAATATGTGACATACATTTGGGCATATATATGTTTCGGTTGTGTATGTATAATCAGGGATGGGGAAGTTAAATGGATTCTTGTTGGAAATTAGGTGTAGGAGAACCTAAAAATGGAGAAAGAAGAGGAAATAATTGGGGTTTCGCATTAGGTGTGAGTTTAGTGTGTGTTTGAGGGTGTGTTAGTGTGTGTTCTTTAGGTTTGAGAATTGATTCGAATTGTATGTGCGATCATAGATTGCGAGTTGCTTTGCTATAAGCCAATCAGGGAAGGACAATGCGGTTCTATTATGCTAATACATTGTTTTGATTAGCCTACTATTTTGATGATGTTTATGTTGGACTCTTGTTGTTATGGGTGGGTTGACACCGGTAGTCATTGTGACCGGTATAAGTATATTTGAAATTGCTATTGAGGACTTAGGGTAGAATAATTCCCATAGTCCATCCTATTGATAGAATTTAATGAAGATGATACGTGTCCTAGTATGATGATTTTGTGTAGGGGTTGTTGTGTGGTGGTTGTGAGATGCCGGCAATAATTGATAGTCGATATCTCTTTTCTTTGAGAAGTTCATTGAGGACTTGTGGCAACTTCTCCCGAGTCCGCCCTATCATTGATGATGATGTTGTTGAGGTCGTTGCGTTGTTGTTGTGAAATGTCGGCACTTATTGATAACTGACATTTCTCTTATGTAAGAACATTGTTGAAGGCTTGTGGCAAACTTCTTCCCAGTCTGCCCTGTTGATGATGTTACGTTGAACTCTTGTTGTTAGGTCAGAACACCGGTTGATCTTCTGATCCGGTATTCCTTGTTGATCTATGTTGTTAAGGATATAAGGTGGAATAATTATCTCCTTAGTCCGCCCCGTTGATGAAGTCTTGTTGCTTGGTTGTAATGTGGTTAGGGAAAACACTCTAAATGAGTTCCCTATTTGTTGACAGGTCTCTTCTATTTACTTGAGACTGAGATGAACATCCCGTAAAATGGGACATCAATATGAGGAGGATGGCCTATGAATTATGATCACTGGCCAAAGAGGATGAATGTCGCTCGAGCAGAGTTTGTCGTGTCTGGTCGAATCATGTCCGTCGTGTCCATGTGCATTGCATCTGATTTTCTTTTGATGTTGATGATTTTAATGATTAGTATTTCAATGATGTTTATCTTTACGACCTTGGATTTCGGGTTCACTTGCATAGTCGGTCAGCAGTCCAGTCCATGAGGAGGTGGCAGTAATGCTATTCTGTTGGGCCTTTAAGCCCCTCAGTCTATCGAAAGAAAAATTATCATTTGACAATTACGCTGATGTCGAAAATTTATTGAAACTCTTGATTCAATTCTATCGTTGAGATGATTATTATTCCTTCGAGACTCTTGAATCATTTGTACATGATACTCCTCGTGTTGTCTTTACTGTGCAATTTGCGCTCATTCCTTATGTTGTATTGTGCAGGCTATAACGTTGATCAAGGAGAACCTTCTAGAAAGGAAAAAGAAACAAGTTAGAAAAGTTAAGCAAGGGGATCGGTTGTGTGAGGTAAGACCAGCTAGGAATGGTAGGATAACGATTGAGTTGCGAGATAGGTTGTTAAGAGTCCTATGACTATAGTCGTATATTACGTTGTAAATATTCATGTTGTTTAAAGACCTGAAAGTCTTCCACTGATGTATGATGTATGTTTGTAAGAAAAAATTTTGTAAGGACGCATTTTAGAGCGTCTATTAATGATATATGAGTATGAGGACGTAGTTGCTCGGTATTCAGCACAGGGTTTTGAATGCAATTATGATCGATAACTTAGCCCGGTGACGTCACCTGGGTTGAAGGTGTCGCAATAGAAACCTGCTTTGATGTAGTTAGAGTTAGCCAGAAACGGTTTATCATCCTAACAAACAAATACCGTGACTATCCTTTTAGCTTCATCATCCTTCCATAATATCAACACATATTGAAGAGAAGATGGTATGCATCCATTTACATGTATCAAGTCTCTACCGAGTAGAGTGTTTAAACTGGATGAGGAATCAATCACGAAGAAAGGTGACATCTTTATTTTCTTTCCCACTGTTAGTTCAATAGGCACCATTCCTTTGGGCCTAGATACCCCTCTTACAAAATAACATTCCATAACTTACAAGGGAATCAGATCCTTCTCATCTTTGCAGAGCTTTCTCAACATTCGAATGGGCAAAATATGCTGCAATACTATCGACTAATACCCTAGCCATAGGTTGGCCATCCATCAGTGTTTTGATGAACAAGGGATTCAAATGTTTGGTCTTATGGGGATAAAGCCTAGTCATTATGACCCTGGTCATCCATCAGTGTTTCAAGGATGGCTGCACCATTGTTCACATTGACTCGGAAAGAAGTGGCATATCAGTGGACCGATAAGCAGGAGGCGAGTTTTTACAAGTTAAAAACGAGATTAACTACATTTCCAATTTTGACTTTGCCGAGTGGAACTAAGAATTTCTTGGTGTATAGTGATGCTTCATAGGAAGAATTAAGCTGTGTTTTGATGCAAGATGGCAAAGTTGTGGCTTATGCTTTAAGAAAGCATAAACCTTATGAACAAAATTATCTAACACATGATCTTGACTTAGCAATGATTATGTTTGCATTAGATAAGTGGAGGCATTATCTGTATGGTGCTGAGTTTGAGGTTTTTACTGATCATAAGAGTTTAAAATACCTATTTTCTCAACAAGATTTGAATATGAGACATAGAAGGTGGATGGAAGTACTCAATGATTATCATTATACGATTCAGTATCACTCAGATAAAGCCAATATTGTTGTAGATGAACTAAGTAAGAAGTACAAGTTGCTAACTTAATGGTAAAAGAGTGGAAGTTGATTGAGCGAGCTTGTTCATGGGATTTGTCCGTTACTGAGTCAGGAATTATTCTTGCAAATTTACAAGTTAAACCAGCGTTATTACAGAGAATCTAGGAGGAACAAGAAAGAGATTTAGAGTTGCATAGAGAAGTGAAGGATAAAGATGGAACCTTTAAACATGAGTTTTCTATGGATAGTAATGGTGTTTTACGGTATAAAGATCGGATAGTTGTTCTTAATAATGAAGAGTTGAAAGGAGAAATACTGAAAGAGGCCCATAAGTGAAAGTATACAGTGCATTTAGGTGGAACAAAGATGTATCAGGATTTGAACAGTGATTACTGGTGGAATAAGATGACTTTATTTCAAGATGTATTGTATGTCAAGAGGTGAAAGCCGAACACCAAAGACCGCCGGGTCGATTGGAACCGTTATCAGTACCCGAATGGAAGTGAGACTATATAACAATGGATTGTGTTACAGGATTGCCAAGGACCCGTGATGGACATGATTTGGTATGGGTGATTGTGGATAGATTGACGAAATCTGCTCATTTTCTACATGTCCTCAAGATGTCCTCATTGGATAAATCAGCCTAAGTGTATTTACAAGAAATAATTTGGTTACACGGAATACTAGTAAATATTATAACTGATAAAGATTCAAGATTTACATCTCATTTATGGAAGAGTTTGCAAAGTGCATTAGGTAGAAATTTGAAATTTAGCTCAACATTTCATACTAAGATTGATGGATCTGAGAAAATTATTCAAACATTGGAGGATATGCTTCGTGTATGTGTGATAAATTTCAAAGGAAATTGGGATCAACATCTGGCGATAATTGAATTTGGTTATAACAACAGTTATCAGGCTAGTATCGGTATGGCACCATATGAAATTCTATATGGACGAAAGTGTCACTCACCAATTTCTTGGAGTGAAGTTGGAGGAAGGAGTTTTAATTGGGCGCAGATCGTTCAAGAGACCACTGAAAAGATTCAACAAATTCGGCAAAAGATTTTGACTGCTCAAAGCCTACAGAAAAGTTATGCTTATAACAGGTGAAGAGAGTTGGAATTTTTAGCCGGAGATTTTGTATTTCTCAAGGTGTCACCATTCACGGGAATAAAGATATTTGGAAAGAAAGGCAAGTTGTCGCCGAGATATATTGGCCCTTATGAAATATTTGATCGTGTTAGGATTTTGCACACAGTGTAATATCCCACATCGGATGTGGAATAGTATGAGATGACCCTTATAAGACCTTGCCAAGGAACTCATAAGTACGTACTTGGCTAGCCCTTTTGAGGGAGGCATTGCCCTGTGGTGGGGCCCTGGACTGGGTCGTTACAGATGGTATCAGAGCCGACTCTCAAAAACTCGGGCTGGGCTATCCAGTCGGGTTGCCGATGGTTGGGGAAACGAAGGCAAGCCCGGGTATATCCCATATCAAAAGGATGGTTGGGGCAACGAAGGGTGAGCCCGGTATATCCCACATTGGCTAGAGAGGAAGATTCTGGGCTATGTGTGATTGAGCCTTAGCGAGGACGCTAAGGTATAAGGAGGGTAGATTGTAATATCCCACATCGGATGTGGAATAGTATGAGATGACCATTATAAGACCTTGCTAAGGAACTCATAAGTACCTACTTGGCTAGCCCTTTTGAGGGAGGCATTGCCCTGTGGTGGGGCATGGATCGGGTCGTTACAGGTGGTATTAGAGCTGACTCTCGAAAGCTCGGGCTGGGCTATCCAATCGGGTTGCCGATGGTTGGGGGAAACGAAGGTAAGCCCGGGTATATCCCACATCAAGAGGATGGTTGGGGCAACGAAGGGTGAGCTAGGTATATCCCACATTGGCTAGAGAGGAAGATTCTGGGTTATTTGTGATTGAGCCTTAGCGAGGACACTAAGGTATAAGGAGGGGAGATTGTAATATCCCACATCGGATGTGGAATAGTATGAGATGACCCTTATAAGACCTTGCCAAGGAACTCATAAGTACCTACTTGGCTAGCCCTTTTGAGGGAGGCATTACCCTGTGGTGGGGCCGTGGACTGGGTCGTTACACACCGAGTTGCCTTACCTGTATCTTTGGAAGGAGTACATGATGTGTTTCTTTTTTTCTATGTTGCAGAAGTACAACCCAGAACCATATCATGTGATAAGCCCTGATCCAATACCAATCCAATCAGAATTGTCATATGAAGAGTTGTTGATGCAGATTTGAGCTCTTAATGTGAAAGTTTTGAAGAATAAAATCATTCTTTGGGTTAAAGTTTTATGACAAAATCATGTAGTGGAAGAAGCCACGTGGAAAAAAGAGGAGGATATGCGAAAAGATCATCTGCACCTATTCGGTAAGTTTAAGTTTCAAATTTGGGGACCAATTCTTTTAAGGAGTGAAGGTTGTGAGAACCCAACATTTCATATGCTTTGATTACATATTTAAGTATGATTAGATGCATCATTGTATGTGAAAATTGTTATGATGAACTATGCTTTGAATGTATGTTAAATGTCGAACATCTTGAATTGAGTAAATTGTCTGAAAAGGTGAATGAAGTGCTAGAAATGGAAAAGAGTATGCATGAACACTAATCAACCGCATTTGACGGTTACAAACTTTAAATGATCACTTGGAATGACCAAAAAAATTAGAAGAGTTGTGAAAATGCCTCATCGTTCTTGACTTCTCCATCTCTTTATCTCCACTTGACACCTCTTACTTGCTTCTAATTTGAGTTAAAAGACCTAATTGAAATGCTTAAATCCTCTTACCTCATTTTTTTTAGAGAAAATTGCAAGAAAATCAATCAAAAATCTTACAAAATCTAGAATTAAGGCTTGTTTTTTAAAGGGAACCTTTAATTGTTGACGGTCAAAGCATGATGAGGCGTCTGGCAAGAATGAGTTTCTTAGTGACGAAGTCACGTAACAAAAGTGAGAAGTGCACTGACTTGAACATGCACGTTTTGACCGGTTGGAAGCATTGAGAATTGAATGTTGACTGTGCTGACGTGTCGTGCAAAATAGAACCTCCACTAGGCCCTTAGGTGCAACCAAGATAGGTTGGGAACATAAGCTCCCTGCGTGTGGTGTGCGCAGAGGGGCAACCCGAGCTAGCACCACACGCATAAACACTTAGCAAGGTTTTTTATGTTGTTTGGCTGGAGAGTTGCTGATGTCGTCTCTGAATGACGAATGTGAAGAGTAGGTGGCTCGAGCCACCCCGCGCACCACCTATTGAAACCTTTGAATGCTTGGGTGTTAACATGAGTGCATGACAATAGGACGCAGGGGCGTGGTTGCAAAGTCGACATGCGGGAGACGGGGGTCGCAGAGACAGTGCCTGGGCAACAGGCGACGAGCGTCGTGGAGACGGTGCCTGGGCTACGAGCAACGAGCGTCGCAGAGTCTGCACATGGGCGACAGGCGATGGGTGTTGCGGAGACGGCGTCCGGGCATCTAGGGACAGGGGTCGCGGTAACGACGTCCACGCGACGGGCGACGGGTGACTGGGGTCGCGGAGACGATGCCCAGACTACAGGCCACAGGGGTCGCGGTGACGACGCCCGGGCTCTGCCGTCGCAGTGCCAAGGCATGGTGACGAGCATTGAACAATGAATAGAAGTAGGTGGTTCAAGTTGCCTCACACACCACCAACCAAGGACGTCGATGTCAGGGGACAACGTGACGCGGGGCGTGACAAGGGCTCGGTCGAGCGTCGCGATGCCCAGGCAGTCGACGACGGGCGCAGGGGCGCGGGCAATGCAAAGTGGTCAATGTTGTAAAGAATTTTTTTTTCAAGTGTTGTATTTTTGTTGTCGATCGAGGGAGTGATCATTAGCCTTGGCAGGTTGGTTGAAGGTGTGTTGAGACGTTGGTGGTCGAAGGCTAAACTGGGATAGTAAGGGGTAGGCCGAAGTTGTGGGTGACGTCGACCTTGGGCAAGTGTGGTAGGTCGGTGAGTGGGGTGGGAGGGATGGTGTGTTTGGTGACCGATGTGGATGGCCATGGGTATGAAAGTAAAGAAGTGAGGGAGAGGTGGGAGGCCGAAGGTGGTGGCCGAAGTTTGGCTGTGGTGGAGGGGGATGGGCCAGCCTTGGTGAGGAAGGAGGGGTCGGCCTCGGGGGTCAAGGGGGTAGGTCGGCCTTGACATTGGTGGAGCTGGCTGAAGGGGGCGATGTGGGGAGAAAATGAGGAGGAAAGGTGGGCATCCACAGTGGCGCGAGACCGAGGGGTGGGACGAGGGATGGGGGAGATAAGAGAAGGAGGAGGGAGGTGGTCGAAGCTACCGTGGAAGGAGGAGGTGGCCGAGGAGAGAAATAAAAGAAGAGAAAGGGTGGGGCGGTGGCGGTGGCGGCGTCGGCATCGGGTTGTCGCGTGAGGGAGGGGAAGGGGGCGGGGGGAAGAAAGGAGAGGTGGGAGTGAGGGTGAGGGGGGTCGGTTGCTGGCGAGGGGTGTGCCTTGGGGGCTGCCGGCCGGAGGCTGAGGCCGATGGAGGTTGGCGGCGCAAGGCTAGGCTGCGGGAAGGAGAAAGAGAAGAAAAAATTAGGGTTTGTGCGATTAGGGTTTTGGGGAAAACAGTTTGGGTGGGTCGCAAAGTTGGCTTAGGACAGAGAGAAAATGGGACGCAGGTTGGGCTTGCGAGTCAGGAGGTGGGCGAGTCACGCGAGACGGTTTTTGCCTTTTTTGAATTTTGAAATCTAAATTTTGAAATTTTTTTTGCTTTGCCCCAAGGTGAAAGATAGAAGGATGGGGTGAGGTGGGGATAAAGGATAATCATTCCATAAGAGAGAGAGAGTATAAAAAGTGAAGAAAGGGTGTTGGGGTTTTGGGTGGTGAGGGAAGAGATGAAAATGTAGTGTTGGGTAATGTGAGAGGGAGATTGGATGAAGATAAAGAGAGTGAATGAATGTTGGGATTTTAAGTGTCAAAAAAATGGATGAGGGGTGATGATGAGACCCGCAACCACGAGAGGTTGAGATGAGAGGGAGATGGAACTTAGGGTGTTGGGTTTGACATCGATTACAGGCTGAGTCATAGAGGCAGGAGAGGGTCAGCAGGACGCGCTGCATGCATACATGGTATGGGCAGTCACGAGGCCTGGAAAAATGTCAACTGACTAAGTCAAGACTTAGTAGCATGGCTCGAGGCACCCTGCGCACCACGTACCAAGTCGCTATTGGATGTGAGGCTGAAGGGGTGAAGCCCCCAAAGGAGTGGGTGATGGGTGATGTCACTAGACTTGTCCAAGAGCAATATAGCTTGAAAATTTTCTAAAGTCTGAAAAAAGTAACTTCATTGATAACAAAATAGGCAACATGCCTTGGTACATTGGGATGGCGTACATGAAAACTTGCAAAATGAAGGAAAAATTACAAGTGTAGAAAATTCACTAAGGCAGGCCAAGGCTTGGTCAGGTGGGTCATAAATCCCGCACTTGGAGTTTGAGCTCTCCAGACGCAATCTTGTCAGCGAAGGCAAACTTGAGGCCCTTGCACCACTTGAGGCCGTGACCAACTTTCCAATGATTAGGGCAGTAGTTGGGATGGGCGAGGTCTTCGAGGGTAGGTTCAGATTTTGTATATGGAAGGGTTATGGTATTGTCATTGATCCAGGTCTCAAGGAAAGGTCTAACAGTCTTCAAGTCCCACGGGTATTCTGGGGCAGGCGTCGGCTGCCCTCTCTTGTCGAGGATGCCCATCCCTTCCTTAGGATTGGCGCTTCGGTTGTTGTCATCGTCACTAACTGCTTCTATTTTCACGGCCAAGGCAACTTGAGTTTGGGGCTTCGGGGTCGTTGACGGACCGACCGGGTCATAAGTGCGTTGTGCAGCTTCTTTGAGATGTCCCTAAGACTGAAGCTGGAGATTTCCAAGGTAGACCCTATAGGTCTCTTTCATGTTCTTGATGCAAATGGGTACAAGGGTCTCAACTTTGCTAAAGTCAGTGCACTCCAAGCACTTGTGATGAAATCATGTAACATAAGCGTTGAGGTCTTCCCCGGGGTTCTGGCAGATTCCAGCAATGTCAACGATGGTCACACATTCTGTTTCATAGTGGAACTTGTCAAGGAAGAGCTGAACCATGTCAGACCAGGAGTGGATAGTACAGTCGGGGATCTGGTGGTACTAAGCGTAGGTGAGGGTAGTTAGGGACTTGTGAAATTCTCGAAGCTTCAAAGTGTCATCCTCCCCGAAGTGCTCTAGGGAGCCAAAAATATGAGTGATGTGCTCGCATGCATTTCCCTCCTTGTCGTTGAACAGGGTGAAGGCTGTTTGCTTGTACTTAACAAGGTAGGGCTGGGTAGCGAGGCTTCTAGAGTAGGGAGCATGGCCAGACAGCTTAGAGGGGGAGTGTGGTAAGGTGACTGCTTGAGACGGCGGAGGATGGCATCAAGGTCATGCTTAGTGACATACGAAGCATGTGGCGGTTTGTGTCCTGTCGGGATGATCCTAGCACCAAAGCCCCCAGAGGGGCAACCTGAGGCATTGAAGGGATGACAATGGTAGATAGGGGTTGGTGGTGGGGAACAACTTATTAAGGTATGGTTTGCAAAGGGGTAGTGTCTACGGCTGGAGGCTGGTCGTCAGGAAAGGTTGACTGAAGCAAGCCGGGGGCATGAGTTATGTTTGGGTGTCGATTTGTTATGTTCATGTTAGGCTCCATCTCAATTGAGTCGTGAGTCTCTAAAGTACTTCGAGCAAGGGTAAGGCATGGTGCCGCGGGCTGAGGTGCCGCGGGCTGAGGTGCCGCGAGTCCTACTATAGAGGGCCTGGGGGACCAAGGCAGCGGTGGTCATGACAATGGGACCTGGGCAGTGTCCGGAACTAGCCCAGGCCCTAAAGGTTGGATCTGAGCAGGAAGGGTCAACCCTATAGCTTGGGATGATACGGGGTGAACAGCGAGCACAGGGTGGGGAGCTCTAAGTCCTTGAGAAGTCGGCGATTATGAAGTCAAGACTTGGATTGATTTTTGCATTTCTAAGATGACAGCCATGATAGAATATTGAGAGTCTTGGAGTTCGGTGATGGTAAGAGTAAGGTGTTGGATTGTGGCGTTGACGAATGCAGCTACATTGGGTGCATCCATCCTCTGGGGAGCTTGGAGTTGGTTGTGGCTGGTCTCCTCTTAGTTCTCGAGGTGATGCTCATCTTGGATGGCAACATTGAGGCTTTGGCTGGTAGCCCTGGTAGTCATGTGTTGCTGAGGCATGGTTGCTTGGGTGTGTTAGGCAAGGGACGAACTGCACTGCGATGCTCACCTCCCCAGCAGAGTCGTCAAAATGATACTAAGGAAAGTAGGTTCGTAGTCGATGTGGAGGTGCCACGAGGAATGCAGTTTGAGTTAGATGCCAAGTATGATGATGTAGGACATATCAAAGATGGAGTAAGAGCAGAGACCAATGGCTTCCCAGACAGAGCCTAAGGGTGGTAGTGCTGCGAGGGCGATGTCGCGATGTGAATATATGATGACAGTCACAATCCGATGCTTAAGTCCAGAGTCAAGGTCCTGTATGTTTCTCTTTTTAAGATTCTAGAGTGAGAAAGTGAAAAATGTTGGAAGTTCGGTTCTCAAATGAATTCCCAAGACCTCTATTTATAGAGGTTGAGATGATGATGTCATCACGTGACACATGGCATTCCTCACGAGTGACACGTCACCAAGGGTTCCACAACTGTCGGTGCTCCACGGACTGTCAAATCACATATTCACCTGGCCTGCCCCGCACAGCGTCGCTTTGTCTGTCTGGAAAGATTGGCTCCCACAGCGTCGGTGTGGCTAGAGAATCCCTTGATCTAGCCACCAAGCCCCATCTTAGAGTGACTTGGGGGTCATAGTCCGTAGGGGTGCTGACGTAAGCCCCCAGTGTAGGAGCACGTAGGCCAGTCATAAAGACACCCTGGTAGAGATAGTGTCCAGGAAGAGTCGCCCATCCTGCGGGTGAGTCCTTATGCCGGAGCACTCGAAGCGCGTCAAGATAGCATCCCGGAGGAGCCGTCTACTGACGGGCTGAGGTAGCATCCTGAAGGAGCCGTCTACCTGGGGAAAGGGGAGTTGAAATGCTCCCTGGCAAATATAGTGTCTTAGAGAGCGAGCCTATCCTGCAGGTGAGTCCTTGTACCGGAGCACTCAGAGCGCGTCGAGGTAGCATCCTAGAGGAGCCGTCCACTTGGCAGAAGGGGAGTTAAAAAACTCCCTGGCGAAGATAGTTTCCCGTAGGAGTCACCTATCCCCACGGGTGAGTCCGTGTACCGGAGCACTCAGAGCATGTCAAGGTAGCATCCCAGAAGAGTAGTCTACTCGACGGGCAGAGGTAGCATCTCGAAGGAGCCGTCTACCTGGCAGAAGGGGAGTTGAAAAGCTCTATAGCGAAGATAATGTCCCGGAGGAGTCCCCTATCTTTGCGGGATGTTGCACACTCCAGAGAGTGGGTCGAAGCATGTTCCACGTCCATGGCGGGGGCGCATGGTGTGGTGAATGAAAGTGGTGCCCGGGGGCATGTAACATGATTGTGGTGCACGAGCACAGTGCTAACGTCACCAGATAATGAGTGTGGCGTATGGGCATGGTGCCTACAGAATGAGACATGATTGTGGCACATGGGCGTAATGCCAACGGTATGAGACATGATTGTGGCGCATGGGCCCGATGATGACCATCACGGGACAATAGCTGGTGCCAGGACACATGTCATGGAGATGGTGCACGGGCACAGTGAAGTGTGTATGGTGCTGGGGGCCGCGACATTGTGACAGAGAGCCTGGGGCATGGCTGTATCAGTGACACGGTGCATGGGCGCTGCGGATGGAGTATGGTGATGGCGTGTGGGTGCCGACGACGGGGGTCATAGAGATTGCATTTTTAGGCGATCGGTGTGGCAGAGACGGCGCCCAGGCGATGGACGATGGGGGTCGCAAAGACGACGTCAGGGCAACGGGCAACGAGCGTCAGGAAGTTGGCGAGCAGACGCGAGCGACTGAGGTCGTGGAGTTGTCGCGCGGAGGTGAGCGACAGGGGTAGCGAAGACGATGCGTGGGCTCGGGCGACAGGAGTCGTCAAGACGGCACCTGGGCCACGGGCGACAGGAGTCGTCAAGACGGCACCTGGGCCACGGGCGACAAGCGTCGGAGAGACAGCACCCAGGCAATGGGCAATGAGCATCGCGTATGATGCATGGTCCCTTGACAAAAATTGAAGGTGCTAAGGGGGGAGGCCAAAGGCCAACCCTTGGGGGAAGGCCAAGGCCAACCCTAAGGGGAGGCTGAGGTAGAGACAGACCCCCAAGGGGAGGCCGAGGTAGGCTCCAAGGGGAAGGCCAAGGTCGATTGCGCCGATGGGCTACATGAGATGTGCAATGGTCGAAGCGTGATGAGGTGTGGCGCAAGAATGAGTTTCTTAGTGACGAAGTCGCGTAACAAAAGTGAGAAGTGCACGTGACTTGAGCATGCACGTTTTGACCGGTTGGAAGAGTTAAGAATTGACTGTTAAGTGTGCCAACATGTCGTGCAAAATAGGAACCCCACTGGCCCTTAGGTGCAACCAAGATTGGTTGGGAACAATCAGTAGATTGACAACTAAAGAGTGAGAGAAGACGATTAGCCGCGGTTATGAAAAAGGAATCATAGGGCCTGATTAGGAACAATTGTATAAATGGACTCTTCGTGATTTAGGTAAGGGGAATTTTATATCACTATTCTTTTATGCCACATGGTTATTAATTTCTCAACGTTCGTTGTACTCCTAAATAGTGTTGTTCTGAAAAACTTGCTCAAATGTTTTGCTTTGAATATTGGTAAATATCTTATTTTTGAAATATGTTTGCGGGACGTGGCTTAAGTACTTTTGATCAATGACAGTGCTCCAGTGATTATTCTATGTGCGTGGTATGTTATGTTACAGTTGAGCTTTGATGGATCCTTTTGAGGATACTGGAAGCAAGATGCTGAAGTTGTATGTTTGATGTGCAACTTGGATATTGAATTGGTTTACTAATTATTTGGGGTACTAAGCCACGGTTGTGTTGACAGTTTGACTGTCAAATATATTAAGTGATGTTGAATTGTTTAGCGTGTTTGATTCTAATCCTATGTTGCAATGATTATTCCACTTACTAGGCTACCCGGGTCACCCCCCACCATTTACCTTTCCAGTGCAGATTATTATTTTGGTGAGCAGATGCAAGCGGGGATGTGGGCAGGACTTGTAGTTTTGAAGATTCAGAAACATTCATAACTTATTTATAGGACTTATAATCTGATTGATATTACTTGTGCTTGTGTTGAAGATATAATATCAGCCATTTGGGACTTGTAATCTAATTGTGATTGCGTTGTGATTTGCTGAAAAATATTGAATTGGGTGATTAATGACTCGGGTCGTTACAGTTGGTATCAGAGCAATACTTAGGCTTAAATTGTTTAGGTTAGCGTAAGACAAGATAGGTTCCCCGCCTTGGGATAATTATGAGCTGAATTTTGAAGTTGTTGATTCTGATTTAAGGTTGGTGAATTTTGCGCGCGAACTTATTTTAAAGAGTGAAGAATGTAACACCCCAAAATTTTAGAGGTGCTCAAAATATTACTGGTTGGTTAAGAAAAAAATCATGATGATGATGATTTTTAGTGACAATTAGGACTTGCATTGTCTTGCTTGTTAGGTGTCTTCATGCAATTGTGACACGTCGTGCTTATTGAGGAGTCAGTGTTGATTACTTCTCTGATCGACACCTTGTGCTACCTATCACCGTCGTGCTTGGGACGTGTCAACATATTATTGCGACACGTCGTGCTTCAACTCTTGTCGTGCTTTGCTTAGCCTTGTCTTTCTTGCTAGGTGGCATAATCTTGTCTTGCAACCTCGTGCTTCGAGCTTTGTTCTGCTTTGGTTAGCATCATATTGCTTATTCGGTGGCCCAACCTTGTCTTGTCACCTCGTGCTTTGAGCTTTGTCGTGCTTTGGTTAGCATTGTCATGCTTGCTAGGTGGCATAGCCTTGTCTCGCCATGTCGTGTTTGTATCCATCTCGTGCTTCCTAGAAATTTCTATAGATAGGCCTTTGATCTTTTCAAATTACTTTAAGTTATCTTTGACTTTCATCAGTAGATTGACAACTAAAGAGTGAGAGAAGACGATTAGCCGCGATTATGAAAAAGGAATCATAGGGCTTGATTGGGAGCAATTGTATAAGTGGATTCTTCGTGATTTAGGTAAGGAAAATTCCATATCACTATTCTTTTATACCATGTTGCTATTTATTTCCTAACGTTCATTGTAGTCCTAAACATTGTTGTCCTAAAATCTTGCTCAAATGCTTTGTTTTGAATATTGATAAATATCTTCTTTTTTTTAAAATATGTTTGATTCTGATCCTATGGTGCTACTATTATTCCACTTACTAGGTTTCCCGGCTCACCCCCCACCATTTACCTTTCTAGTGCTTATGATTATTTTGGTGAGCATATGCAAGCGGGGATGTAGGTAGGATTTGTAGTTTTGGAGTTTTAGAAATGTTCGCAACTTATTTAAAGAATTTGTAATCTGATTGGGATTATTTGTGCTTATGTTGAAGATATAATGTCAACCACTTGGATATTGTAATCTGATTGGGATTGCGTTGTGATTAACGACTCGAATCGTCACATTAACACTCATCATTTGATAGCTAATAGAAGATCCTCTAACGGTGAACTATTCGAGTGAAGGTTCGGCTGTCGTATATGATGAATTTGTTGCTTATGAACATATCATGCAGGTGAAGGACTTTGCTTGGCATTCGAATGTGCTGCACATAAGTCACGCTCAAACACTTACTGGGAACAACGAACTCTCCCTCTTAAAGTTCAACTACTTCATGAGCCTCATATCCAGCTACCTGACATTGCACTGCGAAGATCTTTATGCCCTCGAGCCATACTCTCCTCATGGCTTTTCAAGGCACTTCAGATTTCATCAGGATTTGCCAGGTGAACATGATGGTAAGGTCCCTTTGATCTCTTTGGATCATCTTCATTTGTTGTATCTCTTTAGCATTCTTTATAACATGAAGTCCACAGTTGAGATCCCTATTTACTCACTTGACTTTGGGACCCATGTAACTCGACATTAAACTGAATGTTGGAATAGAGTATACAAGGAGTATTTCTTGATCGGTCTCAGAAAGCTAGCCGATCATGCACGTGAGACTTTCTTAACTCTAAGGATGGTGTGGTGAACATTGCTAGTAGCACTTTGTCTCATAAGAGTCCTTTATTGGGCAACAAGAGTCATCGTGGTTTAGACAGAACTTTCGAGTGCATGACTGTCCACTGGCCTAACGGTGAAGATAGCAACATGCCTCCTCATCGAAGGCATTTAAGGAAAAAGGCAAACACTTCGGTCTCGCAAGAAACCCTGATTTACGGAGAGATAAAGCCCAGTTATGATGATGACTAAATAGTCGCCTTGGACGGAATATCAATTCCAATGGACCCTACACTGACTACCAATTCTTCACTTCACAAGTTCTTCAATGGTGTTCCAAGTTCGTCACAGCCTATTGAGGGCAAACATGCACGACTCCTTCTTTTATTTATGACAAATGTACAGATTTTGCTCACATCATGCTTCTCATTAGCCTTGTTTTTTTCCCAGTTGCAGAGTGTCGATTTTGGTAGCGGAAATGATATTATCGGGAGGACAATGGCGATTCAGTTGAGGGACTATGCTCCTTCAATTGAGTGACAAAAGGGAGCCCGATATCATCAGATTTTCCTATTCAACATATTTCGCCGTGTGCAGTTTAGTCAGGTCTGGAAGTACGTCGCCTGCCTCTGGCTCTACATTAGCTAAGCACGTAACTTATGATGGAAGAACAAAATTTGGATGTCAAGTCAAAAAAAGTTCGCCCACACTGCTCAATCATTAGCATAGTAGTTTTCCTTGAAATCAGTTAGCATTTGCGGCGATACGTGCTTTTAGCATCACATGGTTTATTCTGAAGTACATCATAAGGTGACCTATCAAATGGGTGAATGGTTTAAAGAACAATTCCTTTAAAGTGTCTCCTAAGCAGCTTTTGAGTCATGAAGAAAAGTTTAGCCAGATCCTTAAGGTGATTAAAATGGATGGTGAGGACCAATCTCCACTCCACAAATGGGTTAAGGCCATAATGACTCATGTTAAAACATATCAGGAATTGCAGTCGCGGCATGCAGGATCATTGACTCTTCTTTTGCGGCTGGTGAGTAATTAGCTGATGTTGAGGGTCACATAAACGAGGCTTCTTCGGTTGAAGGGGAAAGGGTTAAGTAAAATCAAACTCTCTGAGACCAGCTGTCATGAGTGGAGTCAAAGCAGGAGGCTTTGACGCAAGAGTTGGCACAGTTATTGTTAGAAAGCAGGGAAACTTTAGTTTGAGATTATTTAAGTTGAAGAAATATATGTGGGAGCCAAAAAAGCTATTTCCAAGCTGAAGACAGAACACACTATTGTTCAGCAAAACCCTATTGTTATGCTAATGGTGCTGCTAAACTTGAAGCACTACGACAGGTGCTCGAGGATCGGAGTAGGGAGATCATTAAGCTTGGCTGGATTTGATGATTTTTGTATCTCTTCACTTTTTCCTTGTCCGAAATGTTGAGATCTTATTCATAATAATCCAAGCTTGTTGAATGGAAATAAGATTCTCTAGTAACAATTTTTTTCTATATAATTCTTTTTTCTTATTTGTTTGACTGAAATCAAAAAATTCCCCGAGCGGCCAATGTATCCAGTAAGAGATCAAGGCATAACGTAGTTCAAGTACAATGTGAAGGGTTATTTATTTATTTATTTATTGGTTAGGCTGCTCACAGTTTTATCTTATGTCGGCCAGGAGCATTGGCTGCTTCAGGGTAGTACTGCTTTAAGAACTTCTCGATTATGGGTACCACTCGTAGACTGTCTTGATCAATATCTTGTACACTCTATTGGTATAGATGTCCTTTACCAGGTAGGGTCTGTCCCATTTTGAGGTGAATTTGTTCCCCTTGCTATGAGTGGTAATGATGGGTCGTCGGACAGCCAAAACCAAGTCGCCGACAACAAAACACCATGGTCTAACCTTTTTATTAAAAGCCCTTAAAAGTCCGGCTTGATAACACTTCAAGTGTTATTTTCCCTTGTCCAACCCTCCTGGATTGCGATCCTTAGCAAAAGAATCTGTTGTTTATGTGACAAGGAAGTATTGATGCGGGAGTACTATATATGGTTCAATACAACCATAAGACGTCTCCAATTTTTCAGGTCAATCCTTTTTAGATCTAGCCATGACCTTTTTGAGCAAAATTACACAAGGTCTTGTTGAATGCCTCTATAAGGCCATTGGCTGGAGCATTATACATCTAGAAGTTACGTTGTTGGAAGCCAACTTCATGTAGAGTTAATCAATAAATGTATTGTAGAAAGACCTTCCATTATCAGTGATGATGTAATGAGGTACATCATATCAAAAGATGAGGCTATCCTTGATGATGTTTTCCACTCTCTCTTTTTTTACATCTTTAAGTGGAATTGCTTTGCCTACTCGGGGTTATAACCTCTGGTAGCCAGGATGTATAGGTGACCACTGAACTATGTATAGTCCCCATGCATCGAACGGCCACGAGGTGACTGTAGGATGCAACGATTCTGGAGGTCAGTGGATCATGTTCACATGGAACTAGCTAGCATGCTTGACATCTTTGTGCTTAATCCAAACAATCCTTGACCGTAGTCGGCCAATAATATCCCATCCTTTTTATTCAGAAGTGAAGCTTTGAACCCGACTGGTAGGCACCACATATAACTTGAATGAGCCTCATCCATGGCTTGCATAACTTCATCTTCTCCTAAGCAACGTAGAAAGAAGCCTTCATAAGAGTGGCATAATAAAGTATCCTTATAGTAGATGAACCTTAGCGATCTCCTTTGGATCTCTATTTTGTGATGTATGCCCTCAGGCAACCTTCCTTATTCGACGTAATCGACGTGGGGTTGCCTCCAATGATCCAGCTTCGATGACTCTGATTGAGACGACACCAGTCTCTTCAATTTTACAGTCAAGCACTTCAGGCAAGATCCATTGTTGACAAACTGAGATATCAACTTTGTCCTTGCCTCGGAGTGCTAAAGTTGTTACTAGGTTGGCCAAGGCATTTTCCATTTCATTTTTTTGCTTTTAAGACATGTTAAAGTTCCACTGTGTTGAATTTATTTATCAAATGTTTGGCATAGCTGAAGTACGGAACAAGATCTTCCTCTTGACCTCATATTCCGTAAGAATCTGATTAATGACTAACTTGGAGTTGCCACTAACTACGAGGCTTGGAATTCCAAGCTCTAATGCCATTTGCAGGCTAATGATAAGAGCCTGATAATTGACAACATTATTTGAGCATTTTTTGCCGAGCTTGAATGTGTACGGTACGACATGTCGCTATGGTGAGACAAAGATAACTCTGGCGCTTGCCCCATCTGATTATGCTGCTCCATCAAAGAATGTCATTCAAGGCTGAAAGGTTTTGACAAAGAACACTTCTTTATCGGGGAGGCCTTTAGAAATCGTCAAATCTATCGGGATAGGGTGGTCGGCCAGTATATCTGTAAGCATTTGTCCTTTGATTGCTATCCTCAAAACGTATACAATTTCAAACTCGTTAAAAAGTATTGATCATCTTGCTAAACACCCTGATAGGACTGTCTTGGCCATGACATACTTGAGAGGATCTGTTCTTGCAAATAATTGCACTATGTATGCCAAAAAAATAGTACCTCAGTTTTTGTTATGCGAAAACTAGCGCTAGGCACAATTTCTTAATCGGGTTATACTTGATCTCTGTTCCGTCAATCTACGACTCAAGTAATACAATGGACTTTTCCTTTTTATCTTGGTTATCTTCTTGGGCAGCTATGTAAAGAATCAAAGGTTTCTAAGGCATGGGGGCTCCCAAAACTGGAGGACTAAGAAGGTACTTCTTGATGCTGTTGAATGTGTTCTGGCAGGTTTGATCTCATTCAAAAGTCGCATCCTTTTTAATCAGACGATTGAAAGGTTGACAATGATCATCTAGATTTGAAACAAGTCACCTCATGTATGAAAGTGAACCTTGAAGACTTCAGAGTTCCAGCAAGTTTTTAGGCAAAGGCATCTTTCGTATAGCCTTAATTTTGGATTAATGCCTCAATGACAGACGATGAAACTGTAATGCCCTACATTTTCTCGAGGCGTTAGAAAAATATTTTCAAATGATAATAATTATTAGGTGTCCAAAATAACCGTAGAGCAATAATATTACGCATTACTCGAGAATCATTGGAATGAGAAATATTAAAAGGGGTTTTGGGGTTAAGTATAATTTTTTTGAAAAAATTTATGAGGGCCTATTTGTAAATATGTAAAATATGGGGGCCTACTTTGTAATTTTGAAAAAAAGGCTAGACTAGGGTTAGAAGTATGTAAAAATTTTATGAACTATTTCATGACACAGTGACACCTCCTACTTAAGTTTAATGACTAAGTTAAAATAATGGTTAATGTCGATAAGGGAGTCTCGGGTGAAAGAAAGAAAAACAAAGAACTAACAAAACAGGAAACAGAGGTAGCTCGGGAAAGGGGAAAAACAAGGAAGAAGAAGAAGGGGAAAATAGGCCTAATTTCATGAGGTGAGCTACCAAACCTCTAGTATGTGTGCTCTAGTGTAGGTTTGTGATTTCAAAGTGTGTTTTTTTATATGAAACAGCGTGTGAGTAAGTTATATATATGCTGTGCAGGGGGTGCATTTTATGGGAAATTAATGCCTCGGGTGTGAGACTATAGCCATGGTTTGTGGGTTAGTGTTTAATAGGCTTGTACTTGTAGCTTGTAAGGGAGAGGGATTGTGGCTGTGCAGTGGGTGAAAAATATGTTACAGTGTGTGTGCTGTCCATATGTGAATTTCAGGAGTGAAATTCATGTATGAATGTGATGTTAATGGTGGTTATGTGATGATATCATTAGTTAGGAGAGAATGGGAGGGAATGGAGTATGTTGTGGGGTATAACAGTGGGTGTTCATAGAGTTACAGAGGGTATATGCATTCGCGTATACATATATACATGAGTGTTCGAATGTGAGTTGCGCGGGATTTGTGTATATAATTTGGTGTTAAAAGGTGTTGTAATGTGTGTTACTGTGTGTAGTCAGTAAGTATGTTTAGGGGTGGTAGTCAGTGTGTGTGTACATGAGAGTTGGGTGCTTTAGTATGTGTATCCTAACAGTTCGGTGAGGAAGAAGGTGATGTATGCCTTTTAGGTGAAGTAGCGTGTGGAATGATGGGAATAGTAACCATAATTGTCACAAGAGGGAGGGGGTACGTTAGGCAGTCTTGTTCATAATTTTATACATAATTCTAATCAGAATTTGACAAAATTTAAAATAGTAATCCCAATTATTTGCACGAGACATATGCTCTGGAATTTTTGGGAAATTTTTGGTGTCTGTGAATGACGCTAAATTAAGGTATCGATAAACAAGAATTATCGAATTATTTAACATAGTGAACCAAGCTATTTTGACCTAACAATTTTTTGATATCTTAGGTTACTGAGATGTCTCATTTTCTAGAATTTCGTCTCATGCCGAAGAGATAACTATTTTTGACTGAACCCGCTTCTGAATGCTTGATCTGGACATTGATTCTGGATTTTCGAGTGAAAATTTTTTTAAAATACTTTTTAACCCAAAAATGACTTCAGAATACTTAAAATAGTATTTTAATGTATTTTTAAGATTTTGCGTAAATTAATATACATTAGGGATATTTAGTGGTTTAATCCATGGGAAAGTTGTTTTAGTGATTTAAGACCAAAAGAGGTGTTTTTGGTAATTTTACACATAAAAGGCATTTTGGTAATTTTAAATATCCGGTGAGGAGGTCGTGCTGTGAATGTGCATGAGTCAATAGTAAGTGTATTAGGGTAATGTAAACTGTGATCTAATCATTAGATTGTTCTGTTTAAGTTTAAGAAAAAGATTATTAGATTAGGATATCTTAGCTGTGGACACAAGTAAGGGTTTCTATTCGAAATTTAAGTCAATAGTTTGTGTTTGTAATTATTCCCTCATTTTGCTTATGACCATTATTGAACTCTAAAGCATCCATTGATATCGATATGTTATTGTCAATTAAACCCTAATATTGAACCCGATTCAATTATTTGAACTCTTATCGGTACTCACCTTTTATTGCATGTTGAGCATTGAACTGTGTACTGATTCCATGATATTTGTCTTCTATATACTGACATGGGAGTCTGTACTGAGGTGAGCATTATAAGGCTGGTCTGAATCCTGTGCGGAACGCAGGCTAGTACCAAAATGGACTAGTATTCGTACGTCATGCATGTGTACATTATATTAAGCATTGCCTGTATGGCATTGCATCTGCCTAAGGTCCGTATCTTCAAAATTTATTTTCGTTGTATCTGAATTGATTGTTCTAAGAATGGCTGAGAACAAATGTTTGGGTATCTTATCAAAAGGGATTGAGTTGAAATTCTTTTCCACATTCTTGTCAAATTGTTGTGAATGTTTTGTAATCCCTTGGCAGATTGTCTTTGAATCATTGTAACTCTTCAGGGATTACCCTTGAGCAACGTTACAGAGCTCTCAAAAGCTCACCATTGTTTCTGCAGGGAGCCCCCAGCAGTAGACCGCGTGAAGAAGAGTTAGAGTTTGGATAAGATTTGAGACAGTTACCCTATTTTGTGTAAATAGGACCCTGCGTGGGCCTGCACAGTTACTGTATTTAGTTCAGAACTTATGTTTCAATTTTAACAGCTTAAGGTTGGAATTCCTTCTGTGAAACCTTACGTTGTTGTAAGAGCTTTGGGCTATGTTGCTTTAGAAGATCTGAAATTATGACATGTGTTATGATATGTGGTGATGTAATATGTTAATGCTCCGTGGGTCTGGGACGGTGGAGCTCCAGGTTTTTGGGCTATTACAATTGGTATCAGAGCTTAGGAATATGATTCTTTAGACTTTACAAGGATGTGAAGAGGATACCAAAATGTTTGATAGGACGATTAAGGAAAATTTTCTATGGGATTTGTGGATTTAAAACGATGAACGTGTAAATTGATGTATGTCCTTTGTGGTTGTAGGAAATGGACTACGGACTTTATGACCTTGACCTTGACAGATGGTACGACGATGTGATGTTTGAACTCAACCCTGAAGAGGACCCAGATGAAGATCTAGAAATGGACTCGGAGGAAGATCTAGAGAAGGATTCGGAGGAGGATCCAAAAGAGATGAAACAAATAGAAGAAGGCCCAGAAGAAATTAGAATAGAAGGACCCGTTATGGAAGATGAGGTCGAGAAATTTTATGCCGCAAATCTCAATTCGGGGCGAGGGTACATGACTAGTGCAGCTCGGGCAGAGCGTTGGAAAGAAAAGTGTTGCTAGTTGACTAAGGAAAGAGATGATCTGGCTAATCAGTTGGCGTCCCAATAAATTAGTGTCAGTCAGGCGATAGGAACACTGAAAGCTAAATGTGAGTGTGGAAGACAATCTGTGAACTAAATCAAGGAGCACACTTGGGACGCTAGCATGAAGGTGATCCGGATGATTCAACAAATTATCTGTAGTTGGCCATTTGACAGGGCTCTTTCAGAATATATGTGACAAATGATTCTGGACGAGGGTCATTGGAGTTTTGAAATGTTTGTGAAATGTTATGATTGTTCTTAGACTGAGTAACTTGGACTGAATATTGTATAGTATAATAGGGTTCACTTTTGTTGTATAATAGTTGGACCCTTTATTTAGTAAATAGTAAGAGTGAAATTTTGATGTAAATAGAATGTTGTGTGTGTAAATATTAACCTTTCGTCATGTCGTTTTCCCAGATACGTGCTTGTATATCTTGATAAAAGCTACTTGCATCAGCATGGTTTGCACACGTAGTACTGATGGTGGAATCTATTAGGAGCATCAGGAGGTCCCGGTCGGAGAGACATCTCAGAGAGAAGGGAAACAACAGAACCCCGAACCACTGACTGAGGTTTTGCACACTATGAACCAACTCCTGACTTTGTTGACTGCGAATATGACCAACCAACAATAGGGGGTGCGGAATCCCGTTCTGCCTTAGCCACAGCCTCAAGATGAGAGTACTTTATATGAATTTAATAAACAGAATGCCACCAATTTTAACGGGTCGTTGGACCCTATGGAGGTGGATAATCTGATCAATGAGATGGAGAAATTTTTTTAAGCCATTCACTACAGTGAGGGGCAAAAAGTTGAATTCGCTATCTATAGATTGAGAGGTAAAGTGGATTAGTGGTGAAAAATGGTAGAGGGGAGTTTTACTCGTCTACACTTAGACGAGATGACTTGGGAACAATTTAGATAATTATTCTTGAATCGGTACTTCTCGACAAGTTACCATGAACGGTTGTTAAGAGAATTTGCAAATGTGATGCAAGCGGATCATGAATCAGTTAATGAATTTGAGATAAGGTTTTTGCACCTTGCAAGGTTTGTAGGAAGAATGTAACCAACAGAAGCTGATAGATGTCAGAATCAAAATTTTGAATGGGGGCTTAGGCCTGGTCTGAGAGACGGGGTGATCTCCGCTCAGTTAACAAGTTATATAGAACGTGTCGATTTAGCACGTGCTCTGGAGCAATCTAAGTTTGACCATAAAAGGAGGCTTGAACAGAGGCAGGGTGGTAACAAGAAGGATTAACAAGAGTTTACCAAGAACAGATTTGCAAGAATCGACAGGTGTCAGTCATTTGCACAGTCATCCCAACTGGGTGCTCAAGGGCAAAATCAAGGGTTTAGGCCTACTTCAGCTTAAGGGAATAGATCTGGGCAAAGTTTTTGGAGTCAACCGGGACAGAGCATGGGTTTTAGAGGGGTATAGGCACCCGACAGTTTCAGAGTACTCTATTTAGACCACCACACAATTTTGGAGTTGACCTACCCAAAGTAATAGTCAGGGTAGCGGGTTGGCCTTTCTAGCCATCCTTTGTGACACATGCGGAAAATTTCATAGTGGTGACTGGCGAGTGCTTTAGGTATGGCAATATGGAGCATCGGGTTCGAGACTGCCCAGTGGCTAGAGGGAGCCAGACAACTTTTTTTCATGCACTAGTAGCAAGTACAGCAACAAATAATGTCCCTCAACAGGGAAAGGGATTAGGTCAACAGGGATTGGGTCAACAGGGTTTGACTCAACAGACTCATGCTTAGCAGGGACAGAAGCCCAAGAAGTCACCTCATCTTTATTCATGTTTGCTAATGATGCTGCAACATCTAACGACATTGTGTCAGGTACACTTCCAGTGAATTCTGTAGATGCCTGTATATTGTTTGATTCTGAAGCGTCCTACTCCTTTTTTTCCCTTGCTTTTGCACGGCAATTGAGGGTGAAAACCTGTCCTTTGGAGAGAGATCTTAAAATAGGGACTCTGATGGGAGAGTCTTTAATTGTTTCTACAGCTCTTTGTGACTATACGGTTCATGTTGGGGATAGAAATCTCCTGTGAATCTCATCCCATTAGTGATTTGGAATTTTGATATCATGTTAGGTATGGATTGGTTATCTCTAACCATGCATCAGTGGATTGTCATGGGAAACTAGTTCCTTTTAATATCCCGGGTGAGTCCGAGTTTACATACCACGGGTCCAAACTAAGTGGGTTAGTTAGTTATCTCGACTACGAAAGCGCAGCGGCTACTACATCGAGGTTGTCGGGGATACATTGCACATGTCAGAATAGTCTAGACTTGTCATCTATCCCTGTGGCAGAGTGGTATCCGGACGTATATCCTGAAGAGTTACCTGGGGAACCGATTGATCGCGAGATAGAGTTTGTGATTGATCTTGTTCCCAGTGTAGAGCCTATTTCTAAAGCTCCGTATTGTATGGCTCCAGCAGAGATAAAAGAGTTGAATGAACAATTACAAAAGTTGCTTAATTGGGGATTCATACTTCCAAGTGTGTCCCCGTGGGGTGCTCCAGTCCTCTTTGTGAAGAAAAAGGACGGTACTTTGAGACTTTGTATCGATTACATAGAATTGAATAAGATTACGATCCGCAATAAGTACTCGTAGCCCCGCATTGATGATTTGTTTGACTAACTTCAGGGTGCTTGTTGTTTTTCAAAAATTGAATTGAGATCCGGGTACCATCAGTTAAAAGTGAGGGAGGAAGAAGTTCCAAAAATAGTGTTCAGGACCCGCTATGGACATTATGAATTTCTTGTTATGTATTTTGGTTTGACGAATGCCCCAGCAGCATTCATGGATCTGATGAATAGGATATTTAAGGACTACTTAGATCAATATGCTATAATATTTATTGATGATATTCTAATATACTCAAAAATTTTAAGATGAGCATATCAAGCATTTAGAATTACTGATTCAACGACTGAGCGATAACAAATTATATGCAAAATTCTTAAAGTGCGAGTTTTGGCTACAGCAAGTTGGGTTCTTGGGGCATATAGTGTCTAAGGATGGTATTTCAGTGGACCCAACCAAGATTAAGGCAGTAATTGCATGGCGGACGCCTAGTTCAATAAAGGAGATACGTAGTTTCTAAGCTTAGCGAGTTACTATAGGCGGTTAGTAGAAGATTTTTTTTAGATTGTGGGACCATTAACTCTGTTGATGCGCAAGAAAACATGGTTTGTTTGGACTGAGAAATCTGAGTCCAGTTTCAGGAGTTGAAACAAAGATTGGTAACGGCACCGATGTTGGCATTGCAATCAGGATCAAAAGGGTTTATAATCTATGGTGACGTTTCTAAGAACGGACTTGGTTGTGTTTTAATGCAGCACGGGAAAGTCATTGCCTACACATCGAGGAAGTTAAAGGTTCATGAGCAGAATTATCCAACCCATGACTTGGAGCTGGCAGCAGTTGTTTTTGCTTTGAAATTATGGAGACATTACTTGTACGGTGAGATGTGTGAGATCTATTTAGATCAGCAGTTTTAAATATCATTTCACCTAGAAGGAGCTTAATATGAGGCAGCGTAGGTGGTTGGAACTTTTAAAGGATTAAGATTGTTCAATTCATTATCACCCCAGTAAGGCCAATGCAGTGGCCGATGCCCTTAGTAGGAAAAGTACAGGGAATCTAGCATCAATTATTACTAGACAGCCTCAATTGCTAGAAGAGATGAGACAATTAAACTTAGAGATTAAGTAAAGGTATCAGAAATGAGAAACAACCTGTGTTTATAATTGATTCTACGGCGGCTATGTGTTCCTAAGGATAAAGAACTAAGACAATTATTATTATCGGAAGCTTGTAGTTCACACTTTTTAGTATATTCGAGAGCTACCAAGATGTATCATGACCTTCGAGAGCAATTTGGGTGGTCAGGAATGAAGAGAGACATAGCAAAACATGTGTCTCGGTGTTTGGTGTGTTAGCAAATAAAAGTTGAGCACCAAAAGCCGGCAGGAACTGTGTAACCAATAAAGATTCTCGATACTATAGATTTCCTAAGCAGCTTACCCAAGACTGTTCAAGGTTATGATATGACTTGGTTGATAGTGGATCGACTCACCAAATCAGTGCATGTTTATCTGTTCGAGGAAATTTTGCTATGCAGCAATTGGCCCAGCTGCATATGGATTCGATCGTCAGACTCCATGTAGTACCTGTTTCGATGAGATCTGATCGAGACTCGCATTTCACATCGAGATTCTGGGAGAGTTTTCAGGAAGCTATGGGAACAGAGCTGCGATTTAGTACTGCTTTCCATCCCTAGACCGATAGTCAGTCTGAGAGAATTATTCAAACATTAAAAGACATGTTAAGAGCTTGAATTATGGATTTTTAGGGTAGCTGGGATACCCACTTACCATTGGTTGAGTTTGCATATAATAACAGTTATCAGGCCAATATTCAAATGGTGCCTTTCTAGGCTTTATAAGGTCAAAGATGCATGACTCCATTATGTTGAGACGAGGTTGGTGAGCATCGAGTCATCGGCCCCGAGTTAGTTCAGGTAACCTATGAAAAGTTTGATTTAATTCGATCATGTATGAAGGTAGCACAAGACAGGCAGTGTATGCACCCGTTAAGCATACACGCAACTTGAAGTTTCAGTTGGTGACCGAGTTTTCCTGAGAATTTTTCCCTGGAAAGGAGTGATGCGCTTTACTAAGAAGGGCAAGCTTAACTCTAGGTACATCGGTCCCTATGAAATTCATGTAAGGATTAGATCAGTAGCTTATCGTTTAGCTTTACTTCCAGATTTATCTCATGTCCATAATGTATTCCACGTGTCAGTTTTGAGAAAGAATGTTTATGATCCGACTCATGTGTCACAACATCAGCCCGATGAGATTCAAATTGACCTCAATTATTAAGAGGTACCAGTGGAGATATTAGATCGGCGAGATCAAGTTCTTCGGATCAAGATAATACAATTGGTCAAGGTATTATGGAGGAATCACATCGTGGAAGAGGCTACCTGGGAGCCGGAGGATGCTATGCGGAATGCACATCCTCACCTGTTCGATAACCTAGTTACGTTAAAATTTGAGGACGCAATTTTTATAAAGTGGAGAGAATGTAATACCCTACATTATTTAGGAGATAGAAAAATATTTTCTAAACTGTAATTATTGGGTATCTGAAAATAACTGTAGAGCGGTAATATTGCACATTACTCGAGAATTATTGGAATGAGAAATATTAAAAGGGGTTTTGGGGTTAAGTATAATTTTTTAAAAAAAACGTTATGGGGCCTTTTGTAAATATGTAAAACATGGGGGCCTACTTTGTAATTTTGGAAAATAGGCTAGACTAGGGTTAGAAGTGTAAAAAATTTATGAACTATTTCATGACATAGTGACACCTCCTACTTAAGTTTAATGACAAAGTTAAAGTAATTATTAAAATAATGGTTAATGTGGACAAGGGAGTCTCGGGTGAAAGAAAGAAAAATAAATAAGAAACAAACAGGAAATAGAGGAAGGAACAATGAAGGGGAAGCAAAAACAGGGTAGTTCGGGGAAGGGGAAAGCAGGGAAGAAGAAGGGGAAAACAGGCCCGATTTCATGAGGTGAGCTACCAAACCTCTAGTATGTTCTAATGTAGGTTTGTGATTTCAGTGTGTGCGCGAGTTATATATATGCTATGCATGGGTGCATTTTTTGGGAAATTAATGCCTCGGCTGTGAGACTATGGCCATGGTTTGTGTAATTTTGATTTGTGGTTTTTAATAGGTTTGTGAACTTGTAGGGTGTAAGGAGGGGGATCGTGGCTGTGCAGTGGGTGAAAAATATGTTACAATGTGTGTTGGACGTATGTGAATTTCGGGAGTGAAATTCATGTATGAATGTGATGTTAATGGTGGTTATATAATGATGTCATCAGTTAGGAGAGAATGGGAGGGAATGGAGTGTGTTGTGGGGTATGACATTGGGTGTTCATAGAGTTACAGGGGATGCATTCGGGTATATTTGAATGTGAGTTAGGCGGGATTTGTGTGTATAATTTGGTGTTAAAATGTGTGTTAGTGTGTTTAGAGGTGGTAGTGTGTGTGTACATGAGAGTTGGGTGCTTCAGTGTGTGTATCCTAACATTTCGGTGAGGAAGAAGTGAGTGTATGCCTTTTAGGTAAAGCAGCGTGTGGAATGATGTGAATAGTAACCGTAATTGTCACAAGAAGGGGGTAGGTTAGGCAGTCTTGTTCATAATTTTATACATAATTCTAATCAGAATTGAAAAAAATTTAAAACAGTAACCCCAAGTATTTGTAAGAGACATATGCTCTGGAATTTTTGGGAAATTTTTGGTGTTTGAGAATGACGCTGAATTAGGGTATCGGTTAACAAGAATCATCAAATTATTTAGCATAGCAAACCAGGCTATTTAACCTAAACATTTTATGGATATCTTAGGCTACTTAGATGTCTCATTTTCTTGTGTTGTTCCGAAGTCGATAGCTATTTTTAGCAAAACCGGCTTCTGAACGCTTAGTCCAAACATTGGTTCAAAATTTTAGGGTTGAAATTTTTCAAAATACTTTTTTTGCACAAAAATGACTTCAGAACACTTAAAATAGTGTTTTAATATATTTTTAAGATTTTTCAGAGTCGGAAACCTCTAGGGCTATTTTGATAATTTGCCACCAAATGGGGTATTTTGGTAATTTTAACCATAAACTGTAATTTTTGTGTAAATTCCCATACATTAGGGATATTTAGTTGTTTAATCCACGGGAAGGTTGTTTTAGTAATTTAAGACCGAAAGGGGTTTTTTAGTAATTTTACACATCCGGTGAGGGGGGTCGTGCTGGGAATGTGCGTGAGTCAATAATAAGTGTATAGTATGGTAGTGTAAACTGTAATCTAATCATTAGATTGTTCCATTTAGGTTAAAGCGAAAGATTATTAGGTTAGGATATCTTAGATGTGGACATAAGTAAGGGCTTCTATCCGAACCTTAAGTCATCAGTTTGCATTCGTATTTATTCCCTCATTTTCCTTATGACAATTACTGAACTCTAAAGCATGCATTGATATCGATATGTTATTGTCAATTAAACCCTGACATTGAACCTGATTCAATTATTTGAACTCTTATCGGTGCTCACCTTTTATTGTATGTTGAGTATTGAACTATGTACTGATCCATGATATATGTCTTCTATGTACTGACATGGGGTCTGTACTGAGGCGAGCGTTATAAGGCTGGTCTAAATCTTGCGTGGAACGCGGGCTAGTACCAAAATGGACTAGTATTCATACATCATGCATGTGTACATTATATTGAGCATTGCCTGTATGGCATTGCATCTGTCCAAGGTGAGTATGTTCAAAATTTATTTTCATTGTATCTAAATTGATCGTTCTAAGAATGACTGAGAACAACTGTTTGGGTATCTTATCAAAATTGTGACTGTTTTGTAATCCCTTAGCAGATTGTCTTTAAATCGTTGTAAATCTTTCAGGGACTACCCTTGAGCAACCTTACTGACCTCTTCGAAGCTCAACCTTGTTTATTCTATTTTGCATGTAGCCCTCAGTAGTAGATCGCGTGAAGAAGAGTCAGTGTTTGGGTAAGATTTGAGGCAGTTACCCTATTATGTTTATATAAGACCCCTGCGTGGGCCTCCACATTTAGTGTATTTATTTAAGAACTTATGTTTAAGTTTTTACATTTTAAGGTTGGAATTCCTTTTTTGGAACCTTACGTTGTTGGAAGAACTTTGGGTTATGTTACTTTAAAATTTCTGAAATTATGACATGTGTGATGATATGTGGTGATGTGATAGGTTAACACTCCAGGGGATGGAGCTCCAGATTTCTGGGTTCTTACGGAAACCAAGGAACTTTCCAGATGAGACCCCAAAAGCACACTTGAGGGGATTATTTTGAGTTGACATTTCCTCAACCGATCAAACATAATACATAAGTCTTGTGGGTGATCTTTTTTCTTCTTTGTTTTGACAACTAAATCGTCAACATAGAATTTCACAATCTTGTGTAACATGTCATCAAATATTTTCTGCATGACATGCTGATAAGTTGCCCCAGCGTTCTTCAGCCTAAAAGGCATTACTCTGTAACAGTAGATTTCTTTTGGGATGCAGAATGCAGTCTTTTCCTTATCTTTACGTGCCATGAGTATTTCATTGTACCGCGTGCAACCATCCATAAAGGATAAAACTTTGTGCCTTGTTGTCGTATCCACCATGAGCTTAACGGCCTGTATCTCCTTGCCATTGATTCTATTAGCCAGGCCCCTCAAGTTGTTCATCATCTTCCTCATCAACTACTTCTGTGGTGATGTACTTTGTGATGACTTTATTTTGTTTGCCCTACAGGGTTTATAACTAATACCTGCCTTGGTAGACTGGTGCCCTTGCTACCTTAACTTCTTTTGGGTTTCGTTAAGCCCATGGACTCTTTCACCCATTAATTCCGGGCTATGATCTCTGAGCGGCACCAAATTTTCAAATTCATAACCCAAATTTTCCAATAGCCTATGAGCTTAGTATCAAAACCTTCGTAAGTCTTCACGGAGGGTGTATGCGGATACTTGGCATCCCTCATGAAGGCTAGAAAAATCCCTTTAGGAAGCTTGAAAATCCCAATGGTTGTAAGAAGTACAATCAACTCTCCTTTTAAGACTTGAACTTTTACCTTCTTTGGGACTTTTGCTACTTTGGCCTCTTTCAGCTTGGTTAATTCATAAAACAATGATTGCACCTCTGCTCTGCGAGATATAGGGACGTACCTAAAGATAGGTTACTCTTTTCGCACCTTTTCCAATGGTGGTTCCTTTTTTCCTTATACCAAGCTTTTCAAGACTTCTTTAGTTTTGGGTTATGAGGTCGCCATGACTTACTTACCCTTTTGAGGCTCATTTTTCGTAGTGGAGGAAATTTCTATCAGAAGACTCTCTTAGGACATCCCGGACTCCATCTAGAGATTTGCATCTGCGAAACGAGACTCTGCTTCCATAAGACGTTTACGTTTGCCGTCAACCTTCTTTTCTCAATCCCTCTAGAATTTGAGACATTTATGTATATTAGATGGGACTATTCCATTCTCTTAAGTGCAAGGCCAACTTAGCAATAAGTTATAAGACGTCTTGGCATTGATAACGTGAAAGAGTGTCTGATTTAACTCGCCAACAGTACGCCGAGGTGAATCATGTAGATCGTGCTTTTCCACCCTTGGTCCAAGCATTGCACACATTGATATTTCAAACACACACACACATAAAACACACATTCTTATAGCTAAAATACCATATTTGTCATTAGCTCAACAATAGGTAGTTTCGTCCTCAAAATGCAGGTTCTGAGCGCCAAACATTTTTCGCCCAAAAACTATGTTAACTTGAATGGAAACCATCCATTTTTTTTCCAATTTTGATGAGTGCAGAAAGGTTTAGTTCAACTTTGTAAACTAGAGGCGGCCATATTGCAACTGCCCTAAAGTACAGGGATCAAAGTGCATTTATCCCAAAATTCTTCGCTAATAAATCAGAACGACTCACGTATGAAATTGTGACGACAAATGAGTCTCGACAAACATAAATAGTGTGAAAATAAAAGTCTCCTTTTCGCTTAGGGTGTGTTGGGATATGGGATTTTGAAATACTGAGTATTTCTAAATGCCCTCATTTCGAAATCCCTTGATTTACAAATTCTATCATTTTGAAATATCTTATTTGGAAGAAAGAAAACAAAAGGTTGTTAAAAAAAGTGGGAGACAAGATTCCTAAAAAATAAGAAATTAGTTGTTGCGAGTTTGTAAATTACTGATTGGAGTAGATGTGACAAATAACTGGCGTAAACTAGTGATTTGAATTGTAGACTTGGAAACCCCAAATTCACAGATCAAATTCCTCCGAAATTTCAAAATTTCTCTTTTGAACTATTCAAACAAGATATTTTGTCCAAGTGATTTACAAATACTCTACCAACATCAAATCTCCAGTTCAAATCCTATATCAAAACAGACCCTTAGAGCGAAATAATTTTGAATCACAAACTGCGGATTATTTATTTTGCTGGCAGTGTAGTGTCATAAGGAAAGTAAAAGTTTCAAAAAATTAAGCTAGTTTGTTGCCTAGTTATCCCTCGAGGCAGACATGTAACGATGATTTTATGGCCTGTGTAATTTACAGAGACGCAGATTCACACTTTCTTATTGGCTTTAAGACGTTGCAGACGTCTGCACTTGCGGAGTTTGCATACCTTCGTCTACTTGATTTATTTAGACATTTGTTCTCATATACTCCCAGTTGCAGATGCTGAATTGCAAGATGGCTACCAAAAGTAGTACACAACCTAAAAGGAAGTGTATCTGTGAAAACAAGGGAGAAAGAAAATTCGAGAAATCAAATGAAAGCAACACTACATATATAGTGATTCATCAGGTTTAGTGTTTTGAAGTATGAACACCATACTTCCAATAATCAGCAGGTCACAAAAAACAAAGCTATATATCAACTAGAAAGTAGAAAAAGAGGCAACCTGAGAATGGTTATCCTCGACCGTATACAACTTCAAACAGCCAAACGACCAGGGGCGCACCTAGAACTCTTTTGTCACCAAGAGATATGAAGATATGAGCGGTAACTCTGAGAACAATAACTTGTGAGAACGAATAAATCTGTATCCAGAAAATTACAGGTGGTGACCAAAAAATAATGCTTTGAAGCGTTGCTGAGCTACCCAGCATTTTTATGTAGCTAGACAAGGGCATTCAATACCCATCTCCAGTGACGCTAATCGACTCCTCTCATCGATAGCCACCACCATATGGTTGTTGACCGTACCCACCCCTCCCCATCATGGGATTATAACCTCCAGGCATTGTAGATCCAGGAGGAAAACCTGTTGGTGGCTGCATGTGTACCCCTTGGCCCATTCCCATATTCATCCCAGGACCCATATTCACAGGCATGTTCATCCCCATCCCAGCCATCGGCTGACTGGCCCCTCCATAAGCTCCCATACCAATACTGGCACCAGAACCACCACTCATGCCCATACCCATACCCATGCCAGAACCAATTGTGGGGTTTGGTAGAGCCCTAAGAGCACCTGCACCAGCACGACCAATTCCAGAACCAGAACCCATAGCTTTGCCCATTGAAACGTTTGATACAACAGGATTTGCGCTAGGTTTTTCCATCCTTTTCTCCCTTCTATTTATGGCTTCAAAATCAACTCCAATATCAGCCAATGGATTTGTTTTAGCTGCACATTCACAAAAGGAACAAATTGTCATTATCTCTGTGAAACAATATACTCCAATTAACCTTAGAGACAAGTTTATGTAAATATTTGAACTCACGTCCTGATATATTCAAATTGACTAGCCCTCGGTTCAGGGTATCAGTCCAAACTGTAGATTTGGTCTCAAACTTGTCTTTTGTTGGTTGAGGAACTATTGCAAGAGCACCTGTTGAAGGCGTCAGACTTGACTGGGAGATTACAGGGGCATTTGATTGTGCTTGTGGAACATGAAGACCCATTTGTGAACCTCCCTGGGCCTGGGCAGCAAAACCGGACTGTTGGAGGAAGTTCGAAGCATTATGTTGTCCAGTAGGAGTTCGCGGAGCCATAGGTGGAACCACTTGAGCAGCAGATCCAGACTGAAGATGGTAGCTCCCATAATAGTTAGAGCTTTGCTGTGCCGGTTGGCCATTGGAAGCAAAATAACCTGCCTGTGACCCAGGGCCAACTTGAGATGGAAAGCCCATCTGTGATGCAGATAGACTAATTTGGGATGGAAACCCAGCCTGTGCTGCAGGTTGGCCTCCTTGAGCAGGAAATCCTGTTAAGGATGGAGGTTGGCCCATTTGAGCTGGGAAGCCTGCTGATGCAGGATGATCAGCTTGAGCTGGATAAGGTGCCTGTGATGAAGGTTGGCCAACTTGTGATGGGAAACCAGTCTGTGATGCAGGATGGCCACTTTGAGCTGGAAAACCTGCTTGGGAAGGCATAGGAGGTGATGGTCCAGATGGTGGGAGAATATCTGCTAAAAGATCAGTGCTTTCATCCTGGTGCTGGAATGGTGGGTTTGTGTTGGAGGAAGAAAATGTCTCCCCAAAGCCAAAATTATTTACCGCCTCCACCTTCTGGGCAGTTGATTGTGGTGGTTCAAAATTTTGATTTGTGCTAGAATTGAACGAAGACGTGGAAGCTGCACTGTGGGACTGAGCTGGGACACCATTTGTAGAAGGGATAGCTCTGAAAGGGCCATCGCCAAATGGATCATCAAACGGCTGCATCAAAAGACAAATTTGACCTCATAAGTAAGAATGAAGATCAGAAACTTAAATGTTCGTATAAAACATCTCAAATCATCGTAACTAATGTATTGCTGAAATTATTGGATGGAAGAGATTTGCTCTGAAAGTATTCTCACTAGAGCTTCAGAGATGGAGAATTACAGAATGAACCTATCCACACTAGCAATTCAACTAAACAAAAAAAGTTTGATTTTCAACGCGAACTTTTTCACATTTATTAAAAGTACTACCAAAGCTCTTTCACTTCCCAAATTTTGCTTCCAAAAACAGAACTGAAAAAGTTGAAAAGGTATTGCTATAATGTAACAAAAGAAGGCACCTGACTAGAACCAGTGGATGCTGACTGTGTTGCCGCAAATGTGTTTCCAGAAGCAGCGTTTGAATAAGCATCTGCTTCAGAAGTTGTGGTTGCTGTTGTTGCCGGCACCAGAGCCAATGAATTAGATGAAAACGAATCCGACAAAGAGCCAAGTAAGTCCATTCCAGAGCCATTTGACATAGTTGGAGCAGCTGTTCAAACAAAACCAAAGACAAGTTTGAACCATAGTTAATAAAGCAAATGAAAGTCACATAGATCTGTGGTTAGAACTATTTAAGGTCAAAGCCAGATTGGCCCAGTAACAAGGAATAAGGAGGTTTGTTAGGAACTGTGATAAGATATCATATTGGATATAGATGGAAATAGCACCTGAGAAGCCTCCTTGGTAAAACGAAGTCGCTTCAAAGTCCATTATACAGAGTCTAAAGTGATATTATCCTTCGGAAATAAATATCTTTAGGCTGCACACAATGGCTGCCATTATGTGCAAATTTGTTTTTTCCGGTCTACTGGGTCAATCAATTCTAAATTATAGCCAAGTCTCTATTTGCCACTTCAAGCAGGAAATCCAGCTCTCATGTGGACCCGCAAAAAAACCTCAAGTTAACAAAGTCAAAATTTTTAAAACTTTGGTGCAATGATCTGGTGTTGATGTTCAAGGTAGATAAGGCCAGTCTAATGAAGCGATGATCAATGGTGAAGCTTCTTGTTCTTTCTTCTGACAATGAACAGTCGGTGCTATGATATTAATCTTAGGAATAAGTGTTTAAAATGAAGAAAGGGACTTCGAAAGTTGCCTACGGCATGCAAAAAGAGGGAGAGAAGAGAGATTTCCATCACCTTTGCAAGGTACCAAAGGCAGCTATGTCCAAACACCTTAAGTCGGTATTACTACTCTCAACTAAGCGTTCATCCCAAACTAGTAGGGGCCCAACGTGCAATCATCATACTCTAAACCACAATCTACTACTTAATAAGAAACGTGATTGTCGGTGACAATGTCCTCCAATGTCCTTGGTTCAAGATTCCCTTGAACTAATAATAATACCTCGTATGCCCATCACGAACAGCGGTGAGGAAAGATACAGAATGTCTAATGGCACGGATCCAACGAATGATGCAGATATCGCCACTGGCTACGCAAGAAAACAAGATTCAGAACCCATGAAATATGGTACTGGGAAATTTAGGTTCTGAGAAGAAGTGAAGAAGGTGATCGCAAGAGGCTGCGACGACAGTGGCCAAGGTGATGGCAGCAGATGAGGGCTAGAAAAGGACTACGACAGCGGCCACAATCAGTATATCATATAATAAAGGCCGTCTCTTCGGATCCTCCAGTCATGAAATTGTTTTGGTTCTTAATTCTTACATTTGTCGTGGGCCTTGTGTCTTTTGTAATATCAAATGTGCATGACACTAAGCTTGAGAATGGCTTGATTACAGCCCATCTAGACTTTTTAATCTTTTTTTATCTTAGTTCTAATTCTAATTAACGTAAAAGGACAGTTGAAGACCAACTGTTTTAGGTGAAACTCAACTTTATATTTTCCTTTTGCTAAGCTCAGAAGAACACATAAAGAAATCGTAATCACTTTAAGAAAACAAATTTTACTTAACAAATTTGTATTTATCTGCATTAAACTCGGGTAGTGATTAGTATCAACCCTAGTTCTACATTATAAACATAGAACTGAATATGAATGCAACATCAGAATATCTTATTGCATGACTCTACTCAAACAGCGGCAGATACCAAAAATAAATCCCAAATTATTCAGTAAAGAGTAAAATCAATCGAGTACCCCCAACGATACTGAGATACAACCCCGTGTCCAACATATGAAGTGCTCTTTTCTACTTTACCCTTGACTGCGTATCATAGGAGTCCTCTTCATCTCTTGACTCTTCCTTATTATATAAAATTATATCAGGGTAGAAAGATTGAGATTTCTCTATGAAAGCATAAGAGAGAAGGGTGACACATTCTCTTGGTCAAAAGACTAAGAACCTTTTTAAGTCTAGAAATGTCTACCCGTGTATTGAATTAAACTGTTCTTGTAAGTAGATTCTACCCATAACTCTTTTGCAGATTGTGACACTTAAATAGGCCATTTACACATCTTGACAACACATGCACAAACATCACATCTTATGAACATGCAGCATGCACATGAAAGTAAAATGAAAGGACAAGCAGTTAAGGTCCCCATATTAAGAAGCTAGAACTTGTACAAATGTAAGAATTTCAAACAGTGACAACAACTTATACCAAGTAAACGCAGGACAGTCTGAACTATGAGAAAGTACAAAGCTACGATTCTTCACCAAAGACCAAGGATGTTAACAGGAAGAGCCCCTTACCTGAAAAAGGACCACGTGGATCAAATTCATCAAAACCATCAACTTCCTTGTCTACTGGAGCTGGAGCTGGAGCTGGAGCTGGAGCTGGAGCTGGAGCTGGAGCAGGAGCAGGAGCAGGAGCAGGGGATGGAGATGGAGCTACAAAAGCGGCAGGAGCAGAGGTTGCTTGCTGAGCAGTGTTGGCAGTCGGAGATGACGATTTAGGAGGAAATGATGAAGTTTCTCCATCCCTTTCAACAACAGCAAAATCAGGACCAATTCAGAAAAATAACAGTAAGGGTGAAATTCCTCATTGCAAAACCTTACCTTTCACTGTGAACGGGACTACGAGCCTCACCCACGGCCTCTTCATAACTAGGAAGGGCCCCAAGATTTTGTTCCGAAAATTTGAGGTCAAGCCGCCTACCCGCAACACTGAAATTTGAATTCACGAAACATCCATATTCGTTTGTTGATGAAATACATTAACCTAAGACTACCATTATCAATAACATCAAGGGAAAAAAAAATTAACTTGTTCAGTACAAATACCTTCCATCCTGAGAACGATCATCAGCTTTAGCACCACTTCCTCTGCTGTATGAAACAGGTTAAAAAGAATAGCAGTCAACTAACATGCCCTGTATGTAAAGCTGAAAATGCTCATTAAAAGAAGCATTACAGCAATTTAGGAAAGTTATAGAAGAACAATTAAATCATGATTAAGATAATTCTAAGGATTTCTACACCAGTAGGATAATCAATGACCACGCCCTCTCGTACTTTATAGGTTATCTTCTCTAACCAAAATCCTACACTTCAGTACCGGTATCATTAAGCTAATATAGATATAATAATTATATAAATTCATAGAACAAGTAGGGACAGAATGTTGTATGACATTAGTAACACTGGGAACTTACCACTAAAATAGATATACCTCTATCAAGCAATTAGAAGGTAAATATACCTAGAATAATATTGGCCATCATCTTCGTAAGCCCGATCCCTCTCTCTGTCAGAACTTCTACTTCTTGAACCAGAGTGATAGTCATCAACGCTTCGACTTCTTCCCCGGTAATCATCATCCCTAAACCCATCTCTGCCATAACATTCCTCATACTCTCTACCGTAACGATCCCCATCACGGCTATACGAGTCACCGTATCTACCAGACCTGTCATCCTCCCTATAGCCCCACTCTCTCTCTCTTCCATAACCATTCCGGTCTTCATCTCTGCTTCCATAGCGGCCTTCATAACGATCATCATCATATCCTCCAGGCCTATACATACCACCCCCCGATGTGTTGCGGTACCTGTCAAAGAGCCCAATTTTATGCAAGATCATTTAAACCACTTTCAATTATGTCAAAAGTACATTGGAAACTGCTGCGAATAATTAAAAAATATATATATGTGGCTTCACTTTTTTTTATTTAGTCACAGATCTGAATAATACACAGTAAAAAAGCTGCCCTAAGATGCTCGTGTTAAATTTTCTAAGGGCTTTCAAATAACTAAACAGAAACTAAATATTTATTAAAGTGGTTACATAACCTAAGGTTGCTCATAATACCCAATATAGTATTCTGCAGTGCACGGTTTTATACACATTCATAATAGTAGATTATTTTCCTCGGACTTTGACTTCATACAGTGATGAAATTTTAACCAACTTGCTTCCTAGGAATAATTCTTAATCAATTTTGTTGAATTTGCATACTGTAAAAGTAGTGTTACCACCATTGTTGAACTCATATTAGCACGTATCCAAAGTGAAACAGTAAGGCATATGCTTAAAATTATAGGATATGATGGTGAATCTTTTCTTGGTAACTTCTTCTAAACTTGTAGAGTTACTTTCTTTGCAATTATCAGGCTTAGCCTTGACGACAACAAGCCAATAGCTATACCTACTGTATGATCTAGCCATATCGTAAGGCCACTCCTTCATAGTAAGCATTGAAGGACCAGAAACGCTATGAGAAAGGGAAAAGATGATGAAAAATGCTTTAGTAGAGTTTCTGCGCTATGCAAAAACCGTAACACACTTAGGCTTCTGCAGCAATTATATATTAGGTTCATTTTTCAAAGTTGCCCCCCCCCCCCCCAACACAACAAAAAAAAAATCAACCACACAAAAGAAAAAGAAGTGATTCGTGATGAACCCATTCATCCCTCTCACTGGGTAGCTTCAAAAAGGCAATCAAGGAAAAGGAAAAAAAACTTACTTCTTTATAAAAGAAAAGACTGCAACCTTCACCCTATTCAAAGATAGAAGGGACTCATTTCTTGCCCTCATCAAGATATCGACTTTCTATTACTTCCACAACGAGCATTCGACATTCAACCATAGAAAAGTACGATTAATTCTATAATTCTTTTAAAACAAGAAAATTAGTAGAAGAACTCAATGTTGCAGCTTGACATTACCCCATAGTGAAGCAAGACATAAAACGTCAAGATTTTAGGCAGAGGGATTATATAGGTAGCAGACAAACAAACATGACAGCTATAACAAGGTGCTGCAAATGCAGATGATGGTGATGAATATGATCAACAAAATTCACACTACATGTAAAACCTCAAATATAATGGAAAGAGGACTCACTTATCTCTATTAGCAGCAGCCTTCTGTCGAACTTCTTGTATTCTTTCTTTATCATTCACTAGAACCACAAGACTCTGAGACTTCTTCCTGACATTGCTTCCCTGATCCCTCCCACTAGAATCAATGTATTGAAAATCGGACAGTGTCTATCACAAGAGAAAGAGAACCTCATAACTACCACAATAAAAACATAATTTGAAGGGAAGAATCCAAGCTTTGCAAAATATAGAATAAGATAGCTTTCCAATAGCTTTAAGGAACAGAAAGTTACTGATATTTGGTACGCGTGTTCCCTGATCTCATCTATGACGCGTTCTGAGCCATGGGCAACCAAGTATTCCAAAACAGTCAAAGCCTGAAGCGTGGCACCAGAAAATTTTCAGATTCATAGAGCATGAGATGAAAGTAACACATGTCATATCTTTGACACTCCAACAAAACATATAAGAAAGGTCGGCATTACGCAAAAGAGAAGACTCGGTTATTTAAAAGGAAGAACATGGAAGGAGTGCATACATTTGCACAGCAGCCGAGATCCTAGTTTTGAAAATTTATTGTGGCTTCCTCTTTCTTTCTCATTTTTATTTTAGTTTTGCTGGGGTGGGAGGGCGGGGGTGGAGCAAAAGTCAAGCAAGTAAGAATATTCTAAGAAGAGAAGTTCTGAAAGTAAAACCTTGTACACGTGCCGCCAATTTTTCCCAGTATCGTTGATACGCTTCCAGATTACTGACATGATCATTTGGTACTCATGACTGCATACATAATTAAGATGAGTTTTTCTGGACAAAGTAAGAGATCATACAAAATTATTTGCGGGAAAGAAAAGATAAAACATACTAGTTTCTTGTAGCCTGTGCAATATCAGCAAGATGGGATCCATGAGGACCCCAGGGCTCATTGCTAGTAGCATCAAGAACCTGAAAATGAAAACAACAACGGCTCTAAAATAAAAAGAAGAGGCAGATTTCAAGACCCTCTGAAATGCAAAGTGAGCACACAGACACGAGGAAACGCGGAGCGCGCACACGCGCAAAACAGAGAGAGATAGCAAATTGAAAATGTGATAACCAAGTTTGAGCCAGAAGCACATCTTTATGGCTCATGGTTAGGATCAAAACTAGTAGGCAGATGACCTGCACTTAAAAATAAGCATGTCATCCATTCGTAACTCTTGCATCCTTTTGACTCCAGGAAGAGGTCTATGTCACCCGAATGCCAGATACTGATTATCTAAGTCTCCTAGCTTTTCCTCAGTTTAATCACAATAAGGTTACTACTTGAAAAGGTGTAGATAATTAGCAAGTACAATAAGAAAGCAGGTGGCCTTGACATGATGTGCCAGGAAAGAACTTCAGACTGATGTCGGTGGTAGAAAGGGCTTGCATGCATCTGTAGCATCTTCCAAGCAACAACCTTGCGGGTATGTGCCAAATTTATAGCGAGCTCCCTAGAAGTCAATACATATAAATTCAGAATGTACCTTCTGCTCTATTGAAGGAACTTTAAGAACTTTCTTATTCACCTCTCGCTTGCTGCAAGAAAGTAAGAATAATCGTGCATTCATGCGTCCGACATGGATTGGTAATATATTAGAAATTACTCTGAAGTAACAATATCAAGATAAGCATTCTACATTTTTTAGGTACTACTTTTAATGCAAACGATAAGCACTTCGAACCAGACGTTTCAGAAACAAATCAAACTTACATGTCTCGGACAGTTTGATCAAAAGCCTTCTTCATTTTAACTTTAGTTTAGGAGGGAAATCCTCGTCAACTGCTGCACGCCACAAATTATGTTCACGTACAGCTGAAAGTAAATAAAATTGCTAACATGATGTACCATAATACAAAACCAGGAGAGAAACTAAACAAGCACTAAGCTAATAAACCATCAAAATTTTCAAGAATAGAAGCACTATCATTCCAAATAAAAGCTAATCCAGTGATGCACTGCATAAAATTTCAAGGAGATGTGGCGGTCTTGACTAGATATCTCTAAAGCACGGACACCTCTCCTAGGTGGAGGTATGGTGTCCTAAACGGACGGACACCCCGACACCCTCCAGACACCGCCCGACACGTGTCGGACACGGCTAATCGGCGTCGGAATTTTTTTTTATTTTTTTTATTTTCTGATACCGTGTCGGACACTTCGTCGAGGAGTGTCGGACACGGGAATGTGCAATGTCGGACGGTTTGGGGCTACTTTGGAACTTTTGAAAGAAATTTCAGGGTAGCCGTCTTCTCTCTCACCTCATATGTCGGCCGTCTTCTTCTCTCTCGTCGCCGTGTTGCTGGATCTGTTGCCGGAGCCGACAGATCTGAAAGTCGCCGATGTTGTCGGAGCCGATAGATCTGAAAGGCGCCGGTGTTGCCGAATACCGAAGCCGACAGATCTGTCCACCGTCGCCGTCGCCAGATCTCTCGCCATCGTCGCCGGAGGTCCTCCACCACCGTTGCTTACCCACAGGTCTGCTTCTTCTCTTTGTCTCGTCAGTCGTCTCCTTCCTCTTCTCTATCTTCTCTTTCTCGCTAAGAGGTAAGGACCTCTCGTGTCTTTCCCTTTTTTTTCCTTTTCTCCCTCTGTCGTGCATTCTACCGAAAGACCTCTTTTTTCTTTTTCTTTTTCTTTTTTTAACTTCATTTTTTTGCCCAGTACCAAATAAATGTTCAAGTGACTTGTATTTATTTAAATTCCTTATTTTATTAGTTTTTCATTATTGTTTGCTATTTTAGGTTATGAAATGTATTTGATATTTATTAAATATATAAATATATTTATATATAATAAAAATATATTAAAAATTAGCGGTGCCCTGCGGTGTCCAAAATCTGATTTTTTGGAAATTGCGGTGTCCGGTGTCCCCGTCGGTGTCCGACAACGTGTCCGTATCCGTGCTACCTAACTAGATATATTAAAACTAGAAACACGATGAATGATGGATGTATAATTAGTCACTCAACCCTATGTTTTGCAAATGATTTTACTCTTGTTCAGATTGATTCTAGTGGACTTCCCATAGTGGGGCCAAGAGAATCTTTCAACACTTTCCAAGACCGACATATACCCTGGTAAAGAGCAATATGTCGAAGAAGGACATCCTTCACAATTAAAATTTTCAAGAGGGAGCACTCCCAGTCAGGTACTTCAATGTCCCTTTAATGCAAAGGCTAAGATCTCAAAGGAAGCTCGACTTCGATTAGCATGTTCCTACCTACTCTGATGGAGTACTAACTATTACGCATAACTGCTCAAGTATGATACTGGAAAAACACAACCAAACCATTAAAAGGCCCAGGCAAAGGAATTCCAAAAACCAAACGCAGAAGAAGCACGAGCATTATACGCTTAGTGGATTGCATTAAGTACAGTATATGGACGATGTGGATACAAATTAGCAGGTAGGGACTCATTTCTCGGACACTGTCTACACGAAGTGATTTTTGATAATAGATTACATACTAATTTCAGCGCCCACGCCCACGCCCCCTCAGGATAAAAAAAGGAAAAACAAAAAGGGCAAGAGTACATTAACGTTATTGTCATCATCACCATCATCAAAGCGCATGTTCTCTGATAAAATCCTAGCAACCACGTCTTTTCTCACTACTATTCCTCAAGATAGTCTCGTTACTTTATCTTACTGAGGCGTCCAAATACATGTAACCATTTACCAAGTTATATAATTTAGCTGCGGAACCTAAAGGCACTCGCAGGAATAAACAAAACAAATAACCAACAGATAATCATTTTCACTACAAGAATTCCAACCACGTGATGATATACATACAGAAATAGAAGAACAGACAATAAAGAGTATCGAATAACATTTAAATTTACATACGATTACCAATCACAAGATTGAGAATTTCAAATCAAGACACCCCAAATTAACATTGTAATGAGCTGAATCATGAAACTAAAGGCAACCCAGATCTTTAATAACAACAAGTCAATCAAAATCAAGAAAGTTGGTACAGAAATGAAAAGAACCCAGATCCAGTAAAGAGAAGAAGGGTTCAAACCTGATCGTAATCAGACCCAAACAGGGAGTTATTGGATCTGATAGATGATGGTAAAGTTGGTGTGAGAGAGGAGCGGAAAATGCGAAGAGCTCCTCCTGAGAGAGAGAGAGAGAGAGAGAGAGAGCTGTACGTGTTTTTGGTTGTTGAAAGAATTGGCTTTCAAGAATTTTCGGAGAAAGAAAGAAAGGTGGAGCAAGACAGCGCACCTTACACGGAGCAATTCCTGGGACATGTATATTTTCCAAGTTTTTTATGGTTTATTCAAAGTTGGTGACAGCCTATTAACCCCCTCATCATGCGAGTGTTTTAAATTTTATTATTTTTACGAGAAACGAGCAGAAATATATACATGATAAATTTATTAATAATAAATTTACAAAGGAACAGGTAACATCCCAACATTCCAGATGACAACTCCCGTCCACGAATCAAAATTCACTAACTATAAAAATCAAAAACCCCACAAGGATACGGCAATGCGACACTCCTGTATTAGACAAGATGTACACCCACTCCTAGTAGTGGTGGCGGCGATGCTGGTAGTGACAGTGGTGGTGGCGGCTACGATGGCAGTAGTGGTGGTGGTGACAGTAATTATGGCGGCGGTGGTAGTGGTTGTAATAGTGATGGTGGCGGCGGTGGTAATAGTTACAGTAGTGGTGTAGTGCTACCACAACCAACGCTACTTCTAATGCCATCACCGTCGTCATAATTTCTGTCATTACCGTCGTCATAACTACTGTCACCGCTGCTGCTACTACTACCTCTATCACAACCAACGTTGCCACTACTATTGCCACCACCGCCGTCATAAGTACTGTCGTCGTCGCCGCCATCATCACTATCATCGCCGCACCACCAATATCATCACTATTGCCACCACTACCATCATCACCGCCATCACTACTGCCACCACTATCATCACTGTCGCCACCACTATCACTGTGTCGCCACCACCGACACCACTACTGCCACCGACTTCACTATTGGTGTCATTTGACCACTACCAGTTGTACCTTGCTATACCTCAATACCACCACAACCACCATCATTACCATCACTTAATCATTCCATCATGTCGCTACCTTGTGTGTTGTCATCACTACCACCATCATGTGATGGCACTAGCACACTTGAAATCGCTTACCATAGTTTGTTTTTATCGTAAGTCAAAGATATAATTGTCTAAATATATATTACCTTTCCATTTCCTTTGTTCTTCAATCACAAACTAGGAATTTTGTGATTTGATTTATCTTCCGTTACCAACAAAAAAAAGGGAATTAAATTCTAAATCCAATTCTGAATTTGTCCAAATCCTAACATAATTGATTTCAAACTGACCGTTATAGTATGCAAAGGTTGTTACATTTCAAGGGATAACTCAAAACTATTGGGTGTTCATTTTGAGACCGGGCTATAAGAAATTGATTTTTTATGAATCATGCAAATCAAATCAGAATAACATTCTCCTTGCTCAAGAGCTAGTACACTTCATTCGCCAACAAACAACTGGAAAGCAACCACTAGCTGCATTAAAGTTAGCTATGAGTAAAGCCTATGATCAAATCCGATGTGATTTTCTGGAACAGGTGCTAACTACCATTGGCTTTTCCTCGTATTGGATGAGGTTAATAATGCAGTGTGTTTCAACGGTTGCATATTCAGTATTGGTGAATGGTAGGCCAGGTCCCTTATTAAAGGCCCGATCAGGACTTTGTCAGGGTGAGCCACTGTCCCTACTCCTCTTTCTTATGTGTGCAGAGGCTCTATTTACAACTTTATGTGAGGGCGTGTTGTCGAACAATTTGAGAGGTATGGCGATATCTCGAAAGTCTCCCCCCATTACGCATCTCTTTTTTGCAGATGATTGCTTCCTTTTTTTTCACCTCACCTATGATTATATTCGCTACCTACAGCGTACCTTAGCAAGTTATTGTCATCAGTCTGGCCAAATGATTAATTATGGAAAATCCAACCTTAACGTCAGCATGAACAGTACTTGGAGGTTAGCTAAGTTTGCAAGGCATATGCTCAAAGTCCCATTGAGTTCGGGATCTGACAAATATCTGGGGATCCACTTAGACTGGATGGATCACAAGAAAGACATCTTGGTGGGGTTAATGGACCGAATCAGGCAAAAGCGCCAAGGATGGATAGGTTTATTCCTTAGTCGTGCAGGCCGCTTAACGTTGATTAAAGTTGTAGTCTGGCCTATGCTTAGTCATTATATGTCGGTCATTAGACTACCGGGACACTTTTGCCAGGAAGTCCACTCCACACTTGCTAATTTCATTTGGTCTCGCACAACATTAGGAGGGCACCTTCACTGGATTAGTTGGAAACATTTGTGTCAACCCTACTGCCAGGGAGGATTAGGCCTGCATAGCATTCAATGGATGAGTCAAGCACTTCTTGCTAAAGTAGGTGCGTGCATGCTTTGGAATCCACAAAGCTTACTCAACCAAGTGCTCTTAGGCAAATATTGTCGAGCAAATTTTCTAGCTTCCAAATCTGATCGGCGGAGCTCGTACAGCTGGAAAGGGTTGCGTTTTGGATGGGATCTTCTCCTTAAAGGACTATGGCATCAGCCTACCATGTCTTCCTCTTTTAGTTTTTTGGGAGGTAAATTGGGTACCCGAATATTCGACTTTGTCGCTTAAGCCGTTACGTTCTGCTCAGACACTCCAATGGATAGTAACAGATGTACTGGATCCTCAAAATGGGTGGATACGCAATAAACTGGCGGTACATCTTCTCAGGCCTGTAGTTCAGGCCATTTGAAGCTTATATTTGTTGCCATACGAGTATCCAGAACAAAGGTATTGGGCACATTTAGCTCATGGTGAATTTACCGTTGGATCGGCTCTTGGCATCAGAAGGATGCAGGTCTATCACCTTTCCTACCATACCATTGACTGTGTGGCGGCGTCTGTGGAAACTTAGGCTCCCTCACAAGCTTCTTACTTTTTTATGGCTTTGTTTGTGGGACCGACTTTCAACACAGGTTGGGTTCGCCACAGGAATATTGAGACTACCATCGAATGTCCATTATGTACGCGTTCTAAGGAGTCCGCCTCGTATCTATTTATTTATTGTGAGGTGGTGAGGCAGTATGGTTTGGCAGATACCTCAGTCTCCGCTTGAACAATCAAGGCGTATCCTTGTCAGAGTGGCTGGTTCGATGGCTTTCTACACCTTTTAATGCTCGTACCCATCCTATGCAGGCCTTTGAGATCCTGACTTGGACTCTTTGGGCCATCTGGCTAGCACGCAATCAATTGGTGTTCCAAGCATGCATATTTATTCTGACCAATGTTATTGCTCAGAATTGGACTGCATGACGCAATCCAATTCTGCTGCCTGGTCTGTGTGTCCACAGACCCGATGGCAGCAAAGCAAAGGGCAGGGTTAACTGTACAAATAGGGCAATCGCATCTGGGGTCACGCAGCCCTATTATTCTCTCCTATCACAGGTCTCCTGATGTGGCAAGCACGGCTGTCTGTTTATACTTTAGCATGGTTTGGGCACCTAAGAGATTATGTCTGGGTATTGGTATGGAAGCAGTTGAAGCAAATGATCATTACGTATGGTCTTTTGTACGAGCACTATGTTGTACTGATAGATCTGTGGCATCCGTGCATGCTCTCGCTTATACTATTTACTGGGTTTTGACTATCAATTTCCTTATTCTTAAGTTATTTACTAGTGATGCTTCTTTGTTTTGACAGTTGTCAGGGAAGGATTATCTAACAACAACAAGTTCCCCAGCCCTTTTTGATTTGTATTATAGGTTGGAAGACACTTAATTCTGCTCCTTGAGTGTGGCGGGTCAGCACGGTCGAGCTAAAGCTCGAAGATTAGCTCATTTTGCCTGAAGATGGTGTATCCCAGTGTCCATGAACTGGCGGGCTCCAGGTGGCCAGGCTATTTTGCGACCTTGTGCGGAAGTGGCAGTGCATCGACCGCCATAGGGTGGGTTGGGCATTTTGGGTCTTTGTAAATAACTCGTGGGTGCTTGTTGGGTCGTGTATCTGTTTCTTTTATTTAAATGGCTAGGTTTTGTAAAATGGTTGAACTTGGATGTTGGTTTATACAGCAGGTAGAGTTCTTACCTGATTTATAAAAAAAAAAGTTCTGAATATTTGTCTTTGATATACCCGGGAAAGTTGCACGCTAGTTTGGTCATATCATCTTACCAGGAAGAAAAAGAAAAGAAAGAATGGTTGTTACTTGCTGCTTAGAGTGGGTAGGAAAAGGCATTACACACCCTCCAAAAAAAATTGTTTTTATGTTTTCTAATGACATTGCTATAATTTGACGGCTAGTCAAGTTGTGACACATGATCTTGTGGTCAAATGTTGGTCACATACAAGTCTAACATTATCAAAGTTGGTTAGTAACTTTTGTTTGGAGTTTTCTAGAATATATTCTAGAAAAGGCCATATCTCCCTTCTAATAGCACAAACCCACTCGATGTTTGATTCTACTAGGGCCCGAACACCTGGCATATATAAATGGCTTCATTACACTATAAACCATGAGTTTAGTCAAAATCTGCAACTAAAACCGCAACTTTGTAATTAGGGACCCAAAACCCTAAGGCTTGTCATCTATTGCAATTGAACAATTTTGCCAATGAGAATTAATGAGTCCATTAGTTTTTGTGTATTTCTATCTTTTCAATTCTTTTTGGCCAAACCCCTCCTCTTCCTCTTCCACCTCCACCACCACTTACTTTTGCACCTCCACCTACCCACCTCCTCCTTCCATCACTTCCCACCTCACCCCAACCGCCAACTAACCCCCAAAATCACCAGTAGCGTATTGGCGCCCAAATAATTTGATATGTTCTACTATTATAATAATTTAAAACTCTCACATTTAACCATGAAAGAACATTATTGTACCACCCTATTACCAAAACAACTAAATCAATCTTAAAAGTTTCTCCATTGACAAGATCAAGCTGACCGCGAAAAATCTCTTTGTTCTAGGCACTATCTTGATGTTGCGAGATCTTATTTTATGTAATGCACCATTGTCTAGAACTGGGGTCTTTCCTTTAGTGTTCTTGAGCTGTAAATGACCCATTGATGGCCTTCTCAGACCATACTTTGTACATTGTCAAGTACCAACCTGCACTGTAACACCTCGGAATTATTCGAAGCATTTACACCCGGACTTTTCCAAAGCGTTATCACCCCGAACTCTCGGAGCGTTAAAACAATCACTACTTAATGACATAAAAACCTCGATTTCAAATAACTAATTATGAAAACCTATGTCAGAATTTCTAATCATTATTTACAATTCCTCAAATCAATTTAAATCTAACAACAAGCTAGAGAAGTTTACCCGTGCAGGGTCTTAATGATTAATACTAAAAATTAAATTCAGTTCCTTACGCTCGCTCGGCTCTAATCCTTATTCAGGCAACTTAATTGCTGCTTATCACATGCGGAAATGAAGTCAAATGAGAGTGAGTTTTTGAGAGCCCAGTAAGGTCGATCAATGATTTAAAAACAACAAAATGATTGAGACAATTTTCTCATATAAAGTCAAATGAAAACCTTTTAAGAGTATTTTTAATAAAACACAGCATTTCGACGTAAACGAACGATTCAAACAATTTTTACATTTGAGTCAAATAACATCTTTTCAAAGGATTTTGTTTTTGATGAATTCATAGCAATTTGATATAAACATAGGGACGAGTATCATCTCAATCCTTTAAACCAGTAATCATTTCAAAACACTTCAGGAGTAATAAAACAGAAACAAGGAACATTGAACATGAACAGTACAATATAACAAAGCTACCCTGGCAGTACTCGATACGATTTACATATGCATATGTACATTGACTAGTCCATCAAGGTAACGAACAAACCATCCTTATAACTTCAACAATACAGACCATCCTTATAGCTCACAGGTTTACTAACTCATGTCAATAATCAAGGACTTAAAACAATTGAAAATGTTTTTTGATAATTGAATTGAATAAACAAATGAGCATGAGAAGAGATAAGTATAACTCAAAATGTTTTATGATGAACAATTCAATAAACGGATGAAATGGACAATGAATTACAAACAATCGCTTAAAGGCTCAATTTATAGTTCCAAGGGCAATTGAAAACATTTTTTTTTATCAATAGTAAGGACTAACATTCAATGCATTTAATAAAAATTATTATTATAAGCATTTGAAATCAGAGTAATGAAAGAGGGTTCGGAGAGAAAATTCTTACCTCGGTCCAAGCTACGCAAAGCTAATCAACCTCGATACTCAAAGCGGATCTTGCACACGGTTAACTTAACTGAAATCATTATACACTCTTTAATGCATAACGATATTCCAAAAATACATTTTTAAACTATAACAAAACACTTTTATAGCTTAAGACATTAATAAAAGTCAAAATATGAAATTTCTAAATTTTTGAATATTTTTAAATTAAAATAATTTCTTTAAATTAAATAAAACCCATAAATAGCCGTAATTGCTTTTAGATACAAAATAAGTCCCAAAATTTTTGTAATAACTTAAAAATATGTATAAAAAATTAAAATCCAAATTTAAAAGACATTAAAACTATTTTTAAATTATTCATTTTGCTAAAAATAATGCAATATGGAAACCATAGCAAATTAACTCCAAAAATCATCAAATTCAAACTAAGTCTTATTTATACTATAAAAACATTACTCAAATATTTCCAAAATATTTTCATGAGTTTAAAGGCTTCAAAAGAATTTTACAATTATAGAAAATAATAAAAATACCAAACAATATCAGAAAAATATTAACAATAATTCTAATATAATTGTAAGAACCTTCCTGTAAAGTTTTAACATTTTTGGACAATCATACAATACCCAATAGCTACGTGGAACAATTGTGCAAGCACGATATACCACTTTTACTGTACGACCCACCATCTTCTTCTTCCCTCCCACCTCTGTCCAATCCAATACACACTCTCACCAACTCACAGTTACTGTTCATGCAGCTTCCCTTTATTCCTTATTTCTTATCTTTTAGACCCACCTCATCCAAAATGCCATTACAAAACTAACACTCACATTACCCACAGCTTCCCTTTTTTTCCTTCCTCACACAGTCCATTCCCTAAGTCTGCGCGGTCCTCTTCTCAACCACTTTGGACAGCCACAACTCATACACATACACACTTCACATGCACAACCCCAAACCTATTTTCTACCCCTCTCACACGACCCCCTTTCCCCTTATCCCATACACACATACAATCACACTCAGCCTATTCTACACCCACGCAGCCCCCCCTTTTTCATCTCACAAAACACTCATACTCTCCCATTACACCCACACAAACTTTAACACAACTGTACACACTCACACAGTGTATAAACACACACAAACTCTCAAAAGCACTCCCTCACGGCACACTCAAAGCTTACAATATATACACACACAACCACAAACTCACATCTGCACTCACCTTTTACCCAACACACTATACACACACTAAACCACATGAAGTAGTATGGTCACCATGCACAACCCATCACCTTCAGTGAACCACAAGCACCAGCATACCTTATAACCCAACTCATATGCAACCTTTTTATACATATTCATTCATCACCACACTATACACACTATTTCTATCACCAACTCACAGCATATATTCAACCACGGCAAGCTATCCAGTCTCCTCCCTCGCTCACGGTAGCCATGGATGCCACATCCTTCTCTCTTTCATCCTATCTTCCTATATATATATATATATATATATATATATATATATATATATATATATATATATCAAGGTGGATCTGTCGGGCTGAAGGGAAGCCTGGGACAACTGCCACAAACTACCAAAAACCCCCTATAAGTTTCGTTAGTTATTTTAAATATTACCCGAATTTTATAGATAAGGTAGATAAGTATGGAGCAATAAAATTACCATAAAGGAGGGGGTTGAATAGGACTTTAGAAAAATTAATGGGAACTTAAAATGACTATTGTAACACCCCAAAATCTAAAGCTGGTTTTTACAGTTAAAAAATTAACTAATTATTTATTTGACCTTTAGCGACGATTTGGCGAGCAATATTTTTGTTAACATTAGCAGCAACATTTTTTTTTAAACGAAATGTTGTAGATCAGTGGAGCTAAGCGTTATAGTTTATGACCCTTAGTGACAAGTTTATTTTTGAAAACCATAAGTTATAACATAACTATAGCAGTTATAGGTGATATGAATTGAGGTGATTAACGTTAATGATATTTCTAGAAAACTTTACCAACATTTTTTATACTCTATAGTTAGCATTGATATTTTAACGGCAACATTTATCGACTTTTTTACGAAGCAATATGCAATTTATGATAGTTAAAGGGATAGTTAAATAATTAAATTTATAGATTAGAGTATTGAATAATTAAAACACTTTAACAAAATTTGATTTTATTTAAGAATAATGTCAACTCCTTAAATTTGTAGAGAATTAAGTGAGATTTTCTGTTACCAAAGAAGAAGAACAGCTTGCTCTTTCGATTACAGATCGAGAGAAGAAGAAAGGGGGAGAGAGAGAAGAGAGAAAAGAGGAAGGGAGGAACAGAAGGGCTCGTGAGAAAAGGAGAAAGAGAGATTCTTAACGGCAAGGATTTTGCGATAGTAGCAAAGTTTTGGCAAGCCCTCTTGCAGATTTATTTAGTGTATTGCTATGTATATTGCTGCATATGTATATAATGTGTGTGTGCAATGGTTTATAACAGTGAGAAAAAGGAGGGGGTTCGTGTAGAGGGGAGCCATGGTGGGTGCTGTCGTTGTGTGCGGCTGTGTGCAGGGAACATTTGTGTGGGTTTTGGGTCTGTGTTTCGGGGACAAGTGGTAGAAGCAAATGAGAAGCAGTAGCAGCCATGACAAGCTGGGTTCAGAGACAAAAGCCATGAGGGAGAAGCCATGGTGGCTGCCAGGGTGAGTAAGTGCGTGAAAGTATGTGTTGCGTGAACCTGTGATGGGTATGTTTAAATATTTGAGTGAAAGCAGCCATTACAGGAAGAGGAACAACCATAAAAATATATGTTTATGCATGTATGGTGTGGATTGGGCAATGATACAAGCTACTGTAGCTTTGATATTTATATATATATATATATATATATATATATATATATTTGTGTGAAATGGGTCTTTAAAAGAGAAGGAAAGGAAAGGGACTGAACATGAAGTGGGTGAAATGGGTACCGTGGGTGTGTTGTGTGTTGTGAAACAGTGAGATGTTATGGGTTTGGACAGAAAGAGAGAGCTATTATTTACAGACAAAACATGCATGAGTGTTGCTGTGTAACAGGTTGTGCGTGTGTGTATATATAGTGTGTGATTGTAGTAAAATAGGTGCATGAGTGTGTGCTTGTGTGTGTCCATAAAAGTATGTGTGTTATGTGTGTGCATATGCGTATAAGGAATGAGTGGAACGGTGTATGTGGGTGTGAGTTTAAGCCTGGGAAAAGGGTCTGTGCGCAGATGTGCAAGGAAGAAGAAGTTTGGGTTAATAGCAAATGGATTTATGCAGTGGAGTGGTATACCGTGGTTGTACAGTTGTATTACGTGACTATTGAGTACTGTGCCATTGTCAAAATATATTGAAACTTTACAAGAAGGTTCTTAGGACCAATATTAGAATTACTGTTAAAATTTCATATTTTTCTGATATTTTTAATATTTTCTAAAACTTCAGTATTCTAAAATTTGTTTGGAGTCTTTATAAAATTATTAAATTTTGGGAAAATTTCACTGATGTTTTTTTATAGCATAAAGGAGACTTAGTTTCAGTTTCATAATTTTTGGATTGATTTGTTATAATTATTCAGATCGAGTTGGAGTTAGCTAAATGGATGACTTTAAAATGGTTTTGATGCTTTATAATTTTTTATTTTAATTTTTGTATTATCCTTATATATTGTAAAGCTATTGTAAAATTTATGGGACTTTGATTTGAGCTAAGAATATTAATAGCTATTTTTTTGGCTTTTCTAGTATTTAAGGAAATTATTTTAATTAAAAAATATTCTAAAAATTCAGAAAGTTCATATTTTGACTTTTTATAATGTTTCAAGCTACAAAAGTATTTTATTATAAATTTAGGGTATCGTTATGCATTTTGGAGCGCGAGGGGTTCTCGGTTAGGTTAGCCGTACGTAAGACCCGTTTCGATTTCGTTTGAGTTGAGATTGTCAGAGTGAGTAACGTTGAAGATTAGTTTTGGGTTCATAGTTTATGAGGTTGGATTTTATTCTAATGAATTGTTTGTCAATATAGGTTAAATCAAAAGATTTGAATGAGGTTTTATAGCAGCGAGCATATATCTTGGATCGATGTAAGAGATTTCTATCTAAACCCAATTTCATATGTTTGTCCTCGTGAATTTTTTTTTGAATTGTTATCGAATTTTTTTCTCAACTCTTGTTATGAATTGCATCATTTGTCTTTAATACTCTGTTTTGAGCCTTACACGTTTACTGGAAATCTTTATCGATGCTCAGAATTCATTTCTTGTTGTGCATCGATTCATTCATTGTATTATCGATTATTGCATTCTGCATATTGACATGAGTTAGTATATTGAGGAGTTATAAGGATGGCTGCATTGGGTACGATATAAGAATGGTCTGTTATTGTCAGGAGACGCTAGTACGTTAATGGTCTAGCAAGTGTTCATATGTATATGTAACCACAGTGTTAGTGAGCATCGCCTTTGTGACTTTGCTAAGTGATTACCCAGCATTACCTGTGTGGCTTTGCTAAATATTTCCTTGCATTACTTGTGTGACTTTGCATTCACTCATGTTTAAAATCATCTGCATCGTTTACAGTGTAATTAAAATTATTTCTATTGATTAAGACTTAAGGGATTGAGTTGAATCTCTTTCCTTATCGTTCTTTTTTTTGAAGTGAACTTGATAATCGTTTGTATTCACTCTTTTTGGATTTTGACCAACCTTACGGAGCTTCCAAAAGCTCACTCCTTTTTCTGTTCTTTCTGTAGGTAATAACAATCAGTAGATCTCTTGTATTGATTAGAGCTTGATTATGAAGTTGGTTTAGTTTTTCATTATTTTATTTACTTAAGTCCCTACGAGGGAAGTCGGTGTGTAATTTACTTAATTGAGCTCGTTAATGTAGTCTTTGCCTTTAAGAACAATGAGTTGAGAATTTGAGTTCTCGTAGAAGCTCTGATATGGATATTATTGGGGTTTTCATAGTGGAATTGAGATGATTGGATGATTGATAATCCATTGATTGATTGGCTAACGCTCCGAAAATTCCGGGGTGTTACAACTATAAACAAGATTCTAAAAAATACTTAATTTAATTGATACACCAATAACTTAATGTTCACAATCAATCCATTGAGGAATTTAATAATAAATTATATGTACAATCTTAAGCAATTATAATATGCTATCTAAACCATTTCCTAACAAAGTGAAGAACAATGAAGTAAAGAGATAGAGTTTACAGATACCTAACACAATGATTTAAATGATTCGACTTGACTACCGATAAGTCTACATCCACTTTTTCAAGGAACTCCCGTGTAAGAGCCCTAAAATCCACTAGAAATTTGTTTTCCTTTTGCATTAAGATCTAAGAACTTTAGAACCCTTGATGCTACTCAACATAAGAAACAAACTCTGAATCGGTAAAGCTTACACAAGACTTGACAATCCTAAGCCTTTTATCACAATCTTTTGACAAATCAATTGTACACATTAAGTCCTCTTATATGGAAATGAGTACAAATGAAGCTCTAGTATAACAGAAAAACTGGTATGGCTATTGAAATCGTGAGCATCAGCATGTAGGTTTTGGCCAAATCCAAGTGGTAGTATTAGGGCCTTTAGCTATTGTTCTTGAGAAATGACCCGATCTGGCCCATTCCTCAAAAGAAGTTTTTATGTGATCCCTATCTACCAAAATTTTTACTTCTGGTTCCAGCGAAAAAGATAAGAGAATTAATAACATGAAGAAACTCACTATGTTTAAATGGTTTGCTTACGTAAAAAGATATTCATATAATGATATAAAATCATGGGAGTGAAGAGAGAAGATATATATTGCTTAAAATGTGAAGTTTCTCTAATGTAGGGAGGCTTCGAAAATGATTTCCATAGTAGTGTATGATAAAGCCCCAACTAGAAGATATATATTGCTTAAGCTGTGAAGTTTCTCTAATGTATGGAGGCTTCGAAAATGATTTCCATAGTAGTGTATGATAAAGCCCCAACTAGAAGATCAAATATGACCTTTATTAGCATTGAAAGAACTGATTTTCAAATAGCTTAATTGCACTCTGGATCATGTGCTTTGCAAAATTTACTGCTAAAATCCCAACGTTTACTATTTAGCGATCAATACCCATGGTTTATCTTTAGTTGCAACCATAGGAGATTACTTTTAGATGTCATGAATTCCTTCCCAGATTAAAGGTAAATTTGTCATTTCAGGTTCCCCTTAGCCAAATACAAAAAAGAACATAAAATAGAATTCGTTTCAAAATATTAATTCAAAGATTTCATTCTTCTTTTCCACCCTTATTTCATTCTCTTCGTTAAACCACCACCACTTCAAGCCACTATAACAACTCACACCACCACATCATCACCTGTGCACCACCACGTTTCCTACCAAGCCAAAAACAATCACCACTATCCACCCAGAATATCATCTCAAGTTCCAAGAAACCGTCTCAATAACACTATGAAAAAAAATCATACCTTCCAAAGTCAAATTCACCAAAAGTTCTAGATATTCAGGTGAAAATGAATGGGATTTTGAGGTATAATGAATAAGAACTATTAAATATTGAATTGGCTTTGGGTCAAATTTAGTCCACGTTCACACCTTGTCAAATTAAAGAGATTAGTTATAGATCTCAAACATGCAAAATTAATTTAAGAAAATAATGAACATATGTGTGAGGAAGCAAGATAAGTCTGTGGTACCTTAGAGAAAAAATTTATCAGTTAGAAAAAAGGGAGGTACAGAGAGATGTTCATTTATGAAGGTAAAAAGGACAACTTGATTGGTGGTGATGGTGGTTGAACACCACCATAGAGGTGGTTGTGAGGACGAAGCATGTGGTGGAGGAATGGGTACAGAGGTGTTGGGTTCTCTAAAGAGGAAAAGGAACAAGAAGAAATGGTTCTTGGTTAAATGGGTTTGAATTAACAAATCTATCCCTTATCTCTAACATATTTTTTAACATCTATTATCTAATATAATTGTAACTAGAGGTAAAACCTTGGAGTTTTGGTAGCTAAATAATAAATGTTAGGCTTTTAACCTTAACTTTTTTAAAAACATAGGGTCTGGAAAGCAATTCAACCTTTCCAAAAAACTAGCAATTTTTTTTTTCAGATCTGCAACAAGAAACATAAGGTTTGTGTAAAAGCTTAAGACATGACCTCTTACAGGCGTTTGTAAGAGTTGGCTTATAGGTGTCTATAAGATACTTTAATTTGTTTTTTTGCTCCTTCTTGACCAATTTTTTTGTTTTCCCAAAATAACGCAAAGGCCTATGGTCAATGTAGGGCAAAATCATCAACTCATACATCAATAATAATTTCAAAAGATATTAATGGAAAAAGTTGGTTGGGTCAATGAAGTTGGTATGTAAACTTAAGTGACCAAAACGATAAGAAATGCAGTTACAAGTGGAAAATAACTTGGGCTTTCCTTCCACGCTCCTTGAATATGATTTGTTCCAAATTTTTGCGTGTACCAGCCTTTCCGAGTTATTAATTTAAACTTTTATTTATTTCATTCTAGGTTTTCAATTCCAAATGTGACTTCAAAATTTGTACGAATTAACATGCTAAGTATTTACTCAAAGCACACATTAGAACATAATCAATGTGTTGTTATCATCAAATAAGATGAACGCCTAAGTTATCCAATAATAGGGCTAACAATCTCCTCTCATTTTATAATGACAAACATTGATTCTATACAAGATGAAATGTATAAGATGACAGTCCCTTAAGCACAACAATCTCATATAGATCATGCAATCATCAATGTTATACCCAAGATGTATCAAATAATTCTTATAGAAATTAATCTCATAGCTAGCTCCTCCTATCTAAAATAAGATATGCTTATTTCTTTAATGTTCCCTCAACAACACAAGCATATAGCATACAAAATAAAGATTAGTTATGCCACTTTTGCTACCAACAACAAGACAAAAATATGTGTTTTGAAATAATAGTTTTAAGCATGATAATGGCGTGACATGCATAAAATCCTAGAATGCCCATGGTCAACATCACGAATTCTTACATGATGATCTATAGAAAAAATATTAAATGTAGCTCAGTAACGTAACACCCCATAATTTCTAGAGTGTTAAGCAATCGATCACTTAATCATTTAATTACCTCAATTTGATGAGAAAGTCTCAATGTGTATCAGAGCTTCTACAATAACTAAAACTCTCAATTACATTATTCTTATACAAAACACTATAATTAAATACTCGTAAAATTAAATTAAACATTACTTTCCCTCGCGGGGACTTAACTAAAAGAAATAATAAAAAAAATTCAGTCGATTTCTTATTCAGGCTATAATCACTCCAAATATCCTATTGTTGGTTATCACATGCGGAAAGGAATTCAAAGGTTGCACCTAAAAAACAAAGAAATGAATTTAAAGGAGAGTGAGCTTTTGAGAGTCCAGTAAGGTCGATCAATGATTTAAAAACAACAAAACGATTCGGATAATTTTTTTCATAAAGAGTCAAATGATAGTTTTTAAAAGAATTTTTAAATAAAACACAGCTTTTCAATATAGACGAATAATATGAACGATTTTACATTCAAGTCAAATAACATCTTGTTCATACCCTATTCTGGTCGCACCCCAGGACCCGCTAAGGGACCCACTTTGCACGACACATCACCCAGTCAGCGGTCAACTTTTCAACGCTCGAGGGCCGGTCAAAGCAACGCATGCTCAAGTCACGTGAACCATTCGTGAAGCGACTTCGGCGTGCCTTCCACCCTTGGGGGTCGGCCACCCTCGGGGTCGGCCACCCTCGGCCTCCCTCTGGGTCGGCCACCCCAAGGGTCGTCGGCCTCCCTCGGGGGTCGGCCACCCCAAGGGGTCGGCCTCCCTCTGGGTTCGGCCACCCCAAGGGTCGGCCACCCCAAGGGGTCGGCCACCCTTGGGGGTCGGCCACCCCAAGGGGTCGGCCACCCTTGGGGGTCGGCCACCTGCCTTGAATACCGACGTCGTCACCTTTGACCGTGCTCCGTAATCACAACAACCGTCGCTCGCGGCCGCGCTCCGCCATAGTCACGACGACCGTCGCTCTCGGCCGTGCTCCGTCGTCGCGATGACCGTCGCTCGTAGTCACGACGACCGTCGCTCGCGGCCGCGCTCCGCCATAGTCACGACGACCGTCGCTCTCGGCCGTGCTCCTTCGTCGCGATGACCGTCGCTCGTAGTCTCGATGACCGTCACTTGTGGCCGCTCTGTCGCCATGACAACCGTCGCTCACGGTCGCGCGCCATCCACGCAACGACCCTTGTCGCTCGGAGATCACTCTGCGACCCTCGTCGCCCGCACTCAACCGCGCCCCATGCGCTGCAATCATGTTATATGCTCACGGGATAGGCTACTCCTCCAGGACACTATCTCCGCCGGGGTGCCTGCGTGACTGGCCTACGTGCTCTGGCACTGGGGGCTCGCGTCGGCACCCCTAAGGACTATGACCCCCGGGTCACTCCGAGATGGGAGCAGGTCTTCGGAAGGGCATCTTGCCTAGTCCACCTGGCAGCTGGGCGTCGGGTCTTCCCCACCGCTGCCAGGACCTGTGGGATTCAGTAAGGGCTTGGACTGGAGGCTGGGGCAACGGGCTACTCTGACCATGCTACCGCGGCATGATCAGTCTCCTCAGACAGGCAGAGAGATGTTGCAAGGGCAGGGCAGCACGAACTTAGGAACCGGCAGTCCAACGAAGGGTCAGTGCGTTGGCCCCCTGGTGACGTGTCGTTCCCAGGGGGCGACACATGTCAACTTATGACACATGCACATTTTTGCCTATAAATAGTGGACTTTGGAGCTTTTTCAAGGATCTTTTTCTCATTTGGACTTTTCACTTTCTCTCTCTAAAAGAAACATTCTCTCTGGAATTCTAGTGAGAGAAATATACTTGAACTCCCGTCTACGGACCCTGGACGCCATACCCTCATCACGGACTGTAGACTGTCGGTCCTGTTCATCGTCACCCTGCCTGCGCAGCACTGCCAGCCCTCACGACCTGTCTGGGGAGCCTTGTCCTCGGCCCTTGCGCCGTCCTTGCTGTCTCCCACGTTGCCTACCTGGAAGCCAACTCAGACCGCATCCTTTGTGGCACCTCCACGTATCATCGAACCATTTTCGGCACCATCATTTTGGCGACTCCGCTGGGGAGGTGAGCATCGTATTGCGGTTTGCATACCTTCCGGACTTAGGCATTATGCCTGTGCAACGGAGAGCTACTAGGGCAACCAGCCAAGGACCCAACCCCGCCATGCAAGAACACCACCTCGGTGATCAGGAAGAGACTAGCGCCACGCGGCTCCGAGACCAGCTGCCGACCACTACCCCCGACGTACAAGTGCTCGTAAATGCAGCCATCCAGCAACTCACTCCAACCATCACCACTCTGCAAGATTCACAGACCACTCTACTAGCCGCCATTATGGAGATGCAAAAATCCATACAAGCCCTGTCCTCACAGCAGGCCGCTCCATCAATCCAGCCTTCAGGACCGGGGCCAGCTTTTGACATCGCCCCGGCCCCAGTGTCGCGACTACCGCCGCCTTGGACATCTAGACCCTTGGCGGTAGGGCTCGCAACACCGTCGCTGCCGGTAGCCGACATATCTCCTTCTGCAGTGCCGCCCCGCAAGCTACACACGGATCTCGGGCCAGTCTTGCAGCAGATTCCCCCCGCTGTCACACCATCTCATCTGACGCCGGCAAGAAGCTCCTCCGAAACGCATGACTCCATCGAGATGGAACCTAATCCCTATCCAGTTGAGCAACACCAAACCCCCGGCCAAGTGATGGGCATGTCTCGCCAACCCACACTTGCCCCTGCACAGCTGCCCCTGCCAGCACCTGCACCATACCAACCCTCCCATGTCCCCGTTCATCAAGCCGTGCCATCTGGGGGCTCGGGGGCTCGCGACGCACCAGGCGGTCATCACCCCTTGACCGGCAATGAGGCACCATCCTCCAACTATGTCACTCAGTCAGATTTGGAGGCCCTTGTCCGTCGCCTGTCGAGGAATTCCGAGCCGGACTCCTCAACCCGTCTAACCGGACACGCCCCGTACGCCAATGATATCGCCATCGCACCCTACCCCATCAAGTACAAGCAACCAAACTTTGTGCTCTTCAACGGACGTGAGGGAAACGCCCGTGAACATCTAACAAGGTTTGCAGGCTCCTTGGAGCAGTATGGTACAGGAAGCAGCTTAAAGTTGAGAGAATTCCACAAGTCCCTTACGGGCTTGGCTTACACTTGGTATCACCAGATCCCCGCAGGGACCGTCCACACCTGGGGCGACATGGTCCAGCTGTTCTTAGACAAATTTCATTACGAGACCGAGCGCGTGACTATCGTTGATATTGCTGGCATTCGCCAGAACCAGGGGGAAGACTTGAATAAATATGTGCATCGTTTTCATCTTAAGTGCCTTGAGTGCACAGATTTCAGCAAAGACGAAACGTTGGTTCCCATATGCATCAAAAATATGATTGACGTCTACCGAGTGCATATCGAGAACCTACAGTTAAGGTCATGGGGACACCTCAAGGAGGCAGCCCGACGAACTTACGAGACAGTTGGTCCTGTCAAGTCATGGAAGCCTCGACCGCAAAGTACGCTGTTGGCCTCAGCAGATGCACCTATCACTCAACGTAGCAACGACAACAACAACTATGCAGGCTTCAAGCGTCAGCTTCCAGATGTGAACCAAGGCTCCGACAAGCGAAGGCAACAAAGACCCGCACCTAACTATCCCTGTGACCTGAATACAGTGAAGGAACTCTTGGCCGAATGGGTGGCGCATGACAAAAATTTCCAACTGCCACCAATGCGGACCAATATCACAGACGAAGAAAAGGCCAGGCCCACCTACTGTCCTTTCCATCGAGCCCTTGGCCATCCGCTCAAAGATTGCAATGCACTGCGAACCATCTTTGCAAGGAAGGTAGCGTCGGGCGACCTGCAGCTACGGAAAAATAACGATGTGCGCAAAGATCCCTACCCACCGCATCGCAACAGTAGGGAGCACCAGGCCCTTATGGCTGTCACTGACCATGTCGAGCCTGTAATCCACGAAGCCCCGGCAGAGCCCACACTGACCCTCGTGCCTCCTCCAGCTAAGCAGTCGATGCCTCCCCTTCGACAGATGACGAAGATCAAAAGTTTTTTTGATGAAATGGGGTTTTCACCCGCCGCCCGGACTTACCTTTCCAATTGCCTGCTCGAGGTCACCACCGGCCTCGGTTCCGAATGCTTCGCCGCCCAGGCTGAATTACGTCACATCCCCTCTACGGCCTTAGTCTTCTCGGATGAAGACTCGCCGCCGGTCGAGCATCACAATCGGCCGCTGTTTTTAGAGTGTACTGTTAATGGCACGGGCTTCCGTCGTGCCTTGATTGATTGCGGCGCCTCGATCAACATCATATCCCTCATCACCCTGCAACAGGCCGGCATTCCTCCCTTCCTCGACAACTGAATGGTGCCGCACGGCCGAGCATTGCCAGCCAGATCCTGACCTCACCCCCGGCGCGGCACCACCTTGCTATGAGGATGGCCCTCGACCTCAGGCTGAAGATATTGAAGAAATCAACCTGGCCGACCCGGGCGAAGAACCGCGGCACACCTACATTGGCACAAAACTCGCCCCCGGCCGAAGAGAGGAATTGGTTTCCCTCCTGCACGAGTATCGTGATGTCTTAGCATGGAGCTACAATGAGATGCCCGGACTGGATCCTGCCTTAGTCACACACCATCTCAACATTGCTACCGGATCCATCCCTAGCCGACAGCACCCGCGGACATTCCGCCCCGAGCTCGAATTGAAAATCAAGCAAGAGATTGAACGCCTCCTGCGCGCAGGCTTCATCGAACCTATCACTCACCCTATTTGGCTGGCTAATGTCGTCCCTGTACAAAAGAGGAATGGCCAAGTCCGCGTCTGTATCGACTTTCGGGACTTGAATAGGGCGTGCCCCAAGGACGAGTTTCCACTACCCAATATCGACATGCTCACGGAGGCCGCCGCCGGATATGAAACTTTATCTTTCATGGATGGGTTCGCAGGTTATAATCAGATTCGCATGAACCCCGACGACAGCGCCAAGACAGCCTTCCGCACTCCTATGGGTAATTTTTGTTGGAAAGTTATGCCTTTCGGCCTCAAGAATGCGGGTGCTACGTATCAAAGGGCTATGACAGCAATATTCCATGACATGATACACCATACTGTGGAAGACTATGTCGACGATCTTATTATCAAATCCAGGAAGGAAAGTGATCACCTCACCGACCTTCAAGCGGTCTTTGATCGTTGCCGCCAGTATAACATGCGGATGAATCCATTGAAATGTGCCTTCGGAGTCTCCTCCGGCAAGTTCCTCGGGTTCTTGGTCAGTCGACAGGGCATCGACGTTGACCCCTCGAAAGCAGCCTCCATCCAAGAAATGTCCCCCCCCAAGAACACAAAGCAACTGAAGAGCTTCCTCGGCAAGGTCTCTTACCTCCGACGCTTCATACCCGCACTGGCCGAGCTCATTACGCCATTTCAACACTTGACGCGTAAAAGCGCACCGTGGAATTGGGGCGCGCCCCAACGGCAAGCATTTGAACAGATTAAGGCGGTCCTCATGTCACCGCAAACCATGGTCGTACCACAACGGGGCATCCCACTCCTACTCTACCTGACTTCCACACCCAGATCCATCGGGGCTTTGCTTGCCCAAGAAGTCGAAGGTGTCGAGCGTCCTGTTTATTACCTCAGTAGAGTGATCAGAGGGCCCGAAGCCAACTACTCCGAGCTCGAGAAACACTGTCTAGCCTTGGTGTACGCCTCACAGAAGTTCAGACATTACTTTCTGGCGCATCAGATCACACTCGTCACCAAGGCTGACCCGCTCCGTTACATGCTTACGCGTCCCGCCCTGTCTGGCCGACTCACACGGTGGTTGCTGCTGTTGGCCGAATTCGGTTTATCTATCAAGAATCCTACAGCTCTGCGGAGCCAAGCACTCGCAGACCTCCTGGCCTTCTTCCCACGCCAACAATGTGAACCGATATCGGATCAACTGCCGGGGGAGGAGACAGCCCTGATCACCGACATCGATGGACTGTGGACGCTTGAATTCGACGGCTCTGCCACTAGCAAAGGCCCCAATGGCACGCCCCTCCGGCAAGGGGGTGCCGGCATAGTCTTGCGGGCACCAGACGGTGTTACCACTTCATTATCCTTCAAACTTGCATTCCCGGTGTCTAACAACGAAGCTGAATACGAGGCACTTGTCATTGGCCTCATGATCGCCGTCAGTATGGGGGCTAAGGCGCTGTGTGTGAAAGGAGATTCAAATCTGGTCATGAAGCAGGCGGACGGGGAGTTCGCGGTCAAAGAACCAGCCTTGGCACCTTATCGTGCCTTGGTGCAACACTTGGAAGGAAGACTCGGTCATGTCCAGTATGAACATCACAATAGGTGCCACAACAGACATGCGGACTGCTTGGCCACGATCGCGTCAAAGATAGAGGTCGATGGTGAACAACGGATGCTAACCATCGTCAAGAGAATGGAACCATGCACAGCACTGAACCTAGTCCCGAGGGACGTTACTGCGGACGATTGGAGGCAACCTATCATCGACAAACTTAAAGCGCCATCTCTTGCTCATGCCTCCACCCTTACAGACTTTTCAATGATGGGAGATGTCTTATACAGGCGGTGTCCCGGAGGCACTCTAGCAAGATGTTTGGCACCGGAAGAGGCAAAACACAAATTACAGCTCGGCCACCAGAAGTGTTGTGGCCTCGACGGTCCCCCTCTGTATCGTCGCCTCCAGCGTATGGGATTATATTGGCCATCCATGGCCAAGGACGCCTCGGATATACAAAAGGATTGTCCCGAGTGCTTGTATGCACCCGACGGTGCCGAAGCTCTTGTCATTGACATCGAGGGTGACTGGCGCCAGCCTTTCATCCAGTATCTATCCCACGGGATTCTACCACCTGACCGCGGCTCAGCACGATCCATCAAGCGCAAGGCAGTCAGGTATTTTGTGACGGAAGGCGAGTTATTTCGCAAGGGATTTTCGGGACGCACCCTGCGATGCTTGCAAGGTGCCCAAGTGGTCAAAGTCATTAACGAAGTACACAATGGTGATTGTGGTGAACATCAAGGCTCCCAGAAGCTGTATGCAGAATTACTAAGATTGGGGTATTATTGGCCGACTATGGAATCCGACTCCATCTCGCATGTCCGACGCTGCCAACCCTGCCAGCGGCACGCCGACAGGATACACTCGCCAGCATCCGACTTGCACATGATCTCAGCACCTTGGCCATTTCATTCTTGGGCCCTCGACCTCATCGGCCCCATCCACCCGCCGTCCAGAAGCCATTCATGGATCATGGTTGCTACTGAACGCTTCACGAAGTGGGTTGAAGCCGTACCTCTGCGGAGAGCCACGGGAGGTGCCGTTTCCAACTTCTTACGCGACGTCATCTGTCGTTTCGGCATCCCTCGATGTATTATATCTGACAATGGCACCCCATTCATTAACCGAGAGGTTCGAGCTCTCATGGAAAGGTACAACATCAGCCATGCCACATCAACTCCCTATTACCCGCAAGGTAATGGTCAAGCTGAAGCGTCCAACAAGACTTTGCTACGAGTATTATCGCGAATGGTGCATGACGCCGACCGGTCGTGGTCCGAACAACTGAATCTGGCACTCTGGGCCTACAGAACATCCATGCACACAGCGACAAAGGCCACGCCCTTCTCTCTCGTCTACGGGGACGAGTGTGTGGTACCTGCCGAGATCGCAGAACCATCGGCTCGACTTTCCCTAAGCAGCAGTCTCGGAAATGAAGCAGCCCGGCTGGCGGCACTTGACGGCCTCGACGAACGACGAGCCACGGCCCTGCGCCGCATGAAGAAGTATCATGAGCAGCTCACGAAAGCTTATGGGAAGACCGTCAAGCCACGTTCGTTTATCGAGGGCGACCTTGTTCTTCAAGCCGCCAAGCATGTGCGGGCCAACATGTCAGCTCCTAAATTCACGCCAAACTGGGAGGGCCCTTTCACGGTGCACGAAGCCCGCACTAATGGCTCGTACCTCCTGCTCAACCACGACGACGGTCAGGTCTCGGCCCCCATCAACGGCCGCTACCTGAAGAAGTATTATGTGTAGTCGCGACAACATAAGCCCGCGTCATAGAACGCGCCCTCGTAGCATTTTTGTACATGCGACATTGCTTGCAGACTTGTATTTTTTTGTTGATCTGTGTAGCGTTCTACACTAGTCATGTAATGGTGTTTTGTACCGCGTCCTATCAATACAAAGTCATGCTGTTACCTCAACTTCTGCCCAGCTGGCACTCATTCTCAACCTATGCTTCCTAAGTCACTTTCTACGAGCGGGAATGGGAGAGCATTCACAAGTAACCGAAACAAGCAAGACATTCAAAAAAAAGAGAGAAGAAAGAAGAGAGCAACCGAACATAACATACAATAAGCCGAGACCATCGAAAATATGTACATATACATCAAACGTTTACTAGCCGTCGTTAAGCACTACAACTACGGCAAAGTAACATACAAGCTAGGAAAGTCTAGACAACAGCGATGCAACTGGGTGGGAGCTGAATGCCTGAAGTACCTCCCGCTCCGCTTGTACCTCTGACCATCCAGCATCAAGCTCGGCCTGTCGCCCTAACCGCTCTGACTCTCGCCCGTCCACCTCACCTCGCCGCCTCTGTAGATCGGACAACTGCCTCTGCAAATCGACGAGCTGTCTCTCTATCTCTGCCACCTGCATGTCAATCCCGGCCAACTCTGCCGTGATCTCTGACCGCTCTGCCTCTAATCCTGTGCGGCGCCGCTCCAGCAACATCTCCCGCATAACCACGACTGCACGCCTCTCATCCATATCGTGGCTGACGCTCCTCGATCTAAAGAAATCTGCTAGCCAGTCCAGCTGCATACCTAGCGATGTGAACGGAGCGAACTCTGAAAGCGACCGAGCAACGAACTCTGCAGTCCAACCCGACGACGGCACACTGGCGAACGGCAGCAACCACTCCATAAACCCTGCAGACACCCACATCCGTAGTACTGGGTTCTCTACCACCACGCTCTCGAATGTCTGCGGGAACGCTGCCTTCACCAGTTCTAACCGGCGCACAGTCTCCGCTGGTAGCTGGAGGCCCCCCCAAGCTGCCACATCCACCTGACCGCTCGAGGATCCTCTACTCATCTCTCCGACTGTCGCGCCACTGCCGCCCGCTGCAGAAATCTCCGACATCCCACCCGCCCTCTGCGCCCCAATCGTGGCTGAGTGCATCGCCAGAAGAGTAGCTCCGACCTCAACCACGGACTCCGGCAATGTGTCATGCCGTCGCACCACCACAGCCTGAACCGGTGTCTCTCGCTCACGAATCGAGGCAGCAACAACAGACTCAGGCTCCGCCATTTCGCCACCATCACCTCCCACAACCTGCGTCTCCATGCCTGTCCACCAGTCCTCGTCAATGTCGAACATCACCGTATCGCTCCCCTCTCCGCCGTATAGTGCCCCCACCGTTTCCTCAGTAGCAGGCAATGGGCTCACCCTCCTCGGCACACCGGCCGTCAATAGCTCAACGGCCTCGGTCTCATCACTGTCAACTAATCTGCCGGCCTCGGCTGCCATAGCCTCCTCGCCTTCGATCTCAGTCTCGGCCTCGCTCCCCCCCGCGACCGCCTCTTCCTCGTCCCCCTGGCAAAACCGCTGTCAGTTCACAGATTATGAGCAATATGCAAACCATATTTATACGACAAAAAGAAAGGACAGAAGCAAACCTCAGAGTCTAGCTCCTCTAATACGTCGCGCGGCCTCTTCGCCCCTGATAGGTGTGGGGCTGAGGTACCAGCACTAGCCTGACGCGCTGTCTCCATCATCCCCACTCGCAATGCCGACAAGGGCCCCTTGCCGGCCCCCGGCACCCTCGGCACCTCGGCAATAGGCTCCTCCCCACGGTCCTCCCCGGGAGCAGCGTCCCCCAACTCTACGGCATCCTCCTCCGCCTCCCTCTCCGAGCTCGGAACAGAACTCCCGGTCACCAGTGACAGCATCCCGCACTGCCTCGCGACTGTGGCCGATATCAAACTCAGGGCTCGGTCACATGCGAACACATCTACCTGTCGACGTGTGCCTGACGGCTGTGCCAGCCATCCGGCCCAGCTCCCTCGCAGTCGCTCCCACCAATGCGCATAATCCGCGGTCACCGCCCCTGCCACCTCTGTCCCTGGCTGCCTCCACTCTGTCGTCGGTGCCGGCCACTCGCGGGCTCTGTCATATAGTGTATACCCAAAAGCCGTCGCCACACTCCAAGGGCTGTCATAACCGCATGGGGGCTCTAGATCATACCCGAACGCCAACGACAGACGGTCCGGGCAATACCTCGCCACATAATAGCAGCACTCGGCGGGCTTCCCGCCATCATCTGTCAATACCGGGAGCCAGCCGGGAAAATACGCGACCAATAGCGCCAGCTGTCCTGGCGCTAGCTCGCCTCTCCTGCTCAGATCTGTCGTCACCTCCTGCACGTGCAGCCATGGCGGCGTACCATATGACGCATGCATCTCCATATAGGGCCGTCGCTCGCATTCCCCCGTTTGTCTAGAATCTGTGCCAACGGGCACCCCGGCCTCCTGATGCCTGCCCAAGCAAAAGCCCGAGACCCGCTACACCACAACGCCACCTGCCGCGACCTGCCTGGACGGGTCACTGTCCCCATCGTCGGTGACGGGTGTGCGAGTGGGTATCCGTCAGGACGGTACCCTGGAAAGCACTCGTACAGGTACCTCTGCAAGAACATCCAGTCCACGTACGTCGCCACCTGATACCGACCATACGACCGCTTCACGTCATTCACGAACTGATCTAGCCGCGAGTATAACGTGCCCAAGTACACCGGAGCCAAGCCGACCCGCCTTCCCTGCGCCATCCGAATGGCCAAGGGAAACACCCTCGGGGAAATGCCATCCTCAGGTGTCCCCTCAAACACAAACCTGCAAACAACGACCGGCAACATATGTCAGTTTGACGTTTTACAGGGCAAGCAGGACATACGATATATTCACGAATAATCACACGACAGTACAAAATTTACCTCGATAAGAACATCGCCAAAAACGCCACCAACTCGTACCGATCGCTGCCATGATACGGACCCATCACGAACTGGGCAGCATTGCCCAACCTCTGGCCTGTCCTCGCCTGCGGCGTACCGTAGAACTGGCGCAGCCACCCACCGTACGTCCCCTTCCGGTGCTTCTTCGTCTCCGCCAAAATGTCCAGTAGCTGCGTCTGCAACAACCGCTCCTCCCCGCTCAGCCGGGTCACCCGTGCATCCACCTCCCCGTGTATCGGCAGCCCTGTCAGCATCAACACATCGAGTAACGTCGGCCCGATCTCCCCGAACTCGGTCACGAACGTATGCGACTGCGTGCTCCATCTTGCCAGCAATCGGGTCATCCCTGGCGTATCCCTATATAACTCCAGCCCCCTCGCCGTAACATTGATCGCCGGTAACAGCCCTAGTGCCTGCAACACCTGCGCCCTCACCGGTGTCTCCAACATATGCTCACACCAAAAGTCCCACCCTACCGGCATCGCACTATGGCCCTTGAACATCACCGGCGACCAAGGTATGTCCTCTCTCCCAATCAACAATGCCGGTACATACCTCGGCGACATCACAGGCGCCTCCGCCGGGCTCGGCGCGCGAAGGTAGGGTGACGACAGCCGAGGCTCCTCTCCCATCGACGGACCACCCCACGGTGTCCTGAACGCTCCGTCTGCCACACGAATGGCCAACTCCCTCCACAGCTCACGGTCCGGTACACACGGTACTACTCCCCTCACCCCCAGCAATGTGTTTGTCTTATCTGGCTCCGGATCGTAGGACCTCCTACCGCCATCATCAAAGGTCAATGGCACTGCCGCCTCGACACCCACTGACGGTATGGCCTCATCGACTGGCGGCGCCGGCACAGGTACAGTCATCATATCCCGCGGCGGTCGCGATGTACCCGCCGCGGCCCCTCGCGGCTTCGCCCACATCTTCTGCCGAACTTTTTTCGCTGCTGGCGTCGCTCCGGGCTGTGAGGATGGGACTTGGGCCTGTCGGACACCCTGCGTGACCGACCCCCCCTGGCCGACCCCCCTCGTGCGGCCGACCCCCCGTGGCTGGCCGACCCCCCATGTGCGGCCGACCCCTCTCGTGCGACCGACCCCCCGTGGCTGGCCGACCCCCCTTGCGCGGCCGACCCCCCTCGCTGGGCCGACCCCCTTGCGCGGCCGACCCCCTCGCTGGGCCGACCCACCTTGTCCGGCCGACCCCCCTCGCTGGGCCGACCCCCCTCGTGCGGCCGAGCCCCCGTGGCTGGCCGACCCCCCTCCCCTCGCAGAGCCACCGACTGGCCGACCCCCTGGCCCCGACGACCCCTCGCCCACTTCCACCTCTTCTCTCACCATCCTTTTTTCTCTCTTTCTCTCTCTCTCTCTCTGACTTACGTAGGCACAAATGGCGGTGCCTCCGCCCCTGCCCCCCTCCGCTCCTTATATAGGGGTGGGCAATTTTCTTTTCTTTTTCCTTTTATTTTCTCTTTCTTTCTTTCTTTTTCTATTCTTTCTTTCTTTCTTTTCTTTTTCTTTCTTTTTTCCTTTACTTTACGCTCCCGTCCGCCGGCGCCTCGCCACAGTTTGTCGACCACGCGCCGTCGCCGCTATGACCGCAGTGCGCGCCCGCGCGCCACCTCCACGACCTTCGTCGCACGCATTCACATGACAGCTCCGCGACAGGCCCCGTCGCCCGCGTGCCATCTCCTTGAACCGCGTCGCTTGTGCCAACTCATCGCGCTCTTTACAACGCGCGCTCAATGCCAATGGTCACTTGATGCACTGCCGCGACGTTCGTCGCCGCGCCCGTGCGCCATTCTCATCATGCGTGCCCCCGGCACCAAGTATAGCTCCGCGACGTTCGTCGCCGCGCCCGTGCGCCATCTTCATGGTACGTGCCCCCGGCACCAAGTATAGCTCCGCGACGTTCGTCGCCGCGCCCGTGCGCTATTCTCATCATGCGTGCCCCCGGCACCAAGTATAGCTCCGCGACGTTCGTCGCCGCACCCATCCGCCATTCTTATCACATGTGCCCCGGCACAGTATTGCTTTGCGACGTTCGGCGCCGCACCACTTTCATGACATGTGTTCCGGCACCAAGTATTGTCCCCGCGACAATCGTCGCCATGTCCATGCACCACGACCATGTTACAAGCCTCCGGGCATAACACCCATTCACCACACCATGCGCCCCCGCCATGGGCATGGAAGACCTTCAACCCACTCTCGTGTGCGGCATTCTGGAGGCTCCGCTCGTAGTGCTCCTGCAAGAGGACCCCTCCCTGCGACATGGGCTGAGCGCCAGCACGGGTTAGCGACACAATCAAACTACGGGATGGGCTCACAACCTTAAAGCCATCGCCGGCACAATCAAACTACGGGATGGGCTCACAACCTTGAAGCCATCGCCGGCACAATCAAACTACGGGATGGGCTCACAACCTTGAAGCCATCGCCGGCACAATCAAACTACGGGATGGGCTCACAACCTTGAAGCCATCGCCGGCACAATCAACTACGGGATGGGCTCACAACCTTGAAGCCATCGCCGGCACAATCAAACTACGGGACGGGCCGTATGCCATCGCCGGCTCAATCAAACTGCTACACGGGCTTAGCGTCATCGCCGGCTCCATCACCAGGGACCCTGGCCCCCGCAGCAAGAGGGCTGTAACCACATCGTTTATGCATGCGACGCCCGCTCGGGTTGCCCCTCCGCGCCCGCCACACGCAGGGGGCTTATGTTCATACCCTATTCTGGTCGCACCCCAAGACCCGCTAAGGGACCCACTTTGCACGACACATCACCCAGTCAGCGGTCAACTTTTCAACGCTCGAGGGCCGGTCAAAGCAACGCATGCTCAAGTCACGTGAACCATTCGTGAAGCGACTTCGGCGTGCCTTCCACCCTCGGGGGTCGGCCACCCCAAGGGGTCGGCCTCCCTCTGGGTCGGCCACCCCAAGGGTCGGCCACCCTCGGGGTCGGCCACCCCAAGGGGTCGGCCTCCCTCTGGGTTCGGCCACCCCAAGGGTCGGCCTCCCTCTGGGTTCGGCCACCCCAAGGGTCGGCCTCCCTTGGGGTCGGCCACCCTTGGGGTCGGCCACCCCAAGGGGTCGGCCTCCCTCTGGGTTCGGCCACCCCAAGGGGTCGGCCTCCCTCGAGGGTCGGCCACCCCAAGGGGTCGGCCTCCCTCTGGGGTCGGCCACCCCAAGGGTCGGCCTCCCTTGGGGTCGGCCACCCTTGGGGGTCGGCCACCCCAAGGGGTCGGCCACCCTTGGGGGTCGGCCACCTGCCTTGAATACCGACGCCGTCACCTTTGACCGTGCTCCGTAATCACAACACCGTCGCTCGCGGCCGCGCTCCACCATAGTCACGACGACCGTCGCTCTCGGCCGTGCTCCGTCGTCGCGATGACCGTCGCTCGTAGTTACGACGACCGTCGCTCTCGGCCGCGCTCCACCATAGTCACGACGACCGTCGCTCTCGGCCGTGCTCCGTCGTCGCGATGACCGTCGCTCGTAGTCACGACGACCGTCGCTTGTGGCCGCTCTGTCGCCATGACGACCGTCGCTCACAGTCGCGCCCATCCACGCAACGACCCTTGTCGCTCGGAGATCACTCTGCGACCCTCGTCGCCCGCACTCAACCGCGCCCCATGCGCTGCAATCATGTTATATGCTCACGGGATAGGCTACTCCGCCAGGACACTATCTCCGCCGGGGTGCCTGCGTGACTGGCCTACATGCTCTGGCACTGGGGGCTCGCGTCGACTCCGAGATGGGAGCAGGTCTTCGGAAGGGCATCTTGCCTAGTCCACCTGGCAGCTGGGCGTCGGGTCTTCCCCACCGCTGCCAGGACCGTGGGATTCAGTAAGGGCTTGGACTGGAGGCTGGGGCAACGGGCTACTCTGACCATGCTACCGCGGCATGATCAGTCTCCTCAGACAGGCAGAGAGATGTTGCAAGGGCAGGGCAGCACGAACTTAGGAACCGGCAGTCCAACGAAGGGTCAGTGCGTTGGCCCCCTGGTGACGTGTCGTTCCCAGGGGGCGACACATGTCAACTTATGACACATGCACATTTTTGCCTATAAATAGTGGACTTTGGAGCTTTTTCAAGGATCTTTTTCTCATTTGGACTTTTCACTTTCTCTCTCTAAAAGAAACATTCTCTCTGGAATTCTAGTGAGAGAAATATACTTGAACTCCCGTCTACGGACCCTGGACGCCATACCCTCATCACGGACTGTAGACTGTCGGTCCTGTTCATCGTCACCCTGCCTGCGCAGCACTGCCAGCCCTCACGACCTGTCTGGGGAGCCTTGTCCTCGGCCCTTGCGCCGTCCTTGCTGTCTCCCACGTTGCCTACCTGGAAGCCAACTCAGACCGCATCCTTTGTGGCACCTCCACGTATCATCGAACCATTTTCGGCACCATCACATCTTTTCAAAAAATTTTGTTTTTTTATGAAATCATGGCAATTCGATATAAACATAGGGACTGGTATCATCTTAATCCCTTAAATTAGTAGTCATTCAAAACACTTCAGGTATAATAAAAAAGATAGGTAATATTATAGCAAAATCATCCCGGCAGTGCTCGATACACCTTATCTATGTATATGTACAGTGACTAGTCCATTTAAGTACTAATTTAACCCAACCAACAGACCATCCTTTAACACTAACAATGCGCACCATCCTTATAACTCACAGGATTACTAACTCATGTCAACATTTTAAAAAAAAGATAAATATAATAAAAAAATACTTTACGATAATCGAATCAATAAACAAATGAGAATGAGAAGAGAGAGACAACTCAAAATCTTTTATGATGATCAAATCAATAAACATACGAGAATTAAATAAGAATTCCAAAAGATCGTTATAAGGCTCAAATAAGGGTTTCAAGGGCAATATCCAAATATTTTCATGAAAATTTTATAAAACCATAGTTCCATGAATTTGTGAAACAGTTAAAATTAGAACATAGAAATTCAGAATGATGAGTAGGATTCGGAGAGAAAATCCTTAC